>CM050325.1:3130453-4375875 GCA_027475135.1 Bactrocera correcta
ACCACAGACGCCAAGCTATCAAGTAGGCATTGAGGTAGAGTTGGGTGAGGCATCTTAGAGTATTCTCAGATCAGCTCAAGCGCGTTTAGGCAAATATAAATATGCGCGGCGTGTATAACTTTTATTTTAAAGTCACATACGTGATGCCACTGCAAATACTTTAATTAGCATACAGGTGACAAATGCTGAAAATGCGTTTTAATTTTATATATTTATTTCAAAATTTTCTTGTTTTACTCGAACTCCGACGCTGCTGTGTAAAGAATATGCTGTGTCAACGCACTTCCTTTGCACCCACACTCGCGGCGGCACAGCAAGTTGCACGTGTTTGGCTTACATATTAGCAGGCAGTACTGCGGCTGTGCGACAAGCGTGAGGAGTATGTGCGTGAAGACTCGCTGTGATGAAGTTCAAGCGTCACTTTTTTGCTCGTGTCACCCATGATTGCAAGTAGCGTGATTTATGCGCGCCACAATCAATTAGACAATGGCAGTTAAAGCAGAAAGAAAACTAAAAATCGTCAGCGCTATTGCGAGCGCTATAAATACAGAGAGCGCTATTGGCGCGTTAATGGTTTTATGGCGTTAATGTAGTTACTTAAAGGTTTCTCATAGCGCCGCACGGGCGTTTCAAGCCAAATGTTTACAAATCAAATGTATATTAATATATGTGTGTATAAAGCACTTTTAGGCGTCTTTGCGTGGTGGCGTGCGAAAAGCGTACAGTTTACGCAAAACTTTACACTAATTAGCAGCGTCATGAAAATATTATATGACAAGCGACCACAAATGGAGGCATATAACAAACAAACGCGCACACCAACACATCACAAAAAAACTAAGCGCAACAACAAAGCGAGCGTTAAATTCCATAGAATATGAAACCGCCTAACTACGCGTATGTGTGTGTGTGTGTGTTTGCGTAGAAAAATAGTCATGGCCATTCAGCGCTTAGCGCTGTTGGGGCGTTGACGCCGCGTCGGTGTCCATGTCGCTACTGCTGTTGCTGTCGTTGTACGTTGTTGCCATGTCGCGCGCTCGCAACTTAGCTACCGCCTGCCTGTCTGCTTTGTGCATTGTGTTAGCCTTTATAAGCGCTTGACGCCACCTAAGACCACATTTTTGCTGCTGCCGCGCAGCGCGCTTGTTGCACAATCGACGAACGACGGCTACATGATTTGATGTGGCAGTCAAGACATGGCGCGTAGGTGTGTGTTCGCGCGGCCATTGCAGCGTGAAATACAGTAGCTGCTCAGCGGGTATTTGCTGATGTGTACGCTGTTGCTGTTGCGGTTGAAATTAACGCAGCTGCCAGTAGCAACAAAAACAAAAGCAGCAGCAATAACAAAAACAACAGCAACAACAATATATTGGTGTGGCATAAATGAAGACATTTGCACCGCCACTACCACCACCACCACCAGCGCCATCGCACAGTCACCGCATTTGTGGGCTGGCCAATCGCCAGCCATGAAACTAACAAACTAGCGCTGACTCGTTACATGCATGCATGTACATATGTAGCGCATTCGCGCCAAACCTGAGACGTCAACTCCATTGTAAGCTGTTAGCGCGCCAATTCATGATGCCAGCGCGGCGAAGGCCTAGCCAGCTGCCTGTTGGCTGCTGTCTGCCCACTTTACACATTTTCAAAGTTAATAAGCTTAGTTATAAGCAGATTATGGGTGCATACAACAAACAGGGCGCGCGCGCGCTCGCTTCCGTATGCACTCCGCACATACAATGGCGACTGCGCGCAGACGCTTAGCCACTCAAACACTCAGCGTACAGCGCATAGCGTTTGGTCACTGACGCGCTTGGCTATTCAAATATTGGTATACCCAGCTAATGTAGTTATCTGAAGAAAGTAGCCGCGGGTGTTCATGAGAAAAATCAAAAACAAAATAAAAAATATTTTATTTTACACACACACACACACATATCCATGTAGTTGTTATGTTTATACGCTCACTTGTTGCCTTTAATATGCCAGGCGATTGTTTGGTCTTTAATGTTTTCACATTATTTTCTATTTTTATGCACTTCGCTCACTTTTAATGCTGTTTACATGCATATTTTAAAATCGATGCAGGAAGTCTTTAATGCTACGAACTGTCAACGCTCGCTTCCGTGCGGCAATTGTTGCATTCAATCAGCAAAGAAGTGTTAAAAACAGCTGCAGCTCAAAACACTCGAGGGGCAAGCTGCTGTTGGAAACTTCGTTTGCGCCCGCGCTGAAGTGTGAGAAACGAACTGAGCTCGAAATTGTAGCGAGCGCTTTGCATAATTTTGACTATACACGCCAACTAAGCTTGCTTGCAGCGAAAATTTGCATATTTTACAATTTGTTTCTTTACTAACTAACTTTCAAAAATTTGGTAACCGAAAGAAGGATGTTTAGAGTTGCTAAAATTAGTAGAATATAAAATCTAATTTTTCTGCTTTCAGCAACTGTATTGTAATGTTACATTCAGAGAAGTAGAATTCCGTTTCTAGTTCGATTTTAGACCAGAGTAAATCATTTTGAAAAACAAAAAATTATATAAGATTAAACCCATCGGAAATCAAAGATAAAATAACAAACACTAAGGGAAAAATAATTTAAGGGCGATCTAACTTCGGAAAATTAAGTGAGGTAGGACGTAGCTGAATTTTGAAGGGTTAAAAATAGTTAATCTCGATTTCTAGCGAAACTACGAGTTCTATGGAAAAAATATGTAAAGCAATGTTGTAGCTAATGAAAAAACCTATAACTTTTGTTTGGACACTTTTGATATTTAATCTTAGAATTTAGAAAAATATTAAAATTCTAAATTTTTGGTTTTTTTTATTTTTGTCTTCCACAAAAAAATATTTTTCTATCAAAAAAATTGGTTAAAACTAGCCTCCTTTTGTTCCAAACTTACTGTATTTATTTATTTATAATTTTTTTTTAATTTCTTCTAATATTGAGCTTTTATCAAAACCAACCCTAATTATCACATCTGAAGTCAAAATATCAGTTGGCCTTATGTTTCTGGAAGTCTATACTTGCTGATGAGCATGGAAGCCGAGGGGAAAAAGGACAGCATGGCTGCTGACACACGATTGTGTAGGAGAATTCGACGGCCAAATGACAGCTGCAATGAGTAGAGCCAGTGTAAAATGGTATCTCAGGCACACGAGGGAGAACAAATGACTCAGTAAAGAAAGGAAACTAACACTAAGCACTAAATAGAGGGCATAATTATTTCCTTGAACGAACTGGGCGTGGTAGCGAACACAAACAGGCATAATCTAACACGACAAAGCGAGCAAATTACGCCGATTGTACTTAAGAAGAGGCGGTACATCCACAATCGATTGCACCAAAGCCAGAGCCAACACAAGCGGCGGTTGCTGCACAGGCTAGTAGTGTAGGCCCTTACTCAGATACTCTAGGAAAGCAGCAGAATGGCGGTACTGTTCAAAAACTATCCAGCTGAGGGCATGGAGGGCGAGTTACTGACCACCCTTCAGGAGACCTTTATGGATGAGGTACTCGTAGGCTAGAGACGAAGCTTTTTCCTTTTCCGATGTATACTTAGAATTTTCCTGTCATTTCCTTAGTGGCTATAGCGGTTTAAGCGGCGAGTTATCGAAAAATATGGATATACCGCTGTTCTAGAAAGTATTTTCCGAACACATTATTTATTTGAGAGGAACAAAATGATTTCTAACTATTTAAAGAAAAGGTTTTAGGATAATTTTACTTAACTCTCAACTTTTTTCATATAATATTTTGTTCTGAGCTTGACACCATGAAGGCACCATTGGTCCTATAGCAAGCAATAATTCTAGCTTTATTTATGCGATTACTTTCAATGAAAAGGTATCGGTCAGTCTTTGCTTTACATAACACAGAGTACTGATACATATTGCTTTAATGTAGGTTCATTCAAGACATGCTGAAAGCGCTCCAACGATTTTGTGAAAACGCACCATCATTTTAACCGCAATAACAACACAAACGCCATTAAATTAATTTTACATCGTGCTTATACCATTTTCACACTTACACATAACTGTAGTACCACAACTTTCTAGCCCGAAAAAAAAAATTTTTTTTTCAAACTGTCACTTGCGCAGGTATCTTCCTATTGCTTAGCGAACACATGTTAATGCTTTGCTACTGCTTTCAACCTTACCTTACCCATTACTTGAACTACTTGAAGCAAAAAATAAAAAAAAAAATTGCAACAAACAAATAACACTCGCCTGTGGTTGCATGTTGCCGCTTTGTTGCTTGCACAAATTGAAATGAGGCCAAATATTTGCAGTGAAATGGCTGCATATTTCCATAAAGGGTAATACCGTTGATTGTTTTATTGGAAAATGTTGCATGTCATTCGACACTTTGCGCGCTGCTTAGGCTGGCGGCCATAGCCGCAGTTGATCTCAATTGCCTAGATGTAGAACAAGGGAGCAAGAGTTGGCAAATATGTGCAGTTCAGTGTGTAAATGTGTGTGTGTAGAAAGGCGCAGGCGCGACAAGTGCACATGACTTTGTTCGCACATGATTAGCGGCACAAATGCTTTACACATGCAGCTATGAATAGTGTTCTGTTGTCGCTAGTTGCTTACTCATGGCGAGCGAGAACTTTCTAAGGCACATTGGGTGTATGGGGCTTGCGAAGTTCGTGTCTTAAGTCTTTCGTTTTTGGTCAAACATTTTTAAGTTTTAAGTTCATGCAGAAAATTTTTTTGTTGTTAATGTCGAAATTGAAATGGGTGTATAAAGGGTACGTTACAAGGCAGAAAGCAGTAAGGATCATTGAAACTATTGGAACTCTGCTGGATTGCCTGAATCGTGTATTTTTATATATGCAAACTTGAAATTTTTGAGACATCGAACTGAAATTTTGCACATGTCCTTTTCTACCCAAGTGGGTGTTTACTTGTCGGAACCGCCGTTATTTGACCACTATAGCATATACCTGTCATAGAAACTTAATGGTCGGAATATGGTGCTTGTATAGAAAACTTTTTCATTTGGCGAGATATCTTCACGAAATTTGGTAGAGATTATTTTCTATGGCAACGCACTAATATCTGAGGAAATTTTCAAGATCAGATTGCAATAGCATATAGCTGTCATATAAAATGTTCAATAAAAATCTAGTTCTTATATGGCAAACTTGTTTAGTTCTCAGGATATCTTGACGAAATTTGACATGTATTATAACCCAAAGCATCGCTAAAATATCTGAAGAAAAATTTCAGATCGGATCACTATATCATATAGCTGTCATACAAACTGACAGATAAAAATCTAGTTCTTGTAGGAAAACTTTTTTAATTCACAAGATATCCTGATGAAATTCGGCATGATTTATTATCCTACGCAACCCTAAAATCTCTCAAGAAATTTTTCAGATCGGACCACTATATCATATAGCTGTCATACAAACTGAATGATCAAAATACAGTTCTTGTAAGGAAAACTTTTTTAATACACGAGATATCCTGCCGAAATTTAGCGTAGCCAATAACCCAGAGCAACGCTAAAATATACCCAGAAATTTTTCAGATCGGACCACTATATCATATAGCTGTCATACAAACGGAACAAAGACAAAATCAAAAATTTTGTAATGAAAATTTCATTTATTTATATATGTATACTTACTCAAGTAAAAAAAAATGATTTCTGTCGGAGAATAGTGCACAAATCTTTAGTTCATTATTATGATTATTTAATGAATATATTACTAACATTATTTATAGAAATAAGCCTCGCGAAATCCAACAGATCTCTGCGTAGTTGCGCGCGCTTGGCGTGGGTGCTATTCAATATTGCGCTGGATGTTTGTTGCATGCAATCAGCAACATAAAATACGGAAAATATTACTAAAATAAAACAATTTATAGCGCGCTATAACACTAAAACAACAAATCACTTAGCCATTATAACAATAGTCGAATACCCGAACGCTCGGTCCACAATGGCGCGCTAATTGTTTTGCCTGCATATACAAATCATTTCAACATTTAAGTGCTATTTTTTACTTACATTTGCATTTTTCCGCACAATGCATTTCACTGCTTGTTTCGTAGGGTTAATAGTAAGCGCGCATGCACACACGCACATATAGCAAATACACACAAGCGCACACAGCGCATTTGTGGCGTGTAAATTTGTCTCCCGTACGTTGAAAATGACAGTTACAACTGTCAGCCTATGACTCAAAGCGCTGGCGAAAACTTTTTAACAACAGAAACGCATAGACATATGCGCTGCGCTTGCTTATGCTTTTTGTATTGGTTTGTTGCTTTTTACTTAGCTCTGTTGCTATTGCTATTTTTGTTGCAGTGCCACGCATTGCCAGCGCATTCAAATTTGTAAGCGTAGGCGGCGCATAGCTGAGCTGCAGCGCTACGCCGTATGTCACTCGCCGGCGACCATTTGCGCATTTGCGTATTTCACTGGCTAGACAAGCGCGCAAAAACCTAAAATAAAAATATTGAAAACAACAACAACAGCAGTATAAGACCACGCGGTTTGAGTGAGTGACTTAGTGCGCGGTAAGGCACCCGAAACTTTATTGACTATAAGCGCGCGGTCGAGTTGTGCGCACGGTCGAGTTGATTGCTTGGCGGCGCGGCGGATGAGTGCGCGAGTGAGTGACTGCCTGTGACTGTGACTGTGGCACAGCTGCGCTTGGCATCAGCATATGAAATCACACAAAACAGCTTAGTTTAAGTGCATTCGAAATGGAATTGCGAACGATTTTCGCTTTGAGCTGTATGAAATATGTGCGGCCAGCGCGCGGTGGCAAAAATAAAACTAGTCAAATAAAAATATAAATGAAATAAATTTGTATAGAGCAAGCGCGCGCTGTTTTTGCCTTTTTTTGTTCAAATTGAGTTTCGTTATGGCGGCGCGCTTAAATGCAAATTAAATGCAATGCTTCCTTTTTGCGCAAACGCATTGCAGACAGTGCAAATAGCAACTAACTGGTGACTGCGCGGCTGTCAGCGCGCCTGTCAGACTGCCAAGCAGGCAGCTGGCGTACAAGCGCGCAAACGTAGCGACAGACAGCGCGTCTAATGCTTGTGTTTACATATTTATATAATGTTTCGTTGAGTTAGTGTGTTTTGTTGCCTGCGACTGCAGCTAAATCTGATTGATGGCTTTCAGTTCACCACCACTCAGTATGTCACACACAACAAATGCAACAGCAACAGCAACACAAATGACAGACAACAACGAAACAACAAAAAATATGTCACTAGCATATTAAGTATTGTTTAGTGCAGTCACAGTCACATTTACAGTTGCAGTTGCTTTGCAGTTGGGCTTTAATTTTATTTCTAAGTTTTTTTGTCAACTGTGCCTGCTTGTCATTGCTCCAATGTGGGATGCAAAAAATGAAGTCATTCCTCAAAGTGAGTTGTGAGTTGCAGTTGTGCGCATGCCTGCCGTTGCAGTACGAAATTGGCGAGTTAATGCGGGAAAATGCACTGCTCAGCAAAGGTATGCATAAATTTGCGTTGGAAAACCTGGGAAAGTTTCGCGTAGTTAGTGCTTCATAAGCCTACCTTGTGACTACGTAACACTTCAGTTCGTGCATATGTCAACTAAGTCGGTGTAGGCACTCACCACGGGTGGCATGAGCAACCCTGTTCGTTAGCAAAATAAAATTTTATTTCAAAAATTGGAAATTGTAAAGTGTTTAGTACGGGATGGCGGTATTGATGAGCCTGGGATTTTGTTTTGAAAGTAGTCAGCTTTGATTTTTTAATTAAAAGCATAATTGTGAGGGCATAGTGTTGGCATATTCTGATCAGTGATATCTCAAGAGACGGTAAAAGTGTTTTCAAGAAAAAAACATTAACTTCGCTTGTACCACAGCTGAAATGCCCTTCACAAGTCAAAAATATTGATTCTGTTTGGTCGGTTTGTATGGCAACTATATTTTTGTTTTGTCCGCTCTAAGAACTTTGTTCAGATATTGCAGTACTGCCTTAGGTAATAAATTTCCTTAAGATATCTCGCCAAATGAAAAAGTTTTCTATAAAAGTACTTGCTTCCGATGGTTCCGTTTGTATGGCAGCTATATGCTATAGTGATCCGATTCCAAAAATTTCTTCGGAGATTGCACCACGGCTTTAGTGAATAGCTCATGCTAAATTTCGTGAAGATATCTCTTAAACTAAAAAAGTTTTCCATACAAGAACTTGTTGCCGATCGTGTATTTTGTATGGCAGCAAATATGCTATAGGGATCCAATCTGAAAAATTTCTTTGAGAGATTGCACCACTTAGGTCTTAGGTAAGACTCTGTGCCAAATTTTGTGCAGATATCTCTCCAAATAAAAAAGTTGTTCATACAAGAACTTGATTCCAAACGAGCAGTTTGTATGGCAGCTATATGACTATAGTATCCGATCTGAACAATTTATTTTGAAATTGTACTCTGGTCTTAGTGAATAACTCATGCCAAATTTTGTGTCGATATCTCTTAAACTAAAAAAGTTTTCATACAAGAACTTGCTTCCGATCAGGCATTCTGTATGGCACACCACGACGTATAAGTATCATAATACTAAAAGAACAATTCGGAAAAAATTTATTAGAATACAATTTTAAGCAACCAAAATTCAATACACATCCCAAACAACAACAATTTTGCTTTACACTTTGCTGGTTACAGGCTTACCAGGTATTATTACACAACTGTCAGCCTTGGCGTATGAGTGACCTACTTTTATTTTACTTGTTCTTCCATAAAAACAAAAAGGGGTCGCGCTTCCTAAGTAGCTTTGCCATAATATGGATTTTAACGAAACACACGTTTTACTTAAATATTAATTTACAGCTAATGCGGCACAAAACCGCTACTGAATATTTTCGGTTTCGAATTGCCATATCAAATTTCCATGCCGCATTTTGACAGCACTATGTGGTTGTACCAGTGTTAGAGTGCGTCGTGAAAAGAAAAGCGCAAAAATAAAAAACACAAAAACAAAATACATTTATTGCGCCGCAATTTGCGTGCCACACCAGCGCTGCTTAAATCCATTTTATATTTATTTTTAATTTATTCTTTGCTGGCAATAAAATGAAAAGTGTTTGCTCATTCGTTCACTTGTCGACATGGTGGATAGTTCACACATTTGTGTGGCGCGTTGTGTGCATTCGTATATATTGGATTTGATGCCGCGCGCTGTACACACCTTTACTTATGGCTGGTGTTTATGGCAAGTTGCCTGCTTGGCTTGGCAGCTTGGCGGCCTGGCTTGTCTTGTCTTGTCGTAAGTAAAGGCTTAATTAATTGACATTTAAAATGCACTGTAATCACAAATTGATTAGTGGCGCAGCATGCGAAAAATTGTGTAAAATTCATGTTTACCTTTTTCTAATTGCTTGCTTGTTGTTATCGCGATGCCGATTTATTTTCATTTAGCTGGCAGTTTGTTTATATTTTTTTTACTTTACAGCAAGCAGCATAAAATTTTGTGTAATTACTGGTTTACAGTATTGTGTGTTTGTAATTGTTGGCGAATAAAAATGAAGAGCGAGTAGTTTGTTATTAGAGGGAAGTTCGCTGGGATGTCAGTAGGGCAGCAAGGCATAGGAAGGCAGGTAGTTAGCAGTGCTGCCACCATTGGCTCAATCAGCGTTTCATACGCTATTCCAACACTATCATATTACCTTATAACCTTGGTATACCGTTTCTTTTTTGCGCTCATTTGATGCCCTCAATGAAACTATATACATATATTCGTTCTGCATTTTGAGGACAACCCATCAACCTAATAGATTCCAAGTATTAAAGTATTCTCTGTCTAGTTTGTAATAGGGCTGAGCATTCATAGAGAAAATGGAAAAGTGTTTTCTTCTCGCCAAGGTTACAATAGGTTAAGATGAAGTTCAGTCATTAGGTTCATGAGGAGTAATGATCCTTTATGATTACTGCGCTTGACGCGAATTTCAACAGACTCTATGGTCTCATTGTCGATACCTCTTCCAGTGTATCATACCGTGGGGACCACAGATGCTCACAGCGTAGCTTTGCCAATGTGGGATAAGCGCACAAGTGGGCTCTATTGTTTCCCTCGTGCTTTGCTGCAGACATTTACTGCAGTCTTCTTGAACTGTTAGTGCCATTCTGCGCGTACGTGTCGCCACCAGACAGTGACCAGTTAGTAATCCGATCATGTTCCTACAGTCTCCTCTATCGGGTGCCAATAGATCAGGTCTGCTGGCCACAAAACCAATGATACAAAAGTTAAAGTTGGTCTAATGATGGCCGTATACCATACATTCACAGGACTATATTTGTTTTAAAGAATTATTTCCTGCTAAATATTATTTTGTAGGTGTGAAAGGGCTTCATTTAAGGTTTGTTTATTCGTTTTTCAGTTTTAATTTTGCGATTAAGTTTGGCATTGATTCCAACCTTTAGGTATTTTGCGGGTGGGGGATTGAAAAATTGTTGAACCACCGGCTGAGTGTAGATTAAATTGAAATACTTTTGTTTTACTCGTGAAAAGCATCAGTTTCGTTCTGATTGGTACAAATAACTCAAAGATGGTTGAGAACCGTCCAGGACGGATTTAAAAGAATTTTATACTTGAGAATCGACGACCAACAGTCAGAGATCTTACTAGCATCGTTGGAATATCGATAGGATCAGTAAAAACCATTTTGGAAGATTATTTGGTCCTAAGAAATGTGAAAGCACGATCGGTTCCAAAACCATTCAATTTTTTCGAAAAAAAAGCGTCGCATTTACGTCTGTGAAACCACTCTTCCGACTACCAGGATGTCACGAAACATATTATTACTGGGGACGCGTCTTAGATCTTTGGTAATGACCTGGAAACAGATGATAAATCGGCCGAATATCGTAGCAAAGATGAGCCGAAGCCGGATATTGGTGCAAGTATATTTGAAGGCATCATAAATGTAACATTTTTTGAAATCTTAAGAGTAATGATATAAAATCATTCCATTTTCTATGGAAGCTGGCAGGCTGAAGCATGTTTTTCAATCCCATTTTTATTATAAAAGTCTTGGTCATGAGCGCAAAGTACAGAATTTTAAAATACACTTAGTTATCGCTAAGAACAAATCACGAGCTGTAAATTGCACATTATTCTATTCGTATTTCTCATAAAATAAGGCATACTAAAAACATTACTTATTGCCAATTAATTGCCCACAAAGTCACCCACACAAAGCAAACAACAAACCCACGTTAAAAATCAGAAATTAACAAGGCAGAAATATTATTTTAAAAAATTATTAAAGTTCGTTATGCTAAGAGCAGATCAAAGGTCAGCTGATAATATTTCGATGCATTTTAATTGCCGCAGCAACAACAGCGCACACTTACGAGTATAATTAAAGCAGCCAGCAGGTAAATAAAAAGCAAATAAGCAATTACTTGGACTCACTTTGGTTTCTATTTAATGAATTTTAAATATAACTGAAAGAAAGAAATAAAATCAAAAGCGAAAAATAAAATAAAAATCGAAAAAATTAAAAATACTCAAAAACAGGAAAAAAGGTAAAAAATAAAAATAAAAGCAAAATAAAAAACAAAATTAAAGACGAAAAATTAATTAAAATAATTAAAATATGAAACAAGAGACGAGAAATAAAATTATATAAAAAATTAAATAACATTAAAAGCGAAAAATAAAATAAAAACCGAAGAAAAAAACAAAAAAAAAAAGCAAAATCAAAAACAAATTAAAAAAAAATTAAAACCCCCAAAATGTATGAAAACGTGCGCTTGCAAGAAGGAAACAAATATTTACTTTATGTCGACACTAATTTGCTTGAAGGTTTGCTTTTACGCTTGTTGTTTTGTTTTTGCAGTTTTTTTCGCGTTTCTGCTGCGAAATCTATAACTTGTCAGTTTGTCTGTGGCTGAGCGTAAGCTGTTAGTAATTTTTCACTTTTAGCTGGCAGGAAGCGCTCAAATAACGCTAAAGTAAATAAATATTTTTGTATTTTTTGTTTTTCTTATCTTTGTTGTTGCAGCACGTTTGGCCAATAAAGCAAAAACGTGACGAGACCAACCTTTTTTGTTGTTGCACTGCAAACGCTCACATAAATGCTAACTCTTGGTAGCGCTGCAAAGCGGAATTGACGGAATGAGCGAGCTTGAGATTTTGGCAAAGCGCGATAAGCGCAGACAGACAGTGTAATTTAAAAAAAAAAATAAAACAAAAAACAAAAATTCAAAAATAAATTAAACCATAAAAAAATTAAAAAAAAAAAACAAATATTCAACAAAAATATATAGAAGAGTATAAAAAATATAAAACAACTTAAGAAAATATATAAAAAAGAAATAAAAAAATACGGAAAAAAATTGTAAAAAAATATAAAAAAATTTAAAAAAAAAAAAAACTTAGTCAAGTAAGTAGAACAAAGTTTGCCTTTACTTCCCTAGCGTGTTGTTGCATTTTTTATTGCAATTCGAGTTCATAAATTAGACTTTGCGAATTCGAGACTAGACTTTTTCTTCAGTTTGTGCGCGTTTAGTCTTGCAAATAGCTGGCGGCGCGTGCAAACTGTATTATTGTGGGTGATAATGCCAAACAAAGAGCGTGCAACATGCAGTTTAGCGCGCCGCATAAAAAATGTGTGTTTAAAAGCGCTACTTTTGTGATATTTTGGTAGTAGTTTTGCGCTTTAGCTTCTAATTTTTCAACACGATTCATGCGCCTACGCCAGGTGAGCGCTGTGTGCGCAAACTTGTTGTTACAATTATGTTGCATGTTTGTAAAGTAGAAATATGCTTTTGCTTTTTTTGTAAATAAATTTTAAGTTTTCTCAAAAGCCTACAGAATTTTGCGGTTAAAAACAAAAAATAAAATAAAAAATTTTGCAATTTCTCACAGCTACTGTGCTAAGCCAATTATACTTACAACGGTTGATAGATATGCGTGCATAAACTTGTCTTTGACTCACCTGTAATGGAAAGGAAAATATTTTATTAGAAATAGTATTGAAAGATTTTCGAAAGTGTTCTACAGTTGAATAAATATATTTATATACTTTTACTCTTTGCAGTTAAATTAAGTTAAGTTAATGTTTGGTCTAATGCAGTTTATATAGAATTTTTCAAAATATTTTAATACTTAATTGTGGTATAGACATGTTTGAAATTTTAAGTATGTCAGAATAAATTAAGCTCTTTTAGTTTTTACCAAGAAAAGCAAGTATGCTTACAACAACATAATTGTGTTATTTATTAGTATAAATATAAACAAAAAAAATAATTTGAAATACGAAAAAACTTTTTCGAATACCCAATATATATATTTTTCCGTTTTTTAATTTCAATAAATTTAGAATCTATTTAATTAAAAAAAAACAATAACTAAGTTTCATGAAGCTTTATGAATCAGAGATTTTCTTCAAAGTCCAATAAGCACTTTTAATATTTGTTTTTCAATATTTATAATAAGTAAAAGTATTAGATAGTCAAACCTGGTATATGTATATATTGGCTGTGGATTGGCCTTCTATTTACCTAAATTTCTCAATTTCATTTGTTTATTTTTTTATTATCAATTATTTATGTTTTTATACCTATGCAATATCTACATATAGAGTATATCAATTTTGTTCTCCTAACTGCAGTTTGTGTCACCTTAAGGTAGTCTGGTAACTTGGGAGAATATATGTACTATGAAAATTTCAGACAGAAATTCGAAATGTTTCAGAGTAACAACGAGTTTCCTAGAGCGCCTCGGAGCCCTCTCTTTCGGAGTTGTTAAACTTTAAGGGGGTATTCTAGTCTAGAAATTTGAAAAAAATCGAATATATTTTTTTTTCATATTTCGATAGTTTTGATATTCAAAAATATCTCCCTAAAAGGATTTTTCAAAACTCAAATTATTTTCAAAGTTATAGCCATTTTAGTGACGTGGCAACTAGACCGGTCGAGCGAATATCGTATAACGTAAAACATTAATCGCGTTTTCTCGAAACTATGTACTATTTTCAACACTTCCGACAAGATTTCTCAAGTTTTAATAAACCGATTAACTTTAAATTTAGTGTGTACCTTCTTTATATATTTCTCTATGGTTGGAACTAGGGTTATTAAAAAATTTTTATTTTTACTATTTTTAAAAATTTTGATCTTTGCCAAAAAACGGGCAAAAAATTCAAATAGTCACCATTTACTGAAATTTTTTTTATTTATCCTAGTTCAGATGATAGCGGCACTTGTACTGATTAAAAGAATTTTTTTTTTTTTTTTCAAATCACCCTTATTTTCAACCCCCGCCACGCCACCACGCCGCAATTAATCAAATTGTCACAAAATTTTTTTTTAATTTTTTTTTGTATTCTTAAAATATCAATAAATATCTGATAAAAAATTGGATAGTAAAAATGTTCTTGGACTTTAAAAAATGCCGTTAAATAGCATTTCTAGACCCCCTTAAACGCGTTTTTCTCAAAACATTGTTCTTCTGGTCGGCCCGGGTCCTAATTTTTTTTCTACTAAACCGATTGCTTTCAAATTTTAGCAGACTATTCTACACACTTATAGTTCTCGTCGGTACTAACGAGAATTTTTATCATCGCTAACTACAATCCTTTCTTTGCTAAAATAAAAGAACTTTTTTCAATTACAATTGAAATTTTGTTATTTACCCCTGAATTACTTCAGTAGTCAACCAGAATGACATGTCTATAGATTAGGAATAGTCAAGAATATTGGATTTCAGATAACATCAAGAGCCAAAATCGGACCGGACCACCCACGTGCATTTTTGTTTTCTTTTTTTTAGGCTCCAAGTTCGAGTGACAATAATAATAAAGTAATAGTAATAAAGTATTAATTTTTTCAAATAATTTTTTTTTTTTTATTTTCAATATGTAAATAAAAACACTCTAAATATTCAAGATTTATTCAAATATTAATTTTTATTTTCTTATAAAAAACCTCCTCCAAAAAAGTCATGAAAATAGGCATAAGTTACCTTAAATAAGATAGACAAATGTTATACATATTATATATACAAATATCGTCATCTAAATGCAAAACAACGTATTATCGAAAAATCGAAATTGAGTTTTTTGTTGCTTGCGCTTCACTACATTATATCACATATACATACATATGTAGCATAAAATATTCAGCTTCCGCTGTAAGATTAACTAATATATTTTGTGTTAATATGAGTGGTTTCTATTATATTGTTTTTCCTTCGCCTGTAAACTTATGAAAAGTGATTTTACGGGTTTTTGCATTTTAGGTGACGATATATGAATGTTCATGATCCGGATCTCGAGACGAGTTGGAATTTGGGTGACTGTCCGCACAATATGAACAGTTTTACCATAAGTAATGGCATACGCGCTTTGACAGGAAGATGGGAAAAAGTTATGACTAGTGACAGGCAATAATACGAATAATTCATTGGTAACCATTTGCTTACAATAAAATTGCTTATTGATTTAAAAAAATGCAAGAGCTTAGTTGCGCATCGATTTGTTTCAACAGAATCAAATAGAGAATAAAAAAAATGCTAAACTATTTATTAAAAAAAAGTGAAAAATAAATTAAATAGAATTTGAAAAATAGCTCATACTCGTATTCCCACATCCATCACAGAACATATGCAAATGTCGCCATTGCCAGCGCATATTAGCCGCATAATCACTTGCAACACATTGAATGCGGTTATAATTAATTTGAAACTGGAAATAAGCGCAATTTGTTTAGCGTTGCTTCAAAGTTCCTCAATCACATAAATTCCAGAAAATTAATTGCTTTGAAATTTATTAACAAGCAAAACGTGTTCAATGCACAAAAACAAAAGCACACATTTAATACAAATCGCAAACAAACACACATACACACACACACAAAAGCAAAAGGAAGTAGTGCAAATGCAGTTAACACCACACAGCTATAAACACAGATACATATGCACATTAGGGTGGGTAAAAAAAATGAATTTTAATTTTTTCGATTTCTTAGAGCTGTCCAACAACCAATGTCTCGTAGTGCGCAGCGAAAAGCAGAACTTTAAATTTTTTTCGACCCACCCTAATACATATATACTTATATGGAGCACTCAATGCAACGCTGTTCAGCTGCAGTTTCATTTTCGATTGCCATTTCAGTTTTCAACTCGCGTTGCAGCAACGGTTTCAATTTCAATATGAACTCTAATGTGTGCTTTGTTGTTGGTGTTGTTGCTGACGCCGCGCCGCGCCTGAATTGTTGTGAAATTTTTGCAAAGCCCACGCATGTCGCGTTTTGTTCGCAACTGGCGACAGTGACTGGCGGCGCTTTGCCTTTTTTGCCTTCCGCCTTTACTTTTATTATGATTGCTTGGCATTTTTGTGTGTGTTTTTATTGTTGTTGCATATGTTTTTTTGTTGTGTAGTTTTTTCCTTTTCATGACATGACGCCAACTGTTGGTCTATAAAGTTTATAAGAAATTGCTATTTATCTATAAAAATGCAATTATCAGTTGACAATGATTCTGTAGCTAAGCGCACACACACACATACACACAGAAATGCATATGCTCATATTATATAAGCGCGGCGCGCATGTGGTGACATAAAAATCGCATTCTTCTTGTGTCTTGGGCGCATGTTGGGACGATAAAGAATTCATTAGCGCTGAGTTAATGTGCTGTTGTTCTTGTTGTTATGGATGTTTGGCGCACAAATTTAATTGATTGAGCTGTGCGGAGTAATTAGCAGAAAATATTGTAGAAAATATGGCGCTAATTGGCAGTAAAATATTTTGAGTGACTTTTGGAAAGTGCAGTCTTTAATGCGCTTTATAATTACTTGGATTCAGTGGTAAGTGTAAAGCGAATGGGTGCAAGCAGTGGGAAAATAGTGTAAGGCGGGGCTGCTACTACGACTTTTGATATATAATCAATAAATTATTAGTGTATAATTAAGAAAACATGATCGGTGTAAATTAAATCATGCCAATAGTGGGCGGACAGCTTTTTAAATAATTTTACTTCTCGCAGTATGTGATGATGTTTCTTTAGCTTATGAATGTTGCCGAGTAAATGCTGATTATTCGTGATTTGCTTTGGTTTTTGATTTGGATACTCTTAGAGAGAGAGAGAGAGAGAGGGAGAGCAAGAATTAGAAGGACTCGAAAAACCATATAGTTTACCTAATGGATAGCCAGTTGTTGTACATAGGCATAACTTATTACTGCCGTGTGTTATATGAAATAAAATTTGCCTTTCAATCAATGGAGTAAAGTCAGTCGGGTGTTCGAAAATCCTGATATTCATTATACGGGGGCTAAGTCAAGTTTTTGCCTAATTTTATCCAGTTTAAGTAAAAAAATGCACTTTTTTGCGTTAAACACACTGACTCATTTTTATTGAAATAACTTATTTATTGGGCGATATATGCGGTAAACAGCTAGCTGAGGGTTCGAAAATCTTTACATTAGCCTGCTCTCATTGGAATAGACCAAGTTGGATCTCTTTTGACGTATTGCATTCCAGCACAGAACCAATGAATCTCTAATCGGCAAAGCAAGCGCTGGTACTAATTTTTATACCAAATTTTTTTTCCATAAATATGTGAATGAGACAAAATAAAAGCATTGAAAAAATAAAAAAATAAATTGTTTTATAAAAAAATATTTTTTACAGAAAAATTCCTTACAAATTGAAGTAATTTATTTTTTTTTATGATTTTGTTATTTTTCGTTTCAAAACGTAATTTTTTACTATATTTTTTAACTTTGCTTTTCATATAGCAATTTTTTTTTTTGGACTTTGTTTTATGTGAATATAGAATTAGACAAAATAAAAACGATGCAAATAAAATAAAAAATAATCAAAACTAAATGAAAATTTTGTTTTATAAACACATTTGAAAAGAAAGTTCTTGACCAAGCAAAAATTGGAAATTTTTTAATATTCCATTAATTTTTTTAGTATTTTACTTTTCTATAAATATATACTTTTCTATAAATATAATTTTTTTTTTATAATATTTTTTTTTGTTACTTTTTTATTATTATTTTTTTTTTTTAATTTTTTCTTTTATTGAAATTTTCTGTTTATTTTTCTTACTGATTGTTTTTTTTTTTGTTTTTTGTTTTTGTTTTGATATTTGTTAACTAAATTTTTTTTAATAAAAATTATTAGTTTTTAAGTTTTTGTTTATAATAAAATAATTAAAATTTAAAAATGAAAAAAAAAATTGCTTTATAGACACATTTTATAAAACAGCTTTTTACCAAGCAAAAAGTAGTAATTTTTTAATATTTATTTTACTATTCTATTATTTTTATTATAAATATTGTTTTTGAAAAATTTTCAATCTCTTCTTTTTTTCCAAATTTTTTGAAATATTGTGAATACATTCTTCTAATTTCTTATTTTTTTTACTCTTTTTAGTATAAATTATTTTTTAAGTTTATCTCTTTCTTTATAGAAAAACTAAATACAAAAATAAAAAGAATTTTGCTATATATCCATCTTTTGTAAGAAACTTATTGAAAAAACTGCTAAAACTTCTTTTAATTTTTTTACTTTTATATTCATTTTTTAATGAATATTTATTTTTTTAGTATTCAGCACACTTTTCTTTCTGAATTTTCTGAAATATTTTTAATACATAACTTTTTTTTTTCTTTTTTTATTTTTGCTTATTTTATAGAAATGATCATTTTTTAAGTTGTTACTCCGTTTTTTTTGTATTTTTGAAAATCTCGAATTGTAAATAATAAGTTTAAGAAAACAAAAACAATAGTTCAAACCGGTAAAACAGTAGATATTTATTTTTTAAACGATAACCCAACTTGTAACGCTGACACTTTTATATAACACCGCAAACAGCAGGCGTGCTGTTTAACACTACGCAGAAAAAACTTAAAAAACTAAATTTTTTATTTTATCTAACAAATTAAAATATGCTGCGTAACACGACACAGTTTCCTTCAGCGCGCCGGCTTGAAGGCAAATCTCAAATTTAATCGCATGCCGCAGCAAATTGTGTGTCACGCGATAACTCGCAACACGGCGCGCCGAAAATAATAAAACACCTTGATGTTTACTGTATAAAACCAACACTCATACTCGTAACAGCAAATCTGCAGCAAACGGAAAATTATCAGAAATTCAGCGAAAAAAGCAGCGACGGCTAGAAACCGCAAGTAACTTGCAACACGTGATGCATAGATAACAAAAACGCGCGCGCATGCGCACTCAACATTTGACGCGGCGCGTCATTTGAGCTAGCTTGTGTTGTTATTATTATTGTTGTGGTGCTAGTATCAATTCAGCGGCATTTAATCGTGACTTTTACTTTCGAAACGCAAGCGAAGCGGGAGCGCAACTGGCAGTAATTAATAAAAATATATATATAAATATATAAAAACCGTTAAACCAAAAGTAATGCAAAAAATTAGAAATCACTTTGAAACTATTATGAAATTGGCATTTGAAATTGCGCTTGGTCAGCATGCGCGCAAAAATTTGCAATCCAAGCAAGGCGCGCGCATACTATACACAATCAAACGCAAGCGTGCGCGCGCAAATTCCAAAACACACATTCAGCTAAATTTTCGCATGATTCATGAAAAACGCGCCGAGCGCTCAAAGCGTGTTGCAGCAATTTCCCCCGTCAATAGCTAACACAGCGAGTGGCGGAAAGCGCAAAAACTGCCAATAGCTTGAAATGCCAACTGGGCGGTCTGCGCAGCGCGCATTAGGTTTCAAAAATATTTGTCTATGTCAGCGCGTTGCTGTGCAAATTTGCGCAAACAAAAATTGCACTAAACAAGCAGCGCGCGCGGCAATGCGCTAAGCAGTTTCGAATTTGTTTTTCTTTTTTCCAACTCCACGCGGCTTTCTTGCGGCTTAGTGTTGACCGACTGCGCTCCCTTGTTGCCGTGTCGCTAACTGCACTTAGCGCCAGCGCAGCATAAGTTTAAGCAATTTTTCAGCATGTTCGCAATTTGATTTCGCTCGCGCTTTTCCTTTTTGCTCACAAACACACACACAAGCATTCAAAACTTTTTTGAGCAAATGTTTTATTATTTGTTTTTATTTTTTTCAGCGCGCGCTTGTGTGTACGTTTTTTCTGCTTTTTTACAACTCATTTCGCTTGTCTGCTAATACGATAAGCCGTAGCCGTACAAGCCCGCTGCAATGGAATGATTTTCGTTCCGCCGAATATGAGCTAACGCTTGTTGGCATTCATATTTTGTTTGATTGCCTGATTGCTTGACTGCCCAGTTGCAACTTATATCGATAGCCTCTCTGACTTTTTCATATAAATTCTGTTTTGCCTTTTCATTTTCGGTGTTTCTTTTTCCATTTATACTTGCCACCGGCTGGTACTTCATCACTGCAAATATTTATTTTTATTACTTTAATCCGGCGCGCGGCAATCAAAGCTACACAAAATTGTGTCAAATATTTGTACGCGCTCATATCGTTAGTTTTCCAACTATGTTATCAGTGGCTATAAATTTTTATTATCGCTATATTTTCATGCATTTAAGATTATCGAAAGTGACTTCTTGTTGCCTTTCAAATGCTGCGTTTCGAAATCATGCCTGCGATTGTAGGAAATTGGCGGAAGCTTAGTGATAGCGTCAATTCAAAATAGTAAGCAGAACACTAAGCTATGTGAAACGATTTTTATATTTATTTTTAATTTTTTTTTAATGAAAAGTTACTGGTTTGAGCTGTTAATAATTACACATTCTGTGCCAGGAGGTTCCAGCACTTTTTCCAGATGAAACTGTGCAGTGCGGTACTGAAAACATCCGTATGGACAAATATATCTATATATTGAAACGGCATTGAATTTGAAAGACAAATCATATCAAAAAACACACCTAAAACTAAGATTACTGCTTAAAGCATACAGTACTTTTCCTTCGAAAAAACTGGAGTATCATAGAAGTGATACCTACAGCCATTTAACCGTACAAAACTTTTTTTCCGAAGATATCCACGTGCTATTCTTAGTTTAAGCGTTCATAGCGACACTCATTGTAATTACTTTTCAGTTATCTAATTTTACTTAGGAGTTTCGGCTCAATTGAATGTGCTCTTACTTATTAAAATCTTAATAGCCGTATTGGGAAGCAGCGACTGGTTTAAGTCTATAATATTCTCGAGGAGTTTTAGAGAAGTTTATGTTTTGAACTTCAATGTACAGAAATTATAATACAGCTTATTTTCAAGCGCAACATACTTTAAAAAGTTCTTATAAAATTTACTCATTTTAGCAAAGCCGTAAACCTAACCAACTTTAGCCAAGCCATGATTTGCGATCAAATCGCCCTTCAAAAGCTTCCCATATTTTCAACTCACTTATCTGATTATTCGAGAAGAATTTTGAAAATTTTATGTCTTCGCGAACTTTCATATCCTCATGTATAGAAGGTGAGGTCTTAAAATTACTATACAGGCAATTTTTAAGCATAACACACTTCAAAATGTTATTATCAAATTTATTAATTTTAGCAAAGCCGCAAACCCAAAAAATGTCAGCCAAACCACAAACCTAACAAAACATTATATTTAACAGATTACCGGTGAATCACGATCAATTCGCTGTGCCGAGTCAAAATTCTTGCATTTTACAATCAGATCTTCATGCCAAGTCCATATTCCTTTCATAATCCGATCTTCATAGAACTGTTCACAATTTGTAACAATAAATACTAAGAAATCATATTCACTTGAGAAAATATATTCAAATGACAGTTACATATAAAATAAATATTTATCTAACCAACAAATGCTTTAAAATTAAATTTGATTATTTTTCATGTAAAATTCAAATAAACAAATGAAAACTGTACCTAATATGCCATAAGCGTAGATCATATGTAGGTTAAGTTGTGAGGTCGATTCCAAAAGGGATTTCACTCGCAAAGCTTGGAACGCCGATCTGTTGTGTTACCTAAAACTCCTATATAATTGATCATAAGACCCTCATAAATCGACAAGGCACCTTGAGCCAATCTCCAGGTTCGCCGAAGGTAAGAAGATGTTTCAACTTCTGTCTTGCAAAGGCTGCAGAATGGAGAAAAATGTGCTTGGATGTATCCACCACACCCTTTTTCATATAACTTTGACAACTTCCGTCAATAAAGATTTTTACGATACCGTTTATTGGATAATCACACTAGACACGAATACGGCAATATGAATTTTACTAAACTAAATTAGTACAGAAGATTTCTATATTCTGGATTCTACTCTAGGTCAAAAGAATCATACAGTCAAACAGAAGCGAGCTATCGACAGACATTCGCTAAGCACACGCGATGTAACTACATTGATACAGTCTGATTCCAATGTGATTCTACTATGACTATGTAGACTAGAAACGAGTCTAGTCAAGAAGGAACTTGATGATATTTCTAGTGAGAAGAAAACAACTATACTTACATGCACGACGAGGGATATATGGATGGTGAGGAGTCGTTGGTGAAGAGATGTAGTACCCTTATTTCACGGATAAAGGATAGTAGAAGGGTAGGGAAGATTAAGTTGGGTTAGATGACTGACATAGAGAGATCGCGAAAGAAGAACTCCTGTGTGCGAACTTATAAATTATCATTTTTCCTTAAGGAGCTCTCCGTCAAGCATAACTATAGGCTATTGGATAACTGGATAACCATAGCTTTCTTTAAACAGGAGCAACTGCCATTAAAGTAGCAGCATATGTACAGCTACGAAGTGCAGCTGTACAGAACCACGTGAAGAACCTTCATCGTACCGACACAATGGGAATATCAGGGAATATACAGCTTTATAAAAAGAATACCCAGTATTGACACACGACGAGAATTCGTCGATACTGTGGAATGTGCAGTAAGTGGCAAGAGACAAATAAGAATTTTTACTTATAAGCAACAGAAAGGTGTAAGAACGAATAGAACTCACCATAGGGCAGCATCACTATGCGGCAGCAGCGATGACATTCCTCATCCAAAGAACGCTGAACTCACAGAAATTTTCCGGGCATCCACTCGTGGATAGGCAAACGGCATGGGGACCTGGATTTCCATCTGACCCAAATACTTAGTGGTCATGGGTTCTTTAGAAGCTGTGAAGCTATCTTTAAAGATATTCAGGGTATATAAAAGACTCTGAACATGTATTATTTTACTGCCCCCCTTTTTAAAATACAAGGGAAAAACTTAAAACCACACTAGTAGTAGTATTACGGTCGACAACTTAACGACATGAGTGTCAGTCGACTGAGAAAGGAAAAGCTATAAGCGAACTCACAGATTAGGCTTCCGACAGCCCGCACAACAGAGCAGACTTATGTATCTTGTTGTATGAGTCTTGAGTTGGGAGTAGGTTAGGTTCCGTACTCCGGCTTTCAAGGATGTAGCGTTTTCCAAACAGTAGCGACAGTTATACAGCTACGAAGTCCAGACCTTTTAGTGAGACAAGCCGACGGCAGAATGGCAATACCAGCGCCGACCACTGTGGGCTCTAAACTAGTCACGGAGTATCTGTCCTTACTAAAATAAAATCTAGCTACTTCCTCATGAGAATAGCAGCTCATATATATAAACATACAAGAATCATTTAAACTTTTTTATTTCCACAAAACAAAAAAAAAATAACAATTGCAAGAGTTATTTATTTCAGATATTCCGTTAATTGCTGGTTCTGCGCAAAATTATGCTTAATTGCGCGCTCACCGAAAAATTCACTAAATGCTGCCATAAATAATCATCAAGCGACTGGGCAAATAAATTGAATGAGAATATATTTAATGCGAAAGGGCATAATTTTTTAATTTAAAAAAACTCCACCCACTGCAACAACAACAAATTGCACAAGAGGGGCAACGCAAAACCCATGAGAACATGAGAAGAACTTTTACATTTGAAAAGAAAAAAAAAAATGCAGGCGAAAAAATCAAACAAAAAACGACGCAGCAAAAGAATCAATCGTCTTGCAACACACGGCGAAATGCCGAATATTCAATAATCAGCAAATAAACTAAACGACGAGAACAAAGCTAAGCTGAAATGTAAAACGTGAATGGTAGGATAAGTACTTAAAACGCGCGCAAAAAATGCTTGCATGTCGAGTGTGTGTGTGTGTGAATGCATGTAAGAAGGTTGTAGCGGCGGCGTTACGGCAGTAAATTATTTACTGCTGCAGCTTGGCCCAATTTTCAATTAAAATTCAACTCTCAATTTCTCATTTCCGATTTTGCGGCGCGTTGGCGTTGCCTGTGTTGAAGATGCGGCAGCGCAAATTTGGTAATGGCATTGGCAACATGAACACAAAACAACAACAAAACACAAACATTACAAAAGCATAACCCGAAGTTTTAAGCGAGCGAACTGAAGAAAGTCTCATTCAGAATCCACAAACTTTTTTCTCAGCGCCAAGACAGTCTAACTGAAATGCATTGGTTGAAGCGCGTCACCATACCACAGCCGTCACTGTGGCAATATTTCTTTGTGCAAATAATGAAACTTTAGACCTCCATCAGTTAATCGCTTCAAGCGTGTGGCGCGGCGTGGCCGGCATGAAAATAAACACAACATCAAAATCAGTTTGCCATAAGAGCCTGCGCAGCAAATCGCCCGAAAATACACAGTAACAACAACAACAACAATAAAAACAACAACTGCTGGAACGTAATCAAACTGTACAATGCTGTCAAGAAACAGTTGCACTGCAACAACAACAACTGCCAACAATTTGCATTGCATTGCAGACGCAATTTTTGGCACCTCTCCTACCGCCGCGCGTCGCGCTGCTCTCCGCTGAAGCATATCGGGCGTTTACAAGAAGTACCGTAATTTGGTTAACCTTACAATAGCAATAAATTATATTCCACAGCGACAGGCCGCAAATATAACACAGATACATACACAAAAACACACGAACGCACCGAGCGACCGTAAGCAGCCGTGGCTAAAAGCCGCGCACAACGTAAGCTCTGATTGCGACACAAAGCTTAAGGCCGCACAAGTCCACACCGCACAACGAAGACGACGACGACACAGACGCCGAAAGCCACGTCAAACGGCAGACAACACAGGACAGACAATCGTTTTGGCAAATCCTTTGCGGCGCTGTCCTTTCCATCTGCCGGCGCATTTGTCGAACGTTTCAACGTTCCGCTTTATAATGTCGGTTGACTCGTCGCGCTCATCTCTCGCGACTGCATTTGCGGCTCATCTGCCCGACTTTTCAACAGTCGTTGGCAGTTGGCAGTTGACTCGACCATTTGCAGTTATGTGGCATGGTAGTTGCCGCATATCTGTTACCAACGTAGCTGCTTCACACACACACACTTACTCGTGCGTGCATACAGCCGCTCGTTTGCCGTCGAATTTTCGTATTTGCTGCAACATTTCCTTTCGCATCGGAATTTTGTGGGGCGTTTGGCATTTATGTCCGTCCAGATTTTTGCTGTGCTTTGCTTGGATATACACAAGTGTTTGCTGGTATTTGTGCGGCTCATTCGAAAACTATTAACTTTGTAATTTTTTGCTTGCAAATGATTTCGGAACGAATTGGATTTGTACGCTGATGTTGCATGCGTGTTTATAACAATGACTGAGTGCACTGAGAGAAATCGAGGAATGGGCGAATGTTTAATAAACAACATTTTTGATTCACAGGGACAAAATAAGCGGCAATTCCATTGATTCAGCTCAGCTATCTGTTAATTGTGTACATTATTCTCAGAGTTATTTTTGTGTACACAAAAAATTTCTGACTAAATATTGTCGACTAAATTGCAAAACAAGGAATTATCAAAGAAGTCGGAATTTAGTTTTTGCTTACGATTCACTACATCATATAAGATATATAAAGCATAAAATTTTCGGCTTCCGCTAACAGATATAACAATATATAACCTATGTATAACCACTTTATAACCAATACTCAAATTTTGTCTCGATATGTGTGGTTTCTGCTATATCGCTTTCTTTCGCCTGTAAATTTCCGCTGACAGATATAACCAATATATAACCTATGCATAACCACTTTATAACCGAAACTCAAAATTTGTCTCATTATTCGTGGTTTCTATTATATCGCTTTTTCATCGCCTCTACACTTCCACTCATAGATATAACCATTTTATAACCAATGAATAACCACTTTATAACCGAAACTCAAAATTTGTCTCAATATGTGTGGTTTCTGCTATATCGCTTTCTTTCGCTGTAAACTTACGCTGATAGATATAACCACTATATAACCAATGTATAACCACTTTATAACCAAAACTCAAAATTTGTTTGAATGTGAGTGGCTTCAATTATATCTGTTTTCCTTATTTTGTAAACTTATGAAAAGTGATGTTACGTCATTTTACATGTTAGGTTATGATATGTAGTAACAATCACGAGTTTTAAAGAATTTTATGCTTTCGAAAACTGCAATATATGACTTAGGGCCAGCAATTGCAAATTGCAAATGAAGCCTATTATTAGGCGCAAGTTTCTTTAGAGCTAGTTAGGGCGTATTCTGGTCAAGCAATTTTGAAAAAATTTAAACTTTTAATTCCTGATTTGGTTAGTTTAGATAACTCCCTAAAGCCTTTTTGTTTTGAAATTTAAAACGAGTATTACTCAAAACTACTTTTTGTTGAGATGGTTGACAATATATCTAAAAAAAATTCTAGTCAGCCGATTTGCTTGAAACCAAAAGAACCCAAAATTCTTGACTCAACCCTTATTGAAATTGACACTCATGTTTTGTCGTTCTTTTGCTAAAACGCACCACCCTAACCTGCCATAATCACTGCCAAAATCCAACAATGCATTTGTTGTTGTATGGAAATTCTCATGCCACGCTTGGCCACATCTGCCGGTATTGTAGCGAATTGCCAACTGTTGTGCGTGCGATTAACTGCGCATATGTGTGTGTGATGTGCGTATATATGTGTGGCAGTTGTACATTGAAATATTGTGACATTTCTATACAATCACGCGCGCATGCGCAAAATGATATGTGATATGCGTTCGCGTATAAATTACAATCTGCTGACATAATTACACAAAAGCCGATTGTAATAAGATTACACAAACAGCCAATAACATACTGTTGAAATCAACAACAACAACAGCAACAATAACAACAAAACCAACGATAACAACAATAACAACAACGTTAAGGTAAGGCACTAACTACGCGCAAATGCATGTGATGAGCGGAAGGCGTGAGCAGATCAAGCTGTGAGCTGCGTGAAGGGCGTCTTGCAGGTATGCGTATTAATGCCCAGATGAATTAAAAATTCGTATGCTTTTTCTTTTTGCATTTCGCCAATTCATTTTGTGTGTGAGTCGCGTATACAGTGGATTTCGAAGTGCAATTAACGACACTTTTGGCATAAATATTTTAGCACATCCGGCGGTGTGTATAGCAGGTTTAGTTGTGACTGAGGGGGATGTAAGCTCAATATTTTTGTATTTCTTTTATTGATATCTCCTGCTACCTTAGCTTAATAGAATCTGAAAACTTGTAAACTTTTTTGTGTTTTTTTTTTAAGATGAAAGAAAACTGTGGTACCGTAAGCTTAACGGTTCCTTAGCGTTTTTCATACATCACGTCAACAAATTTTAAATGTTGCACGATAGGTGGCGCTGTAGTCAAGAGAGTTCTCAAAATCGCATTTGCATATCGATTTGGTTCGAATTTCGAACAGTGCTATAAACGAGATACTGCTGAACACTTTTTTTCAGTAGTAGCGGGTTATAATGACTCGAAAGAGAAGAAGGCATATAAGGATGGCCTTTTAGTTGACGGGATTTGGCACACGACCGCTATTTATGTTCCTTACAGTAACTTAAGATATTAGTCTGAGCTCTTTACAGTAACTTAAAATATTCATTTGGGTAAAAAAATCGATTAGGTTCACATCAACGCTGTGGACAAGATACTGCTGAACAGCATTTATTTAGTAATAGAGGGTTATAAGTAACAGAAAAGAGAGGAAGGGATACGAGGATTGCCTTTTATTTGTTAGGACTTGGCAACCCTAGTGCTGTAATCTCGCAATTCACAACTTCAGCGCAAAGTTTGGTATTGTTGTTTTTACACATACTTAGTACGTTTTGACATACGACCGCTATTTATGTTCCTTACAATAACTTAAAATATTCATCTCGGCCAAAAAAAGTTTTTTTTTCAGACCGGAATGGTAGCAAATAAAGAAAAATCGAATAAGTTACCCTCTTCTGCAGTCGGCCAACTCACAACTTTATTGTAAAGTTTGGTATTTTTTTTTACAGTAACTTAAAATATTCATCTCCACCAAAAAATGGATATTATGTGACTGTAGTGGTAGCAAATAAAGAAAAATTTAAGTTCACTCTACTGCAATCGGGCAACTCCTAACTTCATCGTAAAGGCTGAAATTTTTGTTTACAATAACTTAAAATACTCATTTCGGCTAAAAAATATGTAATTAAATTGCGCACGTTTTCAAGCGATTGTTTTTTACAACTTTCGATGTGGTTTAACTCAACAAGACAGCATCGATGAACTTAATTAATTTTTTGGCGAAAAAGTTCCATCAAAGACCAGTGTTCATAGATAGTACGAAGTCATAGATCTACTTTATGACGAATTTCGTGGTTGTTCTGGAAGCTATTGATGGCGTGCGCAAACTAATATACAAGATCATCAAGTGAAATATCATGAGATTGCGACGACCATAGACATTAGTAGAACCTGCGTACATTAACATGATTGCAAAAAATGTTCACATTAGATACCACACGATTTGACAATCGCTCAATGCAAAGTTCGTGTGAATTGATGTTAAAAAATATGATAGCGGTGCGTCCCAACACGACATTCTGACAGGTGATGAATCGTCGCATGACTTCTTTCTTTTCCCGTACGTAAATATTGAAGAAAGAGGTCAACATTTTTCGACTCCTGAGAAGGCGGTTGATGCGCTTAGAATGCACGCTTTGGGGATAGCTCAATCGGAGTGGCAAAAGCTCTACGATAATTGGTTCAAACGCATTGCAAAGTGTACAGGTAGATCTTTGCGCATATGCCATGGCCGCGGTCGACTATCTAGACCATTTATGCGACTGTTTAACTTACTTCTCTATGATAACTTTAGTAAGATAAGAATTGTGATCCTAGTTAAATGTTAAGGCACTCACAGCCGCCAAAGAGTAATACGCTTGCACAGATACACATTCAAGAAGAATTTTTGAAAAACTATGAAGCAATTTTTTTGATGATAAAATATTTGTTTTTATTGTCTAATCTCCAAATATAAAAGTCAAGCTTAGTATCAACTTACTCTTCATGAACTCAGCACATTTAACCAATACTTTGCATATATCATTATGTTCTTGGAATTTCTCTAGCCTCACTAAGCAGTAAATTAAGCAATATTTCGCTCTTAAATTTTGAAATTAGTGAAACCCCAACGCAGTATTATTATAAAATAGCATTTTTACAATCCAAAGCAGCATAAGTTATTAACAATCTCAACGCATGCCGCTTTCAACGCCCCTCGCCGCTCAGCAATCGTACATGCTAGCATGTGGTAGCGAACAGCAGCAAATTGTTCTCAAATCTGTATTTAATACAATCGATACTGAAAAGCAATATCGAATTTCCGCGCTGCCTTCTAATGCACATTCATGCCTTCCGTTTGTTTCGATTGTTGTTGCTATTGCATATAAGATGCCTGACAGCTTCATTTACAGCAGCGTTGCAAGCGCTCAAGTTTGACTTATTGGCAACAACAAGGCTTCCATGCGATTTTCACAATTTATATATTACTTTTAGATTACCTAGGCTAGCATGCCGGCTTGTTATGCTCGACAATTCATTTGGCCTTTTGTGTTTTATTTGCCACATGCTTGCTTTGCTTTCCATGGGCTTTGTCATCGTGACACAATTTCAGAGCGCATTTGTCAGGCTTCAACTGCAGCGGTTAGCTGATTATCTCCGCTACCAGTAACTGTTCTCTAGCCTTAAACAACAACAACAAAGTATTTCGATCGGTGAGCTAGCGATATCGCGGATTGTGTTTGGTTGTGTATGTGTGAGTGTTTGGCATATAATTGTTTGCATTATTGTATTGACATTTATATTTATGCTCGCATATTGAGTTTTAATAAAGCAATGTTGTTGTTGTTGCTTATTAAGGCAAATGATATAATATATGTATGTGTGGTAAGCTGAGTTGCCGCGCTTCTATATGCTCGTGTTTAAAATGCAATATGCATATAAATTCAATAATTCCTAAATTATGAAGATGAAAGATAAACGCGACACGATTTCGGCTCTGGTTCTACTACTCCATACTATTGCTGGTATTTGTATTATATATTTTTATATTTTTGGTTTCTTTTTTTTTAATTTTTTTATATCTTGCCTGCATTTTTGTGGACACTCCCAAGTAGTTAAGAAATATTTATAGTCAATTTTATCGCATATTTCCGATAAAAATATTTAACATGCATAAGCAGTATTTGACCTTTAATAGTGGCAATTTCGGTAGGGTCTTACAGTTCGCAAGTGGTAGGCTAGCAGCTGAACTGTCAGTATTTATTTATTATACCCTGAACAGGGTGTATGCTATGAAGTTAGTTATACCTTGAAGGAAATGTGAGAGACCCTATAAAATGTCTATCACCACCTGAAATGCAAAATAGCCTAAGGAAAAATGATAAAATAGAAACCTCTCATATTCTTCGAAAATTTGAGTTTTGGTTATTAAGTGGTTATAAAATATATATATTTTGTTTATTATATCTAAAAATGATTTCCATTTTAGGTGACGATATATAAATTATCAGCTGAGTCGAATCGGCCAATTTCGGTTGTCTAAGCGTCCATCTGTCTGTCTGTAAATACGCGAACTAGTCCCTCAGTTTTTGAGATCTTGATCTGAAATTTAATACCCATCATTTCACACTAACTAGTAGCTAATTTATCGGAACAAGCGATATCGAAATAATATAGCGTACAGCTGCCTTACAAACTGAACTACCAAAGTTAGGTTCTTGTAGGGAAAATTTTTTTATTTGATGAGATACATATTTTCATGTAAGTTCGTACAGATTATTTGCTTAGGCAACCGTATAATCTCCGTAGAAATTTTGTAAATCGAGCCTCTATAGTATATAGTTGCCATACAAACTGAACGATAAAATCCAGAACTTGTATGGAAAACTTTTTTATTTGGCAAGCTATCTTCACAAAAGTTAGTATATACCATTGCCTGAAGCAATCACACAAATTTCGAAGACATTTTTCAAATCGAATCACTATAGCATATAGCGGCCATACAAACTAAATGATAAAATCTAAGTGCTTGTATGGAAAATTTATTTATTTAACAAGATATCCTTACGAAATTTCGTACGGGTTATTCTCCACAGCAGTTGTACAATATCCGAAGAAATTGTCCAGATCGAGTCACTATAGCATATAGCTGTCATATAAACTAAACGTTAAAGATGAAATTCTTGTATGGAAAAATCTTATATTTGAAAAGGTATCTTCACGAAATTTGGCACCGATTTTTCTTCTCACCAGTTGTATAATCTCCGTAGAAATTGTTTAGATCGGAACATTATAGCATATAGCTGTCATACAAACTGATGAATAAAATCAAGTTCTTGTAGTAAAACTTGAACTTTTAACGGGTATTAAAGCTTCGATGCAATTTATTTAGTTTATTACTGTTTTTGTTGTAAATTTAGTATAAGAAAATCACTTAATTTTGCGCTGATTTGCTTATATTTGGAACATATCTCGCACGAGCGGATTGAGTGCACAGTGCGAGTTTGTGTCTTAAGTCTTTTGTGATTTCAGCTTGTCAGCACCACAGTAACTTGGTGTTATTTTATATAGTTTCGCATTTATTGGTTTGACGGAAAACACATAACATAATTCTTAGCTAAGCTAAAAAGGTTTAAATTTACTGCTACTCAGATAATTTTGAGTTAAATTTGGTTTGGTTGTCATAGATTTTGCGTGCTTTCAAAGGCTTTGATAGGCGGCACAGCGAAAATTTTGTCAAATTACTATAATTTTATGATTTTTTTTGCGGAAACTGCATGTAAATTTGTAGCAAAAAGTGGTTTCTACAATTTTTTTATTATATTTAAAAATAAAAAAGTAAAACAAATATATGTAACATAATAAAAAAAATATATATATTTATAAATTAAAATTATTTTTAATTGAACAATTGCGTTAATATTCCACAAAAACCTATCATTTAAAGCATACCCTAAAAATCAATAATATTTATATTTAACACCACGCTTATAGTTCATAGTTTTAGCATAAGCGCAGCAACAAAATTCAAGTGCCAGTATAAAATTGTTTATTAATAAAAACTAAGGAGTCTTAGCCTCAAATTGCTCTTTTAATACACTTAAGTAGTAATAAACACAAAATTCGTGCAATAAACAAATTAAAAATAAATAAAAAAATTTAAAATAAATAAAAAAAAATTAAAAATAAATAAAAAAAAAATTGAAAATAAATATAAAAGTGCATGATATCCGCTGATAAATTTTTTTAATTTCCACTTTTATTTTGAAGATTCAAAAAATTTTTATTTTAAATAACCAAAAAATGTATAAATCGAAGAAAGCAAACAATTTCTCGCTTATAATGACTTTGATATTTGCTTTCTGCTACATCAGCTAAGCAAATGAAAAACAAACACAGCTAAAGTGTGCGTACACATATGCTTAATTATACTAGAATTTCCAAAGAAAACAGGTATGTCAATGCATATATGAAACTGACATGCTAGGGTTGATACATTTTTTTAAGATTTTTTAGAGTAAACATTTATGAATTTTATTTTTAAAATATTTTTTGGAGTAAAAATTTCCGAAATTTATTTTTAAACCACAGTTTAGAGAAATATTTAGAGTGAGTATTTTTTAAATATTTTTTAGAGTAAACATTTACTTATTTTATTTAAAAAAAAAAAAGTTTTTAAGTAAAAATTTAGGAATTTTATTTTTAAATACAATTTTAAAGAAATATCAAGACTGAATATTAGGCTGGGGCAAAAAAACTAATACCCTTTTTGCTTTGTTTGGTGGAAAAATTGGTTTGTACACACCTCTAAGCAAGTCTCTGCAAGTATGAGCACTTAATTGTAATAAAAAGGTCCTACGCCTAACAGTTTTCCAGTTTTTTTTTCTTAGTTTTAGCTAGAAAAATTCTAATCTCACTGCCAACTATTATTCGACTACCCAATATTTGAAAAATCATTTCATTTAATATATTTTATAGGAAATTGTATGCATTAGAAAACATCCTCTCACGATTTTTTCGTGAACCAAGCAGTTTAAAAGATATTAATTGTTTATTTTAATTATTTTATGGCAAATTTTCTTTATAAGGATTTTATAGTTCAATGAAAAAAATATTATAAATAGAAAAACTCCCAATTTTGTAGCAAAATTAACTGTTCTACAACACTGTTTACATACTAATCCAACAGGAATCTCTTGACTCACCCTAAACTGGATACACATGCCCGAAAATCCAGCAATGCCGTGCATAGTGGTTTCGTTAAATTGAGTGGCCACGCATTTGTGTACGTCTGCCTCTGCCTACCTGCGCTGCCATAATGCGATCATTGACTTTTATCTAACACTTTCTTTGTCCATTTCGTTATTAATGACGCTAGACAATCAATAGAATGGCGAACGCACACCGTAGGCATGTATGTAAGCAAACGTCTTTCCATAGATATATGAGGCTGGCGCACACAACTTAGCTATGCCTCATATAATTGGGGTTAAATGTATGTATATATGTATGTATAGTAGTACACTACATGCAACTCGGCTTCAGGTGATCGTGAGCCAAGGGTACTTAGAGCCAGAAAAATATCTTTGAATCAACAAAAAGTCACATAGAGACATATATGAGTTGTTTCTAACCTGTGTGTTGTTGTTGCGCATGTGTGCGTGCGGTACCTGCGTATGCGTGAGTGACACGCCATAAAGTAATACATATAAACATACAAGTACATGCATGTGCTTGACTGTTCTGCTTACACTTTTGGCAGTTTTTTGGTGTTTTTTCAATGATTTGCTTGAAGAACCGACGAAATGCTTTTGTGTCATGCAATCGCTCCGGCTCTACGCTGGCTAGCTTAAGTGGTTGTTGTTGCTATTTTCTAACAACACTTGAAGTTTTTTTCTACTTTTTGTTCGTACGCTTACGCACGCATACATGCATACATAGGTGGCTTTGTTGTGCTGCTATTTTTCAATAATTCGATATTTTTTCTTAATCTCTTTCTATTACGTTTCGTTGGCTTACTTTGCTGTAAATATGTATGTAGATATCTACATGTGTTTGCTCACCGCAAGTTACTGTCATAAGTGCTGACAAAAGCCAAACGTTATATAAATAATATACACAGACACATAACTGCGCAGGCATTCTTAGACAAAAGACTTCTTTCTCGCTTGTCATTCTTCAACTTGACTTTTGTCTGTCTGTCAGTCCATGAAATGTGTGCGTGTGCTTGTGTTGCTGTTGTTTTTTCGATTTTTTATCTTCATGTAGACATCTGGCAGTGTTGGTGTTGTTGTTGTTGTATAGCCGTGTGTCTCAGCGTACCACACAATGAACTCGCAGTGACATTTTTATCCACAGCACTGAAAGCGACACACAAACACTCGCACTCAACTAAACCAGCACACACACATATATAAGCGCTGGTCAAGCGCGCGTTGAATTATCGATTTTGTGTGTTTCTGTAATTTTGTCATATTGTAATGGTAATTTGGTGTAGATGGAAAAAAAGCTGCTGGCATTGTATAATTAATTCTAAGTTATTGAAATATTCGCCGGAATTTATGAGCGGCAATTCCAGCCAACAACAGGTACGTTGCCGCCTTTGCGCCTAACACTTCAGAAGTCATTTATTTTATTTTCGAAATAACACGCATTTGTGTGCGTGTGGGTGTTTTTCTGCCATTTATACATATTAGTTTCGTATAAGTACAAGCAGGCCGCCAATAAACTAAGATTTTTTTTTCTTGCCACCAGCCATGCTAGTCACAAACAATGGTCATATTAATATGCCATTTTTCATAAATACACGCAGTTTCTAATAAATAATGGGCGGTCAAATGGCTGAGGACGCACACATTTATTCATATGTTAGTCATATTTATGTGCGCGCCTTTTGTTGTAGTTGCTTTTAAATAAGAAAAAAATTCAGCTTGATGAGTTCATAAAGCTGCGCACATTCATAAGCACTACACTCAACAATAATTTAGAAATATTTTTTTTTACTTTATTTTTATTATTTTGTGCTTCTAGCAAAGCACTGTGCTTTTATGAAAGTGTTAAAGCTGTAAATTTGGATTTCAGCAATTGTTAAGAGGACCACCTGCAAGTTAAGCCGCTGTCTACTTGTATTTATTCGTATTTTCATAACATGTGTTCGCATCCTAAACCATATTCTGCTAAATTCTGCGCCTTATTTGGCGTGAGTTTAGTTTTATGCGCGCATTTTCTAAAGCATCGTAAAGCAGTTTGCAAGTGGGTGCTATTTTTAATGGAAAGTAAAGGTTTGGGTATGAAAAGGATTTTAATTTTCCTTTTAAAGAAATTATTAAATTTTTGAAGATAAAAAGCTTTTAAGTGATGGCAAAATAAGAAGATAGAAAGGCAGGCATACAATATTTAGTTTGATATGCACAAAATTTATTTAAAAGGAAGTATTAAAAATATATTTCTAAAGAAAATAAGAATTTTAGGAAAACAAAAATATATTTTTGAATGAACAAAAAAATTTAATGAAAAAGTAACGAAAAAACTATTTTTATGAATAAAAAATTACGATTTTTTTTTTTTTTTAAACATAATGAAAAAAAAATATTAAAAAAAAATTAAGGGACCAAAAAATATTTTCAACACCAAATAAATAAATTTTATAAGGAACATATCAAAAAAATATTTTTTATGAAAAAAACTATGAAAACAAAAAAATACTCTTTTTATGAAAAAACATAACGAAACAATTTTTTTTTGTTTTTGAAAAAATATGAAGAAAAAAATATTTATTTAATGAAAATAATAATAATAAAATAAATATTCGTTTTTAAAAAAATAGTAATGACAAAAAATTATTTCTTTTTATGAAAAAAATGTTTTTTTCTATGAAAAAATAAATTTTAGTGAAAGCATTTTTTTTTATATTTCCTCTTCAACTGATAATAATTTTTGTTTGCTATTAATTTTTAATGAAAATAATTATTTTTATTTATTTATAAATGTGAAAAAAATAATACAATTATTTTTACACGAAAAAAGGAGCACTGGCTGCTAGGACCTTCGGCTCAAAAAATGAAAATAATAATTTTAAGGAAAAAATTCAACTGATAATAATTTTTGTTTGTTATTATTTTTTAATAAAAATAATAATTTTAAAGAAAAAAAATATTTTTTATGAAAAAATAACGTAAACAAATTTTTAATGATAAAAATATTTAAAAAAAATATTTTTTTATGAAAACCAATACCAGAAAAAATATATATGAATAAATATATTTTTTATGAAAAATATAAAAAAAAAATTAATGGTATGAAAAACATAATAAAAAAAGCTTTACTGAAGATTGAATGAAAATATTTTTTTATAAAAAAAAATATTGTTTTATAAAAAAAGAAAAAAATATACATATTTATTTTCTAAAAAAGTAATGACAAACATATTTTAATGAAAAAATAAATTTTAGTAAAAATATATACAATTTTAGACTTCTTTGTATATTTCCTCTTCAATATCAGATAATATCCAAGTTCACTCCCTAGATATTGGTTGTGTTGAAAACCACTAAAAAAGCGATAACTCTCAGAAAAATTCGCAGCAAGCTTTAAATTTCATAAATAAAATGGTAAGGATGAGCTTTCTTGAAGCAAGTTCAAGTAAGGAATTCTATGCCTCAGGAAATGCTTGAATAATTTCAACAAAATATATTGTCTGAAGTTACACAGACATTCCTATCTATCATGCATTGTGATAATGGGTGAAATCGGTTGACAACCAAGTCTACTTTCCATATAAAATAACTTTTTTAATTTCATATGGTTCCAAGTGTAAAATTTTGTACAAATATTCTCTTAAAGATGGTTAAAATTAATTTTGATTAAATTTAATTAAAATATACTAAAAGTTTATGTGGATCCCAGTGCATATAACTAATTTTTTTTATCGAGTATAACTGTAAATCTGTGACATCTGGCATGAAGCTCGAGGAGAATATTTTTATACCCATAGCAAGCTTTGGGCTAGAAATTAGTATATTGAGCTAATACTTTACTCAGTTTCCATATACCAAGTATAAATATTTCCGAACTTTCGGTTGACTTTCAATCGCATTTATCAGTCATAAGTAAGAAATCTTAATGAACTTCAGAAAGAAAATCTTTCTTATAAGCTCTTGCCTAAATTGATGAAATCAGGGCAATATTTTCCTTGTTTAAATATGAAGTTTTACCAACATCTTAACCACCCGGCTTGATCTTTGCACGCTGCAAGTACACAAAAATTTAGCCTTTCCTTACTTGTTTTCTTATGGTAAATGTAGTAAATTTGATCGTCTTTTTATATTAACAAAATTATGTATAAATATAACTATTTTCAGTACCAAATTATGCATGTATGCATTTTTTTATTTCCAAAAATCAGTTAAAAATTTTATATTTTATTTATTTATTTATTTAGTAAGTCTATGAACATTAACATTAGCAACAAAAAGTTTTTCCTTGATTTTTGATATCATGTTTCCAACAAAAACTTTCACATTTTATTAAAGAGGCAAGCGAAATTTAATCCATTCTACTTTATATTTTTTACAAAACTCAATAAATTATAATACCAACTTGGATTCGTTGGAACTTTATCTACTAATATTATATCTACTTCATTTACTTCGAACTTCAAAACTAAATTTATTTCAAAACCCTTGACGGCCACTGCAATACCGAAACTGCGCGTTTAAGCAACAATTTTTGTAGGCAAAACAACGATAGCGACCAAAACTTGCGGAATTAGTTATTATATTTCATTCTTTTTGTTGTTATTTTTGCATTGCACATTTATTAGCCCAGAGCAGAAATTTATGCAAAATACATAGGTGGCAAGAAAGCAACGCGGGTCAATGGCAGCGCTTCTGCCACGCCGCCTGCTGCACTGATACAGCGGCGCGATACGTGAATCCTGCAACAAGGCTGCTGCTTGCCCAGCAACTAACGCTGGCTACTGCGCGGTCAAAGCACCCCTTCATTGCGGCACCGATGGGCGTGGCAGAAGTTATAAATTATAATTTTTCCGCTAAGATGCCGTGCTGCCGCAACCTTCTATAGCCTGCGCGTCTTCGCGCAACATTGAAGCTGTTTAAGGAATATATTAAAATCGCAATTATATATGTATTATATATGCATGTTTGTGTGTGCGTTGGTACTTTGCGTGGCATGCAACGCGCAGCAACAGCAGCCAGCCGCAACTACCGTAGGAAGGGCGAATATTGCTGGCGAATTGAGCGCGAGTTGAGCGCGCAACTTATGCGCAGATAAGCATCGGCGACGGCGCAAACGAACGCTTTGAGCGCCCATTTTATTTTGGAGCAGTTATTATATTTAATATCAATTTTTTCGCTTATATCTAATTTATAGTAATTTCACAGAATAAAACTAAGTGCGGTGCTTGGCGCGCTGGCACTTTGCTACTTTTTCTTATTTTTTGTAGCAATAAATTTGCATGTGAATTTCATACGCTCGCAGCGGCAACGCAACTACATACACATGTATATTGACGCTTAGCTCAGTAGTGTTGTGGCGCGCTGCGGTGCGGTGTGGCCAGCTTTTCATAATTGGATTAAATTAAGCTGCACTCAGCCCGCTTTGAACCGATTATGTTCGAGCTGTTGTGTCTGGTTCGCTTTAATAATATGTACATACTCAAAGAGGCATGTGTATGTGTGTTATTTAAAACGGTTATTGAATGAATTTGAGCGCGCAGCACATAAATATCGGTGGACATATTCGTGCTCGATTTTTCTTTCATGCTTTTTTCGTTACGCTTCGTTATAAAACTGTCAAAATGACAATTACCGTATGACATTTTGACATTGACAGTTTTCGTGGAAGCGCGCCGCATTGCTGGCTGGCTTGTTTTATAGGTACATAGCATATGGCTGAGCTACAATCTTGTTGAACGGCGCTACATGTACAATGTTCGGGGTATCAGCAACTCCCAACTTTATCGTAAAGTTTGACATTTTCGATGTTATGCGCTTTTGGTACGAGTGATATTTTTATTACTCACAGTAACTTAAAATATTCATTTGGGCCAAAAATTTATTTAAAGCGCTAACATTTTTGTCCGATTATTTTTTTGTTTAACTTTAGACGTGGATTAACTCAGCAAAAGTACTGAGATTGATACAAGTGTTATTTTTATTGCTTACAGTAACTTAAAATATTCTTTTTGGCCAAAAAATTAAATTATAGCGCTTACATTTTCGTGCGATTGTTTTTTTATTTCAACTTTTGACATGTATAAACTTAGTTACAGTAACTCAAAATATTCATCTCGTCCAAAAAGTAAAATTAAATCACGAACTTTTTCGCGCGAATATTTTTTTCTTTAACTTTCGACGTGGATTAACTCAGAAATAGTGCTGAGTATGATACAAGTGATATTTTAATTGCTTACAGTAACTTCAAATATTCATTTCAATCAAAAAATTTAATCAAAGCGCTACCATTTTCGTGCGATTACTTTTTTTCCAATTTTTCTACTCAGCAACAGTGTATCAATGATCTTAATTAAATTTTTAGCGAAGAAGCTACTTCAAGGACCAGTGTTTAAATTTATTTTTGTTCTGTAATTCCGAAATATAGAAGGCAATCTCGTAATTATCGCCCGACATCTTTATATTTGTCGCATGACGCATTGTTGTTGCTGTTACTTCTACTCACGCCTGCTGCTTTCTCTACCTACGTTACCAATGCAGACTCAACAACAACCGAATAATTTTTATTAAATTTTCTAAATATTTTATTTTTAAGTTAAAATTTCAACAAAACTAAACATAAATTATACTGCAAATCAATATTCTAATATAAGTTAAGTAATAACCCTCCACAACCAATTGAATCGTCAATGTGTCTCGTAGCGCTACGCGCATGTTTCACCCTCCGCAATCTGTTTATGTGGCCATAATTTATTGTTGAGCATAAGTTTAAGATCAACTGCGATCGCTGTTATTGCTGCTGTTTACTGCTTACACACATACTTTTCACATTTATCTGTTTACTTGTTTTTTGTTTTTCTACATTATTTTTCAGCTAGCAAACATTTGGAGCGAGTTAGAAGTCGCTGCAGCGCCAATCATTTTCAATTAATCTTAATTAAAAATTGTGATTGGATTTCATTGTGTTGTTGGCATTGTAATTTTGTAGTTTTGTTACTAAAAAAACATTGGCTGCGAGAGCTTGCGCGGCAGAGAGAAGCGCACGGTCACTGGACAACAGCAACAAATAGTAAAATAGGCAGAAGTAAAATTGATACAAACGGCTAAAGGCGCTTGGGCATTCATGTATATATGTGTATGTATATATATGTATACATGTATCAGTTAACAGTTGGCGACATCAAATGTCAGTTGTTTTGCTTTTTGTCTGTTGTTGAAAACTTTGTTGATTAATTTATTTCAATTAACTTCTTTATTTCTGCTGCGCTGTGATAAGAATTTGATTTCATAATTAATCAGCGCTGGTTAAGTAGCTCCGGCTTTGTCGTTCTGCTTGAAGCTTGTGGCTTATAAGCTTGTTTTTCTTTGAAGGCAAATATTGTTAGCTAATTGCTTAAGTTTGTTGCTATTTCTTGCATGGTTTTAAAGGAGAAGCGTAAGAAGTCTAAATGTTGAACTCTATTTAGCAAAAAGCATAAAATTCTATTAGAAATACGAAGCCGTATTTATATGTCTTTATACAATAACTAATGTGTACGGAATACTCGAATTTATTCTTTGAAGTAGCTTTTGATTAAAACTCTGCTTTTAAAATTAGTGGAATGATAGACATTAATATCTCTATATGATATCTGAACATGAGTTGAAATTAGATACAGCGGAAGAAACATAATATTGTGTAGAACATTGAAGAACGGTTTTTAATTTGTAAATTGGCGAAGCAATTAGAACAGGATAGACTAATTTTGAAATTAAGGACCAGCTCGTAAAAGGAAGATCACACCCACATCTTCTTCGTCAATTTTAAAGCCGCCTTAGCCAGCACGAAAAGGATCTGCCTCCATATCTGAACTTGATATCCCTCCCTACAAAGCTAATACGGCTGTGTAAGCTGACGTTGAGCAACAGAAAAAGTTCCGTCCGGATCGGGAAGAACCTCACCGAGCCGTTCGAAAGCACCCGAAGTTTCAAACAAGGAGACTCTCTGTAGTGTGACTTCTTCAATCTACTCATAGAGAAAGTGAACTCTTCTACAAGAGTGTACAATTACAAAACAACCGCTCCGTTGGATCTGCTATTAGATCTAGATCTCTTTGTACTTTTCAAATGTTTTTTTAGATATAGATTTTTAGTTTGAATAGGTAGTTGAGCTCTTTATGGGTCAGACTTCATCAGAAACGATAGACGGGTATTTTATATAGAATAAAAAGATCATGGATATTTTTTAGACAAGCCAAACCTTTGAAAACCCCAACTACACAACAGTCCAAAAAAATTCTCAAATATCTTATATTTTGTCGCAAATTCTACAAATCTACTAAATAAAAGCATGGATATCTGGAAAGACTTAGGTTGAGTTATGAGATCGTAACAGAGTTATCACTTGGATAGCTTAGAACGCCAATCTGTTGTGTTACCTAAAGCAGCTACACAATACTAGATCATAAGACTGTGAAAAAAATTAACAAATCACTTTGAGCCAATCACAAATTTGTTGAGGCAAGCCGCCGAGCTGTTTCCACCTCAGTCTTGGAAAAGCTGAGCAATGGAGAGGAAAGTGCCTGGATTTTTACACCTCACCTTACTCCATAAACCATTACCAACCAACTGCCGTCAGATAAGATTTCGAATCTTACCTCATGAATTCTGATCGGACAAAGTCCAGTCAGAACGGCTAATATTGCGGTAAGATGAACTTTGCTAAGGGCAAGTAATTCAGTACGCTTCTTGTCTTCTACTCTAGGCCAAAAGCATCTTGCTGTCGCACAGGAACGGATCGTCGACCAAGATCTGCAAAGCGAATGGGAAGTCCATTGATCCAGTGCTAAAGAGCAAGAAGCCAAGGAAAATCTAAATGACCAGGCGCTCAAACGAGTTTGACGATAAAGTAGCTTTTTGCTTATTCCATAGAGGATAAACCTTGCTTGACTCGCTCTTTCAGCTCACAGTTATTGAGTTTGACCTAGTATTGCCGCTATGTATTGCAGTGAATGCTCACCTCCTTGAAAGGGGCTTCAGTTTGTAACAGTATGTCTACCGCCAGCTTAATGAAATGACAAAAATGTTGCTCTGCCTGAAAAACAGGTTAAAGGTCCAGTAGCCTAAAACTAAGATTGACTGATAGCCGCTTACAGAAAGCTCCCCCTCCAAGCATATATCTTTATTTTGAGCCATCGGTGAAAAATATCACTGCGCTTTTTCTCCAGCGACTACCCCCGCATCCACACATCCCTCGTAAATATGTGCACAGAGAGAAACCCGCCATTACTAATCTCTGCGACGCATTGATCCAAGGTGTCAGAAAAGTGGTTGAAGAAGGTGCGAATTTCGCCGTGTTTTCGTTAGCACTTCTTCATATGCCCAGCTTCCCTGAGACTCAGAGCGTACCTCGCAGCAATGCACCTGCCGGCAACGTCCACGAGTGCTATGCATGTGTAAAATGGCATTACTTGTTGTTATTTTTGTAGTTCGCGGTGCAAAAGATATATATATATATGAGAGCCGCTCTTTGGAGTATAGCAAGTGTAGCCTTTTCAAACACCTTCCAGACAAACAAAACCGTAGAACATTATTGACTTGTAAACGGTTTCGTAGAGCCAAAACTTCAACTTTGGTGAGAATTCCAACAATTTTCCTACCGTTTCTTAATACAAAGAAACCGTTTTCCTCACACTCACCTCAAAATTTAGTATCCATAAAAGCTTTCTATCAAGGATAAACTCTGCAAAGTAAGGTCTCTGGAAAGACTTGCTGCTAGTTGCGAAAAATAACGAAAACATATACGCTTCTAAATATAACTAGGCGACGTTTTTTTTAATTAAACGCCGACAAAATATTTTGTCAAATCACTTCCGGTGCACACAAATCACGGCAGCTTCTACCAACATCCGCGCGCATGTCCAGCTGCCGCCTGCCGCCGCCGACAGCAGCAGTGTCAACGCGCACCGATTAACCACACCACCCGCCACCCTCTGCACTCCATGGCCTTTGCCATATATTAACAAGCATTAAATGAGCGCAAAACATAAGCAATAAATTTTCGTGCTGCCGCGCGGCCACTTGTTGCATTTAAATACATGATTTTGCACTATAAAACAGCTCCGCGCACACATTTGGTCTGTGTGAAATGGAACGAAATGGAGCGAAATGCTGCAACTAAACTGAAAAGCTAAATGCTGAATTAATTTCATTTGCTCGCTGGCATTTCTCACTTGCCAGCGCTGTTGTTGTTATTGCCACTCTTTATTTGCATTTAGCTGGCTTTGAAAGGCTTTAATTTACAACTGCTAAATGTTGCAAATGCGCATGCGTGCGCGGCGCTTTATTTATTTGCATATGCAAGCAGTTACGAGCAACAACAACAACACTCGCACATACGTGCTGGCAGCAGCAATAGGTGTCAGCCAGGCAGCGGCGTGCATGGCAGAAAAGAATTATATACAATTGCGGCATTGTCAACGACAGCTGACAACAGGAAGATTTAAAATGTGTCACTGAGTCTGTACGTAACACACATAAGCAAACAAACACACATACATACGTACACTCGTGAAAAACAAAAATACACTCACAAGTGTCTCCTGCTTGCGTCTGCCTATTTTTGCTCATGCGCATGCGCACACCGTTCTCATTTACACCGCTACGGTGTCGGTGCCGGTGTCTGTGTTGGCATACGATTTCAATTTATTTGCGCTGACGCGCTTACATAAATATTTCTCCAACTATTGACACGCACTTTGCATGTTCGCCGCAACCGTTGCTGTTTCTATTGTCACGCCGCTGCTGTTGTTGCAACATAACGTATAATTTAACACGGCCGCTCGCCAGTTCTAAGGAATGCCTGTTGCCTGCTGCCTGCCCAACTTGCCACATCCACGAATCGCGCAAATGTTACAAATTTTATTGCCTTGACCAGCCGAAAATGACTTAATTAAGCAACAGCCGTGACATCTGAAAGCACTTGCTCGGCGCGCGTTGCGGCGTGGCGCGGCGTAAACAGGCGACTTGCAAGCTTTTAAGCATTCCTTTCTGCGCGACATTTTGTCAGAAGTAAAATTTATCAACTCTGTTGTTTGCGGTGTGGTGGAGTTATTTGTGTACGTATTTTTGAAATTGGTCTTCACAGATTATTTTAGTTTAAATATTTTGTAATGGAAAGGCTCACACTGAAGACCCTTAATATATAGGCTTATATTAGAATCTCGTGAGATTTGGATAAATAATTTAGATACTTCAAATGGACACCCCAGATTTATACTAAATGAGTACTGAAGGCCAAAGTTTCAGTACAATTCTCATATTTTAGGATAATCCGCAGATTTTTTTAACCGAGACTACAAGCTAAACGAAGTTTACATAGTGTACAAAATATTCAGAATATATCTCTAGATATCGGAAACAATATTATTTTTACCAACGAAACCCTAGACAGCTAGACAGACCACTGGCACTTTTTCCAAGGAACGAACGAAAAGAGTAAACTATAAACAGAATGATAGAGTTACTCTCAGCAGTAAGGCAGAGTGGATTGATTCAACGCTCGACCTACTACTGATTGGCAGCACTATCCAGTTATACCGGAGCTTGAAGCAGGTATTGGTGGACCACATACCAAACTCTCCATACCGATGGTACGTTTTTCGAGCATCTTTCAAACAGAAATCTTTGCTGTAAGTCAGTGTGCAGAAATCAATCTCCATTACAACTATCGGAACAAGCGTACCGCTATACTCAGCGATAGTCAAGCGAATCTTAGCTTATGAGGTCAAATCGCTTTTAGTGGATGAGTGTATAGAAAGTCTGAACCACCTATCAGTTTTCAACCGTGTACCCCTAGTCTGGGTGCCGGGGCATAAACAAACGAGCTGGCCGACGAACTAGCCCGCTCTGCGGCAGCGTCCAGAATGATAGGACCAGAATCATGCATCGCAATATTGTGCCACACTATAAATGAGTCGCTCCGCATGGAGGAGGGAGTGGAGAGCAACGCCACTGGCAGCAGCCAGCAGGCAGCAGGAATGCGCCACGTAAAGTTACTACTGACAGGGTACAACCTTGCAAGATTTAAAGATATGATCAACCTCCTCTGAAACAAATTCCACCTTCTTGCAGACTCAGGAAGCAATTGTTCCACATGGGCAAAGTCTCTTGCGCAAACTGCCGGTTTTGCGACATGAAACAGGAAACTACAGAACACCTGATTCTAGATTGCCCAGCAATTTACTACGTGGAAAGGGATCACATCACAAATTGTTCAGAGTGGTGGACCTTTGTGACCATATGTGATATAGAAGAGGGAACAATAGAATAGGTTGCATTGCAAAGACTCAATTTTCTATCTATCTATCTATTTATCGAAACCCTGACAAAAGTAATTACTCAACCACCTCAAGTCGCTAGACGGCAGCTGCTGGGAAAAGGACTAAAAAACATTGTTGGCAACATACAAGACAATCGGTCGGCTGGTCATAAGCTACGATGCCCCAATGTGACCGCCTGAATGTAGTGAGACACAGATGAAGTAGTTTCAGAGGTGTCACAATACTGTACTCCGAGCGATTACATACCTGCTATTTATGCCTTCTGTCGAATACCTACACAATGAGAGCCCCAAGCTTTCGATTAAGTGATAGAATAAAGTCTTCGCCAAGCAGTTTCTGCAGTGATGTGTTCGCCGAAACTATCGCAGTGAACTACTTGAAGTGTAGTGGTCTGCTAGAAACGTCAAGAGGTCTTACTGATTACGTCGACGACATCGAACAATACTGCGACCAAACTTCGGTCGCAACAAGTTTCAGATACGCACTGAATTCAAATCGTTGTGGAGCCATCAACAATAAATATTTTTTAAAGTTAAAAAGTTTTCTTCAAATAGCGCCTTTTAATTTGAAAAAAGTCTACTCTTATGTCAGAGTGACTAGCCACGCCCATTTTCGTCATTATATTGAAGTTTGAGAAAGATAAAAATCGTGATTGTGTTAATTTTGTAGTATAAACATGTGCGGTGAATGACTTGAAAATGCGATTGGTTGTCATCAAATCAGTGTCGTATCCAGAATTTTTTTTGGGCGGATTCTACAGACAAAAAAAAATGCTTCAAACATTTTTTTTTTTTAATTGATGTTACTACGTAAATTTGTCGACTCTTAAAATTTGTGACCACCACAACCCTTCCGTGGTTGCGACACTGCAACAAACCGCTTGGCAACGGAGACTCTAACATGAAATTAAAAAAGAATTCCAATAAGGAAGTGCATTTGATTGGACTTAGCTTTCCCCCCATTAAAGAGCCATATAATATTCGAAATAGGAGCTTATACATTTATATGTTTATATTATTTTTATTGTTTCGTATTTTCGTGCACAGTTATACAATAGCGTGGCAATAAACGCGCTGCTACGGCAAGTGTATGGGAGGCACACCAACAGCGCCACTCGAAATGTCACATAAAATGTTTTAACATCGGAATCTCAACTAATTAGTTTTATGACTTTTTAATAACCCAACGTTATTGCTGTTGCCACGACATACTCTCATATCAGGTGACATTGTTCGTTGCTGGCTGTAGCTGCCAGATTCGTCTTTAAAATTGTCTCTAAAATTGTATTGCCAATCAAGCAAATCCGAAATGAAGAACTTAAAATTGAGTTAAATACAAATGAAGTATAATTTTGGTAATATACCAACCAAGCCCCACCATATACCACGCCACCACAACAACAGTTAATTTTTATGACTCTTTTAGTTTGCTTCGAATTGTTCGGCGCAACAAAATGCCGCCAGCGCCAGCAAATGCGTCGCTTTAAATTAAACTAAAATCCGTTTCGGGCAGCCGGCGAGTTTTACGACCGCTGTCGCGGACGATTTTCGTGCGAGAAAACAACATAATTATGTTTTATGACTCGCTTGGTTAACGAACGATTAAATGCGCTTGCCTAACAGCGCCTAAGATTCGGCTATTGTCTATGCTTTGGATACTTTTATATTTTGGATTTGTCTGTTTGTATTTGTGCGTGCGTGTGTGCTCATTAATAATTTTAACAAATATTATTTAAATGTTAAGCTATAAATTTAAAATGAAAACGGAGAATTTTGAATTTTTCATCTTTTACATCTCATCTAAAGTGTCAACTTCTCACCGTCCATTTTGTCGGCACAGAGGCGTAGCCAGTTATTAGCAGGCGGCTGTTGGCTGCGTGTGTGTCACGCTGTGTGTGTGCTTTGAATTGAAACATTAAAATTTGGTTTTGGTTACTAATTGGTCGGCACACTAATCAGCTTTTAGGCGGGTCTTTAATGCTGGAATTTAATAAATCGTTTAATTTGTCGCTAAACTGGCGCTCATAAAATTATGAATTTTTTCGCTTGCCGAATGCGCATTAATATATGCGTTATTCTGAAAAAATAAATTAAGAAAAAAAAAATAAGTAAATGGCTATTTTTTTGGCAACCGAGGAGTGGTGAGGAGACTGTTAGAATATTTTGCTTCGTTAATAGCTTGCCTGGTTGATCTCTTTCGATAAAGAGTACTACTTAGCTGAATGCAAAGCTCATATACTGCCGAATTCCGTGTTCTGAGTCATTTGAGATAACCACCAGATATAGTCCAATTCCTGGATTACTGAATTAGTGTTGTGGATGAATTTTTCTTGTGGATATATTTTATTGAAAAAATATTGAGAAAGCCATTCAGCCAGAAATGAACCTCATCGCTGAAGATGATTTTTTTATGAAAATCTAGATCATTTTTAAGCTGTTGCTCAGCCCAATTCAAGAATATACTCGTACGACGAGTCTGCTGGTTAAGCAGCTTTAGTTCTTGTGTCAATTTGATCTTGTAGGGATGTAGGCTAAGATCTTTTCGCAAAATTCGCCACAACGACGTCACAGAGTTGCCCAACGCTTGAGAACGACCTGCGAGAGACGGATTTGGGTCGTCCTCAATTGATGCACTAGCGGCAGAAATCTTTTCAACACTACTGGCACTTCTTTATCGCACTGGCACTGAAAGATTTTGTACTGTGCGATGAAATTTCTGCGGATTCAAATTTTTCCACTAGACGCTCAATTGTTGATTTGACAGGGCGATTACGACGACCATAAATTGGACCCAGCGCTCTTAAAGTTGAGACTACGGACACCGAATTTCTTTAGTAAATTTTTATAATTTCAACTCGTTGTTGGATCGTATGTCTTTTCATGATGAAATCGCAAAACCTTTCTAAAGAGAAAAGCTAAAAGAGAATGAAACAATATGGCGCCTTTTGTTGTCCCTCTCGGTTATCAATATTTCTTGATGAACGACTTCACTTACTATGCGCGTTTCTTGGAAAATGAGTAAGGATGAGTTCGAAAATGCGCGTAATCGGACTTAGCTGGAAAATCACATCCAATCACCTTAATGTGAATAAAGTTTTTGTTTATCACACCATCACTCGTTACAATGATACTGGTAGCATCGCAAAACGCCATGGAAGTGGTCATCAAAAGACTGCAACGTCACCTGAGATGGTTCGGAAAGTGTAAAAGCGACTTGAGCGAAATCCACGACGTAGTGCCAATAAAATGGCTAAAGAACTGAAATATCCGACCGCAGCATCCGACGCATATTGAATAATGGTTTGGGCCGCTGTCACCGCAAATGGGCGCTCTCCAATTGTTTTCATCGAGCCTAGCGTCAAAGTAAATTCGACATATTATCGGAAAAGTGTTCTGGAGGCTGCTTTGAAGCCGTGGGCAAACAAACTTTTCGGTCGCAAACCATGGACGCTTCAGCAAGTCTCAGCACCGTCTCACAAAGCGCGAGTAAACTAAGAATGGCTAAGAAATAACATTCCGAACTTCATTACGGCCACACATGGCTTTCGAACTCACCAGATGCGAATCTAATAGATTATTCTCTCTGGGCCATTTTGGAGAGCAAGGTCCAAAGTAAAAAATACACTAGTCTCAAGATGCTGAAGAAAGCCATTATCGGTGAGTGGGCCAAAATACCGGCAAGTCACATTCGAGCAGCTTACGATTCGTTTTTTGACCGTCTCAAGACTATAGTTAAGGCAAAAGGTTACACTTCGAGTGCCGGACCCTGTATTCAATGAAGGTACACACAAACTCTTTAGTATCAATGAAATTTCATGAATTTGTTGTTACTTTTAGATATAATTTTTTTTGCGAAGAGAGGAAAAGCGTGAAGAGAAACGGCGAATCAAAGACAGTCATCATTGAGTTGTAAAAATCATATACCTTCATGCAACCTAAGTGACTGGGTTATTTGATGCATGTTCTTAAAGAAGTTATAAGGACTGCGTAGTTTTCTAAACTTGCAGAGAATTCACCATTAATCATCGGCTTTATATATGTATGTATAAATATATATTTTGCTATTTTACATATTCATTTTATGCCAGAGACTTAACATGAAACTTACTTAAGCCGTTTCTGCACGAAGATGAATGACTTTCCATTTTAAATGACATTTTACTAAAATAAAACACACACACACACATGCGTAATGCGCTGCCGTGGCTGCTTAACTTAACTGCGTTGCTATGTTCCTCGCTTTAGCTTAAGAATATATTTAATAGCTTTGCACGCAACTGCGCACACACGCATGCCGTCCCAGCATACACCGACACACATACACACATGCGCACAAATTGCGACGGTCGTCTACGCGGTTGAGTGAAGAGCGCTGCGGCATAAATTAAAATAAACACCGCCGAGCAAATGAACCGAAATACAGTTGAGTGGGGGAAAAAAGTAGAAATAATAAATGAAACGAAACAGCAATGCGGCTGATAAGTGTTCGGAGTCGGCTTGTTTGTCGAGCGTTGAGCGTCGCGTCGCGTCGTCCGCACTTTGTGGACTGTGAAAATGGCCGCTGTTAAGGCGAAAAGGTAAAAGCTTTTATGCCGTGCACTTATCAGTAGTAAAATTTATTGCGTTTTTATAAAAAACTGTCAAATCGACAGCACACAGCACAGAAGGTTGGGCAAATGACCATGAATTGCTTTATTAATGCGCTTGCGCCGGTGTCTGTGCGAATGCTTCTGTTCGCGCGCCCGCATGTGTGTATGTGTTTGAGTGCAAATGGCTTGTTTTTATTTTTATGGTGCAGAATTTTACATTCCTAGCAAGTCGGTGCGCTTTTCAAAAATGTGTATTAAATACTTAAAAGCAAGTTTCGGAAACTAGAAGAGATTTGAAGGGTGCAAAAGGCGTAGCGGATATAGACATATTAAACCTCATTAATTGAAACACGAAATTTTCCAGACAGAGTTGCTGAATGTAGATTGTTGATAAAGGATATTGTAGTTGTTGTTAACAGTACTTGGCTGGAAAAAAATACGGGTCCGTTGGTTACGTAGACCCGACTGTCGTGGGTCTAGAACAAAGGGTGTGAGAGTCTATGCTTGAACGTAGTATGACTAAGATATATCAACTCACCGAATGTGTCTTCGATGTTCGAAGTTAACCATATTTTGTTGCCTTTCAAGAAAATCTTTATTTTTGGAAATCAGGACATGAATATTAAGCGTCGTTTGCGTTACCAACTCCTATAGATCGATTGCCAGATCCTCATTGATCAACGAAGCGTTTTGAGCTTTGAAGTAATATCAATGTGTCTATCGAGATATTTCCATCTCAGACTGATAAAAGTCGGACAATAGAGAAGGCAGTGACAACATGATTCCAGCTAGCCTTTCATCATACAACTTTAGCGAAGACAACCACTTGGACAGTGTCCAGGCTAAACCAGGCTCCTATAATTGTGGCAAATACATCGGCAGATCTTACGGTTCACTCTAGTTCAGAAGGATCTCGCAGTCGCACAAGTTCTGGTTTTTGATCAGCGTTTGCTAAGCACATTGGGAGTCGAAAGGTTCAACGTCAGAACGCAACAAGACATCGGTAAACCGACTCGCTTCCAATTGAATAAAATTGGCGAAAGTGTTTTCTCCCTAGCCTTTGTAGTTTTCGGCGATTCCGCTGTGACTGTGCACCCATACAAGTTTAACATAGAAGAAGCATGAAGCTATTGCTAATTAGGTCATGTATTTTCTGAATAGTTTTGAGCTCACAGTCAGCGAGCTCAAAGGCAGCATAGCCACTCAGCTATCGGAATGAATGCACACACCTCTCTGAAGGAAGCTGCACTTCAAAGCAGTAGATTTACTAGTGCTTTGATGGGAGCAGGCTCTGCTTGAAAGATTCCTCAGTAGTCTAGTAATCTGAAACTAGAGTTGATGACAGAAGACTTCATTACCTACTTTTTCTTTTAAAATAGTAATAACAGTAAAGTACCCATAGATGAGTACATGTAATAATCGTAGAACGCACTGGTTATCGCTGTCATACAAACTGAATGCTCGAAATAAAGTCTTTGTATGAATAACTTTTGTATTTGACCAGAGATATTTATGAAATTTTTCGCGGATTACTTTTTAAGAAAGCGTCACAATATGTATCATATGACTATCATACAAACTGGATAATCAAAATCACATACTTTCATGGAAATTTCAGTATTTGTGAAGAGTATTTCAACTTCAGTGCAAATTAAAAAAATTTTTCTTCCTTTGAGTATCACATGTGGGTGTAATACTTTAATATTTAATGAATAATATCAAAAAAAAAATTATAATATTATATCAATTCCTTTCAAAAATTTAAAAAAATGAATCCATTTGGTATCTTTAACCTAAAATTACCAGTTACGTACCCGTTAAAATAATAGAAACCTCTCACTCTTTATTTTGATTTATCTTTATTTTGATATTACCAAAAATATTGCTCATTTATTACCGCCTTTTCACCAACTTTTACTAGCCTCATTACTCAAGCGCTTTTTGTATCAAAATTTAAAGCTCATTTCAATATGCCATGAAGTTTTACCTATCGCTCTATAACACACGTATACAAAGGTGCTCATTAATACTGCAATAAGCGATTTACACAACCAAGATAATAAACCTTAGCCGCTTTATGGCTTTTAAAAAGCAAATGTCCTTTGATAATGCCCAAAGTGCCTTTTCCTTATTCTCATTAAAAGTCATTTAGTTTTTCGTGTAATTTTATACTTTTCGCTAATTGCGCTGAGCTTTTAGCAAGAAGCGAGAAAATAAGAAATATAAATAGAAATAAAAACAAAATGAAAAACACAAACGAAATAGATAGCAAAAGATGAAGAAAAAGTTGAATATGAGCCAGAAATGGAAATCCCAACTACTGGGTTACAGCGGCCAGTTTAATGTGTCAATAATATGCAAGCAATAGCAGCTATACACATATATACTGGTATGTGCAAATAAAATGGAAACACTTCTGCACAACTAGACACAATATTTTTTCCTAGAGTTGCCAGCTTTCGCTTCCTGCCTCATCCTAGCGTTTTTCTACACAACACCACACGCTTACACACTTGAGGCTGCAAGGCTTGTCTAACACAAATACACGAGTATATAAATACCTGCTCGCTGCTGTCATTTGTTTGTTCTACACATTTATACCGTTGTTTATTTCATGCAGTGTGTTTTCCTTTTGTACTTTTGTTTGCCTTTGAGGAAAAGTGGCCGAACGCTTTGCGACTGCAGCCAATCCGTCCGTATGCATTTTCGATAGTCGTGACCAATCGTTAATAATTACAACTTTACTTCGCACTCAGCGCAAGTGCATGCCGCATACAAACTGTTGTGGTGTTTTTGTGAAAATCTTCAAAAGGGAAACCCATAAAAGCATAAAATTCGTAAAAATAATGAAAAGCCAAAACAAAGAATGTTGACGAATGGTTTTGCCTCAGTGCGGGAAACTGAGTCATTAAGTGATTGCTATTGGGGTCAGCGTGTAAATGCATCAATGAATCACCTTTTTCTCCGGTAAGTACTTCATATTTATTTGCTTTTCTATTCTTTTTTTTTCTGACCTACTCAAATGGCATTTATTGTTGTTTTTCTTGCGAAAATATGCAGCGCTGAAAATATACTATTCAGGTCATGCGATATGTAGAGTGTAATTTTCCATATGATGTGATGCACATTTTAAATGTGGGTCGATATGAAGAATGTGTGCATGCAGCAGTGAGATGTGTGACTAATGCGGCAGTGGCACAGCAAGCGCGATTATATTAATCCTGCATATGATTTGTGGTGAAAAATGCAATATTTATCAATTTTGTTTAATACTAAAAGCAAATATATGCAATATTTGTATGTTAGAGAGCATTCTACTTCAGTGATTTGAGCTCAAATGCAGATATATGAAACGATAACTTCTTCAAGCTATAATATGCCATAATTTTATTAACCCTTTTCGCGTGATTCGACACGTATCGCAGCTACCATGGCCAATGACACATATAATAGAAACTTTTTTGACTTTATCTTCATTTAATTGATAAAAACTGGTATTTAAATCTATTTCTTGTCCTAGACATAAAGTCATATGATATCGAGAGGTGACCAAATGTCACATGATATGTAAGCGAACCAAAAAAAGGGTGTTGAAAAGTATTTACACAAATTTAAAGGATAAGAAAACAAAACTTTTTAAAGTGACTTTTTGCCTGTGACATAACGTCATATGATATGGTGAGTTGATTAAATGTCACATGATTTGTAAGGGGACGTCGAAAAGTGCTTTCACAAATTAAAATTATAGCCAAAAATATTATTTAAACCGATTTCTTGCGAGTGACATAAAGTCATACGATATCGAGAGGTGACCAAATGTCACATGATGTGTAAGCGCCCCAAAAAAATGGTGTTGAAAAGTGTTTACCCAAATTTAAATGATAAGAAAAAAATGTTTAAAGTGACTATTTGCCTGTGACATGATATGGCGAGGTGATAAAATGTCACATGATGTGTAAAAAACGTTGAAAAGTGTTTAAACAAATCAAACATCATTTAAACCGATCTCTTAACTCGATCGCATAACTTAAAGTCATATGATATAATAAGGTGACTAAATGTCACATGATTTGTAAGGGAACGTCAACAAGTGCTTTCACAAATTAAATTGATAACAAAAAATATTATTTAAACTGCTTTTTTTGGAGTGACATAAGGTCATATGATATCGATTGGTGACTAAATGTCAAATGATGTGAAAAATATTTTTTAAACCGACTTTTTGCCTGTGACAAAAAATCATAGAATATGGCGAGGTGATTAAATGTCACATGATGTGAAAAGTGCTTTTGCAAATTAAAAGCTACTAAATACTACAATATATAAGAAAATTAACCTTTTTTTTCTCAAAATCACTTTAGATTTAATCATAATATCAACGAGGTATGATGTCACTGTAGTTGATGTGATGTTAAACAAACGACTAATATTTAATATTTTAAATCATATTACATAAATTTGAGATAGCATGCTAAACCGGAAGGCAAATTTATAATAATGCATACTACCATATCAGTTCATTTGCCATCACACTTGAGGAAGGAAAACTCATATAGACGATGAGATATGAAGACCGAGCCTTTGACATTATTAATATCGCAAAAGATCACTTCTTAACGAGCCAACTGGGCTGCTGAGAACTTTATTCTTGATATTAACTCCTCTTCCGTGGACCAATGACGGCAACAACACATATTAAATTGCAGTATAGCCGAGCAATAGCGTGCCTAAGGAGTTTTCCAGGTAATTTTTTACATCTTGGTTACCATTAGAAGCGTTTTAGTAAGGATACCGAACTTTTTTTCCTGACTATAATATTAAAGACGCTACTCCAGTTTTGGAAAAATTAGCTTTATTTGCGCCTAAAACATATGATGTGATTTTATTACTAAAATAAATATATCATAAAAAAAACAAAGATATTAGAAACATTAAAATACTCTTCGTAGGTGCATTTTATAGACTTTTTATAACATAAAAGGGCGTAAAAAGATATTTGTCTTGATTCTCAGGAGTCAGTTCGTATGACAGCTATATGCTAGATTAGCCTGATTTGAACTATTTCTCCACAGATTATATCGATGACTTGGATAATTATCTGTAACAAATTTCGAAAAGATATCATGCTAAATGATCAGTTTGCATGGCAGCTATATGCTACAGTGGTCCGATCTGAATAATATCTTCGGAGATTGTAGCGATGCCTTGAAAAGAAATCTATATAAAACTTCATGAAGATACTTTCGCAAATAAAAGAGTTTTCCATACAAAGACTTGATTCCGATAATTCAGTTTGTATGGCAGCTATATGTTATAGTTGTTCGATATCGACGGTTTCAACAAATGAGCAAACTCTTGATGAAAAAAGAGCAGATGCAAAATTTCAGATCGATAAATCTAAAACTAAGAGCCTAGTACTCATGACGTTGCATAATTGTGAAATATTTCGCCTTAATTCAAAGCACACAAATAAAAATAAAAGCACGTAAGAAATTATGCGGTAATTCTGTCCCGAGGAGCAAAAACTGAAACATTTTTAAAATATTTATCTTTACACTCCATAAAAACGAATTGTGCTATGCATAGGGCCCAAGGCGGCAAAACTACGCTCCAAAACAGAAAATTGCTATAAAAAATCATTTGAATTGCATATTTATCGATTACAAAAAAGCAAGATAAAATTATAGAATTTTTTTAAAACAACAACTACTGCCAAACTTTGTTGCAGCAGAACGAGTAATATGGGCGGCGCATAATGAAAATCATAATTTCGCTATGAAAACGGAAACTGGCGTTGAAAAATCGCCGAATGCATATCGAGTAAAATCAAAAATCACGTTTATGCAAAACAGTGCAAGTAAAGCAGTAAATTTTTATTTTGCCAAAGTGGCCAACAAACACATAACGATAACAGCGCATAGCACAAAACTCAGCCGCCGGTCATTTAGTGAAATAAATGCAGCAACAACCAGCAGTTCAGCAATGGTACGAGTTCAAGCGCTTGGTCAGTCGACGCTTGGCGAAAGCTACAACGAAAAAAGTTTGAATGAAATTGTGCGCGAAAGCGTTGTCGCATGCCGCGTCATGGCCGAGTAGCTCCGGCAAGTGGCAATGGCGGTGAGCGCGCTTTTTGCTTTCTCGCGTCAAGTGGCAGCGCTGGTGCTTCGTATTAAGACGCTGCGCCCACTGCGATTTTCGTTTTTCAAAGCTGTGTTCTACCAAATCGCCGCGCTTCATTTATTTCATATTATTTTTTATTCTTTTGCCAAGTTATTGTGCTTGCAACGTCGGCGAAATTGGCCGCGCAGCCGCGCTAACCTTAACATTTGTGCCATTTAACACTTGCAGGCAAAGGCGTTAAACTGACATTTTTCTAACTCAAGCATATAATTTTTCTGCAAGCTTCACCTTTTCTAACTGCTGGTTTGTAGCGCACGCGCTTGTTGTTGTTTTGCTCTAAGAGGCAATAGCTGTGCCGCTTAGGCGAAGCATTTGTACGAAAGCGCCTTTCGAGTGTGCTGCGCTTAGACCGACTGCAGCAATTCATGGCCAAGCAATGCGGCAAAAACAACAAAAATAACAACAGCGTTTTTGATAATAATAATAATTGCAATAACAACAACAACTACTACTACTTCTGCCAGCGGAAGGAGGCGGCATTCGAGCAGCACTTGCATATGTCTCTAGCGCTCGCTGCCACAGTGAACACCCCCCGCTGCTGCTGCCGCCGCTGCTGCGCACGATTCTATCTGCGCATTATGATTTTCGCTTGTGGCTGTGCAAACAAGTAATGCAGCAAAACCGCACAACAACGACGCAGCAACAACAGTAACAGCAACAAATTGTGCCACAAAAACATTTGTGGCCGTCGCAGTGCTGCACGGTCCACACCAAACTTAAATTTAGGCAACAAAATACAAAAAACTTTTAGAAAAAACAGACAACAACAACATTTGTTTAGCGCTTTGGCGCGTCAAACGCAAATACATTGGAGGTAAGCTTTCAATAGTCAGGTTCACGTGGCGTTACAGCTTTCATTTTTCCAACAAAATGCAGCATAAACAAATATGAAGGAAAATTACGACAAACCAAACAGCACACCGCATTAAAGTTTTCCTGCATTTTTGGTGTACCGTTTAGTTAGTTCTAACCGATCGGTTTGTGGAGTGCATATCGCAAGTAAAAGCATATATTTGCCATGCAGCGGCTGCAACGCTTTGGGGGATGTTAATGAATGGGCTTTGCCAAAGCCATGAAATTGGTGAAAGATATTGCCAGCGAACTGGACTGCCAAATAACAATAAATATAGAATAATAATAAATAGCAAATAATGTATTGGCTTGTGTGGAATTTTGGAGTAAGTCGTAGACAGGCACTTGTGCAGAAACATTTGCGAAATAACACAGCTGAGGTAGTGGTATACTATAAAGGCAATCTTCTAGATTATTAGCAAAAATGTTAAATTCGGCTGTAGTAAAGCTAGCATACCTTTCACAAACTCAAAATATTATATAATGGATCTTATTTTGATCGGTTGGTTTGTATGGCAGCTATATGAATGGTGACCGCACCTGGAAATTTCTTCACATATTCTAGCGTTGACTTGAGCAATAAGTCATGCCAAATTTCGTGAAGAAAGGTTGCCAAAAAAAAAACTTTGTCCATACAAATTCGTGCTTCAGATTGTTACGTTTATATAGCAGTTATACGTTATAGTCAGCAGATCCTGGAAATTTCTTTGCAGATTACACCACTGCCTTAGGCAATCGCTGCTGCCAAAATTCTTGAATATAGCTTGTCAAATGAAATAGTTTTCCATATAAGGAATTTTTTGTGATTGTTCAGTTTGCATGGGAGCTATATGCTATAGCGGTCCGATCTGAATAATTTCTTGGAAAATTGTACCTTTGCTTTGGACAATAATATATGCCAAATTTAGTGAAGATATCTTATGAAATAAAAAAGTTTTTCATACAAAGACTTGACTCCGATGGCTCAGTTTGTGTGGTAGCTATAAGCTATAGTGATCCGATCTGGACAATTTCTTCGGAGAATTCCCAGTACCATTGAGCAATAATCCACGCTAAATATCATGACGATATCCCGTCTAGTAAAAAAGTTTTTCATACAAAAACTTAGTTCAGTTTGTATGACAGCTAAATGCTAAAGGAGTCTGATATCGACAGTTCCAACAAATAAGCACCTTCTTGAGGAGAAAAGAACATGCACAAAATTTCAGAGTGATAACTCAAAAACTTGGACTAGAAATTTGAATAATACAAATAAATTTCAAAAGACTTAAGACACGAACTCGAGAACAAGACAAGATATCAGCAGCTGTTTTGGTGACTCGTTTTATATTATAACTTACTGATTTATGTACACCAAAAAATAGGGTGACATTTTATTTATTTTGAAAATTCTTTATTTATTCTTTCAAATCAATTTCATTCCCTCCCGATGCAATGCGCTTATGCCAACGGATTTTCCAATCTTCGAAACACTGGTTGTAGTCACTTTCCGGGATGGCCTTCAGTTCCGTCTTCACTGTTGCTTGAATCTCCTCTATCGTACGAAAACGGTGTCCCCGGAGCGATCTTTTGAGCTTGGTGTACAGCCAGAAGTCGCACGGCGCCAGATCAAGTGAATACGATGGTTTCGGAACGATATGGGTTGTGTTTTTGGCGAAATGATCACGAATTACGAGGGCAGTTTGGGATGGTGCACTATCGTGGTGTAAAACCCAAGAATTGTCTTTCTACAATTCCGGCCTTTTTAGGCGGATAGCTTTACGCAAACGACGCTTTTATGTCAAATTTCAAATAATATTCCTTGTTGACTGTTTGACCGGTTGAAAGGAATTCACAATGCACAACACCACGATAATCGAAGAAAACAGTCAACATGATTTTGATTTTTGAGCGAATTGGCGCGATTTTTTTGGTCTCGGCTCTCTTTTTTCACGATATTCGCTCGATTGATCGATTGTTTCGGGGTCGTAAGCATAGATCCAAGCTTCATCGCCAGTTATAATGCGTTTCATGACACCCTGGTAGTCGGAAAGCATCGTTTCACACACTTCAACGCGACACCTTTTTTCCAAAAAATTCAATGTTTTCGGTACCAGTCGAGATTCGACGCGCTTGAGGCCCAAAACATCCTTCAAAATGGTATTGGCTGAGCCTTTCGATAACACAACTTCATCAGCAAGGTCTCTAATTGTTAATGGACGGTTTTTCAACACGAAATCTTTGATTTGTTGAACGTGAGCTTCGTCGGTTGAGGTTGATGGTCGCTCTGGACGCTCTTCGTCTTTGACACGTTCACGGCCGGCTTGGAACTCACTATACCACTTGTAAACATTTTTCTTAGACACAGCCTCATCACCAAAGGCTTCCTGCACCATCCTCAACATATCCGCAGCAGAAAATTGATTCCGTAAAAAAAATTTAATGCAAATTCTTTGCTCTACAAATTTCGACATCGCAAAAAACGAAAAACTCACTTTTAGCAGCTCACAAAACGACACGTATCTCAAACACTAATGAATATTTTGACATAAATTTGACTGACAGTACTACCAACCTAAAAAAAACAAAATTATTCTCCAAATCCTTCTACGCACGCAGTTTAAATTCAAATGTCACTGTCGTTTAAACACAACATATTGGGTAGTCGAAAAAGTATTTTCGTATTTTCTTAATAGATGTTGTTGCACCTCGATCTGGTTGATCTATCGTTGAAAAAGTCGATGAAACTATGGAAAAAATTAACCAAGACCGTCACATAAGCAGCCATGACATCGCTAAGGAACTTAACATGCATCATCAAACGGTTTTGAATCATTTACAAAAGGCCGGCTACAAAAAGAAGCTCTGGGTACCACATGAATTGTCTGTGAAAATTTTAATGGATCGAATTAAGATCTGCGATTCTTTGCTGAAACAAAATGAAATCGAACCATTTCTGAAACGAATGGTAACAGGAGGCGAAAAGTGGATCAAATACAACAATAATGTACGAAAGAGATCATGGTCCAAGCTTGGTGAAGCTCAACAAATGGTCGCAAAACCAGGATTGACGCATCGAAAGGTTATGCTGGATTTTTGGTGGGATTGGAAAGGAATCATCCACTCACTATGAGCTGCTCCAGCCTGGTCGAGCGATTGTTTCTACATTTCACTATCAACAACTAATGAGACTGAAGCGAACAATCGAAAAAAATGACCAGAACTGATGAACAGAAAGGGCATCGTCTTCCATCAGGACAACGCTAGACCACACATACCTTTGATGACTAGGCAAAAACTGAGAGAGCTTGGCTGTGTAATTTTGATATATCCACCATATAGCCCTGACCTGACCTCAATGCAGTAATCCTTAAATGGTGTAAAGTTAGCTTCAAGAGAAGCCTGTGAAAATTACTAGTCGCAGTTTTCGCCGAGAAACCAGAAAAGTTTTACACTGATGGAATAATGCCTCAAGCATAAAAAAGGGCAAAAAGTGGTCCAACAAAATGGTACATATTTAGTTCATAATAGTTCATTATAAAAAAAAAAATAAGTTGAAGTTTGATTAGAAATACGAAAAGACTTTTACCCTATATAATCGCTTTCTTTCAATTATTTCAACTAGTTTGGGTGGCGAAGCTAACATGGAGAGCAGCATCATAGTTCAGATTAATTGTAATGTAGTGAAAAAAATCAACTGATTTGGATATATATTTTCAAAAGTACTTTGTTGAGCTTACGATAAAAGTATTTTGATAATCTTAAGCAGAATTCGACGCCTTCCTTAAAATTTTATAAATCAAATCAAGCTTCAACTGTTGAGGAAAAGATTACTCAAATTCCCACAAACCGGCCAGATTTATGGTAATTTCTTGTGTTGCATATTTCGCGCTTTTATTAGTAAATGCATTTTCTATTGTTATTATTATTTTTGCTTTTCATGTAACTCGCTTCAACAACTTTGAACCCTTTAGCTGCGCTTCTAGTGTGCTCAGCAGACATTTACGAGCGCGCCATAAATTATGTTGCTGCCGAACAAGCGACCTCAGACAGCATTGCACCCACATACGAATGACAAAAGCGAATATAAAAAAACAAAAACAAAAAGAAAAACTATAACAAATGATGTCTATGAAGGAAACACTGAACTGCTGCCACGATTTTCCCACTGTCGTTGGCGCTGATGCATAGCAGATCAATGCGTTGATGTGTTATATGTAACAGAACGCATCAACAAAGGACACACACACGCGCGTATAGGGGCGCAGTGCATGCCAGCTAGAATAATAGCATAGAACATGCATAAGCCGTTTGCCCGAATAATAGAATAGTGGCAGTGTTTGAGTAGGAAATGGAAATGGCACAAATCTCCCACTGGCAGGCGCGCGCAAATCTCCCGAAAAAACAATTCGCCAAGTGGGCAGCAAGTGTTGTTGTTGGCACAGCGCCTTTGCGTTACGTTTGCTATTGCTTTGGCTGCGGCTTTGCTGTTGTTTCCTGCTGCCGCCATCGCCTTCACCATCGCCACTGCGGCTGCGGCCGCATAAAGCCATCGCTTGTCTGCACAATGCGATTATTTATGTTGTGCAATAAAAATTCCAGCCGTCTAAGCGCTACTGCTATGCACTTTTCGCCTGCACACATGCACGCACGCGTAGCTGCTGTTGTTGTTCAGCCAATCGCTGAATGGTTTTTGTCTTTAATTATTTTTCTCCTTTTTTCTTTGATTTTTTCCCACTTTTTGTGGATTGCGCTTTTTATTGCCTAGCGCTGCTCTGCTGTTGTTGCGCTCACAGTGCTCGATTCCATCGATTTTATGTGTTATTCAATATATTTTTATTTGTGTGGACTTAGAACTTTGCTGGCTTAAGCGCTCAGCTGCTGGCCTATGAACTAGCATTTGAACTGTTTTATGAGCGAATTTTTCGAGTTTTTGTTATTATTGTAATGTTTGTATTTTAATCTTTTATATACAATCAATTCGCGTCGATAAGCTGTAAAAAAGGTTTTAGGCGGGTGAAGGCGGCTGTTAAGCGGTTTTCTCATAAGCTCAAGCGCGGCCAGCTATTTTCTCAATGGTTCTCAATGGGTTGTGCGCAGCTTGGTTGTTATAGACTAAAGCAGATAGGACTAGAAATGCATCTTTAATTTGTGGTATGTTGTTAAGCCGGCACTTAGATTTGAGAAGCTGTGAAGTTTGTGTCTTAAGTCTTCAGTTGGGGTTTGAAGTTGAAAGCAAACATTTATATTGCTTGTTGTAATATTTGTACCTGATTTGCTTATGGTGTTTTTTAAGTACTTGCACCCTTGTAAGACCCGTCTCCAATGTTTTAGACGTGCGTACGCTCCGAGGTCCTAACATCGACTCGGACCAATATCTTGTTGCAGCCAAGATTCGCACCCGCCTCTGTGCACGTCAACAAACACAAAAAAGTTCGACGTCTGCAATCACAACAGACAACCGAAAATCCACAAATATAGCGAAATTAGCCGAAACCGAAAAACCTAAAATTTTCTAAAAGAGCTGAAAGGACCTCGGCTATCCCAGCCGAGGTTTATAACAAGTGTACGGAAAACTGAATGAACGGTTAAGATGCTTAAATTAAGTAAAAAGAGCTTCTTTTGAAGACAATAATGAAGATTTGTACTGAAATACCTAAAAATTAATTTTTTGACAGTCCGAGTCAAATTTGATCATATAGTATGTAGAATTTTTTTTGAGTATTTAATGCTATTTTGAAAAGCCAACAATATAAGGTTGTAATAAAATACCCAAAGCTGTAGTTTTGTCAGTCCGAGTCAAATTTAATCATATGGTCTTCGGAAAAATGTAAAAGATGCCCAGAGCATACTAAAATTATGGAAGAGCCTGCTGAATGCCAGTGAAAGCATAACACCAGGAGATGGTGAATTCGGTTTCCTAATAAATGACTATGGAGCGGGCGTTCCATTGTCCGACTATGAAAAAGTCCGGGTTCAAAGAAGGTGACTCTCTATCATGCGACTTCTTCAATCTGCTGCTAAAGAAAATAATTCGAGCTGCAGAACTAAACAGAGAAGGTACCATCTACTATAAAAGTGTACAGCTGTTGGCGTACGCCGATGCCATCAATATCATCGGCCATAACACCCGCATCATTAGTTTAGTTCTGCTCTATCAACAAAAATGTCAGCCGGGAAATCCAACTGGGAATAACTCTTGCTAACAGTTACTATATCGGGTTGAGTAGGCAATTGAGAAGTAAAGTCCTCTCTCGAGGAAAAAAGACCACACTCTAGAAGCCATCCTTATTATCATCGTCCTGCTATATGGTTCAAAGGCATGGAACATGACAAAGTCTGATGAGTCGGAGTTACGTGTTTCCGATAGAAAGGTTCAGCGGAAGATTAAGGTCACTCCAGCTCCGAGAGTATTCGATGGTACCCGCCGGGGGAAGCGGAAGAAGAGGAAGACCTCCACTCCGCTGGAAGGACCAGATGGAAAAGGACCTGGCTACGCTTGGAATATTCAATTGGCGCCACGTAGCGAATAGAAGAAACGCCTGGCGCGCTGTTGTAAGCTCAAGTATAACTACGTAAACGGTGTCTACGTCAATAAAGAATGGATTTATTGAGAAATCACTTCGGCGAGCAGATAATTTCACTTTTAAACCGGTCGATTGGTTACCAAGATCAGGTGATATGACACCGTTAGACTGTTTTCGGTAGGGATATGTAAAGTCTAAAGAGTATGCGGAGAATCTTACTTCGATTTAGGCCTTGGATCAAATCGGTACGCGTGTTATTCGCCAGTTACCAATCGAAATACTCGAACGAGTCATCGAAAATTGGTCACAACGTAAGAACCATCTGAGACATTGCCGTGGCAAACATTTGAAAGAGATAATCTTCAAAAAATAAATGCCAAAGAATGTTTTTTTTTTTTAATTATAATAAACATTCCCCATTAAATTTGAAGAGTCTGTGTTTTTCCTATAAAAAAGTAGGGAACCTCAAAATGGATCACCTTTGAGTAAGCATTATGAGAACTAAAAAGTTGCTTGTATAACCTAACCATGCCAATTTTAGCTTTAAAAAAGCGCTTTTACCTTAACTATTCGAAAAACTTTCTCTGCAAATTGCGCATACCATTTCCCTGCATGCCTTTTCCATACTTTTCCATAAACACAAGGCGGCCTAACATTCCTAATAAATTGTGCTTCGACTGACCAACGGCAACTAAGTAAATACCTGGTAGTCGATCAGCGACTTCCGCAATTTTCAGCTGCTGCTGCACACACACATACATACATGCAAACATATGCATGCCTCTATTATACACCCACCACACACTACATAAACGCCGGGCGACTGAAGCGTTTGCAGGCGAAACTTTTATTTTCATCACGAAATTGACATTTTACAGTTACAAAACCATTTCACATGCAGCACATGAGCAGAAAAGCACACACAAGAGAATATGGGCAGGCATATTAATATTTACTATATATGAGTATGTGTGTGTTTGTGTGGAAATATGCAATTGCATAAAGTATGCGGCAGCACAATAAAATAGTGAAAATTGATTTAATGAACCATTGAACATAAAAGTGCTAACAGAGCGGCGCATAACTGCAATGCAGGCAGGGAAGCGGCAAGTGGCAAGAGGCTGGAGACTGGAGGGCCGCCGACATATAAGCTAACAACATAACACCATCGCGTCTGCAATCTCGCGAACTAAGTAAATGTGCAGCGATTGCAACTGCCGGCAATATAACGACAGCAACACTAACAACAACAACAACAACAACAACAACTGAAACAAGCAACACCAGCCAACAAGCGGCAACAGCGGCAGCAATTACATTAGCAATCGGTAATAGCCCTTGCACGATATGCCATCAATGTTCAAATATGAGTTGCGATGTGCAGCAATAACACCAACAACAACAATAATGCTAACAACAATCATACTGCGCGGGCAGTGCGCCGTGCGCCATGAAATGTTGCAATGCCAGCAGCATAAAGCAATGGAAAAACACGAAAAAATCGCAGAAATATTATATGATTGCCAGCGTGTAGTTGTTGTTGTGCTGCGGCATGGTGTTGCTTGGGAATAGCAAAGAAATTGAAATTGATGAAAATTGTTAACCACAATGAACCCAATTAAAATTATTGTTTTCGCTTCGCTTTGCGTTGCTTTGCTTTGTTTTTTTGACGATTTATAATTCACAAGAAATCAGCGCAGCATTGCTTGGCTGTTGGCGAGTGAAAAGCTGAACACACACACACATACGAACAACGAACCAAATGTGCGCTGCAAGTGCGGCTGCCGGCTGCGCTTTTCTTACATTTCCAAGCGCACATGAATATGTGCACATTTGCGCTTTTGTGAAAGCATTTACACCTCACGCCCCTGCTCCCCAGTTTCCACCTCCTCAACAGCCTCAGCCGCGGCCGCAAGCAAGTGTGGTATGTGTGTTTGTGGCTTTGCTTATGTTTCACTTTCAATTTCAGTTTCACTTTTACGGTCAATTCGTGGCGACGCGCTTACTTATATGACCACAACCACATGTCCGTCCACCAGGCTGACAATATACTTATACAAATACATAGATATGTATGTATCTCTCGACAACTTATGGCCTATCCGGCGCATTTTTTAGCTCTGCTCTTGCCCCGCGCCCGCTTCGTCGTGCTTTTGCAATTTATTTTAATTGTTTTCCCCGCTTAGGCGCGGATTTATTTATATTAATTTGCGTTGCAGCAAATCTACATTTTTATCGCTCATAACGGTCGGCGATCGTTAAGCGTTGATAGCAACAGCGGGCGGTCACTTCGTATCGGGCAATGGAAGTGGCAGCGAAGTTGTGAAAATGAAGTGCTAGAAATGGAGTGTACAAGTAAATTTACCGTTACCTACAGTTGAGTCGGGAGAGTTGAAGTTGCCGTTTGGGCATTTGCTGTTGACGATGAGTTTGAGGTAGGAAAAATTTGTGGTCTGAGCAAGGTAATTATTTCAGAAATGTGGTGGCGTTCACGGCAGAAGAAATTAATTATATGAAAATAATTTTAATTAATTATAAAAAAATAAGTAAAAGAAGAAAAAAATAACTTCGGTTTCCCGGAAACTATAGTACGCTTCAGAAATAAAAAAGTTTCTTTTAAAGAATTTGATTTTTTTTCGATCGGTTTGTATGGCAGCTATATGCTATAGTGGTCCGATCTGAATAATTTCTTCGAAGATTGCACGGCTAATTTTGGTAATACTGCATGCTAAATTTCTTCAAGATATCTCGTCAACTAAAAAAGTTTTCCATACAAGCATTTGATTCGGATCGTTCAGTTTGTATGACAGCACTAGTCTTTAATGATCCGATCTGAAAAATTTTCTCACAGATTATATCGTTACTTTAAAAAATAATTCATGCGAAATTTCGTGGAGATATCTCGTCAATTAAAAAAGTTTTTCCATACAAGCACTTAATTGCGATGGTTCCGTTTTTATGGCAGCTATATGCTATAAAGATCCGATAATAGTGATTTCGACAAATGAGCAGCTTTCTTCCAGAAAAAAATACGGGTGCAAATTTCAAATCAATATCTCAAAAACTTAGGGATTAGTTCGCGTATATACAGTCAGAGGGAGCTGGCTAAATCAACTCAGCTTTTTCTTCTGGGTGTTACACAATACGTGGTAAACTTACTTTAGCCTTTCAGGGTTAAAAAATATATATAAAGAACCTTGTTCTTGGCTACCTTAATCTTAAGAAAACAAATATACATTAAGGCCGAAAGCGCAGTTTACGAGGGCACATAGTTAAGCTCTTAACACAAGTGGAGTTTAAATCGGTTACTCTGCTCCCTTCAAAGCGGTTTAGAAAACGGCTCGTTGGGGTAATATTATATCATATTTAGCTAAACTCTATGGAAACTGCTTCTTTTTCACTTTTTTCTATGGAAGCTGCTGCTTTTTCACTTATTTGGGTATCTAAGTATGAGCCTTACTGGTCTTACTCTCATCTTATTTTCCATCCACAGGCTAACAAATAGTTGAAGTACTGAAAAAAAATTCTTCCTTAATCTTTAAGGACTGGAAAAATTGAAACGCGAGCAGCTGCTACTTTGGGATCGGTAAGCAATTGAGAAGCAAATACCTCTCGACGAATAAAAATTATATTCCGTTAGTATCTAATTTACTCCCATTATATTATAAGGCGCAGAAACATGGATGATAACGGACGGAGATGAAAGACTTCTTGAAGCATTCGAGAGAACTGTTCTCCGCAAGGTCTTTGGAACAGTCCAGCGATGAATATCGAGACGATGAATACGAAAGAGAGCTCTACGACGACCTAATAGAGTGGTCCGCTTAAAGATTGTACTTAATAAATATCAACAAATTATGAGACCGGTAAATGTGCATGGAGATGCACGCTTAATAGATCGTCCATTTAATAGACCTTTCAATGAATTTTTTATTAATAAATTGTTTTTACCATCCTATCTTCTAAGTTGGTTCAAACTGGGCACAGTGTGCTAAATTTTACTAAAAGCGGTTGAGTATCTTAGAGTCCAACGCGGACAAACAATGTGACACGAATTTTAATATATAAAGATATGAAGATATATACCTACATATGCAGTTAAGCTCATAAAAGTTCAGCGAATGCGCTGGTTAGGCCATATCATTCGATATGGAATATGATGCTCCAGAGTGAAAAGCTGCTTCTATTCGGAAGCAAGGGCAACCATGCCACCAATGGAAGGACCAATTGCATAGCAACCTGCTGGATTTGGGATGTACAACTGGCGTGTCTTCACAAAGGCTAGAGGCAACTGGCAAAATTTATATTCTTGGCCAAAGCCACTCATGGTTATTGCCAAAGAAGAAAAATCTCCCCATTTTGTCTTCTACCAATTCGTGTGGGATTGTGGTTCACTGACTGCGTCAGAATTTAATTTATTCTACAAAAGGCTACGGTTTTCCATTGGCTTTTGTATATTATTACCTTTGACGATGTCTAGAAATAAGTCTCAAAACCAAAAACTATCAATTTGCGATAAGATTTTGAAAATTCATTATTTTTCCCCATAAAAAAAAATTTAAGAAATATTTTAAAATTTGCATCTCAAGTTCAATTCTTTGCATTCGCATACCGGCCATAACCGTTTCGATTTATGCTCTAATAATAGTTTTTTTGATGATTGAGTAGTTTATCATAATAATATTTAATACTTCAACTATCTTAGCCGGCTATTTTAGTATCATATAAAATATGTATGAACCAATTCGCAAGTATTGAACGAATTAAAAATGACAACGAGTCACAAAAGCTATGCCACTTACTATATAAATTCATAATTATGCATGCCAACTCTTAATGGCTTAATTACCGAATGCATTGCGCTCGATTTTTTCATAAAATACAACTTTTTATTGCCCACTTTGTAATAATTTGACGTCTCACTTGAGTGCGATTGGCGACACAGACGTGGCGCATATTTCAAGGCACTTCAGCGTTTGAAGGCAATCAACACTTTTACGCCAATTTACAAAAACAAACACTTGCCACACGGCCAACAGCAACATTTGGCAAGTTCACTCAATCAAACGGGCGCTGTTGCCGATGATGTGTTTAGTGGCGCGCTGATGTGTGCCTCAGCATACATACACACATACATATAGACAGATAAACAGTTGTGGCGCAGTGTTTGTGGGCTTTTGAGTGCTGCCACTAGTAAGCAAATAAAATGAAAGTTTATGGCGTTTTAATTAAATTGCTGCAATGATGCCAGTTCGCTGATAAAAGCAAGCATGAGCGTGGAGTTCGCCAAGTAACCGCCAGCGGCAAAGGCAACGGCAACAGTCACACGATTTTTATTTACCCATTTCTGGCTAAGCGTCGAAGATATCGCTCGGCGAGTGTGTGTGTGTGTGGCATTAGTGGGCTTCAAATTTATGATTTCGATCAAGCTCACGGCTTTTTGCACTTTTCACTTTCCGTCTTAATTGCCTAAAGAAAAGCAATAAAATACTGCAAATCATATGGAGAAATTTCAGCGGTTATAAGTGTGGAAACCTACATTTGAGGTTGAAGGTGGAGGTGCTGCGATTTATAGGTATAGAAATATGTGGGGCAATTATGTATATTATTACGGCGAAGATTCCGATCCACTTTTACTTATTGAGTGAGTTCTTTGCTGGCTACAAACTTGAAGTGGGCTCAAGTTTGTTTTTTTTTTCTTTTTGTGGTGTAAGACTCGTTGGTTTACATATAGTATGATATTTGGTATGTGCTGTACACATAAAGGCATATCTAAAGATTTTCTGAAGAAAGCTTTTCAAGTCAAAAGTACAACAAAATAGTATAATACCCTTCACAAATATGAAATATTCCTTATAAAATCTTCATTTTGAGCGGTCAGTTCATATGGCAGCTATACGCTATAGTGTTCCAATCCGGATAATTTCTTCGGAGATTGGACCGTTGCCTTGGACAATAATCTATGTTAAATTTCGTGAAGATATATTGACAAATAAAAAAAAATTTCTTTACAAAGACTTGACTCCGATCCTTCAGTTTGTATGGCAGCTATATGCTATAGTGATCCGATCCGAACGATTTCTTCCGAGATTTTCCTATTGGCTGAATCAGTGACCCGTACTTAATTTCGTGAAAATATATTATCAAATAAAAAAGTTTTGCCTACACGCACTTATCTCCCATCATACCATTTGTATGGCAGCTATAAGATATAGTAGTCCGATATCGGCGGTTCCGACAAATGGGAAGCTTCTTGGGGAAAAAATGGCGTGTACAAAGTTTCAGGACCATATCTCATAAACTGAGGGACTAGGGACTAAGAGAAGTCAATTGACACTTGGAAATATTCTTTCCATATTTGGAGATTTTACATAAACATCTTTGTTTCGTCGCCAAAAATGCAATAAAACGTATTATAAAAAATCGAAATTGAGTTTTTTATTGCTTACTATTCACTGCATCATGTTAGAGATATGTAGCATATAAATTTTTAGTATCCACTGTCAGATATAACCAGTACATAACCATTTGATAACCAATGTATAACCAATATTTTACCAATATATAACCGTTTTATAGCCATTTTATAACCAAAACTCAAATTTTCCTTGAATATGAGTGGTTTCCATTATACCGTGTTTCCTCGTCTGAAAACTTATGAAAAGTGATTTTACGTTAGTTTGCATTTTAGGTGATGATTTGCATAAAGTTTGCCGGTTATTCTCTCATTTTGTGTGATTGTGATTGCAAGGATGTTAATCATGATGTACATATATAGACCTGTAATTCGACATGCGACATGCAACATGCGACAGATGGACCAGAAAATTTAAGACATCAGTTCAAAAGCTTCACTTTATAAATAAGAATCACAAATTAGTAGACCAAAGTTTTAGCCAAAGTTTTAAACAAATTCGAAGTCAATAATTTTGTATCATTAATTTTCGCAAGAGATTTTTACTTTCTTCAACTTTTTTTTGAAATTTTTCCGCCTTAAGACAAATTACTACCGCATCCTTTTAATCGCTGGAACGTTGGCTACACTCTTTGATTAGAAGTTAATTTAAATTCTTAGAAAAAAGAACAATATAAAATACACACACATCAAATCATAAAGTGGCAGCAACAACCTGTAGGAAATTAATGGCCAAAAAAAATTCCTAACACTGCTCATCACCAAATTTACTGCTTATGCATGGCTTACAAGCCAGAGTCGTCAAAACTAACCTTTCATGAACAAGAAAGTAAAGAACTTATTAACGGTAATTACACTACTAGGAACTAATATAATACAGTGGTAGCTGTATGAAAAGAATGCTCCATTAATAGGACTCTGTGCTAAGCATTCATCTCCATTAACTGTGCACACTGGCCGGTCCCAACATCTTTTAATGCTTATTAAGGAGAATCTACTTAGCTTACATCTCTATTAACAGGACAGAAACAATTTTTTTGGTGTTTATTAAGGACTATGATTTATGAATATACAACTCTATTAACCGGACAGAATTTTTTTAATTTACTAAGGAAAATCTATGAAGACAGCTCTATTAACCGGACAGAAAGGCTGACTTTCCCCAGTGATATGAAATACGAGTATACATAGATATATTTATGACCAAATTTTTTTTAAATTAAACCATTTTGAAGATGAAGAAAACACTGAAAATATAAATATAATGGGCGCAATCTCCAGTTTTGACAAAAAAAATATTTAATTTAATTTTTTTATTTAGAATTTTATTTAAATTTTTTTAATATTTTAAATTTTATTTTTTAAATTTTTTTTATAATTTTATTTAAATTTTTTGTAATATTTTAAATTTTATTTTTTACATTTTTCTTCCACCTTTCACTAAGCGCAATTTTCGATTTCCTACTTGCCTTGCACCATGCTAAATCGTTGTAGGCATGCGCGCGCGCCTGCACAACTTTCATATGCGAGAGTATATGCTTAGCCTCATTTTTATGGAAATTCTTAGCAAACGATCAAGTGGGTCTCGCCGCATTCGCCACGGCTTGCCTCAAGTGCCGCTACAAAGATGGGCATGCATGTCCACTAAGGACACTCCTTGCCACCGGCTGACATGCCATGACAATGCGGCAATGTGGCAATGTGCTGGCGCGCCAGACAAACTAGCAATTGCCAATGATACTAAAACATTTGGCGGAAATGGGGACAGTGCGGTCAGTGCCAAGCCTTGCTGGTCATAAATATAAAATACAAACAAAACTCACACAAAAATAAAAAAGAACAAACAAAATAATAGAAAAACCACAAGCAAAGTAAATATGCAAGTCTATGACAGCATAAATACATAGCAGGCACTAGTTAAGGTACATTTAAAACAACACACACACATACGCACACACAAGCAAGCGCATGCATTTAGATATATGATTAGTGGCCATAGAAAGCTACACAAGGTAATCGATATGAAAATAGGGAAACTTTGCGCCACACTTCACTTTGCACTGGCAAAATTCCTGGGCGGCGCGACGTGGCACGGGCGGCGAGTGGGCAGCTGCACAAAGTAGGCAGTTAAGTTGGCAAAGACAGCCACGGAGACACGAATGAAATGTTGCAGCAACCATAAGTGAAATGTCAAAGTTTAAATGCATCGCCAGTGAGTGAGCGCTTGCGAAGGAACAAAGCAACAAAGCAAACAACAAAAATAGAAAATGCATAAAAATGAATAAGTTAGCAAAAGAAATCGCCGCAGTTAAAAGCGCGGACGTGCGGCAGATGCGTAGACGCACGGGCACACGCACGCATGCACTCCAGTGCGGCGAAAGGCAACATTACTGCTGCCGCCATCGCCGCCGCCGCTATCAGTCCCACCTGCTGTGCTTTGTGCACCAAAGCGCTACATAATTTTTTTTTTTTTTTCAAAGCGAAGCAGCGAGCACATGTGTGCGTGCGACTTTTGCGCAGATAAATGAAAACTTTTGCTATTGTGGCAAGTTCGTGCGGTAGCGCGCGGCGCGTTGCACATTTTTATCTAAAGTGCTTGTTTGGCTGCAATGGCAATGCAATCACTTGCCGACCGGCCAGCCAAACGCGCGATAGACTGGCAGCAACTGGTAGTGCGGTGAGCGCCTGCATTTTAATTGATGTTGCAGCGTGCTACGCATGCGCGGCACAAAAACACACAAACGCGCGCAACACGAACACACAAACGCTCGCTCTGCGCGGCAACTTAAACGTTTGTAGCGCGCATTCGTTTTCTATGGCGGCGCAAAAGCTGAAGACCAAATGGCAACAGCGCTACCGCGCACAATTGAGTTGCAGCAAGGTAGCAGTTGCGCCACAGAAACAGTAATAATAATAAACAAAAATCATTATGAGTTGTAGGAAAAATGAGAAAGCATAACATAGAAGCTCAAGATTGCTGAGTGGCAAAGAAATCTGTGCGCAAAAATCAATAATATGCAGTTGCCGCGCAGCCACATGCGAGCACTTGCCACATTACGGCGCACCGCTAAAGGCCAGCCGAAGCGCGACTTTAAACGGAACAATCAGTTATTTGAACAGGCGCTCAAGTTGGCATATGGTGGCGCGCGCGTATAGGCAGGCAGCCATTTGGCGCTGACGAGTGCAACTGTTTTCGCTGAATTTCAATTTTTTTGCTACTTTATTGGCTGCGACGATGATTAAGTTGCCACGCACAGCGGGCGACACAAACTTTGGCTGCGCTGATTTTATTTTTGTATAAAAATATTTAATAAAATTACTATATAAGGCGGTCAATTAGTTGGAAAAAAAATTTATTTAAAAAAAAAATTTAAAAAAAAATTAAATTTTTTTTCAATACTTTTATTAACGCGCCGCTGCCTTAGCAATAAATGAGAGCGTGCAACTCCCTACGTATAGCATGTATGTTTGTCTGCGCCTCCTAAGGCCAGCGAGCGCTTGAATAAACGGAGCGTTTTGTATGTGTTTGCTGCGCTTTAGTAACTGCTCAACGGCCAGTTAGTGCTCTTATTTTTGTCACCGCGCTTGTTGTTGCTATTGTAGTTGTTGTTATTGCAGTTGTTGTCATTGTGTATACATGTTCTGTTGTTATTATAATGTTGCTGCGTTATGCTTTAGGTGACACCACGAAGATTCGCACGCACACACACTCATACTTGCAACCAGCGCTGAAGCCTTGTTGCTGCATGACCGAACATGCGCCACCAACACCAAAGGCGTTTATTTGCCACAACCACACACATGCATAAACACACACACACACAACTAGATATATACTCGACATGCATGGCAATTTATTTCTACTGGCCGGCATATGTTCAAACCTGTTGTTGCAGCAAGCGTCAGCAGCGTCTGCCTAACTTAATGCCTGCCCAACTTGTCCTGCTGGTGCATGCACATTTGCATGCCTGTTTGTTTATTCTATTTATATGAAAAATAACAAAAAAATCGCTTGTGTATTTGCCTTTGTTGCCACACAAGCCAGCGTGCACTTGCTCTGCGCTCGCTGCCACATCCTTTCGCATACGCGGTTTGGCATTCTTGCCGCTGCTGCGCCAGCAAAGGTGTGGAAATTATTGCGTCTCGTTTGCATATGAAAATAAAGTGAATGAAATACGATTTTTATGCGACAAAAATTGCTGCGAAAGTTCTGGCTGCCTTGTAGCATGGTCAAGCGCTGGTTGTTGCTGCGGCATTAGAATCAGAATGCCATTAAGTTGGAAGCCATTAGGTTTGGCGTGTCATAAAGCTGTATGCTATATCTTTATATAATCTTAGCGAACATTTACAGCTTTATGCTGGATATTTTTGCGTAATGTACTTCGATGACGCTTCAATAAAGAATTAAATAACATTTTTAGAAAGTACGAAAAGTTGTAAGTAATGCTGCTCATTACAGTTTTATGAAAGAAAGAAGAAAAAATTATAAATATGGCGGCAACGAAGCTATAATATCGCCCACAGATGCATCTGCTATACCTTAGAAGGGTATAAAATAATTTTATTTGCACTTTAATGGTCAGTTTTATGGCAGCTATATGCTATAGTGGTCCGATTTAAACTATATGTTCGGAGCTTGTAGCGTCGTATTTGAAAATAATATAACCCCGATTTCGTAAAGATATCTTGTTAAATAAATAAGTTTTCTATACAAGAACTTCATTTTGAACGTTCAGTTTGTATGCCAGCTATATGTTATAGTGGTCCGATCGGCACAATTTCTGCGGTGAATGGAGAGTATCCTTGGACATTAAACTATGCCAAATTTCGTGACGATAGCTTGTGAAACAAAAAAGTTTCCCATACAAGGTCCACAGTTGGTTCGGTCAGTTTGTATGGCAGCTATGTGTTATAATTGTCCGATCTTAAAATTTTCTTAGGACTTTATAACTTCGTTTTAAAAAATAATTTGTGCCAAATTTCGTGAAAAAATCTCGTCAAATAAAAAAGTTCTCCACACAAAGACTAGATTTTGATCAATCAGTGGCAGCTACATATATGCGACTATGATGCGATATGAGCGATTTCAGCAAATAAGCAGCTTCTTGCGAATCGATATCTCAAAAACTGAGAGACAAATTAGTCGTTATTACAGCTGGTCTCATGTCTGCGGATATAATGGACGACTTACCCAAACGGATAGACAGGCGATACGGGAAGCACGGCAAACGAAAAGGGAATGCAAAAAAAAGGAACATGAGCATATAGGCTCATTATGTAAGCATCTGGGGTCCCACGCTATCTTACACTAGATAGTGAGGCCGCAGAGTCCGTTAAAATTCGCGTCAAGCGCAGCATCCTAAACTACTCCTCAGTTTAACCTAATCTAACCTATAAGCTCGTAATAAACGTATCAGCCTGGATTGAGAGATAACATGGAGAAACAAGCTCCTATTTAATGCAGTTCTTGTCGGGCCATGCTGTATCAGAGAGTACCTCCACAGATACGATCGTCAGTGTGATGTGACTGTATCGTTGAAAAAGTCGATGAATTTATTGAAAAGATTGACCAGGACCAGACATCGCTAAGGTACTTAACATTCATCATCGAACGGTTTTGAACCATTTAAAAAAGGCTGGCAACAAAAAGAAGCTCGAAGTTTGAAGCTGTAAAAAATTTAATGGACCGAATTAAGATCCGCGATTATTTGCTCAAACGAAATGAAATCGAACCATTTTTAAAGCGAATGATAACAGGAGAGGAAAGGTGGATCAAATACGACAATAATGTGCGAAAAGATTATGGTCCAAGCGTGGTGAAGCTCAACAAATGGTCGCAAAGCCAGGATTGACGCCTCGAAAGGTTATGCTGAGTGTTTGGTGGGATTGGAAAGGAATCATCCACTCACTATGAGCTGCTCCAGCCTGGTCGAGCGATTGTTTCTACATTTCACTATCAACAACTAACGAGATTGAAGCAAGCAATCGAAAAAACGGCCAGAACTGATGAACAGAAAGGGCTTCGTCTTCCATCGGTACAACGCTAGACCACACACATCTTTGATAACTCGGCAAAAACTGCAGAGAGCTTGGCTGGGAAGTTTTGATGCATCCACCATATATGGTAGCCCTGACCTTGCACCATCGGACACTAGTTGTTTCGGTCAATGCAATAGTCCCTCAATGGAGTAAAGTTGGCTTCAAGAGAAGCCTGTGAAAATTACTAGTCGCAGTTTTCGCCGAGAAACCAGAAGTTATACAGTGATAGGAATAATATCTCTAGCGGAAAAATGGCAAAAAATTGTACATATTTGGCTCATTGAAGTTCATTATAAATGTAAAAAAATTAGTTGAAGTTTGATTAGAAATACGAAAAGACTTTTCGATTACCTAATATATTTGCTATGCCGAAACCACTTAAACGATCATCAAGAAACTTTGTAGAAATATTTCCAATCGAAGTCTATTTGTTACTATAAACCATGCTTGTTTGGAATCCATAGGAAAAATATAAAATAATTACAAATCAAATAAATGCTACGTTTAATGGTGTATATTTGGTAGATACCAACGTCTACAGTCTAGCAAATTCGAACTCGTTATTTTTAGTTTTTGGTTTTTTTTTTTGTAATAGAGTGACGAGTATAATTCGTTCACACTTCTGAATGGCGGTATTTCCTTCACCAGCAAGTTGCGCCTTTCAAGCCGGAATTTTCGCCATTTCAGTGTTTGTAAGACCCTTTTTATTGCATTATTCTTTTAATTTCTATTTTTTTGTTGCGTCCGCTTACCAAACCTACAAAGCGATTTGCTTGATTTTATTGAATTATTGCATAGAGTTTTGAAATTTTATTACACTGTCAGTGCGATGCCGAAACATTCATTTAAATTTGATATGCCTGTCTACCTGGACGAAGCGACAGCGCGCAAGTGCTGTTTGTTTATTGGTTTACCAAGTGTGATGCGCGTGTGCAAAAGTGTTGCGCAGACACACACATGCATGAGCAGCGCACACAAAAGCTGGGTAGCGCGCGCTCCCATACAAACTAGCAGACACTTAAAATTGAAGACAGGATATTCAGCAGAAGGCAGCATCAAGCTTCATTGCACCGGCGCGAAACCAATGTCGGGTGCAACGCTGCTCGCATTCCTCTACCTTTATACGTTTTACGCGCATTTTTTTTTTTTTTGCTTTTTTTCTTTCTTTTGTTTTTTTTTTTTTTTCTTTTTCTTGATGTTGGTTTTTGAATTTGCATTATTTTTATGCTTGCACGCGCCTCAAGTTTCACACTAACCTGTCCTAAGTGGCGAACGCGCTGGCCGGCGCAATGCCAGGCAGGCTGACTAGTTGGGGCGGCAGACGAGTGCGCGCTTGAGCTCGACGGTTGGTGGCGGCAGACGCGCGCGGTTTCACACAATCCTGCGCAGCAACGCCGCTCACATTCGCCTTGAAATGCAGTCAGAATCCGGAGGAGTTGCGACTGAGCACAGCCAGTAAGAGTCTTTGTGATTTTTTATGCTAGACTGCTGTCTGCCGTCCGTGTTCAGGTGTGTGGTGGTTGTCTTTATTTGATTCAAGGTGTTAGCGTAAATTTAAAATGCGTAGATTTTATGTCACTCGACGGGATTAGAGGAATTTACTAAATAAATTCTACATGTCGGGTTGCAGGCGACACATGTAAATGCGTCCGCCAAGCCGCCAAACCGCCCAAACGCACACAAGGCGCGCTGCCATCTTACACCCGCTCGCGCGCCGCTGTCAAGCAAGCGCTTCTAACAAGGCGTTCTACATCTAATTGTAAGTACAAACCCTGTCACACAACGCGCATGCATGTGAGTGTATTCATATATATGTGTGTGTTCGCATGAAAATAGCTTTGCCTGCTGGCCGTGCAATGAAAACTTAAATTTGTTACTTTTGATTTGAGTAGATGCACTGACATTAGTGTGGGGCGTAACGCCAAGCATGCTTGCCACATATCAAGAATAATAGCAGCAACAAGCACAATAACAACAACTGTTGTGCAGCTAGTCGGTGTAACATTCCCGTTCTCATGTTAGAATGTGACGAAGTTGCGCCTAACTGCCAGCCCTGACTATTTACCGCGTCCATAGCGGCTGCTGCTGCTTCGCCTTCACTTCGGTGCACTGCCGAGTTTTCACTTCACTAACTTCTGTGGTGTGAGTATTAAATGCCCACGCACTGCTTGCAAATGCATGCCTTTCGCCCATTGCCGTGCTGGGGCATACCACAAAACGTTGAAAAATGGAGTGAATAAAAGTGGGGAGAGATAAAAATCCCAAACAGATTTCTAAATTTGTGCTGGGGATTTATGGTTTCGAATTTTGTAGCGAACAGCGGGATATTTGCATGAAAAGTTATAAAATCAAAGTGCATTTATCTTTTCATCTGTTGTACATAGCTGCGCTTGTGTGTGTTTTGAGAATGTTCATATACTTATGTATATGTGTGCACTTTTCTAACTGAATATTCTACCGAGTAGTGATACGAGTATTACTAAAAGCAATGCTCTACTGCTCTGTACGTGTATGAGCTAAGTTAATACACATGTATATGGCTTGAATATTTTAAAAAATTTTAAAATTTAGTGGATTTAATACAGGGTTTATCGATGAAGTTGAAAAAGTTCGGAAATACAAGCATATATTTGGAGAAAACAGCCAGGTGTATGCGTGATCACCAACATCTTCCATTCATGAAGTCGGGTCAGTTGAGGTAAAGTGAGATAAAATGAGGTGATGAGGTATGTTCGCCTGTGATGAATTTAGTTTAGTCTTCATACAGTTACAACATAGGGGTCAGTTTAGATGAAAGATGTAAGATAATGAAAAGTAATTCAACATGGTATGGTGTAGTTAGTTTTCACGAGTAAGTTCAGATGTGGTGAATTTATATATGGTCAGAACAAGTTTAATTCGGAAATGATGAGTTCAGGAATGGTAAAATCAGGTATGGTGAGTTTAGATATGGTAAGTATAGGCATGGTGAGCTAATGTAAGTCGTAATATGGTTTTTTTGAACTTAAAATATATGTGGGATGGTAATGAAAAGTAATGTGAACAGTATAAGACTGCAATCTAGTGGAAGGTCAGTATTTGTGAAAAAGTATGGGCTGCGGTGATTAAAAGTGAACTGAAGTTACATGGAAATCAATATGAGTAGTAGGTGAGTTAAAAAGTAGTGACTTAAGGTGTGGTGAAATGAAGTATGGTGAATGCAGATATGTTGTGTTAATGTATGTCGTCATATGGTTGTGTGAACTGATATTACAAGTAGTATTATGATCGAAATTAATATGAGCAGTATAACGTTGCAATTTCGCGATATTTGTAAAGATCTAAGGACTGAGGTGATTAAAAATGAACTGAAGATTTATGTGAGGGAAGATAAAAAGTAATATGAACATTATAACGTGTGTTAAGTTAATATTAGGTGGATTAAGGTACAATGAAATCAGGTACGGTGAGTTCAGATGTGGTAAATTTATTTATGTTGTTTTGTGAATTGAAGTTAGATATTGTATGATGACGAAAAGTAAGATGTGAGTAAAATCAGGTATGGTGAGTTCAGATAAGGTGAAATAATTTATGTCGTCATATGGGTTTGTGAACTAAAATTAGATTTGATATGATGATAAAGAGTAATAAGTGAGTGAAATCAGGTATGGTGAGTTCAGATATGGTGAATTATGTCGTCGTATGGGTTTATGAACTAAATATTGATGTGGTATGAAGATGAAAAGTCATATAATAACATGTGGTGAGTTAAGAAGTGGTGAGTTCACCTATTTATGTTGAATTAATTTACGTTATCATATAGTTTTAAGCTGGTGAGAGGTATTAGATTTAACATTTGCCTTCGGATGAATAAAATTCCGCTAACAGAAAGTGTGGTATTTTTCAAAAAAAAACAAAACTGATCTCAAAAATTTTTATGCTGAAAAAAAGAGGTGGGTTTTTAAGTTTCTATCAAGTTGTGAACCGGTATAAGCTAAATTCACTGATCACAAAAAGCGATTAAATACATATAACACTTACATAACAAATAACTGAGAGGCTTAAAGCCTTTACAAAGCATCGTTTAAATAAAATCCTAATTTAACAATATTTTTTCTTTTACTTACAGTTATTTCAAATGATATAGATTTACACGACTTGTACATACCTGCAAGTAGAGAGAAGAGAAGCAAACAATTGATTAAAAAATTTATCAAACAAGTACAATTCTTCTATTAATAACTACAAACATACAAACGTGTAATTTAAAAATATTATCCCAACCAAAATGATATGTACAAAAGAGTGGCATTCACTTGCTCCACCACATTTGCGATTGGTCAAAAGCCAGCGGCCTTACGCGCCACTTAACAAGTGTTCAGCCCATGTATGAACGCTGGGGTGTCTTTACACATTTAACGGTGTAGCCGCATTAAAATTGCACTTGCAACACAATATTTAAATACCAACCACAGCCGGCAAGTCAACCCAAGCAATCGACAATAGACATAAACATGCAATTTTACGGCCATAAAAGAAAACCAAAAAAAAAAAAAAAAACAAGCAAGAGAAATGTCATAGCAACAACAAAGACACGTAGCACAAACGCACAGACGGACAGAAAATTTCACCAACAGCTGCCTTTATAAGCGAAGCGTTGCAGTTGGAGATGCGCAACAACACAAACGGCATATGTATGTATGTGTGTGTGGAAAGGTGTCATCGTTGCGCGCTGTGGCATGTAATAACAGCCAAAGTGCCACCCACGCCAATTATGCGACGCGACGCAATGCAACTAGATATTACACGACGATTGTGTGTGTATGTGCCGTTTGTGTGCCTGCAGGCCTTCACAGTTATGTTGAGTTGAGCCAAGGATGCCACACATGTTAGAGGCTGAGATTACGCGCTGTTGCTACATGCATACTGGTATTGGAGCCTATGGCATGCGGCACAAACAGCGCCGAATCAATAATAATAACAATAATATTGCAAATGGCAGGCAGGCGCATGTGTGGGAAATGGCGAGCGCGCATAACTGTTGGCGTTTGGCTGTCCCAACATACAAATACAAGTTACATACATACGGACATGAGTGTGTGAAACGTCTGCTATGATATTTTTTTTTTTTTTTTTGTTTTTTGTTGAGTGCCTGCATTCACACTTTCTGTCAAAGCAAAGAGATTTACACGCCAAGTAGGTGTTTGTTAATGCTAAATTACTCATTACTCATTACATTTTTGCTGTTCCGCTGTTAAGCTGCTTGGCGTGTTCTTGTATTATTTTGTTGCTGTTGTTGTTGCGTACACCTAAGCAAACACTTCTGCGTTTCCCTTAACATGCCACATAGCATTTGTGTTGCAAACAGAAAATAATCGCCAAGCGCAAAAGCGCATGTCAGTGAGTACGCGAAAATGTTGTTAGACTCGTCATGACACTTCCTAATGCCAACTCGGTCTGTGTATGCATGTGTGTGTGCGCTCCTCTGCTTGTATGTACAAATCGACAGCCACAATTTATCGGCATAATAAAATTCCTGGAGTACTCAATGCTAATCGCGGCCAAATCTATCGATCGCCAAACAAAGTTGCTGGCTTGTAAGAGCGGCTTTTAGCTCTGTGCCGTCTTTACAAAAATAAACAGAAATGCTAGGAAGTTGATATTGTGAATGCAATTGAAAAGCGAAGTGCGAAGTGTCTGCGTATCAGATGTTCGGCATTTGCATGTTCTCGTCACAATAAGCCTACGCGCAGCGGAAGTTGTAGTGACGGCATATAACGGTTTGATTGTAATTTTGACTGCAGAAATATGTTTGTTAAACAAAAAAATAAAGGAAAATAAAGTATACGAATAAGTATTCAAGAACACAGTGCATTGCTCCATTCTAAGCGTATCTAAGCGCATCGATCTATGAAGTTAAAGAGAGCCGATAAGATTAATGCAAAATCCGTGAAGCTTTTGAATTGACTTTCCCAAAACTGCGCTGGAAAAATCAGATCGATCTCTTCTTATTTTCGTAGCGCAGTTTTGAATGAATGTCAACCATGAGTTTCATAAATTGAAAAAACCAAAATCCAAACTGTCGCTAGGAAACTTCAAAAGCTCTCTGCACGAAATTCCAAAAATAACTAAATTTTGAGAAAATGGATTTGAAATAATGCAAAGAATACAGGGTGCGTCATAAAAGATTTCGACGCAGTGAGTTTAGATACGGCGAGGTCATTTACTATATGTCACTATACAATTACCCAATGGTGGAGGTAAGTCTACGCGACAATTGGGTTGAGGTGAATAAAAGTCAAATGAAGTGAGAACAATCACCTTTCAATAACTCTTTAAATTGAGTAGATTGAATTCCCGTCAACCTTTGTAGTTGGAAAAACTTCAAAAAATCATATATTAGGAGAAAAAAATCACTTGTTCCCCTTATCTTCAGGATCCAAAATTTAAAACTTCAATCGAGGAACCCACACGTACTATTTGATCAATGTAATGGATGATGTGATCATCATATAAGATGTCGGTATAAAAAGCAATCTAAAGTGTGGTGAGTTTATATCAACGAGGTCATTTATGTCACCATACAACAGCTTTATGTGGCTGTGGTAACTTTACATGACAGTTCGATTGTGGTAAAAAAGGTAATTTGTTGGATCTTTAAGAAGAATTTCCAATTTATCGGATTAAATAAATACACCCTGTCAATCGACGGAGTTGGAAAATATGCACAAAAATCTATATATGGAGAAAAAAATCAGATGTATCCTTGATCTTCAGGATCTATCCTACATGAAATCGGTTCAGATGATGTAAAGTGAGACAGGATGAGATAAGTTCACATGTGGAAAATTTAGCTGTATCATACCGTTGAATCTAACATAAGTTTGTATGAAAATACATAGGCTGCGGTAATTGAAAATAAACTCAAGTTAGATATGGTATGATGAATGGAAATTAATCTGATACAACTTGGTATGGTGTGGTCAGATTTGATGAGTGATGTCAAAAGTGGTAATTTTATTTGATGAAATCAGATGTAATGAGTTCAGATGTGGTGTATTCAGATATTGCCAATACGGGTATGGTACGTTCAGATATGGTGAATTATTGAGTGAGTCACCATATGGTTTTGTGAACCGAAGTTAGATGTGGTACGATAATGGAAAGTAATACAAGCATTATAAATTTGAATGGTATGGTTAGATTTGATGAGTGAGTTCAGATGTGGTGAGTTGATATATGGTGAGTTAAAATGTGATGAGCTCGAAAAATTTGTAGTGAATTCAGAAAAGGTCAATACGGGTATGGTGCGTTCAAAGGTGAGTTATTTCATATCGCCATAGTTTTGTGAACTAATGTTCATTTGGTATGATTATGAAAGTAATATGAGCAGTATAAATTAATATGGTGTGGTGAGATTTTTAAATGATTTCAGACGTAGTGATGTCCGATATTTAGTAAATTCAGATGTGGTGATTTCAGATATGATGAATTTAGATGTGGTGAGTTTAGATGTGGTGAATTCAAATGTGGTGAGTACAGGTATTAAGAGTTTTAATGTGGTGAATTAAAATATAGAGGCGGGCATTTTCGCTCAGATATGGTGTGTTAGTTTATATCGTCATGTGGTTTTATGAACTGAAGTTAGCTGTGATACGATGATGAAACCTAAATTGAGCCTTTATTATTAATTTGGCACAAGCAACAATTTTTTCGTACTGTACTTGTCATTTGCCTTGTACTCAGTACTATACTACCCTGAACAACATACATACATTTTCAAACAAATAAAACTCAGGTTCCTGTTCTGGCGTATAAGTAACTAATTAATCGAAATTAAAAAGCGAAAACCGCAAAGCAATGTGGTGAATATATGGATACGCCATTTACCAAAGGCAATAAAAAACACCGCAAAGCTGACAAACGCCAGTCAAATCAAACTAAATGACGGAAAGTGGCAAGCAACACATTAAGAAACGGCGAGCTGCCGACGCTGCCAGCTGGATGTCGGCTTACAGAAAGTGCATGTAAATGGCTGACATAATAATAAGCAAAAAAGGAAAGATATAATGCACAAACAGTAGGCGAAAAAGAACTTATTTACAAATTAAAGAACTCCAACAAAATAAAAACCACAAAAAAATGTATTTGAAAGTAAAAGGAAAAGCAGAAAATAATTACTTATTTTAAGTGTTTAAAATTAAAAACTGAAAATAGTATCTTTTACATCAAAATATTACTTAAAAAATTTAAAATTTATTTATTAACGTATAAAATTAAGTTTGTACCTTTTAATCATGCTTAAACTTTACACTTTGCTTTTACAATTAATATTGTGCTTATATGTAGACGAACACAAACTAAAGACTTAAGCAACGAACTTCGTCAAACAAACGAGCCGGCTATATAAATACTCATGTACATATATACACACTTGAATGATGAGCCAAGTTGTAGACGACACACACTGTCTTCACTGACTAATCGACTGTCATATGTGACATGTGTTTGTGCAACGCTGTAGCAACAAAGCGCCGAGTTACGGTGTCGCTGCTTGTTTGTATGTGCAAGCCGACTTGCAACTAACTGCCAATCAATTTGTTTAAGCCGCAGCTCGCTTGCTGATGCAAAGAAGTAAGTATTTTATACACTTTATACTTTGCAACGCTTTCAAGTTCAGATCAAAACGCAAAATACGAAGTATGCAGCGGCTGCGCGGCGAATTTTGCACGCTCGTAAACATGTGCGAGGCGCTGCGCATGTGTGCGCTCATGCCGACTACGGCTGCATGCATTTTTTATTTAATTTAATATTTTTTCACGGCCTCAACGGCAGTGTGCGCGCTGTGTCGCCTATGCGCGGTGCTTGGTGCTTGGCTGCCGCTTTGCCAAACTAAATCATTACACATTTGCTTGCCGATTATTATTTATGAGCGGTCATTATTTATTGAGATATTGTTTTGAAGCATGCAGCAAACAAACGGCAAAAACAGTGCGCAAGAAAAATAGCAATAAACGTGCAACATGCATACAAGGCCAGATGTCGAAGTATAGAAAAAGGCAGAAAAAGTGAAAGAGCAATGCAAAGAAAATCAAAAAAAACCTACTACTCACAGCTTGTGTGGGGGGTGCAGCAACACAGTGAGAGTGACAAAGGAGAACGCCAGCTACAGCAATAGCACAAAGTCTACAAAAGCGCAAAGAGAATAAAGCGTACAACGGCGCGCTCTTCAAGCCATACTATGCCATGGAGTACGAAGTGAACGTAGCTGCCTCTACCAGCCACTTCCCTGCGCCTCTTCTTTGTACCTCTTCCGTGTGCCTCATTTTTTGTGTTTGCCTATTCATGCGGTCATTCATGCAAGCAGTGAAGCCATCCATCGCAGAAATCAAGCCACACAAGCCAAACAGGCACTCACTCATCCATCGTGTCGATCGATCAGTTGCAGATCATCAGCGCAGCCAACAGCGCCTACCACACCGCACCCGCCGCAACCCAACCACAACCCAGCACTGGTGCGGCGTAGATGGCGAATAAATAAGTAAACACGGCAAGCAATGTGGATGGTAGCGTATAACAACCGACCAATTTCTAGCGCCCTCGGCAAGAATTCGCAAAAAAATGCGCCGTTGCGTAGCTGCCACCAGCCGCACACACGCATACACCATGCCGGCGTTGGAGCCTGCTTATTTAACAGCAGCCAAAGCAGCAGTCAGCCACGGCAATCAGTGTGGCAAGTCAATCTCGCAGCTCGGCCGATCGATCGATTGTTGCCTGCCCGGTTGCCGCGCCTCGCCTCGGTCGGTTGGCAAGACTTGCGCTCGGTCGCTGTGTGTTTATTCACAGCATGCATCATCGCACAAAATCTGCATAAATTTTTGCAAAACTCACGCCAACAACAGGAACAACACGTAGTAACACATGCTATATTGCCAGAGCCACGTTGCCGAGTCAACGGCACAGGGAAACAAGCAGTATTGTTGGCAATATGTTGCAAGTGCAACATGCTGTGCAAACATATGTACACGTACGCGTGTTTTTTGTTTTTTTTTTTTTTTTTGTGAAATTGTTGCTTTTTCGCTTTAGCGTGTGTGACTATTTCTGCTTGAAAAAGTAGGTATGATCGGAAGCATTTTGTTCGCTGACACATCGGCGGCTAAGAAAGGAAATCAACGGCATTTGCTTTGAATTTCTGGATGTCTGAAGCTATGAGATCCAAGATGTGTTTGCCTTGATCCATTCAAAGCAGGACACTCGAGAAAGAGTGTTGAGATTATTGTACCTCAACTTCTTCCAAACAGCTGAGACAGCAGGCATCCGATAAGTTATTTAATCTTCCTGTATAAGTCCCAATCGGGCATAGTCCAATTAGGACTCCATTTAAAAGAGGACCTTACTGAGAGCAAAGAGTTCCCTACACCTTGTACGATATAACATGGATCAGAAAAACCTTGCGACTGCGCAGTTGCTGGTAGTTGACCACCGCTTGCTTATCTGATCCGAAACCCAACAATCCGATAATGACAACAACAACGAATTTTCTACCAATTCCCATTTCATAGTTATTCACGCGCTCAAAGCTAATATTGATGCTCTACTATCGAAGAAACGAGGCTGCGCTCTGAGGCAGTAGACACCCACCTCCGCTAGAAAATGCTGCAGTAATCAGAAATCTCAATGCTAGAGCTGATTGCAAGTTCGCGGCAATGTTCCTTCACCAACACTCCCCGCAAGCTTTGATACATCCGTAGAAAAGCTCACCATTCCTCTCCTTCAACGAGTCCTTCTCTTCGCTTCCTCCCACGACGGTATGTGAACATAAAAGCGACAGCTGGAGCTAAGTTAAGCGACCTGATAATACAAGTATTTTTGAATGAAAACTAAAAAAAGTGCCCCGGCTCCCATATTCTCTGAGCCTGAGGACGGCTTTTGCAGTCATGTACTTTGCAGCTTTATCTGCCGGTACTGCGAGACATTCAGTATCGTAGTTGGCGTAGACCGCAGTGCAGCATAATACTGGAGAGAGCCGCCTTTTGAACACTCACATTTTTTCACAAATGTAGCCGTTTCAGGTCCGCCCTTCAAACGAAAATGGCGTAAAAAATTATAGGCTTAGCTATGATTTCATAGAGTCAAAGGATTACCTTTGGTTAGAGTCTCCTTTTGCTTTTGCTTATCACTATCCTGCAGCAGTACAATGCAGCCTTCCTGTCTAGGATTAACCCTTAGTAATTAACTCAGAGGAAGTTCTCTGAGAGCCCTTCACTTGGGGATAGCCAGATCCTATTATTTTATATAAAGCTCAAACAGCTCACGGCTTCGAGTTTAGGTAGCCAAAGAAGATCCGTTTGAAGGCCAGCTAAAGTGAGAAGACGAACCATCCCTCCCCCACGAAAAAAACGACCACAAGGAAAAAGAAACCACAACCTCGGATAAGAGACCCTCTTTTGATGGCGACCATGGCAAACGCATTAAGGATTCCGATTTAAGGGCATGCACCTGGAACGTCCGGTCCCTTAATCGAAAAGGTGCCGCTGTCCAGCTGGTTGATGATGACTCCGTCGCCGAATGCTGGCATTCATCTCGGTGGATGAACGTCTAGCCATAACCCGCATCAAAGCGAAGGTAGAGAAGAACGATATGACCAAAGATGTTTGCAATGGGCGCTTGGCGAGGATGAGCAAAGAAAGTATCTTTGGCACTATGGTCGGTAAAATCAGCCTCTATGATGAAACATCCCCAAATAAGTTGAGGCTGAAATATGGCTTCGCCGGGGCTGAAAATATGGATATCTGTAGCACTAGATTCAGCATAGAAAAATTCATCAAGCTACCTGTCTGTCTCCGGATCGAAAAGCTTCCAACCAGACCGACCATGTCGGTGTTTTAGATGTGCGTACGCTTCGAGGTCCTCACACCGACTCAGACCATTATATTTTTGTAGCCACCGGCCTCTATGCACTCATCAGCAACGCGGTATAAGGGAACTGTGGGTCGGCATTTCAAGCTCCTTACGCTACTGCTGAAACCATTGGAATTTGGAAAATGCCAAAAACAGAAAACAGGACAGCAGGTACGATGAGGAGCGCCGTGTAGCAGCGGATAGAAAACAGACTGCCTACCTCGCAACGTTACAATCGACCACAACACGTACGAGATGTGGTAGCGTCGAGGGCCGATGGATTGCAGGTCGAACTATGCAAATACGGTATCGAAGAACTTATAAAAACATTAGGAGCTAATGTTATCAATAAGTAAGAGGAAAGGCTGATAGGTCTGAAATACTTTGCCGATGTCTCCGGCTATCGGGATATGAACGAAAGCCTAACTTGCCTCCAAGCCTTATAGTACAGTATTGCAGGTTAAATTTAACCAGGAAAATAATCTTGAGTCTTCCATCGAAAACTTAAATTATCATTTTGCGTTTCCAATAGCAGAATGTATGTAAAACTCTGTTAAAAAAGTAGCATGTCATATATTTAACATTGAAATATTAAAAAACACACACAAAGCGCTCAGAAGTATACGGACTAATTGCCTTAATTGGTTGAAATTAAGGATAAAATATTGTTATTACAAAAATCAAGAGTTTCCGGTTTTTCAAAAGCGCTAGTTTATTTAATTTATGCAAAAATCGCATGACATTTTTTGCAAACACACCTACCCATATATACCTAGTAGCCGGTAGTAGTTATACATATTCCTGGAAATCTGCACATAAATAACGCGTCGCCTTGTCATAACTTTAACATTTTGTCTATATGTATACAGATTTGCATATGTGTGGGTGCGTGTGTAGCTGTACCCGCTAAACGCAAGCTGCTGAGCAATTTTCGCTTTACCGCTAGGAATAAATAACATAAATCCTACTATTATTATGAGAAGCCATTAACAGGCGGGTTGTATTAGTGTTAGTGTGTGTGTGTGTTCAAGCGAGTCTGCTAGCCTATGTAATTATTGTAGCTAAAGGACTTATAGCAAGCTTATATACAGGCACGCAAACAAAACACATGAACAATGTAAGGCGCGCAGCTTGCAATACACACCCATTCAGGATGATATTCTTGCAAATACATATATTATATATATATGCATATATATATAAAGCACTTGTGTATGAGCCTGAATTCTTTGCCTGCGGCATGGAAAGCGCTTGCTTTCAAATAAATTTTATTCAGCAGCCTCACTTAAAAACGTCAAATTTTTAAAATGTCTTTCACACGGCAAACACACGCACCACAAATACAACGGCAAAGCAACAAAAAAAAAAAACAATAACAACAACATGCAAATGCACGCAATGACTGAAGGCAGGCATGAAGAGTAGTCCTGCATGTCGGTGCTGTGGACACTGCGCCTGGATGTTGCTATTGTTGTAGGGCGAATGGCAGCAAGTGCCATGAGGCAGCTCGTCTCCCTGTGTGTTTGCCGTGTTTGAACGCCGTGCGTGCATAGCTGAAATGCCTACGCATTACAGCAATAATAAGTATAATAACAACAATAACAAACACAATAAGTATAATAACAATAACAACAAAAAACTTTACAATAATAATAAACAACTTGCCACAGATACAAAAGCCATCAAAATCCACAGCAACAAAGCATCGCCGCAGCAACCAATCATGCTGCCACTGAAAACTGACACAGCAACAGCAACAAAAATACGTACTCGAGTGCTGCAACATTTCTGCGCTGCTGCGTCGCTATGCGCCATATGGCGGCGGCAAGCGGTACAGGTGAGGCGACAATGAGCGCAGGCTCACATGCGCTGCACAACCAGAGCCTGCTGGGAGCGGAGCGCTGCTGGTCGTTGTGGGCTGCGCTTGCATTTGTGACTGTGTATATGACAATGTAAGTGTTGGCGCTGTTGCTGCTGCAGCGAAATCTGCCAATACAGGCAAATTTATTATAATTTTAAGCCTGCGGCCCATTAATATATTTTCAAAGCGAAAAAACATGCTTGTCGCTGCCAAATCATGTTCGTTTCATGCATTTATTTTTGTTGGTGTTATTTTTATTTTTTGTTGTTGTTGCTATTGTTTTTTTTATTCTTGGTTGTTGTTTATGTTGTTATTTTTTGTTTTTATTGTTATTTTTTGTTGTTGTACTTTTTTTTTGTTGTGTTCGACGCGCTAAAGCTGAGCGCCTGTCGGTGTGCAACCACTTGCCTCGTTCGTCACGTTCACTTGCCGGTCGCCTAACCTCACCGCGCCGCGCCGCCTGCCGCACCGCTTGTGTACCTATTTTGCATACGCTTCTTCGCGATACGCTTTTATTTCACTTAAAAATGTAAAAATGCTTTACTGCGCGCTGTTGTTAAGTATTTAAAATAAAGCATAATAACTTGAAATATATTAAATCAAGCCCTTGCCACTGCCACTGATGCTTGCTGTACTGCCCAGTGGCTGTCATTACGCCGAGTGCGAGTGTTGTTGTCATTACCGCAGTAAATGCATTTTCAATGCAGCGCTCAGACATGACACGCACACATACACAGACGCGCGCATGATCCCTTTGTGCTTTTCGTTTGCGGCTGCATGTAATCAGCATTCATATCAGCAGCAAACATTAAAAGCGCATTAGTGAGCTTGCAGCAAATGCTGATAAGCGGACCCTTTTCGGCCGCGCATCGCAAAGTGCAAGGCAGCAGAAAGGGCAAGATAATAAAGACGGCACAAAAGCAAGTTCGCATGCACGTATCCGAAAAAGCGGCAGCAAGGCGCATGCGTCACATTGACTGTTTAATGCGCGCTGAAGCGCTCTGGTACAGGCGTGGAAACGGTGGCCGTGCGGCACACAGTCGCTTTGGCACAACTTCTTTGTATGTGATTTTTGGCATTGGCAGCACACTGCGTGTACTGCAGCACTTGGAATTGTGTGAAAAATGCTAAATTACTGTTAGCCTAAAGTGTTTTGCTATTAACTAGAATATTTTTTTTTTTTTTTTAATTTTTTTTTTTTCGCTTGCAATCGAAAGCCACGCGTTCGGTAAGGTGTTCGCGCAATCGCCAAGTTGCTGTGCGATTTTAGTGGCGCGCATGCGATTTCACTTTCCTTCAAGTGCAACATAAATATATAAACTTGTTGCTGGTAGACACAAATAGAAAACAGCGGATTTCTAGATGCTCAATGGCTTTCACATAGAAGTGCACATGCCTGCGCGCTAATAGCAGCGCGTCAGCTGCAACATGAACTTAGCTGTGAAACGCAGGGCAAAGGTGGCAGCAGTAGCTGCTCACCTACATTTATTTATCTGCAGCCAAATATGGCGAAGCCGATAAAAATGGCGCGCGTGTTTTCAACTTATCTACTTGCGAGTCTATGGTGGTCTTAATAGACTGCGTGCTAATTTTGGTGAGCAGTTAAATAAGCAGTCTGACCGACTTTTTAAACATTTATCGGGTATGAAATTTGGGTTCAGTTAGTTGTTGAGATAAATATTGCTGTTGGTGAATATTATGTAGTTCAGCGAAAAAAGTCATAAAAAAATTTAAGTATTAGTTTTTAAGCGAGTGCGAAAAGAACACTCGCTAAAATAACAAAGTGCGCGAAAAGCATTGGCATAAACAATTCCTTCCAAATCAAGGGTTTCTTATTACACAAATTTCTCCTTACATATAGTCCAATCAACATTAGAGGTTAAAAAGGTTGCAAGCTTGACTAGCAAAACCGGGTAAACAGAATCAGGAAATGACCAGAAGCAGTGCTAATTAAACCAGCAGAAGATCTTCAAAACATAAGACAACACGTCATGGCGAACCAAGACAAGGTTGAAAACAGGGCAGTACGGAAAAGAAAATGAGACGCTCTGCTTTCCGAATTCAAAAGTCATCTACGTGGTATAGCTTCTTTAAGTAGAAAGCCATAATAGACATCCGAGACCTCGACTCCTTAACTACCGTAGTAGAAGTCACTACCCCCTAAGACGACTGCTTACAGGTATGTGACATTGACAGCCGACAACCCAGCAGATTACTAGAGGAAGAACACAAAAACAAGGTTGGATCAGCTGCAGCATGAAGCTCATGAATGTTAAAGAAATTTCCACTTCGGCCGTCTGCCATGAGAATGCAAAGGATTTCGACAGAGAAAGGCAAGGACGTGGGAAAACGCGAGCTTAAAGACTGTAAACTTATCGAACTATTGCCTGTGCGCGGGATAGAAGGACAGTCAAAGGGATCTCAAACGTGTAAGTCCAAGCTGAAAGAATGTAAAAACCTTATCGAGCTAACGCCTCCCGGAAAGGGCCCGACAGGGAAGGGCAAGAGCTTTGGAAAGTCGGGCACAAGCTGAAAGCCTGCAAAAACCCATCGAACTACTGCCTCTGTGTGGAAAGGAAGCACAGTCAAACATAACATATCCCAGCACCTCGGACGCATGAATCATACAAAGAACAGGAAAGGACATGAAGATTTTGCAGTGAAACATGCACAGTGGCAAAATTTTTGACTATCTTCTGCCACAGCACATGCTGGAACTTGGCACCATGTAGCAATCATTAGCGAGCAATATATGAAACTTGGCCGGAAAGCACCAGCGCAACAGTGGTAATATTCTTGATATAAAGGAACAGTTTCAAAAGAACAAGCAGCGGTAACGGAAATGGGTTTGTCTGGATATATCACAGACTTTCGAAAAAGCTCCATGCCGTTGAGGATGTCACAAAACCCTTACAAACCGTTACTTAATCATAGCCAGAGATGTCAGCGCCAGGTCTATGGAATGGTAGACATAGACAAAAAATTCAAAGGTTTGCAAAATTCTTGACTGGACTGCCAGATTAGGCCTTATCGTTGCCAATAGAAGATCCAAAATCACTTTCAGCGCAAGAGGTCATTTCGCAAAGTATGGTAGAGACAGCTGCTGTCTCTGATAAGCAACGGCAAAGGAGAGCCAACTGACCAATTTTGAAAAAAAATATTTCGAAAAAACTCGTTGCTCCCTAAAAATTTGAGGATAGCTGTGTGGCGAAGTTTGACAGCTAAGATGTTGGCGCTCTTTTTCGAATTTTAGAGTGCAAGAAGATGAAGCATAGTTAGCCAGGAAATGAAGGATTGGAGTGGAGTAATATTCATAGGAAAGCCTCCGGCCCATCATAGCAGCGTACATTTTTTGCCACTGGCGGCCAGATCTGGAGAATACGGTGCATGCGAAAGCAATTCAAATCCCAATTTATGTCTTCAATGTTCATTTCACCCGTCTAAACTTAGATACCAATCTTAATGGTTGATTTTCCTAGAACAGTAGGCGGGATGAAAAGATACCGAGAGCTGAAGAGGAAAGCGAGACGCTATTTCAGACAAATAAAGTGAGAGACCGAAATGCGTGAGCATGAAGAGCTTGACAAGCTGGCCGACTGGGGTAATGCTCGAAAATTCCTTTTCATCAATTTTTTCTCAAGAACAAAAGTTGCTTCACTTAAAATGATATAATTCTCAAATTATTGAACCAACAGCTGTCTAATTTCTACACGCGCATTTTGAAGTTTATGGCCAACTAAAAATCATATGGATTTAATTCTTGTAGCGTCATCTATGTGTCTGGCCCTTTAAATTGACCTGTTATGTTGAAGTAGAAAATAATGATTCTAAAAGAATTTTTAAGGTCATGAAATCTGAAATCAATATCTTATACAAAATACTAATTTTTAATATATGCAACGATATCAAGAAATGATATTGCCATAAAATGCCACGATTCAGCAAAAATGTGAAGCATATCCAGCCAGAAAGCAAATGTCTTCTACGTTAATCTCGCTTTAGAGCCACATGCATTTAGCGTTGCGACACGTTGCTGGAATATAATGGCATTGCTTGAGGGCCCCAAACACAGCACTCCCATTGCAATTGTCATGACAAGATAGCGGCCCTACCACGCACATCCGCCGCATTAGCATTGCCATTAACATAATTCATTAGCCCCGAAAATGTGTGTGACAGGCGGTAAGCAGACAGCCCAGCCGTAAGCCATGCGGCCAACCGCAAGGAAGTAAATCGAAAATCGCTCGTCTTATCCGTGCAGGCTATCGTAATGAGGCAACGGTACATTTATGTCACACGCATACGCGCACACACACACATATACGTATATGCGGGGCCAGGCAAGGCAACATAAGAATGCCGCCTTTGCGTTTTCAAACGAGATGAAACGAAATGCCGTAAAACAATCAGAATTGCACAAACACAAAGAAACACACACACAAAATTGCATTAAGCAAAGTAGTATGAAGCAACATGTGTGTGTAGTTGTGCATCGGTTGCTGCACTTATATGCATTTGTTTGATGTTTCATTTTCCATTTTAATCGCGTTTTCCTTTTTATTCTCAACCGCTGACTTGTCAAACTGATAAAACCGAATTTTATTGACATTGAGGATTTTTCGAGTGAAATGCCAACAACAACAGCAACAAGCACAGTGCAGCTCAGACATGCAAGAGGCGAAGACGTGCGCGCTTGCGCATATGCGCGCTGCACACGGAAATGGCCAAAGTGACCGCAAACGGCAGCACAAGAACAATAACAAATATTGAGAGCGCGCTCAAACAAACCAAAGCGACCAAAGCGTGCAAGCAAAGCGCGAAAGGACAACTGAAATGGAGCGCGGCAGCAGCGTTTGGGCGGCGGCGGCGAGCAAAAACTGTCATGCGAAACGGTGGTCGACGCGCCGTTGACATACGCGTGCGACAAACGCTATTGTTGTAGTATTTTTTGTTGCTGTGATTACTATTGTTTGTGGCAAGAGTGCGCGCAACAGCGCTACACATCATTACAATACAATTGTCAGCTATACACGCAGTTACAAGCGCAAGAACAAAGCCAAGAACAAACACACACATACGCGTCCGCGGTCGACTTGCCAGCGCACACACGCGCACATACGTGCCGATACGAGCGTTATAATTTGCCGTTGTTCCTCAATGCCGCGCCATCGCGCTCCTTGCTGTCATTCTTGTAATACATGTTGTTGTTGTTGCCGGTGCACTTAACGTTACTTTATCGCTTTTGCGTCGGATTTTATTATTTTCGCTTTTTTATGTTTGCATTTTTTACGCTCATTGTGGCCCTGAGACGACGATGACGACGACGACTCCACTCCAATGCCGCGCGTTGGCTGATGGCTTTTCGAAGATTTTTTCCGCTGATTTTTCGGCATATTTATTTGTTTGCCTTTCGATTTATTTTATTTGATCGGTGTATGTATGTGCGCGCCTTTGTGGCGAGTAACTGTGTGTGCGCCGTGTCACGAATGTAGTGCGACATGGCACACTGTCATGGCATGGTTGCATGAATGAGTTGAGTTACCGTGCGCGCAGCCGCTCAATTTTCTCCATGACTCTGTAATATTCTTTCCACTGAAATACTTGAATTTGACTAAATGCGACTACAAGTGGTTCCCACATAAGCGCGCGCCCAAGCCCTTTTCCAATACAACAAAAAATACAAACACACTTCTACTGTACGGTACTTTACAAGCACATATTCATAAAATTGTGGCTTGATGCGCGCAAAGCGAAGATGTTTCGTTGCCCGCGAAATGCCGCTGGTCAGTCGTGCCTGCACACATTTTCTGCATAACAACGCCGGTGGCAGCTCGGAATTCCATTTAATGTCGGTGTCAACGTCACCATCATCAACGCGCTCACCGGCACCGTTGCCTGTCGCCGGCGATTGCACACGCCGCCACCGCTGCCTCGTGGCTGTACTGGTGCACAGTTTACGATTAAGGCAATTTGTAAGTAATTTGTTTGTTATGCAAACTTTGTGTGACATTATTTCATGGCAAATCGAAGAATATAAAATCGAACGAGAGAGAGCAACTGTAAAATATGCGCTTTATTTGGTATGCAGCGAACTGTAGGTTGCTCGTGCTGCGACAAACCTACACTGCAGACAAAATTGGTGGAATTAAGGAATTAAAATTAAAAAAAAATTAATGGCGAATTTCTCATAAATGATTTCATTAAGTACACTAATAGTTGGAGAAGGTTAATTTTTAAAATTATTAAAAAAATATTAAAAGAGAAAATAAATTAATCTAGTCATGATTTTAGTCTACTGTATAGTGTGGTTGAGTGGGATAAGTAACTTTCTTACAAAATTTATTTTGTAAAGCATATTTTTTCGATTATTTCAGAAATGGTTTGAATTGTAGCAACTGTAATACGACATATAAGCGTCTCTTTTTGTTGAAAATGTTTATATGTAGATTAAGCATGTCTTAAATAGCTTTCATTTGGCACTAATAGTGCATTATCAAATTTAAAAAAGGTGGCAACACTTCTTAGTCATCAAAATACCTTCAGTTATACATATATTTATATTGGCGTATCTATTTGCCTACCCCTTTTTTTACAATTTTCAAAAATATAAACAATTTATAACAGGTGGTAACTCTTCTTAGTCATAGTTTTCACTCTGATCTTCCTAAAATGTCATTAATTTATTATAAATATTGCAAAATTTCGTTTACCTTATCATTTTTAAAAGTTGCAAATATTTAATTAGGTGGCAACGCTACTCAAAGCCTTTAACCGGTTGCACTTTTGCATTTCTTCAGTTTTAATTAAATATTAGGGTATTTAATTACCTCCTACATTTTTTATATAATCTTTTAACACATGGCAACCCTTTCTAAGCATACTATTGATATTGAAATTTCTTAAACTTCCTCAATTATTTAGAAATAATGTAAAAATGCGTTTAGCTACAAATTTTATTTAAAAAAAAAATTTTGTCAGGTGGCAACGCTCCACGAAAACCTTTCAACTTTTAGTAATCTTGAGCTCCTTCAGTTTTAAGTTTATACTGGCGTATTTATTTAACTCCTACATTTTTTTATATGCGATGTTAACAGGTGGCAACCCTACCTAAGCATACTAGAAACTTTGAAATTTTTTAAACCTCCTCAATTACTTATAAATAATGTAATAATTTGTTTAACTTATACATTTTATTAAATAAAATATTTAATCAAGTGTCAACAACGTCCCTCACAAAATTTCAAATTCTGAAAATTTTGAACATCTTCAGTTTTAAATCCATACTGGCGCATTTAAATAAATCATACATCTTTCATAAACAATTTTCTAATTGCTAGTTATTTTGAAAAGGTGGCAACATAGGAATATTTTTAACACTGTACCTTTTTAATTTTGACACTACTGAAACCCCCTTAATTTTTTTATAAATAATATAATAATTCGTTTAACTTATAAATTTTATCAACGAAAATATTTAAACAGGTGGCAACGTCCCTCAAAAAACTTTCAAATTCTATAAATTATGAGCCTCTTCAGCTTTAAATTCATATTAGCATATTAATTTAACTTCCACATCTTTTATAAACAATTTTCAAATAGTTATACATTTTTAAAGGTGGCAACCTTGACATATTTTTACCTTTGTACCTTCTTTTGTTAGTTTTAGACTTTCACAAATATTGTAAAAATTCGTTTATCTTAGAAATTTTATTAGACAAAAAATTTTTAATTAGGTGGCAACCCTTCTCAACATATTTCCAACTGTTTTTTCTCTTTAATAGCTTTAACGTGGAACATTTGTTGTAGTACTTCTTTACATCCTACATTTTTACATACTTCAAATAGGTGGCAACCCTCCTCAAACTACGTTCTGGTTTTTCTCTTCATGCTTTCTAATACCGAACCTTTATTGTAGTACTTTATTCTACATTTTGTGATATACAAATTTCAAATAGGTGGCAACTATTTTATCCCAAATCATCGGAAAACCATAGAACTATCCAAAAATGTATGTCCCATTTATCTTTGAAGTAGGTATAACATGTTTTCTGGATTGCTGGATCACTTGCAGTTATAACAGAAGGCGCTCAGAATCAAATTACTGAAACATGTTTAGGAAAACGATTTTCCTTAGGAACAATTAAAAAAAATGTTCCAACCATATTGAAAGTATAAGGCGACAAGGCCAATAAGATATTTACCTCGTAGGTCTTCATGAACGACATTGACATCGTTCAGTGAATTAAGAGACACTTGGCTACGCTGACGAGGAAGCAAGGGAAGAGGAAGACCTCCACTCCGTTGGAAAGGCCGGGTGGAGTAGGACCTGACTACACTTGGAATCTCCAATTGACGCTAAACAGCAAAACGAAAGATAGATTGGCGCGCTGTTTTAAACTCGGCTACATCCCCATATGTGGTGTCTACGCCAATAAAGAATAATATGAAAGTCTTTGAAAGGATTCCAGTTGTTCTTGTAGTGGCAAAAAACATTCATGAAGTTCGAGGAAAGCTGACGAGCTGACAGTCCTTGATCGGATAAAAATTCGGATCTGTTCCGATTACTTAGACCCGGCCATCATAAAAACTGTTAAAACATGGCTTAAATAACTATATTTTTTACCACTTTAAATCCAGCAAATTCCAACTCATTTTTCTCACTAAACTTGCGCTCTCAGCACCAACAGTTTACACTCAGCACCGATTTGAATCCACTAATCGCTAAAACAACACCTAAAACTCGCATTTAAAACACCCGTTGAAAACTTACAGACAGCGACAACGCGGCTTTTCATGCTCATAAATATATATATACAAACGTAGATGTATGTGTGTGTGTATATGTTTATACACAGCTATAAGGCAGTCATAAAAGGCATTAATATTAATTACGCTTGCGTACAAAAAAAAAAACAAAAATGAAAAAATATTACAAAAAGAACAAAAAACATGTGGATATATTTTCAGAACGACGCCTTAACACCCACGCGCTTACATTGCTGCGCCGCTGGTGGTAAGGTGGTAAGTGTATGCAGACACTCGAAAAATGATTTAAAACGAAACCCCTCGAAGCGACAACGAATGCAGGCAATCAAACTCAGATTTCCTGCGCACAAGCGCGGCGCACTTGAATATGCTAATCATTTAATTTTTCTCTGGTAGAGTATTAAACCAAAAACAAAAAAAACAATTTTATAAAAATTTGCTTTGCGTCGCTTTTGTAACTCGGTTTGCTTTTCGTTTTATGCTTGTTTCAGTTTTTGGTATCATTTCTTGTGTGTTTTAGAAAAACTCTCAGCAAATTAGAGTTGAAATTAATTGCCATACAATTAATAATCATAGACACCACCACAGGCATTATATGAATTTTGAATTAGAATTTACAAGGCAATGTGCGAACGAATTGATAAAAAGATGTGAGAAGTCCGAAATTAGAAAAACAACGCGGTTGGTTTGTACGCGTGTGAATTTGAGAGAAGAAAAAAAGAGAGTTAGTTAAAAATATAAAAATAGCTTCTTAGTTAAGCTTAGTTAAGTTTAGAAAAATGAATCCATTAGCTGAGCCGACAAAAGTTGACAAAGAATTGATTGGCCAGCAGCAAGTGGATAGATTTATTAAAATTATGTGTTTGAGGAGAATTGTAGATTTCATTTGAATAAACGTGAACAGCAGACAAAGAAAAGTGGTTGACTAATAAATCAGCGCAGTCAGTTGAATTTCCAAAGTAGTAAGATATTAGTTACTGATTGAGTTCTTAATAGTAGAAGTTGGTTCAGGTCTTATTAGGATAAAAAACGCAGTACAATTTGATTTTTTTTTCTTTTTGAAGTTTAACTTTCTCACAAAAAATTTTACAAACAAAAATGCATCTAATATTTTGTTTTTCAATTTATCAGCCAATTTCGCGTTTAACATTAAACCCTACTGACAAACTCTCGGTTCACCAAACAAAATTAATTTTCCGGCAGTTTATCAGCAATTTTTGAGTTAAAATAAACACCAACCGAATTTGCCAAAACAGGTATGTATCTTCTTTTCGATTCGCAATGCGCCATAAGCTCGAGTTTATCACGCTTTTTAGAGTTTAAAAATAAACACCATTCTCGAACACAGAGTTTAAGAGTTTACCAATCTGGCCTCTAATGCAGCTGCAGGCAAATTCAGAGTCAGTATCTACGTAGACTGCCAAGCAGTAATTAACGCAGTAACCTCATATCCCGTATCGGCCAGAACTGTCTTGAGAAGCAAGGAAGCAGCGGAAAGGGTTGCCAGAAGAGAGCAAATTCACTTCTACTGGGACCCAAGACCCAGAAGCACCGAGAACAAGTGGACGAGATTGCCAAGAATGGTGTGCGCCCAAGAACCGAGAACATCATCAACATTGGGAACCCATTCATTATCTATGTACATATATGACGATCTGGACAGAAGCAGGCTATAGAAAATGAACACTCGATAGAACGAGATACCAGGGAGCAAAACTGCAAAATTTATGTGTTTCAGAAAAGAGACTTTAGGATGTTCGGGTGGTACCCACATGAATTGTTTGTGAAAAATTTAATGGACCGCATAAACATCTGCGATTCTTTGCTGAAACGAAATGAAATGGAACCACTTCTGAAGTGAATGATAAGAGGAGAAGAAAGGTGGAACAAATACGACAATAATGTGCAAAAAAGATTATGGCCCAAGCATGGTGAAGCTCAACAAATGGGCGCAAAGCCAGGATTGACGCCTCGAAAGGTTATGCTGAGTGTTTGGTGGGATTGGAAAGGAAGCATCCACTACAAGCTCCTCCAGCCTGGTCGAATGATTAATTCTACATTTTATCAACAACTGATGAGATTGAAGAAAGCAATCGAAAAAAACGACCAGAACTGATCAACACAAAGCTCTTCGTCTTCCACCAGAACAACGCTAGACCATACACATCTTTGATGACGGGGAAGTTTTTACGCATCTACCATATAGCCCAGACCTGGCATCATCAGACTATTAATTTGGTTCAATAAAGTTCATTATAAATATAAACAAATAAGTTTTCGTTTGATTAGAAATACGAAACGACTTTTTCGACTACCCATTATTATAGATAGACCTCATACCTCGAGCGAGTAGGTCTTCGGAAGCACAAGTAATGATAATTTCTTATAGTTCTTTGTGCATGCCTGAAATACAGTGGATCCATTAGATGATACTACAGGAAGCAGAAATTGATAACCAAGTAGTCACGATAGTTTAAACCTGCTTGTTACTTTTCTGTTCTCTTGGCTGACATAAGAAATCATTAAAAATAGCAAATAACAATTTATGGCAGATGAAACCAAAAATAATGCGTTTTAGATATATTAACTCCACTTTAAAGCAATCGGCAGACATTAAGACAAGACATTGCCCAGTAATTAAATGTGAACATATTTCAACAAGCTAGAAAAAAATTAACAAAAAAAAGCAATGTCATGTACTAATGTTTAACCCATGTACTATGGGTTTTTTCAACAGCGACTAATTGTAAAAAAGCACGTAAAAACAGATAAATATGATAAATGACTTTGAGTAGTGGAATTTTCAGCATTTAGAGGCTGATTAAAATTGAGACAATATGTTCAAAAGCACAAACGGAAACCAAAAAACCACACCGAATATTAAAACAACGCTAAGCTTACAGTAACATTTTTTTCAGACAATGCTGGCGATCAACTATGTATATTGATTGTATAAATGATGATCTTCGTTCACTTTTACATGCGATTAAAAATTTGAGCACTTTGCTGAAAAAAAATCATAAAACAAATACACAAAAGTTGGCATTCAAGCGTACAAAGTGAAATCTGCACAACGGCGAATTCACTGACAAACTGATTAATTAGACAACTGCGCAGGCCAGCCGAACCGCCGAACAACCGAACAGCATAACAAGCCACCGGCAACCAGCCATGAAGCGCAAATCAGCAGCGCACGCTGCACAATCATTAAATCTCCAAACAGCTGTTGTTATTGGCGGCAGTGATCGATTTCGGCAAATACAACAATAGCGTTTCAAAAAAAGAAACAACTTAGCAACAAAAAACTGAAAGCCAACAAAAATTACCAAGAAATTAAATTACCAAAAATATCATTAAGAGATCTTGATCTATCTGCTTTATAGCCGCATGTATGCGGTGTGTTGCAGAATGAGGCAATAAAGCGACAACAACAATATTAAGTGATGTAGCAGCACAATCATTGGGATTGTGCAAATCAGCGCGCAGATCTTTATTTGTATTTTATTAATTTTTTTAATTTTTTTTCAATCATTTTTTTGTTTTTTTTTCAATTATTTTTTTAATACTTTTTTTTCAATTATTATTTTTGTTTTTTATTTTTTTTTTACAACTATTTTTATGCCTGCCGTCTCATCAGCACAAATTACACTTGTAAAGATTTAAGCGTTGTCCCAAGCCTCCGAAATCAATTTTATTTGCACTTCACTTCACTACGGTTGCGGCGTTTACGTGAGTGACTCCAATGACTACAGTTATTTGCGCAAAAACATAAAAACATACAATTATGTCAGTTGTACGCGGCGCCGCTGGCATTGCCGCTTGACATTGCAACATTCATGTGGTGCGAAACATTTGAATACAATGTTGTATCCTTGTTTTTGTTGTCGAATGACTGATGATATGTCATACAACTGTAATGTTATCAGTTAAATGATTTACATTAATTTGGACTTCAAGCGAATTTCGCGAAAAAAGTTCTGCGGAACTTCATGGAAGCAGCTGAGGGGTGAAGAAGGAGCAAAAGTAATGTTAAACGGATTTTTGTGTGCGAAAAAGTATCTATAGATTGATTTTTTAGATAAAATTAATTTTGGGAGGAGTGAAGGGAAGTCACTGAGTACTGCGATGATATTGATATCATTGGCCAGAATAACCGCGCCGTTACTTCTATTTTCTCAAGATTGGATAAGGAAGAGAAGGAAATAGTTCTGGTAGTGCACGAGGACAAGACGAAATATCTCCTGTCATCAAACAAACAGTCGTCGCACTCGCAACTTGGCTCCCACGTCACTGCTGACAGCCATAACTTTGAAATCGTAGATAATTTCGTCTATCATTAATACCACAAGCCTCGAAATCATTCAGAATAAGTCCTGCCAAGAGGTGCTATTTCGGATTAAGCAGGCAATTGAGAAGTACAGTCTTCTCTCGGCGAACAAAGACTAAGAGGAGCTTAACTGATAAAATCTAGTAAATTAAGGAAATTTAGTAATTTAGTCAATTCAGTAATTGAGTCAATTCGGTAATTAAGGAAATTTGGTAATTGAGTTGAGTTCTAAGGAAAATTTTATAATTTGATAATTGAGTAAATTTAGTAATTAAGTCAATTTAGTAGTTGAGTAAATCTGGTGATGGAGTCAATTTAGCACTTGGGTCAATTTGATAATTGAGGAAATTTTCTAATTGATTTTGTAGAGGATTCAGAAGAGGAAGACCTCCATTCCGTTGGAAAGCAGAAGAATCTGATTACACTTGGAATATCTAAATGGCGCCAAACAGCGAAAAGATTGAACGACTGGCGTGCTGTTGTAAACTCGACTCTACGCGGTTATGCCAATAAAGAAGAAGAATTTTATTAAATCTGTGAGTTAGAAGTTCTCACTTGAAATGTGGAATAACTTGAGAAAGAATAACCCAGATTAATAGTTATTCAAACCGGACTCGTTCTTTTCTGAAATATGTAATCTATATGCCAGATGAATTCCATCACGATGATTTTTGCTAGACTGGAGTTTACAATTACAGACTCTTGGTTGAAGCGCTATGTAATTACTTCAAAGTCAAAATCAGACAAAAGAGCGAGGAAGCAATGTAAACGATACCATTTCCGAAAAGTCAAAGGAAATGAAAACTAAAAAACGAAAATTCAACAAAAACATTAGATGGAAAAGTCACCGGAAGTCCACAAAAAGCAACACAGACGTCTTCGATACATCAAAAATACAAGAAGGACGTCAAGGTGCAACAATGGATTAGAATTACTTTCTCCTTATGCCTTCAGATACAGTCAAAGAGATCTATGAACTGATCGCGTCCTTGGAATCGAAACTACAAAGCCGAGATAGCAACACGGAGCATCTATACGAAACTCACATAGAAGTGTGAACGAGTCGGATCTTCGTTGTCAACTGTGCGATTGCAAGGTCGTTCTGTCCTATAGTAGAAATTAGAAGATCTACTGCCGTTAGGAAAGTTCATCCTGCAATAATGAGAGTTCTTACTGTTACTAAGACCAATGGACCTCGCGTGGCTCGGCAGGCGAAGACAAGCCCCTATGTGGCTGCCAGGTACTTCTGACCCAGAGAAGAATTTATGGGATCTACTGAACTGATTGCGCTTAGAAAAGTTCATCTCACAGCAATCGAAAGAGTTCTTACTAGGCATTGTCCATAGTCATTTATGATGTAAGTTGTATAGACAAGAGTGAGGTGGAAAAATCCAGGTATTTTCTCCACCATATTCCAGCCTTTGCAAGACTGAGGCAAAAAGAACTCGGCGGTCATGACTTCGGCGAACCAGTAGACATAGCTGGAACTGACGTTAGGTGTCTCAACAAATTTGTTATCGACTCAAAGCGCTTTATCATGTATGGGGGTTTCTGTGATGCATTTTTATAGCAGTTCTAAGTACCACAACGGACCTCTCTCTCGGATCTCTTTATGATCGGCCATTTAACCTAACCTAAGCTGGTCGCTACCTTCCTCAAACACCTACAGTTTTGTGGATAAATATATCTAATTTATATATATCATATCATAACCTAAAAATATGGTATTGAAGACCTTCGACAGAAATTAAGAATATTTCACCACTCTGTCACAAAATCTATCAAAGAAGTTGAGTTGACATTCAAATGACATGCGTTCAGCACGCTAAATACAAACCGCATGGCAACACTACATCTTGGAACCCTAATAACTAATAAATTAACAGACACAGAATCAAGGAGCTGCCACATACTTAAACATGCGTACAAAATGAAGAGTCAATATTAGTGGTCAAAGCATTAACTCACACGCACAACACGCATACACACGCATATTTTACGCTCACCATCAAAGGCTTTTGTAGCTTTCTTTTAAATACTAGTTACTCGTGTCTTCTTCATTTCAACTCGAGTTTACATTTGCAGTTGCCTTTTCTTTTGCTATTTTTATTCTTATTCATTTATACGAATGCTAAAAGTGGCTTAGCGCTGACGCCATCTTCCACCACACACACACACACAGACAGCTCGTTACACGCATGCATAGGCATTTGTAGTTATGTAGCGCTGCCCCTCTGCTCCTCTGCCTTTCGTGTGTAGCCTGTTTTTTCAATTTACCACATACCGTGCGAAAATGTAAATGCATGTCATAATGATAAATTCATTAAAGTTAATATTCGCAAAAATTCCAATGAAGTTCAGGGTTGCCACGGTGGCCAGTGCACAGTGCGGAGTCTCGCGGGGACGTTGGCGTTGCGTTGTTACGCCGATATTTAAATGGAAACGTATGTAGATTAATCAAAATGTGTGCGTGAGGTTTAGCCGCTAAATAGACAATGGTTAGTATGTGTGCTTGGATATGTTAGTGTTAGTGTGTTGGTGTGTGCATAGCAACCTGTGTGATTTTTGCGTTTTTAAAGCGAATCGGACATGAAGTGACTGTGCACTAAGGAGCCGCTGCTATGATGTCTGGAAGATTGAGTGACGTTCAGGGTTTCGTTAATTTTTTTTTGTCGATTTTAGACAGCAAGTGCTGCGGTGCAAGTGATTGAAGTCAACTGGGTGCCATGTAGCGATTCCGATTCGAAACTAGCAAAATTTGTGAAATTGGAAATGTGAAAAATTAAGATTTGCAAATGAATTTGAATATAAAAATTCTTATTTATTTGGTTTTAGTTTCAGTTTTTAATTGATTTTATTATGTATTTCATTCATTTTGGTGTACAGTGTTGCCAGCTGTTTAACTTTTTAATTTAATAATTTTGCGAAGATAATTTGATAATTTTTTTTTTAATACCAAGATGTGTGAATATAAATTTTTATTTCTTTAGTACACAGTGTTGCCATCTGCTTCAAATTTTTATTCAAAATTTTTTCGAAAATGATTGAAAAGATTGTACATCGTAGCATGCATATTTTTTGTTTTAAAATAAATATGTTTTTGGGTAGTGTTGCCACTTGTTTAAAAAACTTAAAACAATAAAATCTTCTAAAACACGAATTTTTTATACTTGCATAGTACCGTATACCGGAAACAATTTTTAAGACTTTAGTTTTAACATATTAAAGTAGGGTTGCCAACTTTGTCGGAAATAATTTCATGAAATTGCAGAGATAAACGTTATAATGTTTACATAATAACAATTTGCTAATATATAGTTATATATAAATATATAATTTATCTTCATAATATAATAATTTTTGGGTAGGGTTGCCACTTGTTTTAAAAATTTGATTTAATAAATTCGGGCGATGGAATTATTAAAATATACCACCAAAAACAATTTTTAGACCTTATTTTATTGTTTTTTTATATTATATTTATGTTTGAGAAGGGTTGCCAGGTGTTTCAAATTTCAATTTAATAATATTGCGAAAATAAACAAGGTATTGCAATCTACTTATTCACATGTACATACATACATATGTATGTACATACACAGATACATACAAAAGTTTTGTTTTATTTTTCTGTGGCTAGCGCTGCCACTTGCTTTAAAAAATTCAGTGAAATTAATTGATATGACTTATTTAAATACATCACTGAAAACATTTTTTTTTAATCTTATTTTATTTTAATCTTTTATTATATTTATTTTTGGTTAGGGTTGCCACTTCTTAAAAAAAATTAATGGAATAAATTTATAATAAAAACGATTTACTCAAATATGCTACCGTATAGACCTATTTAGTATTTTATTTTAAATATCATAGAAGAGAGTTGCCACCTATTTATAAATCTTAATTGAATTATTAAAATATACAACTAAAATTTTTTTTTATATATTTTATCATTTTTTTATTTTACAGTAATTTTTGTGTAGGGTTGCCACGTCCTAAAAAAAAATTATACAATAAATTGTTAATAGAAAGGAGTTACGAAAATACACTACAATGTAAACTTTCTTAATATTTTATTTTAAATTTAGAGAGCAGAGTTGCCACCTATTTAAAATTTTATTTTAATAAAATTGCTGAACATATTATTACAATAAGCCTACTATAACTGTAATTATTTTGAAATCAATTTTAAGCTGCTAATAATGTATAACGGTATTTTTCAGAGTTCTACCATAGTTCTAATGCTTGAACAAAACATGACTAAAAAGTGCCTCTTCTCCTTAAATGACTCCAAACATTGGTTACAATTATTAATGGCAACAATATATCAGTTCGCTTTTAAGTTGCTTCACCTCGTACTATATGCGCCTCTCTTTTCGCTCCCTTCTCTGCTGCTACCAACGCAGATTTAACAAAATCTATATTCTAATCAATTATAGTCTCACCAGCGCTAACAAGCACAGCAACTTTGACTTATAAATATGTTATTTATGTACTTACACACACACACAAACAAACATACACACACATCCATCAAACATACGAGTAGCCATAGCAACTAAAAGAAGAGCCTACGCATCGGCCTAATCGTATAGAAAATTAAATTCTTAACACCAGGCCAATTAATAAACCAAACGAGCCAACAAATACCCCTTGCCGTGCGGTGACCACAAACGCACACACATCACATACATATATACTTATGTACGCATGTAAATAAATGGGCAAGCTTGTGCTTTTAGTTTTATATGTGGCATGCGTCGCAATGATATGTGCCACACGAGCGTTCATAAACTTTTTCATTGAGATTTCTATAAAGACGCGCTCGCGCCAATTGCTGTTGGAGACAAAAATATCGTTAAGGAAGCAATCCCATGCAACACACATAAATAACCACGAGCTGCGGCCGAGAATGTGGACAAGCAAATGCACAAATATTGAAGTCTGTCGCGCACCCAGCGAGAAATCTTGGCCCGAGTTAATTAATTGCATGCTAAATGCGTGTGTAGACATACTTGTTGGTTATACGGACAAGCAGCGTGACAATGTGGCAGTAAAAAGTATGGCAACAGGAGACAGTGCTGATGGTGAAGAGCATGAGGTAGTTGAAAGGTGAATATTGTATAGTCAAGTTGTGTACAACTTACAACAACAAATATTTTTTGTGTACCTCGACACTTGACCGACAAGTCCAAGCATATTTTGGTTGTTCATGCTGCATGCCACATGCTATTTGGTCAGCGATTTTGCCAACCACTTTAATTAGAGTCGAAATTGTGGCGCTGCAGTTCCTTCTGGGCATAAGTCAACTATAAGCATAACGAATATGAAACGCTTAACGCTTGCCACTCTATGTTGCCAGCACGTGGGACATGTTGTTGCACGATGTGATGCTGCATACCATCAATGCAAAGCACTTCCTCCTTTATGGACACATTTCAATAATCATTTTCCATTTACTTAATCACCGCAAATATGCAGGTAAGCGGCAACATACAACAACAACAACAATAATAATAACTGCAGCAACATCTACAACTATAACAGCAACAACAACAACAAAAATATGAGCAACAGCAATAACAAACCTAACAGATATGCAGGTAAGCGCAACGGAACAACAACAACCTCAGCAACAACAACTGCAACTACAACAGCAACAACAACAACAAAAATATGAGCAACAACAATAGCAAAACTAACAAATATCCAGGTATGCGCATCGAACAACAACAACAATTTCAGCAACAACAATAATGAAACTAACAGCAGCCGCTGCGACAGCACAAATAGCGGACACAAGGCATGAAATGCAGTGTCAGGCGAGGCAGCAACAGCAGAAGCCAAGCTGCAAACGATCACTGGCGGCGCAACCGCAGGAGCTCAGGCATTTTGTCTAACTGTGACAGCCAACAGACATTGGCGATGCGGCACTAATACAAATACAAAAACACAAAACAAAATGCAAAACACAAAAACAAAGCGCAACCAAGGAAGCACCAAAAGCGATTGAATATTGGAGGAGAGTGCAACAAGAGCAACAACAACAACATAAAAGGCAAATGGCAGCCAACAAGGTGGAGTAGCGTTCGTGGACGGGCCTCTGCCGCGTTGCGCCAATATTCAAACGAGTTTCACTAGCAGCAAGTCGGCAAGCGTGCAACTAAGCGCTGCACATGAGCGACCAAATAAGCTTTGGCGAGCGCATGCGAAGGCACAAAAATCGCAAATAAATCAAAGCAAAAAACGAAATGTTGCATGGCTACGCATGCGCCGTTAAAATAAAGCAATTGCAGCATATATTTATATATTATATATTATATATTTGTGAGTGTGTGCGTATGTGTATGCATACACGCAGTGCGGCTACAGCTGCCACAATTGCAGCCGCAGCAACTTGTAACCTTGAGTCATAGCGTCACAATCAATTAAAAATTAAACATGCCACATGTGCAACTTTCAAATTGTCGCAGGCCGGCACAAAAAAAGAGACCTCTCCTAACAAAAACACAAGCAGGTTGCATGCGCTGGCATGTGTGCGCGCGAGTGTGTGCGTGCGCCTGCTTAGCGTGCCACATGTTTAAATGGCAGTTAGTAGCTGACAACTGTTGATTGAGTTTTTATGCCATTTTATAATTATTGCTCAGTTATTTCTTTGCAACTTTTTTTTGCTCTATTGACAGTTATTTGTTACAGCAACCCCCAGCGCGCACTGAATTTGTCAACAAACAGCACGAAATATTTACAACTTTTGATTTGATATGCGCGCTCAAGTGATAAGCGAAATTGTGCGAAATATTTTATGATATCCACTTGGCCATTTTATAAATTTTTAAGCGCTTGCAACATGTTGCAACAGAGAGTATAATGGTGTTATTCAACAAAAGGTTGTACGTATAAACTAAATTAAGGGGAGACAGATATATTATGTATGTATTTATATATAAATGATCAGAATGACGAGACGAGTTGATATCCGGGTGACTGTCTGTCCGTCCGTCCGTGCACGCTGCAGATTGAGTAGAAATTGAGACATCTTGATGAAACTTAATTTTCGCGTTCCTTAGTAAAAAAAAGTACAAGTTCGTAGATGGGCGTAATCGGAACGCTGCCACGCCCACAAAACGCCATAAACGAAAGCATATAAAGTGCCATAACTAAGCATTAAAAGAAGATATAAAACTCTAATTAGTCACAGGATAAACCTTAGACAAAAATTTTTTGAAAAAGTGGGCGTGGTCCCAACCTCTAATAAGTATATGTATATGTATCTCCTAAGCCACTAAAGCTAAAACAATCAAATTTGCCAGGCACAAATATTATAAGAACCCCTACCGATAGTGTGAAAACGGTTGAAATGGCAATATGACTCTGTTCACTGCCATATAACGGTACTGTTCAAAACTACTAAAAGCGCGATGAATCAATATATAAATACACCTAAAATATTAAATTTCACTTTCAAGATGATACTAAGTGGCTTTATGGGAGCCGGTGTGAAAATTGGACGATGGGCGTGGCACCGCCCACTTTTTGAGAAACATAACTCGAGATCCGCTCGACCGATTTCGACAAAATTTAGTATGTGGCAATCTCGGCATTTTCCTATGTCATGGTGTGAAAATGGACAAAATCGGACAATAATCACGCCTTTTTTTTATATAACACAATTTTAAATTCGATTTGATTCTTTCACTTTCCAGCACACAAATGAAGAAGTAATCAATATAACGGTATACAATTTTGCACTGATAACTCCTTTAAAGTATGCCACCTTATAACCGAAAATTGCACGAATCCAAATAAAACTGTCTTAGCCCTTAGATACCGAATAAGTAGACCCCAGTATCTAAGGTTGAATTTTGACCAAAAATATCGGTCATTGTATGGGATATATAATTCAGAGAGAATTCTTTCCGGACAATATTAATTCTTTGTATCAAAAAACGGGTTGAATCGGGTGAATACCTCCCCGGCCGCCCATATACCTAATATAATGATTTTCGAACTTCCGGGTGACTTTATGGCGCATATATCGGCCAATATTTGACTTATCTCAATGAGATTTACAGAACATGTTTTACTCATAACAGTGTACGTTTGTGCCTATAAAAGGTTAAAATTGGACGAAAGCTTGACCTGCCCTCCATATAGCTAATATCAGGATTTTCGAACATCCGACTGACTTTGCTCCATATATTTGGTCATTGTATGTAAGGTACCTTAATGAAATCCAGGAAAAATTTTTTTTAGTAAAAATGATAATAGTTAATAGATAAAATTGCTTGGATTCCGATCTTCTGGTTGTCATTTTTTACACCTTAAGGGGTTTCCCAGGCTTTGAACGTTGCAAATTGGAAGAGTATAAAATTTTCGTTTACAGCAGAACTTAATCATTCCTTACTTGTTTTTATTTTTTGTTTATTTTATTATTTTTTTTCGTATTTTCGTGGTTGCCGCACTATTGCTTGCCGCTTTTGATTGATCACTTCAAGTGTGCAAATATTTGTTAAAATAAAGTTTTTACAAACAAAAAATGCATGTGGCATGACGAATTGACTAATACCAGCCCCCAGTTGCTCAATGCTTTTGATTTTTTTATTTTTTGAGCTGTATGCGATTGAACACCCATATGCTCAGCTTACACGTGTATGTATGCGTCCTGAGTTGAGCACTTGTGCATTTAGTTGCACTCTGTGTTCTAGTTATGTTCGCTAAATTCAACAATGTATTCACTGTGGTTAAATATTTGTCTACAGCTTAGCCACTTTTCATCGAAGTCCTTTTTGTACAAAAACAGAAAAAAATTTTAATTTATTGCTGCTATTTTTTAGACATGAACTAATGTTTCCAGTTTGACACGTAATGTGCCAATGGAATTCGCGACAAACGCAGCTAAGTGCACTGTGTATGGGACTACTGCTCAATGGATTATGGATTCTAGGCCCGGGTCGGTCAAAATCGTTAGATATAGATTTAACCATTTTTCATGATAGTAATCAATTTAAGAGCAATGATAAAGTGCGATTATTGGAAAAGTTCATTAGTCATTAGAAGCACTTTAAGTATGTAGATAGTTAAAGTGGATATCTGACAACCTTGAGGAGACGCATTGTGAAACCAACATGACTAAAATCTCCCTATCCTTTTTAAACCAGTAAGTGCTCCTTCCAAGTTTTATCAATACAAAAGTTGTCTGAGCAACCTCGTGGAAGAAATCCTCGACCCTCGATAGTTGTGATTCTTTTGCTATACAAAACTTTACATTCGCAAAGAAGATGCTCTATAGTCTCTTCTTTTTTTAGCTCCTGACAGATTCTACAATAGTCATTGCATGATGTTCCCAGCCTACTGACATGTCTGCCAATTAGACAGTGATCTGTCAGCACTTCTATTAGGACTACCATGTAATTTTTCTTTAATTTTAATATTAAGCATGTGCGGCCCATATTTCAATCATGCCACTTTTGTCTGCTTGTTGAGCAAGTTGAGGAGAACCAACTATATTCAGAACATGTTTGTTGATTAAATACCTACAACCACTTCGACTATCAGAACCGGAAACAGACGACCAATCAGTCGAATATCGCGGCAAAAGTGAGCCGAAGCCGAAAAAACACGTCAGAGCAGGTCAAAAATAAAGGTTAAGTTAACAGTTTTCTACGGTTCTCGAGATGTGGTGCACAACGAATCCCTTCCAAATGACCAAACTGGCAACAAGGGATACTATTTGAGTAGTATGTGTCGTTTACGCTAAGCTATTGGTAAAAAGAGGCCGGAATTATAGACAGAAAACTATTGGTTTCTGCGCTACGATAATGAGACGTCGTATACTGCATTGATCCTTCGAAACGAACGCTTCGGAGAAACCGACTTGAGTCAATTGAAGACATTAAACGTGAATCGCTACGGATATTGAATGATACTACGGAAATTTACTTTAACAACTATTTTGAGGATTGTCACAAGTGTTGTGGGGGCGGGATTACTTTAAGGGGGATGACATGGATATTAAAGAATAAATTAAAAATTTTCAAATTATGAATATAGGCAGAACAAATTTTACACAAGTTATTGTCCAAGGAAACTCTACGCCGTTGGTTCTGCTTTCTGCAGACTGGACAAGGAAGCAAAGCAAATGGGTCTGGCAGTGAACGAGGGCAAGATGAAATATCTCCTATCATCAAACAAACAGTCGTCGCACTCGCGACTTGGCTCTCACGTCACTGTTGACAGTCATAACTTTGAAGTCGTATCTAACTTCGTTTATCGTGGAACCAGTATAAACAACACCAAGAACGTCAACTTCGAAATCCAACGCAAATAACTCTTGTGGACAGGTCTTACTTCAGACCGACTAGGCCATTGAGAAGTAAAGTCCCCTCTCGACGAGCAAAGAACTAATTCTACAAGTCTTCATCATCTCAGTCTTGCTACATAATGCAGAGGCATGATGACAATATGTGATGAGTCAGCGTTGCGAGTTTTCAAGAGAAAGGTTCTGTGGAAGATTTATGATTCTTTGACCATTGGCAACGCGAATACCGCAGTCGATGAAGAGATGAGCTGTACGAGATATATGACGTCATTGACATAGTTCAGCAAATTAAGAAACAGCGGCTATGCTGGTTAGGTCATGTCGTCCATCTGTATTTGATAAGAACATTCCAGCTCTGAGAGGTATTCGATGCAGTATCCGCCGGGAGAAGCAGAGGAAGACTGCCACTCCGTTGGAAAGACCAGGTGGAAAAGGACCTGGCTTCGCTTGGAATCTCCAATTGATGCCAAAGAGCGAAAAGAAAGAACGACAAGCGCTTTGTTGTAAACCCGGCTAGAATCGCGTAAGCGGTATCTACTCCGTTAAAAAAGAAGAAGAATAAATTACGTATGTCAATAAACCTAAAGTAAACCCCAACTATAAGGGAGAGACACACATTAGCAATTTTTTAAGTCAAATTACACATCACAAGGCGCAACAAAACATTGAGCTACGCTGCGGGCAGTTACCCAAGCAACTGTAAATACCAACGTAATCAATCAAATTACGAGTTCTTGCTACACTTAAGTAACGGCAAAAAAATGCACTGCCACGCCAACAACAACCGCGTTTTTTCAGCACAATTATCTTTAAATGTAAAATATGTTTGTTTGAGTATTTAGTAAAATTACACGAGAGTGGAAAAAAACTCGAAACAAATCGTTGTGGCATGCAATGAATATGCGCCGACTTGCAGTTTTTGAGGCTGGGCACCCACTGACAGGTGCCAAAGCAACTACTGACCGGCCGCAAGTGGGTCAGCGCGAAAAAAGTCTACGAGTCAATAAATATATTTATAGCAAAAAATAGTTGTCTCAAAGCGAAACTAAAAGCAAACACAAATTTAACTTGAAAATAATATGAAGCAAGCGGCAAATGCCATTTACGGTAATTTTATATTTGTGCAATAAAGAAAATGCAAGCAAATTAGCTCAGGCGGCGCATAAACGTAGAAAAAGAAAGGCGCTGCGCATGTGTAGTGGTGTATTTAGCGTTTTTAGTGCTGAGCGCAGGCAAACAGTGAATGGCGATTTTCTTTTCGTGTATTTACGGTAAAGATTTGTAAATTTTTTAATGGTGGCTTTTGTATGAGCTCTTGGAAAATATGAAAATATAATTTTTTAATTAGAACATTATTATTTGCATAGGTGTTGGTATTGCCGTCTACTTTCGTGAAATACATCTTGAGTTATAATAATTTAACGTCAAATAACGGTAAAATAATACAGTTACTGTGGTGATAATTTTAAACAATGACCAGTTTCAGTCACAAAAAAGCATATGAAAGCCGAAAACCATTCTCCTATAAACATTATTGAACTAAGTTCAACACTTTTAGGAAAAATATATGCTTTTACCTTTCTAAATTTTGCTAATTCACTTTTTACTGGCTGCATTTATAGAAATTGCCGGGAATAAACCCACTTTCACCAACAACAATTTTAGTTTACTCACTCAAACTGGTTTTCATATTTCGATGAGTCTGTTGAGCACCGAGTGTTCGAATTGCCACGAAGTTCGACGATTAGAGATATTACCGTCGATCATAAACTAATACATATAACGGTAGTTATGGATAATTCACGATAAAAATGGTAGTTATCGGGTTATGTAAACAAGAACAAATCATATATCGATAACAAAAATCAATTATCGATTTCGAAATTTCAAAAATCACCCCACATATTGCTTACAAAAATCGATTATCAGTTTCAAAATGCACAAATAAAACATATGTTGACAGAAAAGCCAGTTATCGCGTTGAAAATAACAAAAATTCATATATCGATATTCGTTACCGGGTTCAATTTCGAAGCTTGAGGACAAGCAAGCCAGCTAGCGGGCTTTCGATAATCAATAGACTTGAGAATATATCGATAATAATACAAAATTGAGTAAATATCGATAAAAAAACAATTGTATATCGATTTATGTATCAAGTCGATAACAAAAAAATTATCAAGTTGAAACTTATAGAAAATTCTAAAAATATTTACCAACTACAATTATTTTAATGCAAAAAAGTTAACATTTATCGATAATAATCGATAAAAAAAGAGATATCAAGTTTAAGCTACTAAAAAATAGAAAAACACAAGTTCAACTTCAAAACTGAAGTATATATGGATAAACAAAGCCAACTAGCGGGGCATCGATAATTAATTTACTTGATAATATATCGATAGTAATATATGTATGTATCGACATAAAAATATATACATATATCTGTAATAATAAAATGCAGTTTTTGTAATTAACAGTGCATATCGATAAAAATATGTGTATATGTGAAGTATTTATCGATAATAATTAACAACATAAAGGATAGAAAATGTTGAAAATATCGAAAAACTACTTTTTATTGCAAGCTAAAAACATTTTAAAGCAAAAATTGTTTACAAAATACGGAAATTTCAAATATTTAGATATATATATTCGAATAAAAATTTATCGATAACAACAACAACAGGGTAGTATTTTACCATAACTAGCATAGTAGTAACATAGGAGTAAGTGATCGCAAAAAAAAATTGTTGCGATCCATTCTAAAAAATTAAGTAGTGTACATATCGATAATTACATAAGTATGTATCGATGTATGTATATATCGAACATAATAAATTGTTAGATTTTTTTAATTTGAGTTTTAAGAGTTGAGTATATGTCGATAACAAAGTATATCGATAATAATCGATAACAAAAAATAATTAATATTTATCGATAACAATAAAGGGATTGAAATATCAACTCGATTTGTTCTGAAGTATGAACCAAGTATTATTACGATTAGTACATAACATGGCCTATCTAGACATATGGCAATGTGCCTCAACAAATTCCATGCAAATTTAATTTATATTCATTTTATATGTCTTCCGGTAATTGTTCTAACGGTTAATACGAAATTCCTCCAGCACCCTGACTGCCCACATACAAATTATTCATGTCGCATTAAAACCATTTTTTCACCGCCAATGAACATTTGTACGCATTAATGTGATGTGGCAACGCAAATATACATGACAACACACACTTAAGCTATGCAAAATCCCTAATGGAATCTCATTTTCAGGAGATTTGGGTGTGCGCTGCTTATCGTCCGTATAGCCAGAGCAAAAAGCATCAAACCAATATAATCGAGGACGCTGAGGCTGACTGTGGAAAAGTGTGTACGCATACATAGCAACTAATTTAGACGCCATAAAATGCGCATAAACATAACGAACTAATTTATTGCTATAACGTGCAACACCAGCAACATTAACTGTCCCACAGCATAGACAAGCCAAAGCAAGGCAGCGCGCGCGAATGTGTGCTCCTCGCTAGTGCCGTAAAAACACCTGAATCTTTGTACGATTACATAGTATACGAACTCGGCAAGAACGCGCTGCAGTGTTGTTGCAAGTTGGCGACGCTTATGTTGCAGCTACAATGCAATGACATTAGTTTACCCACACCTCGACGACGACGACAGCAGACAGCAGGCAAGCGATGATCAAGAGCGAAGTGCACTTCGTGGATGGGAGAGCGGGCAGCGGCGCGGTGCATGGGCGCATGCAAGGTGAGTGTGTGAGGAATCATAAAAATCACCTCGGAGGCAGTAAAAAATCATTGCAGATGATATTTCACTGGCGAAAAGTGTACAAGTTTGCATGATTACCGGAGTGTTGGTAGGCGCGCGCATGTGTATGTGAACGCGCCGATACAAGCCGGTGATAGCCAACTACGACGCGCGCGCTTAAAACGCGCTGACCAATGTGGCGCGCGCGCGTACATACATGCAACTAGTCCTAGTCAGCCAGCCATTTTAGCATATGTCGCAGCAATAATTGCTGTGAAAATGTAAGATGGCGTTGTGGGTTGGCGTAGAGCGCTGTGACCGCGCGACTGAGCTGGAGCGCGCGGCAGTTGAGCCGCGGCAATGGTGCTGACGTTGCAGAGGCAGCAAAGTGTACGAGTTGCAGATAAAGCTGTTGCTTTTGTTATTGCGTTTTCGTTGTTTTTGTTATTGTTGCTGTTGCTGATTTAGAAAATGCTTTGGCGGTAATGGAATTGGAAGTGAAATAACAAGTGCCAGCTGAAGTCAAAGCGATTTGCTTAGTAGAAATGTCGCGACAAGGCGAATCGATTAGATGCGCCTGAGCGACTGCACGCGTGTGTGTGTATATGTAATAATATTGTTGCAATGCGAAATATGCAACTGCGTCGTTTGTAAATGTGGCATTGGAATTTATTATGATTTCTGGAGAATATGATTGCCAGAGCAACGCAACGCGCCGCGCCGCGTCCCAACAAAGCGTATTTGACGCGTGAATGTGTGCGGCGTGCAACAGTGGATAAAGAGTAGAAAGTGGTGTTTGAAAATGCATTTATGCCAAACACATACATACATACACGCATATAAGTTGCCGGACGCGCGTCTTGTATTGTGTTGCATGTGCGCGCATTGAAAAAGAATTGAGTTGTGACGCGTTTCATGCGTTCGCATACGGTGCGTGCAAATTACAATTTGTAGGGTCTTAAATGTTTATGGCTGCTTGCTAGAATTTATAGCCAACTCACCAGCGAACAAAGAATTAAACCAAAAAATACACATACAAACATACGCGCAAGCACCTACAGAGACCAGCATGCGCATGCGCGAACGTGTGTACGTCCGTGTGGTGGCCGTTTGCAGTCACAGCCGTCAGCGTCATGTTTGCTAATGCGGTTAGCTGCTTGGCTTGCTGTTGTTGCTGCACTTTGATTGTTGTTATTCGCTTATGAGCGCACCACTGTGGCACAGCGTGACAATCACTATTGTTGTTGGCGTTGTTAGTGTTGCACTTGTTGTTGTTGCTGTTTTTGTGGTTACTGCTGTTATACTTTGCTGCCAGCTAGTTTCGTGTTATTGTTGTTTTTATGCCTGTTTCTTATTGTTGTTTGTTGCTCATGTTGCATGCTGCACATTGTTTGCTGTTACTGCTTTCTTTGCCGCATATGTGCGCGCCTACTTGCCAGCTACCAGCCGCTTGACCAATCGGTTTTTGTGTGGTGCTAATAAGAATTTATATGCGCTACAACAAGTCGCAGTGAATTAATTAACCGATGTTGCTTGGCATAATTTTTGCCATTTTAGTAGCGCAAAAATGCGACTAAGCAGAAATGATGTTATTGCTGCCAATTATGCTGACTACAAGTGTACTATACATACACACCCACCTGAGTAAATGTTTGGGAATTATGTGTAGCAAATGTGGCGATGATTATTTTTAAGCAGAAATCAGTAATTTTTTTATAGAATAGCCAAATGAAGGCGGTTGAAATTGTTTTCTGTGAAAGGGTAATAAATTTCAGTTTGTATGGCAGCTATATGCTATACTGCTCCGATTTGGAAAATTTCTTAAAATATTTTAGCATTACTTTACCCTAATAATTCCTGCCAAATTTCATGAAAATATCTCGTCAAATAAAAAAGTTGTTCATACATGAACTTGATTTTTGACATTCAATTTGTATGGCAGCTATATGCTATAGTGCTCCGATTTGAAAAATTTCTTCGGATATTTTAGCACTACCTTAACAAATTATTCTTGCCAAATTTCGTGAAGAAAACTCGTCAAATAAAAAAGTTGTTCATACAAGAACTTTTTTTTGACATTCAATTTGTATGGCAGCTATATGCTATAGTGCTCCGATTTGAAAATTTCGTCACATTTTAGCACTGCCTTAGCAAGAATTCCTGCCAAATTTGGTGAAGATATCTCTTCAAATAAAAAAGTTGTTTATACATGAACTTGATTTTGGTTGTTCAGTTTGTATGGCAGCTATATGCTATAGTGCGCCGATTTGAAAGATTTCTTCAGATATTTTGGCATAGCCTTAGCCAATAATTTTTGTGAAATTTCGTGAAAATATCTCGTTAAATAAAAAAGTTGTTCATACAATAACTTGATTTTGGCCGCTTAGTCTGTATGACAGCTATATGCTATACTGCTCCGATTTGGAAAATTTCATAAAATGTTTTGGCAATACTTTAGCCAATAAATCCTACCGAATTTGGTGAAGATATCTCTTCAAATGAAAAAGTTGTCCATACAAACACTTGGCTCCGTTCATTCAGTTTGTATGGCAGCTAAAAGCTATAGTGTTCCGATATCGGCGATTCCGACAAGTGAGCTGCTGCTTGGTAAGAAAAATACGTGTGCATAATTTCCAAAACTGAGGAACTAGTTCATGTATATACAGTCGGACAGAGAGACGGATATGGTCAAATCACTTCTGCTCGTCCCGCTAACCAAACATATATATGTATATTTTATAGGGTCTAAACTTCGTGGCAAACTTAATATAACTAGTAAAGGAAATTTAGAAGGTTTGCCCCATGAATAAGAATACTGATTCTTACATCTTTTTAACCTAACATTTTCGGGATTCTGTAGTTAATTTAAATATACTGCATATTTACCTACAAAAAAATAAAACAAGTGACTAAAAAAAAATGTAATATTCGAAGATCCCGAATTGCAATCCCGAATCACAATACCCAACTGCAATCCCGAATAACAATACCGAATCATAACCCGAAACGCAATCTCGCTGCATTTTCTATTTTTCTCAAAATTTTCGGGATTCTGTAGTTAATACCTAAATAAGCTGCATATTTACCTTCAAATGAATTAAGCACTTGACTAAAAAAACTGTAAAATCCGACGATCCCGAATTACAATCCCGAATCACAATACCCAACTGCAATCCCGAATTACAATCTTGAATCACAACACCGAATTACAATACCGAATCATAACCCCGAAACGCAATCCCGCTGCACTTTCTATTTTTCCCAAAATTTTCGGGATTCGGTAGTTAATACCTGAATAAGCTGCATATTTACCTACAAATGAATTAAGCACTTGACTAAAAAACTGTAAGATCCGAAGATCCCGAACAGTCCCGGATTACAACCCCGAATTAAAATCCCGAAATACAATACCGAACCACAATCCCCAACTCAATCCCGAATTACAATACCTAATTCAAACCCGAATCACAATTCCAAATTACAATCCCGAATCACAATCCCGCAATGCAATCCCGTTGCACATCTATTTTTATATTTTTTTTATATAATTTTTCAATAATCAAAATCAAAAAGAGCTTACCTTAGTATTCGTTGTGCGTGGCACTCCGCCCAATGCGATCGCATATACTTCCACTTCATAGGTATCCGGTCCTGCTTCGCGATCCAACTCCTTCGCCGTTGATAATATACCTAGTTTTGTATCAATATCGAAAAGCCGATCGACTTGTTGCACCGCACCCGAACGCGCACCAGCACCGATTGCCGTTACATTAGTCACGTAATATTCGATTTCGGCGCCATCTAGGCGTGCGTTCACAGTCAGTATACTGGTACCGGTCGGTTCGTTTTCGTATACCGAACCGCTTTGATCGCGCTGATCGAAAGTGGGGCCCGACGCCGTGCCCGTCGTTATGATCGTTATATACGCATCGGTGCTCTTACGTTCGCTCTGCACCGCTTCGTCGGTCGCCTTCAATGCCAACTGATAGCGCACCTCCGGCTGATCGATGACTTTACGTAGCGTTATCGCGCCCGTGTTGCGATGCAACTTGAAGAGTTCCATATTACCGCTAACCATTTCGTAAGTGACCAAACCGTTGCTGGATGAATCGGCATCGCGTGCATGCACATGCATCACCGGCAGACCGTCGCGATAGTAATGGCTTTGCGCGGACGCTGTCTGCATTGGCAGTATAGCCGCATTCATGGATACGAAATTCGGCGCATTATCATTGATATCCTCTACGATGACGGTCACAAGCTTCTCAGCGGATAGTTGGGGTTCAGGTGATTCAGCTTGATCGGTGGCGACGACAGTCAAACGGAAAGTGTCAATGCTTTCGCGGTCGATTTCACGCAGCGTGTGTATGACACCGGTCACAGTGTTGATGCCAAAGTGACGACCACCCGGTTGCTCAGGGTCCTGCTTAGTGATCGAATAAGTAACCTTGCCATTCAAACCGGAATCTGGATCTTCGGCAGTTACCGTAACAATGGGCGTCTTAACGGCAATGCCCTCCTTGATTTGCCGCACAATGGCTGTATTTGGAAAACTTGGCGGATTATCATTTTCATCCACCACATTCACGTTGAAGACAATTGTGTGCGCCAGGCGTGGTGTGCCGCCATCAGCAGCGGTTATATTTAGATGATAAACAGTAGTCTCCTCATAATCAAGCGGTTTGTGCAGGTAAAGGCTACCGGAAATGGCATCGATATGGAAAGTGTCCTTGCGATTGCCAGCAGTGATGCTATAGGTCACTTGACTGTTTACGCCCAAGTCCGAGTCCGTGGCATGGAAGCGCATCAATTCCGTACCGATACTGCTCGTCTCCAGCACAGACACCTCACTCGCTGTCTGCGCAAACTGCGGCTCCACATCGTTCTCATCCAACACCTCAACTATGATTGTGGTGTTGGTGCTTAGCTGCAGCTTAACACCGGCATCGCGTGCCACCACCGTCAGCTTGTACGACGACTGCTGCTCGCGATCTAGCAAACGCGCTAATGAAAGCTGACCAGTAGCATCATCCATGAGGAAGCGTTCCTCTTCGTTGCCCGCAACAAGCGAATAGTAGACGTCGCCATTCAGGCCCTCATCCGCATCAACCGAATAGACGCGCATTACTTGTGTGCCCACAGCAGCGCCTTCGGATATCTGCACGCGGTAGGGAGCGCGTACAAACTGTGGCGCATTGTCATTGACATCTGTTATGATTATCTTCACTTTGACCTTGTCGTGCAAGCGTTGCGCACCATTATCCGTAACGATAGCTTCCAATAGCACATAGTTATTGCCATTGTTATTGCCGTCGCCTAAGCTTGCCGAGCCAATCGTTGACTGGCCATTGCTCTTTTCCACCCACACCGACGCCCGTGCGCCGCTGTACGAGCTCCTCGCGGTCGAATGGATGCAGCGTCTTGATGAAACCATTACGCATATCGATACTGAAGTCTTGCTCTTGCGTGGCCAAAGCATAAATCAGCTCTGCATTGCGTCCAATGTCACGATCCACTGCCGTTAGCTTGCCGACAAACGAATCGGCCGGCTCATTTTCTGCAATGCTAAAGGTGAAGGTACTATTTGTGAACTGCGGCGCATTGTCGTTTTCATCGATGACATGTATGATTACCGGTACCACAGAGGAACGCGCCGGCACGCCACCATCACGGCAAGCCACTGTTAGCGCGTAATAGTCGCGCTCTTCGCGATCTAGCTGCGCGCGCACAAATAAATAACCGTCGGGAAAGACGCCGAACTTCCGCTCTGTATTGCCCTCGATTATGTCGTAGGAGATGCGACCGTTTGCGCCGAGATCCGCATCGCTGGCGGCTAGCGCAAAGAAACGCGCATTCACCTTGGTCGACTCGCTCAGCGATGTTTCGTACGATGTATGATCGAACACAGGTGTATGATCATTGACATCGGCGATGAGCACATCGATGCTATGTCGCGTTGACAGTGACGGCGTGCCACCATCTGTGGCCGTCAGCTCTACATGCAGCAGTGTGCCGGGTGCAGCGCGCACCGGACGTTGCAATTGTAGTACGCCGGTTGCTTCGCTAATGCGAAACTGCTCCTCGGGATTGTAGGTGAGCGTGTAGGTGACACGGCTATTCATGCCCGAATCGCGATCACGTGCGCGTGACAAGTAAACCTCTTGACCGACAGCCGCGTTCTCCGGCAACTGTATCTCACCGTCACGATCTTGTGCAAAGATCGGCGCATTATCGTTCAAATCAGCAATCGCAATGCTTACCATACATTTGCCGTACGCCAGCCCGGTGCGCGCCGCCACAGTGAGCTGATACTGCGCCAGCTCTTCACGATCAATGCGGCGCGCTGTACGTATACGACCGGTGCGCCGATCCACCTCAAAATTCCCATCCGCATCGCCGTAGACGATCGCATACTCAATGTTGGGTGGCAATGTCGCTTTACCAGCATGTGACTTCACCTGAACGCGACCCACCTCACGTCCTGTGTCGGCCTCTTGTTGTTCATGATCTTCGACAATTTGAAACTCATAACTGCCATATGAGTCGAACTCGAGCAACTCCATTTTGGATTGCAACACAATCTCCACCACTGCATCTATCTCGCTGCGACGTTCGCCGCGATCCTTTGCCGAAATTTTCAACTTGTAAAGTGCCTTCGGCGATTGGCGTATATCGGTGCTGCTGCCGGCGCGCAACGTTATCGCGCCACTCCATGTATCGACGACGAAATGCCCATCGCCACCTGACTCCAGTTGGTAGGTAATTAAGGCATTATCGCCCGCATCACGATCGCTGGCAGTGACTTTCAATAGTGGCTGCTGCTGCTGCTGGTGCTGGTGGTGGTGGTGGTTGTCGCCCGCATCGTCAGGCAACGCATAAAAATAATTCTTGGGATAGAACACTGGGCTGTTGTCGTTGACATCCTCCACATTAAGATAAACAGTAGCCGTGGCCGATTGTGGTGGTGCGCCCTGATCGCGTGCGATCACAAAAATCTCATAATGCGCAATTGTCTCACGATCAAGTGCGCTGCGCGTCGTTAATTGGCCAGTGAGCGAATCGAGCGCAAATTGTTGCGGATACTTGCGCTCCACACTACCCGCCAGTGTGTATGTCACCGAGCCGTTAGTGCCCTGATCGTGATCGGCGGCCGTTAGCATGGCGACCAATGTCTGCGGCGGCGTATTCTCGTTCAGCGTAACGTTGATGTGTTGTTGCGAGAATTGCGGTGCCTCATCGTTTTCATCCAGTATGGTCACTTTCAGTTGTGTGTACGCCCACTTCGGATTTGGACCGCCATCACGTGCAGATATGCTTAGCTCGACGCTGTCCTGCACTTCGCGATCCAATGCCGCCTGTGTTGTTATCAAACCGGACGTCGGATCAATGGCAAACCATTGTTTATTATTGCCCGAAACAAAATCATATGAAATCAAAGCATTAACACCGGTATCCTCATCGGTAGCCGTAATCGAAGCCACGTACGTGCCCGGTGGTGCCAACTCGCTCAGCACAGCCGAATACTCAGACTTCTCAAATACCGGCTCATGATCATTGACATCGTTGACATGGATAATTAGGTGGCCCGTCGCTGTACGCGGCGGTGAGCCTTTATCGATGGCGACAACTGTCAAATTGTACTTGCCAATTTCCTCACGATCCAACACACCATTAACGCGCACAATATCAAACGACGGTGTCTTCTCCAAGCGAAAGTGACCCAACTCATTGCCAGAGATAATGCGTAAGCTTGTCTCGCCATTCAGTCCCTCATCCATATCGACCACAGACACGGCCGCAACGACGCTGCCGTTGGCCGCATTCTCATCGACTGTTGCAAATGTGCCGGTGGGTGGGAAATACTGAAAACGTATGACCGGATCGTGATCGTTAGTGTCCACCAGGTTGACCGTAACGTAAGTGCGTCCATCCTGACGCGGTGAACCATGATCGCGCGCGAATACCGTAAAAACACAACTCTTTGGACAACTCGCACCCGGACGTGCGTACGTTTGACAATTCTGTTGCGGACAATTCAGCAATTCGGTGGTCGAAATGACGCCAGTTTCGGGATCGACTGTAAACTGTTGCTCGGTGTCGGCCAAGTAGTAAGTGATTTTGGCATTATCACCCAGATCGTTGTCGGAAGCCATCACCTGCAGCACAGGCGTGCCGGGCGGCACGGACTCATTCAGCGAGACAATGTAATCGCTGTGATCGAATATCGGCGGATTATCGTTGACATCGACAATGGTCACATTGACCATTAGGTAACCATATTTTGGTGGTTCGCCACCATCGCGCGCCGATATGTTGAGCTGATAAAAACCGCATGTTTCACGATCCAAATTGCCCGTTGTTTCCAAATGCAGATACGATACATCGCCACTAGGGTTCGTTGTGACGGCCAAACGAAATTTGTCCTCCACATTGCCATCCACAATACGATAATCATCCGTCACGCTATTCTCACCAATATCGCGATCGGTGGCGGCATCCAGTAGCAGGCGCGTGCCCGTGGCCGCGCTCTCCGAGAACGACACCGCAATACTGGGCTCGGGAAACTCGGGCGCATTATCATTCAAGTCCAGCACAACAATACGCACCTCGATCGGATATGTGGGCTGTGAGGAGAGCACAACCAAGTCGTAACGATCGCGCATACCTTCGCGGTCCAACACCATGTTCGTCTTAATCTCGCCCGTCACCTGATCCAGTGTAAATTCACGTGGCGGTTCATTGAAACGGTAAGTGAAATCGGGTTTGGTCGGTATGAAAGCCGACGACTGTGCCGCGCGGTTGGCCCTCCAACACCTCGAATTGTGCGCTCGTATCCACCGCGCGCGACTGCATCAGTCCACTAACACCGTCAGCGCCCGCCGAGGAGCGTCGACGTGGAAACGCCAGCACGCTATAGTGTGCTATGGGACCGGACGCGCTCGCACCAAAGACCGCATTGCCATATGCGCCCGACGGCTGGTGCTGGCTCTGGCATGGCGTTGGCCAAACACACAGCGCAAATAACAGGCAAATAAGTGGCACAACTTTGCTTAAGACTAAATTATGTTGCCGCTGACGTGTTGCTGCTGGCGCATAAACAGCCGTTTGCAACGGCTCTATGCGCGTTTGAGGCGTAATTTTGCAGTCTTCTTGTGTTTTTTGAAATTTCTGCGTTGCATTGACTTCGAGAGTAACAGCAGCGGTGCCGGCCGTTAAGGGAGCTGTTGGCCTTAATGCGCTGGTCGGCTTGGCGGTGCGCTTTGTTGCACGTGTTGCTGTTGTGGCAAAAGGGAAACTAACGCCAGCAGTGCGCCTGCTGTGTACGGCCGGACGGCTGACATTTGTGGCAATCGCAGAAATGAAGATATCGTTACAATTTGGCTGATTTGTCATGCTGTAAGTGCGCGTCTGTGTTGCTGCGCTCGCATTTGCGTCTGTGGCCGTGACCAGTTCGACGGCTTGTCCGCGTCGCCGTCCAGCGTAGTGCGCAACGTCTGCAGGCAAATATTTCGCGTTGCTGCAGCACATCATAATGTGGCTGCGCCGTTGAAGACTGCCAATTGGCGGTCCTTTACACTCCAACTCAACTGTTCTTTATTACACTATGTGCTTTTGCAATAGTTTTTGTTGTTGTTGCACTTGTTTTTGTACTTGTTGTAATGTATGTGGTATGCGGACTTGGCTGGGTACGCTGCGCCCGTGTGACGCTGCGCTATTTGCTGTGCGCTGCTGCTTGTTGTTTGCACCTTCTGGAATTCTTCGCTCACGTTTTTGCCTTTTGTTGTAAACACTTAGTCGCTGTTGCTGCTTTATGTGTTGCTCGCTTTGTTGTTGTTGCTGCTGCTGCTCGATTTCTATTCGCTGTGGAATGCGCAAACTCGCAGCCATTAGTGTACCCAACGCGATAAGTTCTGGCGATTGGTTTCATTTTATTCCCGTCCGCCGCTCAGACATTTTCACTGTTGCACACAAACAACGCACACATAGATACAGACAAAACACAATCACAACTAAACACTCGTGTACGATATTCAACTATTTTGCACTTTTATAAATATACTTTGGGTAATTTATGATGATGAGGGTACGACGTCGTCCGTCAGCCTCAGTGCCGGCATGCGATTTTCACTTTTTTCTTGCACTTGTTTTGTTGTTTTCCTGTAGGTTTAGGGTTTTGTGTATTTTTTCAGCTAATTTGTTGTTGTTTTTTTTTTTGTTGGTACGTACACTTTTTTGCACTTAACACTAGCGCGAGCAACGCTGCAGCGGCGGTGATAGGAAGCCAGCCAAATCGACGGAAATCACACAGAAGTCGTTAAAAAAATCTGAAAATAAAGCAAGGAAAAAATAAGCGAATTAGAATAGAAGACAGTTATTTTTGTAGTTGAAGATTATATAAATAATATTTTATATATTTATAATAAGTCATTAGCAATGAGAAGCTGTAGTTATAGCTATTAGTTAGCGAGCTTAGCTGTGTCTAAGCCAATTATCACATTAATTACAAGCATGGAGCTTATTATGCTTTAACACAAACTTCACATATATAAGTATATATATTTATATTATTTATACCCTGCAAAATGTATATAAAGTTTGCCACGAAGTTTGTAACACCCGGAAGGAAATGTGGAAGACCCTATAAAGTGCGATGAGCTGAGTTGATTTAGCTATATATGTCTGTCTGCATATTGAGATATCGAAATGAAATTTTGCACACGTCCATTTCTCTTCAAGGAGCTGTTCATTTGCGGAAATAAAGGATATCGGACAACTTTAGCATATAGCTGTCATACAAACTGAATGATCGTAATGAAGTTTTTATATGGAAACTTTTTTATCTAACAAGATATCTTCATGAAATTTGGCAAGAATTATTGTTCAAAGCAATGCTACTATAACTGAAGAAATTTTCGAAATCGGATGGCTCTAGGATAGAGCTGCCATACAATTTGAACGAACAAAATCAAGGCGTTATATGAACAACTTTTTTGTTTGTTAATATATCTTCTTGAAATTCGGTACAGCTTAGCGCCCAAAGCAAAGCTACAATATCTGAAGAAAATTTCCCAGATCGGACCTACGTAGCATATAGCCGCCATACAAACTGAACGAACAAAATAAAGTTGTTGTATGAACAACTTTTTTGTTTGGCAAGTTATCTTCATGAAATTTGGCAAGAATTATTTTCAAATACGACGCAAGAATATTTAAAGAAATTTTCCAGATCGGACCACTATTTGATATAACTGCCATACAATGTGAACGAACAAATTCAAGTTGTTGTATGAACACCTTTTTTGGTTGGCAAGATATCTTCATGAAATTTAGCAATGATTATTTCCAAAGCAGCGCTATAATATCTGAAGAAATGTTTCTGATCAGTGGACTATAGATATAGCTGCCATACAAATGAACAATCAAAATTAATTAATGTATGAACAACTTTTTTGTTTGGCAAGATATCCGCATGAAATTTGGCAATAATTATTGTCCAAGGCAACGCTACAATATCTGAAAAAATTTTCCAGATCGTACCTCTATATGATATAGCTGCCATACAATTTGAACGCACAAAATCAAGTTGTTGCATAGAAACTACTTTATTTGTATAGGGTATTCTAGCTCCGTTGCAAACCGAAGTTTATTATTTCCTTGTTTTATTTATTTATAATTTTTTTATACACTCTCCTAGCATGACAAATGTGCTCTTATGCGCCGACTAACAGCCAATCAGTGGCGCGTTCAAGCGCTTAGCCATGGTAAGCAAGCCACACAAGTTGGCGCTATTATTTCTAGCACCATAAATCAACATAATTAAGTTCAAGTGCAGCAACAGTCAATTTGTCGCACGATACAAGAACAATAACTTGTCTCAATAGAATGAAAATTAGTTGTTATACAATAAAAAAGCTGATAATTTATACTTATATAATATATAAATACAGTTATCACTTTTATAGTTTTCTCAACATGATTTTGTTTTAAGATTGGTGCCTCAATGTCATGTATGTACTCATAAATTTGTTACACTCAGTCGAACACTATTTTTAAAGAGTTTTTACTCGCAAGTCTAAAAATAATATTATCAGTAGATAAATATAGATTTCTAAACTGTTAGAAATTGGTTTAAAGTGGCATTTACTTGTATAAATATATTTACTTGTATTTAATATAGGCATAACCAGTTTACAGGTTATCGAGTTCGCAGCTTAAGTCTTTTGTTTAGCTTTACACATCCGCTACGAACTCATCCTTAAACGCAACGCATTTTTCTATAAACACTCATATATCTAATCGTTTATTTTAATTTATGCGTAATTTTCAAATATACAACCTGCACCATATTTATATTCTAAGCTATAATCACAAGGCCAGACAGCCTAATTAAATGTTGCCGTTTTTCATAAGTTCCAACGCTGCACACACTCAGCTCAAAATGAAGCGTTAAACGTTTGTTCTAATTCGCAATGTTCGATTTTTTCTACAGAATTTGAGTAATCCTTGAAAAATTTATACCAAATCGAACAACTAAATTATAGCAAACAAAAACAAGTGAAGTTTGATGCGCGCTGCCGCTGCTAATGAACGCGTTGGTCAAAGCGAAAACAAAGCAAAGCAAGCACAGCCATAAAAATGAACGCAGCAGCAATTTGCCAATGCAAAGAGCGGCGCTGTTCCACCACATATTGCTGTCGTGTTATATTTTTGGACCTTTTTCGGTATCGCAGTGTACGGTGTGTGTTTTTCAGCAGCCAACGCCAGCGCGTCCGGCACTATTGCGCACACCGGTGAATTTCAGTTTGCTTACTACTCTTTTTTGTATGAGTAGCGGCAGTTTGTTGTTGTGTGGCTGCTGCTAATGAATGGTTCTTGTTCATGTTGGCATTTTTGCTGCCACTTTGCTGCTTGTTTTGCCTTTTGTCTGCGTTGCTTGGCTGACTAAGTCGGGGTATAAATGGTTTTGGGATGCCATTAGAAATTGGCAGTCTACGTTTTTTGCGCGTCTCGGCTGCTTAGGCGCACCAAATAAGATTTATTTATAGATATGTACGTGTACGTAAGTCTTTTGAGTATGTATGTATATATGCATGTGGTTGTATGCAAATACCTTAAGCACAGTGCTGGCTGCTTATTTGTTTTGGCAATGAAAGTGTTGGCTTTTTGAGATTCTAGAACGGATATAGTGGTGTGAAAAGGAAGCTGTCAGATGAATAACAAATGGCGGAATTATTAAAAATCCAGAGACTTAGAGAGTGTGAGTAGAAAATTACTGAAGTTTTAGTAGGACTTTTGGGCGGACGCAGGCACATCATTTAGTTGAAAGAGATGGTGTGGCACTCAAGCGTAAACCAACACTATTAATACTATTGGGTCTGTAGAACACTTTTTGATACCCTTACGGGATATATTAAGTTCGTGACGAAGTTTGTAACACTCAGAGTGAAAAATCGGAGAGCAACTGTTGTCGGCGCATAAAGCTGTCGTAGAAACTGAACCATCGGAATCAAGTGCTTATATGGAAAGCTTAGTTATTTGACGAGATATCTTCCCCGAACTTTGGCACTGGTTATTGCCTTGACCAAGGGTGCAATCTCCGAAGAAATTATTCAGATCGGATTACTATAGCATATAGCTGTCATACAATCTAATGGATAAAAATGTAATCCTTGTATGGAAAACTTTTTTAATCAACAAGATATCTTCACGAAATTTGGCATGAGTTATTGCCTTAAGGATTGGTGTAATCTCCGAAGAAATTATTTAAATCGGACTACTAAAACATATAGCTGCCATACAAACTGATCGATCAAAATCCAGTCCTTGTACGGAAAACTTTTTCATTTAACAAGATATCTTTCCAAATTTTTCATGAATTACTTTTCAGAGCAACGGTACAATATACGAAGAAATTATTTAGACCGGACTTCTTTAGCATATAGCTGACATACAAACTGAACGATCGAAGTCAAGTGATTTTAAGTGAAAATCTTCAGGAAAATCACCGAAGTTAAGGTATTTTCTTGTTTTAAATATTAATAATTTCGAACCAATTTAAAAAAAAAAAAAACATTCCTAGCTTTATTTAAAGAAGGAGATCCATTTTGAGGCCTCTTAGGCATTTATAAAAGTTATTTTGAGACTTTTATATTCACTCGTAATGTCTGTTAGAACAAAAACCAACAAAAACCCCAATTTGAAACCATTGTATGAGCAAATACTTTTCACCAAAAAAAATATATAGAGAGAGCAGGAGAGAGCAAGAAGGATAAAAAACTGAAAGTACGCCACAAGTGTATGAAAAAAGCCTCAAAAGGTCAAGAAAACAGCATTCTAATGGTTGCTTACAAGTGCCAGCAGAAGTTCTCAAGCCAGCTCCGCCAACAAACACACAAAGCTAAAGGTATCCCAAAAAAAGCCACAAAGCACACAAAGTGATAATGAAGTGCACAGGAAACTGCCAAGAAAACGAGCAACAGGAGTGCTCAAAAACTCTAGATGAAAAAAGTGGACATAAAACAACACGCCAGTATCAAAAGCGCACAATGAAAACAACCAAAAATCACTGCGCAAAATTGCGAAATTAGAGAAACAATAGAAGAGGAGAAGAGGTGAAGCGGCAGCCGAGTGTAAGACCATGCGGCAACGTCATTGGCACACAAATGTTGTTCGTAAGCAATTGAGGAATTTTATACCCTGCCGCTGCGCGTCATGTGCCTGCCGGCAGGAGGAACATACTCAATTTTTTCCCCCTCAATTATAGCAACAATGTAGTTGAACTGCTCCAGCAAGCATCAAAGATGCTCACACCAAACTGCTGCTTTGCAGATCATACTCACTTCGTTGTCCACAGGCGCATGTTAAGCTAGCTATATATGATTGTATATATGAGTATATATATGAATGTACATATGAGTGTTTTATATATGAGCATCTTTGCTTTGCTGTGCATCACAGCCAGTTCGTAGAAATATTCACTAAAATCTTAGCACAAACACACTGACGCGCAGGCGCGCGCGCACATCAAACACCTCTAACAGTCGAACAGCACGAAAAAAGGCAGACAAGCGAAAACAGGAATTTCGGTATGTAGTTGTTGAAATTCAAGGAATTTTGTTTGAATCCTTGCTGCCGCTGCCGCTGCGCTGTTGTGCCAGTTTTACCTGTCCACCGTCTGCGGTGTCAACTAACATTGCTGTCGATCGTCGATCGCCGATCTGCGTCCAGGCTATTTCACTTTTATTGCCGCCATATGAGCACTGTTCCTATTACGCCACACTTGTTCGTGGCATTTGCCCTGTGTGTGTGTGTGTTTGTTTGTCCATGCGCTTTGTTTGCTTTGCTGCGCCAATATTTGTCGTTTGTGATTTTCGGCTTACTCGAAGTGTTCGAAATCCATTTAAAATGATTTTCTATTGACTTAGGTTGGGCATTATCGGTTGGCGTTAAATTGTTTTCACATTTTGTTGCATGAATTACTTAGTGTTTTGTATTTGAAAAGCATTTTTTTGTTGCTGTTAATATAAATACGCTCAAATGTGAGCCACTACTTTTTGAAGCAGTCAGAGACGTATAATATTTGCAGACAAAACTCTCATTAAAGTGTTATTTCAAATATTAGAGCTAAATGGTTATTTAATAGTGTAAAGTGGAATTAGTTCCAAAGAAATTTTGTTAGCCTTTGATATTTACAGGTACAAAAAAGGATTTATTAGATAGAGGAAGAGCTTCTTGCGCTTATTGTTGGTGGGTGCCTTAATTGTAAGCAATCCTTTAAGTTCTATTCTGCCATGAAAAAGAAATTGATGACTGATTATATTCCTTAAGAAAATATGTCGGTTAAGGACGCTAATCGGCACCAATACCAGAAGTGGAAGAAATAACGGTTTATCATAAGAGCTCTACAATAGTTTTTTTTTAATAAAACAAAAACGATTTGAGACATGTGAAATCACAATCAAAGCCATTATGTGTGAACCTCGATGTCTTTTGCATGGCCACCACGGGCACGCTTGCAGAAATCCAGAAGCTGAACCTAATTTTCGGCGGTTTTCAAGCATAAATCGGCCGATACTGCTTCAATTTCAAGTTCGATATTTGTACCAAGTTCATCAATCGTCGCTGGCTTGTTGGTACAAACTATAGACTTAACGTGGACCCACAGCAAATAGTCTAACGGCTTCAAATCGCATGCCCGAGGCGGCCAATTGACTGGGCCATTTCATGAGACAACACGTTCACCAAACTTGGTTTTCAATAAATTGATTGTGACATTCGCTGTGTGGCTTGTGACGTCGTCCTAATGAAACCACATATTGTCCAAGTCCATATCATCCAATTCGGGCCAAAAATATTCGGCTGTCATTAAGCAGTAGCGATTACCATTCACAGTAACGTGCCGGTCTTGTTCATTATGAAGGAAATACGGCCCAATGCCGCCGCCAACCCATAAACCGCACCAAACCGTAATTTTTTCGGAATCCAATGGTGGATCATGGAATATGTGTGAATTGCTGCCTGACAAATAATGCATATTTTGCTTATTGATGAAGCCATTCAGTCAGAAATTAGCCTCAACGCTGAAGATGATTTTTCGATGAAAATCCCGATCATTTTCAATTTGTTGCTCAGCCCAATTCAAGAATATATGACAATTCTGGTGGTCAAGCGGCTCCAGGATGTTGATGTGAGCGATCTTTGGTTCCAACAAGACGACGCTACATATGCTGTACTGCCAACGAAGCAACCTACTTATTGAGGAAAACTTTTAGTGAGGGCATTAACTCCGACTTAGGCACATATACCGCTACAAGTAGCCTTAAGATTTTTATTTATAAAGACACTGATGTGGTCTCTGAACCTTAATAGATTTCAAGCAATAACTTTTAATAATTTTTCTCATGACGGCGTTGTTCTTTGACAATATGGATACCAATGAACATGGGTTGTTTCGCTCCTGCCAGCTTGTTGGCACTTTCCTTGTCAGATATGTACTGAGAAACGACTCACTCAGTATCCTGAATACCTCGATCAAAGGTTGCAAACAAAATAGATGTAATTTCTTCATATAAACGGGTTCTAAAAAGCTACAATGGTCAGTAGAAGGTTAATTCTGGGTGCCAGTATCCCAGTACCCATTCATACCGCCTTCAAATGAATCCAAAAATTATCAAAATATCGATTTTCTTGACGAAAAACAAATCATTTCAGCATTTACCAACAACTGCCGGTAAACACCAATATTCTCATAATCCACTAACGCCACTTTTACTTTCAAAACGACAAATTAATAGACGATTTTATGCGCAGTTCATTAACACCTAATGAGCGTGAAAATAAAACGGTAATCACACGCGACCTGCCACAGCAATTAACAGTTTAGCAAGTTGCAATAATCACACGTGTCGAATCATAGAGCGGAACGAAATGATAGAGTGGTGCCTTATGGAGAATAATGAAAAAAATAAATTGCATATACGTCAGCTTGAGGAAAACTATAAACGAAAAGCATTTTCATAGTCAGTCGAGCATGGTCTGCGCACACGCAGCGCTATAGAAGGGAAATGGTGAATTTCAAAGGCACAAAAAAAACCAAGAAAAAATGTTAATTTCGTGAGCTTTCTTCACAATACATTTTGGTCTTTGATTTTGTATTGCAGCTATATGCTATAGAAGACCGATCTAAACAATTTTCTTAAGAGATTCAATCGCTGCCTTAGACAATCATTAACACCAAATTTTTTAATGATATCTTGCCAAAAGAGAAAACTTGCCATACAAGCATTTGATTTCGAACGGTCAGTTTGTATGGCAGCTATATGCTATAGTGGTCCGATCTGAAAAACTTTTCGGAGATTACATAATTGTCTGAGAAAATACAGCATGCAAAATTTCATAATTATTATATCTCGTCAATTGAAAGAGCTTTCCACAAAATCATTTGCTTTCGTTCGTCCAGTTTGTATGGCAGCTATGAGCTATAGTCATTTGATCCAAAAAATTTCTTCGGAGATTGTATGAGCTGCCTAAGTTAATATTTCAGTGACAAATTTCATAAAGATATCTTGCAAATAAAAAATGTTTCCACACAAGCACTTGCTTCAGATCGTTGAGTTTATATGGCAGCTATATGCTATAGTGATCCGATCAAAGCAATTTCTTCAAAATTTACTCGCTGCTTTAGGAAATGGCCGTGCCAAATTTCAGTCAGATATCTGCCAAATAAAAAATCTGTCCAATAAGCACTTGCTTCAGATCGTTGAGTTTATATGGCAGCTATATGCTATAGTGGTCCGATATAGACCAATTTCCAGAAAATAAGCTGCAATTTCTTAGAGCAAAAATCTATAATTACTTCTCAGTGTCTTTAGGGCAGAAAAAAAAATTTATTTTTTATATTAAAGCATTTTATATAAAAAATATGAATTTTGTTGAAGCAGCACCACCACACCTCATTTTTATTTTCGAAAATGTCGTACTTTTTCTGCACGAAATGCGTTGACTCAACACTGGCTGCCCGCTGTGAGACTTTCCTGCCCTTTCAACTATGCCCGTGTGTAGTTTGCTTCCATTATTTAACAAAATTGCTGAGCTGTAATTAAGATTGCACCCAACAACAACAACAAATGCATGCATTCATAATTGAGTGCAAAAACAAAGCAACAATCAAAATAGAGTATGAAAAAAACACAACACACATAATTTATGCGACTAACAACAACAATTTTCAGGGCACTATACGTTATAATGTTGTTGTTATTATTACTATCGTTGTTGCTTTTGTTTTTGTTGTTTTTGTTGCGCTCTCCAGCATGTCCAGCTTGTGGCTTGAATGCGAATATGATGTGCTGTCGATTTTATTAGTCACAATGTTGTTGTTGTTGCTTTTGTTGTCGGCCCTGCCCTGCCACTTCTTAATTACCAACTTCAATTCAATTTTAAAACCATTTTCGAGACGCTTAAAATTTTCACTTTAGCATAAACTGTATCCGGCAGTCGCACACACACGCACACACAGTAACGAGTGATACAAAAATAACACCAAAAAAAACCAAAGCCGCCACGACAAGTGAGCATTGCCGAAATCAGCTGCAGCAACTTAAACGGGAGAGAAAATTAAACAACAAAAAAATAAAAACTAAAAAAAAAGCGAAAAACAAAAACAACTGCAAAATATGCCAGAAAAAACGTATGCAACTCCTTTGGGGCGTTCTTTGCTGCTTTGGTCATTTTGTTGCATTCAACGCGGAGCTAAGAGAAAAGCGCAACAACAACAACACGGGAGTACACCAAGAATTATGATGAATTTGTTCTTAGCATGCACAAGTTGTAGCAGCGCCGCCGAATAGCGAATTTCGTATGCAACCGTCGTTGAGGGGTGTGTTGCCGCCACAGTGTTGGCCGCAAAAAAACGCACTGAGACCGAAATTGCGAAATATCCTAATAAAATGTCCCGCTTCACCGCTCGCTGCGCCTTTCGTGCGACTTTTTGTGGCACCGAAAAGACTGTGTTGATTGTTGGCGCGACGGTTGGCGGCGAGGGTTGCACATTTCATTTGCCACACAAAAATTTCGCCTCACATTAGACGTGCGTGTAAGGCAGTGTCGGGCACACACATATATACACACATGAGTGGAGTAGCACTGTTGCATACTTGTACAGCCATTTGTTGCATGCTGCAAGTTTAGTTGTAGTTCTTCGCTTTCCTGTTTTGCTTAAATTTCGGCAAAAATCGGTGGACACAGTAGCAGTGGCCAAGGACCCGGCGTGGCAAACAGAAGCATTTTAAGATATTCTCAAAAGCATGCGCATTTCAATGCGATAAATACCGTTGAGGCAAACATATAGCAGCTTTTAATGAGTTGCATTAAAGGGAAAAGCGGTCACAGTGTGTTGTGTTTGGCGAAGATAGGCACAAAGATATTTGTCTTGATTGCGACTGGTCAGCTTGTATGGCAGCTATATGCTATAGTGGTCCGATCTGAATAATTTCTGCACTGATTATAGCCTTACTACGGAAAATAATATACGCCAAATTTCGTGAACATACCTTGACAAATAAGAGAGCTTTCTATACAAGAACTTGTTTCGGATCATTCAGTTTGTATGGCTGCTATATGCTATAGTGGTCCGATCTGAATCATTTCCTGAAAACTGATTATAGCCTTACTACGGATAATAATATGCGCCAAATTTTTTCTTTTGAAGATTATCTTGACAAATAAAATAATTTTCGAAAACAGGGAAACTTCAGTTTAACCCTTGGTCAGTTTGTATGGCAGCTATATGCTATAGTGGTTCGATCTGAATCATTTTTTCGAGAACGGTAGCAATATCTTGAGTAATAATCTGTATGAAAATTCATGAGGATATCTTGACAAAAAAGAGAGCTTTCTATACAAGAACTTGTTTCCGATCATTCAGTTTGTATGGATGCTATATGCAATAGTGGTCCGATCTGAATAATCTTAATAGCGTTCTTTTGAAAAAGAATATACACCAAATTTCTTGAAGATATCTCGAGAAAGAAAAAAGTTTTCTATACAAGGACTGCATTTTGTTCGATCACTTTGTATGACAGCTATAGCTTATAGTTATCGGATATCGGCGGTTTTGACAAATGAGTAGTTTCTTGGGAAGAAAAGGACTTCTGCAAATTTTCAGATCTATATCTCAAAATCTGAGAGACTAGTTAGGGTGTTTGCAGACAGTTGGATATGGCAAAATCGAATCGAAGCAATTTTATCGGAAAAAAATTATTATTAAGTGGTTATCTTGTCTTCAGCTGCATAACAGTAGCACCTGAGCACCAACTTTTTGTTTTCTTTTTGTAGTTTGATCCAGAAGTGAGCTCTGATTCGCCGCATGCCTGCATAGGTTTTTACTGACGACAATTTGGATGGCACTGTGTGCCAGTACCACTTCTCCAACCAGATTCGTAGGCACTTTCTTGCTGAAATCACCGTTACAGTGTGTGGTGCATATTTAATTTTTCGGCAAGTAACGCTTCTTTACCGATTTTAGCGCTGCCATTGCGCAAGCGCCCTTCTCCAATCCCACCATTCGCCAGCTTTATGCAATAGTGTAGACACTACTGGGTAGCGGATAACCAGATATGTCCATTGTCAATGCATCGCCTATATTTCCACTTAATTTTGGTTTCACGTGTTGTTTTGTTGTTTTTGCGTAAATGATTGTTGCAACTGTGAGACGCTTAAAAGTGAATTTCAAAAATTCGCAGTTGATTTTAAGTTGCAACGCACGCATGCAACGAATGTACAAATGAGTGGTTGCATACTTGTTGTTATTGCTATTCTTTATGTTGTTGTTGCTGCTGTTGCGCATTCACAATTTTTATGATGAACGCTGCGGCCGCTGTCAGTGCGCTCAAATCGCTGACAAAACGAATAATTGCAAACATCAATAAAAATTGAACGAAAAAAATACAACAACAACAATAAAAAATAAAACAAACGAAATTTTAACGAAAATTCATTAAAGACAAGCAAAAGCTGGCCGTTGAATGCGTGCGGCTTGCCAAAAAAAATAACAACAAAAAAGGCACAAAAACGTCAAATCAAAGACGAAAACTGAAATTCAAGCAAAAACAAAAACAACGCTACGACATAACAGCACAGCAACGACAGCGACATAAAACAGCCAAATAACCCGAAAAAGGCTGTCTACAGCAAATTAGCATTCTTGGGCAATTCTTGCGAGAACTCGACAATTTCATGCGCAGCTTGCCAGCCAGGCACTGCCGCCTGGCCGCCTGGCCGCCAGCCGCTGATGAGTGCGCGCCAAACAAAGAAAAATGGCAAAAAGCAAACGACAGCTCCGCTACATTTTCGCAAAAATTTTGCAACACAATTTTATATCAACATATTTCCAATAAAAACCTCGTACACGCTGTCACACAGCGGCAGCGCGCGGTGTAACGGCAGCCAGCGACGCGAACGCACTCACACACCGAAGACTTAAGCAACAAACTTGATTTAACGCAATTCATTGCCATTTTTAATTGTCGGTCAAGTACGCCGCGCGGCGCATTGCATATCGGCCCCGCGCGTCCACTGTCGCTGCCTCATTTTCTCAATGCTCAAATCTCACTTACGTTGGCCAACTGTCAGCGGCGCGCTGGCGGCGTGGAAGCGCGATTTCGCTAAGTATGCTCAAGAATGGTAGCATAAAATTTGTAACGCGCGTCTGTTAAACTGTTCGCTTTATGGCGCTAGAATTTTTATAGTCGCCGTTGGTTGTTGCTTTTACAGCTTCGCTGCCTAATTTTTTGTAGTCGGCTGTTTTGTTGTTATAAAATTTATGCTGCGCTACATTTTTCTTGATTTGTTAGTCAGTCTTTTTGTTGTTGTGTGCTTTATTGTTGTAGTTTGCATTTCGCAGTTTTCGTTCTGTACGCCTACCAAGCTTTTGACCCCTTACCACACGCTAGCATCCACACTCAGATTTTATTATACCCAAAACGTACATTGAACTGCGGCGCTTCACTTGAAAGTAAGCGCCGCAGCCTTAGCAGCAGCGTTAGAGGAAAATTTGTGTGCGCCATAAAAAAGGAGAAGTCAGTTAATTGCTTCACATGTTCTCTGGGGGGGCTTGTTGTTGTTTCTTTTATGTTCTTTTTTGCGTTTTGCAACACTGCCGCAGTCAGAGCAACAAGCCTTACAGAAACCGTTTTATTTTTAATATATACCGTAATTAATTTACGATTGTAAAAATTAGGTTAACTGTAAAATAGCCGGAAAGAATGTTTCACTTCTTTGCAATTGACACACTCGCGGCATATTGGTAGCTATGCATGTCTGTGCCTCCAATGTGGCATAGTGACACAATGTGTGAGGCAAGCGTGAGTAAGTGGCGTTAAGTGCAAATATTTTCGCTGAAATTCATGTGCCTGATGAAATATTGCAGATTGAAGATTTTTATATAAATAGACATATACTTATATACTTTATGTATGTATATAGTATATAGCCATAGATTTGTCCCTTATATGCAAAATTTATTAACGAAAAAATAGTCTGTCAATGTGTGAGATATCGGCCCGAAATTTTGCACATGTCCTTTTCTCACCAAGAAGCTGCTTATTTCTTAGAACTACCGATAACCGATTACTATAAGCTATAGCTGCCATACAAACTGAACGATCAAAATCCAGTTCTTGTATGGAAAGCTCTTTTATTTGTCAAGATATCTTCATGAAACATTACACAGATTACTACTTAAGATGTCGCTGCCATCTCCAAAGATAATATTCAGATCAGACAACTATAGCATACAGCTGCCATACAAACTGAACGTTCAAACTCAAGTCTTTGTATGGAAAACTCTTTTATTTGCCAAGGCATCTTCACGAAATTTGGCACCCTTTATTATCTATAACATTGCTACAATCTCCCAAGAAATTATTCAGATCGAACTGCTATAACATATGGCTGCCATACAAACTGAACAATCTAACAAAAGTTCGTGTGAGAAAAACTCTTTTATTTGTCGAAATATCTTCACGAAATTTGGCTCATATTATTTTCCGCAGTAAGGCTATAATCCATGTAAAAATTATTTAGGTCGGATAACTATTGCATATAGCTGCCATACAAACTGAACCATGAAACTCAAGTCCTTGTATGAAAAACTTTTTTATTTGACAAGGGATCTTAACAAAATTAGGTACCCTTTATTACCTAAAGCATTGCTACAATATCCGAAGAAATTATTCAGATCGGGTAACTATAGCATATAGCTGCCATACAAACTGAACGATCAAACTCAAGTCTAAGTAAAAAATTGCGAGAAAATTTCAGCTAAATTATTTACACATGTATTTAAATATATATATTTATTCAAATTGCTCAAACAATTTATACAAGTAAGTATGAGTACATCTATATATGTGTATATATGAACACAAAGTCAGCCTGTTAATTTGCATATGTTTTGTTTTCAAGCCCGTGCACACCAACGCGAACAGCTCATGCCATAAATTTAGTGGCAAAAACAACAACAACACTGGCAATACAGCTAAGTAGTTATGCCAAAGCGTAAAATCCGTGTTTGGAAATTATAAACGCACATTACAAATTACATACAGGCCACAGGAGGGTGCCGATAGCGGTGACATGTTGGCAAATGCTGCCCACAAACGCAGACACAGCTGTCAACCAGCCCAGCGCTCTGCAGAGTTTGTGACACACAAAACAAAAGCAACAAGAAAAACTTAGAATCAAAAAAAAGAAAAACTAAAGCAAAATAATTAATTAAAAGGCACTAAGAAAAGGAACTAAGAAAAGTAAAAGCATTGAAGGCAGGGGTTACATAGTAATATTACACATGAATGTAAAGGCAAATTTTACTTTGGTATGTGAAAATATCACTAAGCGATTAGCTAAACACTCAGTTTATAGTATGCACAGATAATCTCACATAAACGTTCGTGCGTGAATGCAGCATTTCGCAGCTTCCGAAGAAAATTCATCGTAATGAGCGGCATAAATCAAAATTACACAGATTTACAGTTACATAAGCGCAGACACACATATATACACTGAGACACACATATGTGCGTTCAAGCAAGCGTTAGCCGCAGCGATAAAAGTATAAACTTTCAAAAGAGATATTCTAAGCTGCTGGCACAATCGACGGCCTAGCCTAGCAGATATATTATATCTTTGTTGTTGTTGTTTCTTTATTGCTGCTGTTGTATGTTGTGGTTATTGTTATCTGTTTTAGTGTAGTTTTCGTACGAACTTGTTTGCAGATGATTTGTTTCGGTCAATGGCCAAGTGTTGGTTGGCCAGCAGCGAGCGTTTGCGGGGCTCAGTAGCGAGCGCAGCGCATCTAACCAGCTTTGGGTCGAGCGAGCAAACGCCTAACTGGTTATAGGGACTGAACGGCGGACTGTCGAGTTGTCTGCATGACTTATTGGTCGGCGAAAACAAAAAACAGAAAACCGTTACAACAACAAATAAAAAGTTTCTAAACAATAACTAAATTTTGTTTGTTCAGTTTGCATGATAGGTATATGTTATAGTGGTCCGATCTGAACAATTTCTTGGAGGATTGTAATGTTGCTTTGGACGATAATTAATGCCGAATTTCGTAAAGATATATTGTTAAATAAAAAAGTTTTTCATACAAGCATTAGATTTCAATCGTTCAGTTTGTATGGCAGCTGTACGATATAGTAGTCTGATTCGAAAAATTTTTTCAGATATCATATTGTTGCCCTGGGAGATAACCCATGCTATCATTTCATGCAAATACATTCACAAATGAAAGAGTTCTCCATACAAGAACTTAATTTTGTTTGTTCAGTTTGTATGGTAGCTATATGCTATAGTGTCCTTATCTGAACAATTTCTTCAAATATTGTCTTAGATAATCTTAGGTAATAAACCATGCTAAATTTCGCGAAGATATATTGTCATATAAAAAAGTTTTTCATACAAGCACTAGATTTCAATCGTTCAGTTTGTATGGCAGCTATGTGCTACAGTGGTCCTTTATTCATGATTCCGACAAATAGTAAGCTTCTTAGAAAGAAAAGAACAAGTGCTAAGTTTTAGAACGATATCTCATAAAGTGAAGCACTCATTTGAATATATAAAAATTTTACATACCCCGTTCAGGGTATAAGAAAACACGATGGTGTATGCCAAGTCGTTGAGAAAAAAACTTAAATTGACCGAAAAATACAAATTTAATAGTAATCTAAGCACACACTGTAAAAAAAAGCTCACACGAATGCATGCTGCGGCCTTAGAGCCGCGCAACCAAAATAACACCTAAATTTGTAGCATACGAAAGACTTAAGCAACGAACTCGTGTACCTATGAGTGTGTGTCTGAGACGCAGTTTCGCTTTGGCTGTTCGTTCAATAGACCAACGGCCCTTAATTGTTCTAAGGTTCGCTTTTATGTATTTGCGTTCTTCGTTTTCGTAGTGCCGCGATTTATTAGAAACCATTTGCTGTGATCTGCTGCTTATCAAGCAGACACTTTACGGCGCATAGCTTACGCATAATTTAACTGACAACTGCTTATTAATCGAAATTTTTTACTTTTTAGCATTTTGGTTTTTCTTTTTTGGCGTTTTGAGAAGCGGCCAGTCACTGCTGGCAGCCGGCAGTTTAAAAATTAAAATTTTTCAATTATTCTTTGCCACATTTTTGGCCTTACTGCTGCCCTTCACTACCGTATTGTGTCGAATGTGGATGAAATAATGTAAAAGAACTTACATAGACCTGCCTTCACAATTAGCTGCGCTTTTCTAAACTCAGCAGGGTTCAGATGATTCTATATATGTAAACAATTGGTATGTATTTGTTGCTATTAATAACCATTAATTTGATTGATTGTGCCAGCGAGTGCAATGCATTGAAGAACTGAAGCGGCAGTGGCTTACATTTGGGTTGCCAAATGTTAAGAATTCTATTTCAACTGGATTGTTTTTGGATATTACAAATCTTTGTAGAAAATCTAATATAGAAATTGTGTGGAGTAAATTATTCATACTAGATTTTAACTAGTTCGATTCACCTTTTCAACATCATATTTAAGTTGAAAAATAATTTTGAAATTTATGGCTCACTTTATCGCTTTCAATGAAAACTTCGATTTTTGAAACTTACATAATTAAGTAAAAATTATAATGACTTCATCTTAACATAATTAACTCCGCATGAGCTCAATGTTCCGCTCAATTTCTCAAATATAAAATAGATTGACTTTAATAGCAGCATAGCTAGACTTCAAACATGCCGTTATTAAAAGTTTTACAATTTTAATGAAAATAAAAAATTCAAGTTTAAACATGTATGAGCAATTTAACAGATACAACATACATATGTACATAGTCACAAAAAAAATTTAAACAAATAAATGCCAAAATCACATTTTCCCACAATTGATAAAAAATTGGAGCTTTACAGCAACAATTTTAAGCCCGATTGCATTTATTACATTTTTGATTCATAATAAAAATGCCAATTTCGCTACCTTCTCCCTCTTAATAAGCCATTAATTTGCATTTTTATTGATTTTCAACTTCTGAGCTATGATGACAAACAAATCGAGCGGAAATAGCACATTCGTCTTGCTAATTAAGGCAACACACCCAAATATGTTTGAGCGATGCCGGTAATTTAGTTTTATGTACGGCAATAAAATTGGCAAAATAAATTTGGCCGAATATTTAAAATACAGCATACCAAAAAAAAAGCATACCGGAAAAAAGTAAAAAAAAAAACCAATTAAAAAATAAATTAAAAATTATAAAAGAGTTAAAAAAAATAAAAAAAGATTAAAAAAAATATTAAAAATAAAATTTAAAAAAATAAAAAAATTAGAAAATAATAATCAAAAAATTAAAAAACAAAATTAAAAAAAAAAAAATTAAAAATAAAGTAAAATAAAAAATAATAATAACAAAAAAATAAAAAAATATGAGAAAAATAAAAAATAATAATAATTAAACAAATCGAAAAAAACAAAAAAAAAAATATTATTTTATTTATTTATTATTTGTAAAATAACAAGTACAATTATTTTTATACATTACACATAAGGCGCACTAGCTACATAGGCTTTCAGCTCCAAAAAAAAAAAAAAAAAAAAATATATATATATATGTGACCTGGTCTACGAAAAGGTAGCTAACGTGCGAAAACTAGTTTATGACTTTTTGGATTCTATCACGTGACCAAGTTGGTCTCATCTTCCATCCGAATCAACTAACTTTTTGACACCTAAGCCCCCTTTCCGTAGACCAGGTCACATATATACAAAAAATTAAAGTAAAATAAAGAAAAAAAAACATATCAGAAAGAAATCTCTTTTATAAAATTTAAGCTATAGCTGTACGCATACATATGAATTTGTCGTAAATTGAACCATAAAGTGTCCTAAAATGCAAAATAACGTAACATCACTTTTCGTAAGTTTAAAGGCGAGGAAAAACGATATAATAGAAACCACTCATATTGAAACAAAATTTGAGTTTTGGTTACAAAATGGTTATATATTGATTATCAAGTGGTTATCAAGTGGTTATATATTGGTTATATCCGAGAGCGGAAGCTGGAAATTTCATGCTACGTATCCATAGCATGATGTAGTGAAGCGTTGATAACAAAAAACTCAACTTCAATTTTTTGTATGATACATTGTTTTGCATTTTAGGTGACGAAATATAAATTGTGAAGAAATCTTGATTTTCTGATTATTTTTTAATGCACTTTTATGTTTGAAAGTAGGAAAATACAAGCAAGAAAGTGCTAAATTTGCAAATAACCAAGCGCTTTATACTCTTGCGATTTTCAAGAATAAAAACCGGGGAAATACCTGCAGATGTTGACAAAACTTTATATTAAAAAGTGTTGAGAAAGCATTTAACATTTATTTTTCGAGAGAATCGTGAATGAATTGCAATCACTTTTATACCTTTTTTTACGCATAGAAGGGTGGGGTGATTGCACAAACTTTTGATTTTACTCGGGTATACTCAACACTGACAGACATATTCAGCATAAGTTTTGTTAAAGGTGCTAGAAAATTATCAGGGAAGTGTTAGAAAGATGGTAAATGAGCTCGACAACTCTCGCGAGTCCGTTCGAATGATTTGGGTGCATATTTTGAGTACGAAACGGATTTTTGCTCGACTCGCACCGATAAAGCTGAATTTTTTGCAACCAATCACCCGGATTTCATCTTGTCTCGCCATCTTGATCATTTATATATATATAATATATATATCGCTATTATCTATCTAGATTAATAAATAACTTTATTACAAACTCAAATCAGCCATTCGAACAGTTTATTGCCAATAAAACACAAAAAAAAAAACAATTACATAAATCTTCAAGACCAACTACACAAGACCACTAATAGAACTCATCGCATTTTATCTTTGACTGCGCAAACATTTTCCCTTAAAATCCTACAGCGCTTACGAGCTTAATACAGCACAGAAAACAACTTATTCATCTCTTTAATTATAACTTACAATAAAATCTCATAGGCCTCAAGTTTATAGAATTACTAATGACACAGGCGCTTCATAAAGTCCAAGACCAAGCACTTTAATGTCTCTATTTCCCCACCAAACACAAAACTTTTGCTTAATTAAAGCAACCAGCAACTCAAGCAAACGAATGTGGCAGCAGAATCTTCTACAATTTTAGCAACTGAAATGAATTTGTACGCGGCACATACCGATAGTTTACTTTATATTAAGTAAATACTTCACTAATTAGGCGCATACCAACACAATGACATTTGAATGACGGCTATTTTAATCGCTGCGCACATATACACCTGCCACCTAAGTGAGGGTATATGTATGTGCGTGTGTGAAGGTGTTTGGCTATGAATTATGTCCAACAGGCATTGCATTGTTGTTGTTGTTACTTAAGCACAATCAATTGTCTTGTAGCGCAGCAATAGTATTTTCCCAAGCCCATTAAATGTTTTTAGAATGTACGTGTAGACAAAAAATGAGACGAAAATAAAAGATTTTATTGAATGTAGAAGAGATGAAGGGCGAATATAGGAAATAATCAAAATTTTTAGTGGCCACTAAAATACCAAAGTGACGCAATGTTTGGGAGTAAATGACAGTCATGTGTTGAGACAAACGAACACATATAGTTATTATAAATATACTGTATACAATTAAAAGTGGCATTTCGAAAGGGTGATGCGGTGACTGGGCCGCGCAGGTAGCCATACACGCATATAAGCGGCACAGGCGACAGATAAAACGTATAAATACAATACACACACACATGGATTATATGCATATGTATGTATATGTATATGGGCCAAGGAAATATCATTTATAGAGATTTAAGGTATTCAGTATTTGTATTATTGCCGATTATTTCTTTATTTTTTTTTTTTTACATACGCGAACTAGTCCATCAGTTTATCAGATATCGATCTGAAATTTTGCCCACATTTACAAACTGAAGCGATCGAAAGCAAGTGCTTGTAGGAAAACTTTTTATTTGACGAGATATCTTTACGAAATTTGGCATGGATTAATATCTAAGACTGCGTTGAAATATCCGAAGAAATTGTTTAGATCGGATGACTATAGCTTATAGCTGTCATACAAAGTGAAGGATCGAAAGCAAATGCTTGTAAGGAAAACTTTTATTTGAGAGATATCTTCGTAAATTTGTATGGTCATTAATTTAGCCAGTGCTACAATCCCCCAAGAAATTATTCAGATCGAATTACTATAGCTTATAGCTGTCATACAAAATGAACGACCGAAAGCAAATGCTTCTATGGAAAACTGTCCCATTTGACGAGATATCTTTAAAAAAATTTGACATGGATCATTAATTTAGACAGTTATACAATATCCGCAGAAATTTGTTGGGATCGAATGACTATATCTTATAGCTGCCATATAAACTGAACGACCGAAAGCAAGTGCTTATATGAAAAACTTTTATAATTGATGAGATATCTTCACAAAACTTGGCATGGCTTATTACCTAAAGCAATCATATAATATACAAAGAAATTGTTCGGATCGGATCACTATATTATATAGCTGCCATACAAACCGATCGAAAAAAAATCAAGGTTTTGTATGGAAAACTTTTTCATTTGACGAGATATCTGCACGAAATTTTGCATAATATTTCTGAAATAATGTTACAATCTCATAAGAAATTGTTCAGATCGCACCACTATATCATATAGCTGCCATACAAACTCACCAATAAAAATCAAGTATTTGTTAGGAATCTTTCATATTGGTGTAGGGTATAATAGCTTCGGTGCAAGCGAAGTGAACGTTTTGTCTTATCATATCTAAAATAATTAAATATACATCCAAAAATCTTTATATAATGTAAATAAGCTCATTTTTCAACAACCAATCCAGACCGAAAAAGGATCTGAATCCAGTTTGTCATACGGACGCATGTACACACACATACACACGCACAAATGTATATAAAATATTTCTAGTTGCTTATATTTATAATAACAATATATATTTGTTGCTGTCGCGTCGGCGCACATAGCAATTGCTGGCACCTTAAATGGCAACGCGCATAGTTGCGACTCTGCTGCCTGCCGCACTTGCCGCGCCTGCCGCTGACATTGCCGCTTTTTCATTTACCGTATGCCTGCCTCTGAGCACTTTACGAATTGCTGGTGACTACTGTCGCTACTGCAGCGGATAATTGCAGACTTTCCACATACCCGCTTACATACACATGCATTTAATGCACACATACATAAGTGGCACTTTAATGGTCGACCAAACGCGACCGACTAAACGCCAATTTGCTTAGTTGTTCCTTCATTATTGCTTGCCTGGCAATTGCACATTTTTGCTTTTGTGACTTTTTCATTTATTTTTCCAGCTTTTTTATGATTATTTGCTGGATTTTTGCTTTGCGCTCTTTGCTTTCGAAAATATGTGACAATGAAAATAATATTGACACTGAAAGCTGTTGAATTGTTGCGGCCGAGGTTGCCGGCTGGCTGCCGTTGGCTTCCTAGCAACAGCGTTTAAATTGTCAATATTTCATTTTTCAGCAGCAACACGAAGGCGCAACGTTCTTCCCAGCGCACACACACACACACACAGACTGGCACTCATCATGCTTGTATGGTGACTAGGAGTAGTCGCTTGGCACTGGCGAAAATAAACGAACTCAGTGAAGCGCATCAGCGCAGCAAATTGAGCAGATTTCATTGTTGTGCTCCCGCTCACGCCGTTCCGCTAGCTACTATCGTCAACTTCCACTTCCACCAACAGTTATAGGCTCAACTTTCGTCGCTTAAAGCTGTTGTTACTATTTTTGTTGCAGCTGCTACTGCTGCTGCTGCTGCTGACTCTGCTGTTGTTGCTCAATCACCATCATCAACTTTTGCTAATATCCGAAACGTTCTCAGCGTCATTGCCGCGCCGCTTCGCCACAGTTCATCGCTTAATGATGACGCTGACATCCCACTTACCAAGCGGCGCGCGGCTCCCGGCCTAAGTGGCCAACTAACTAACTGAATTCCACAGCTGATGACAGCGTCACCGATAACCCATCGCACTTTTGGCAACCGCAATTGCAGAATTCAATTGTCATTTGGCAGAAATTAATTGATGTAGAAATATTAGCAGCAAAACAACAACAACAAAGCTACGTTATGCCTGTATGTGTAAGTGGGTTGTGGCAAAGGCGGCTGGTTGCTGGCACAGCGTTGACAATGTTCGATAAAATGCTATAAAAGAGCCGTGTGAAATTCGTCCAAATCAATAAGCTTGAGAATGTAGTTATGTGTGTGTGAATATTTATACCACTCTAATGGCTAAAGAAGCTATTACTGCCCTCAATTTTCAGTGACAGAAGAGAGATAAGTGAGCATGTGGGCAAAAAATAGTAAGAATTTTTAGTTAAAATTTCGCGTTAAAACTTATTTGTCGAAATATTTTTTTCTAGGTTGGTATGACTGTCAGTGATAGTCGTTCCAATGTCTCTCTCAAGCCAACTTCCATGCACTTTCTACATGTGTCATCGTTTGTAATGTGCATACGGCTGGCAGGAGATGCCAATTAGTTGTGACCAGTGATTAGCCCAATAACCGTCATGAAGTCTTGTTTTGAGACCTTGTAGTGGAAAACTTACGTGCTTTCCTTCCAATCTCTTGCACGTGATCTTGGCGATCCTATATCCCCCTTAAGCGTTCCATCTTATCCTGATCCGACTACCAGCCTTTTCGGAAATTTCGTTGGGTATCATTTTTAATGACTTGACTGGTTCAGTCCTCAATCGGAAGACACTTTCGGCAATCTCACTAAATATTTCTTTTCCCGGAACGTTCTTGCGGCCAGAAATCTAGTATATCTGCATTTCGACAACTTGAAGTGTCGACAGAGCTCGGCGTAATAGATCTCAGCGCCCACTCCACCGGACATTTTTGATCTTACCTCTCTCATTCTCTTTCAAATAAAGCGTGATTGCCTTGACTACCGCTATCTAACACAGTAAGTCAGTCGTTCCCACGACAGTCGAGTCTACGTAATCAGAACGGAACCGGGTTTTTATCCGTCTAAGGACTGTCAATTCGGAAGAGTTATGTCGTTACAACAACAACGTCAACCAATGTATAAGAACAGGTGATAAACCAAATGAGGGGTTGCCAAGACAGACTCGTGTACCTTCTTGTAAAGAGTACTATAACCGTCTTACCGATTTCTAGGTTTCCCATTTACCCATTGGCGTTTGGCATTTAGAGCATTATTCAGCACGCTACTAATTATGTCTAGGCGCTTGCCCTTCGCTAGTAGTATGGTTATATCATCTGCACAGGCTGTCAATTTGTCTGCTCTTCGTTCAAGTTTTTCCAAAAGCTCCTTTGCTAAAGGTGACCATAGGAGAGACGACAGTACACACCCTTGAAGAGTTCATGTTCGCACTAATCTGAGTAGTCTCGCTTCATTCCAACTTGCATTTATCTTTCTCTACTACTTTTATTCACGCTGTGATGGCGGGCTCTATTCCGACTGCTTCCAGACTATTAACGATAGCACCATTATTAAATTATGACATCCAGAGCATGTTTCTTATGCTCAAGAACTCTATCTATATTTAATTTGAACGAGTGAAGTGCAATGCCTCTGGTTCTAACCTTCATATAGGCGTATTGAGCCATCGATAGGTTAATCAATGGAAACTGGTTCCTAAGGTAGGCATCTGTAACCTTTACGATTGCCTTTAGAAGGAATGAGGTTAGACTTATTGGTCCATATTCATTCGAATAAAGGCAGTAATTTTCTTAAAAGCATTAGCATCTGAAGCTGAAATCTTCGCAGCAGACAAGTCATTGTGCCGCTGCTATTTCTAAGCTTTAATACAGCACATGTTCGGATTTGTATTCGGCCATGAACTGTCAACTCGGCACTATTCCTCGAAATTATTTCAAAAATGCAATTTAGGTAGTTATCCATTTGTTTAACTGACTCATGCCACAACCAAATATAAATAAGAAATATAAATCAGAAATGCACAAACCATTAATGAGTACATTAACAGTATTTCCAAGAAATCGAATTCACATAAAACCCAAAAAAAGGAAAATATTGTTTTGAATTAATAAATTAGACAGAGAATTGGTGGAAGCGGTATGCAGGCAAAGCTTTACTTCGCACCCAATAAATGATTTAATCAAAATAATAACAATAACAATAACAATTGCACAACGTCCGCGCGCGGCGACGAACGACGAACTGACTTTGGACCCAAAAACGAAAAGCAAAACGTTGTGCTCGTGTTTTATGCGCGTTTCGACAGTTTAAACGCGTTGCGACACGTTTGTGGCTTAAGTCTAGCGCTTTTGTATTTATTTCCACATTTACAGATTAGTTTCATATTTATATAATGAAGTATTATTTCACGTAGTTAACGCGAATTGTGACCGTCACCCCCACACCTTTGCGAAATTTTGACAAAAAGGTCAATCAAAAATTGCATTTACTACAATTACGAATAATTCATATTTCTCAGTAAAACAAAAATGCCAGCATGATTAATGCAGTGACGTTACACCAACTACCTTTAAGGGGAGTTAATGAGACTATTGATTTTGTGGAAAATACGATTGCAATAATTTTTGCAATAACAATGTAAAATATTCGTCTAGGTGTTAAACAAAATCTTTCTTTTATGAGTGGTGGCATCATAAGTAAAAAAAAAAATTTTGCGCTTTCGAAGTTGGTCTCGAAAATTTAAGTATTTGTCTTCCAATTTCGAAGTTTTATTAAAATTTAAATTACTAAAAAGTAATAGGGTGTTTCTCAATATGTAGGTTTGGTACGGCTTATATGTCAGCTAACTTCGAAAAATTAATTTCGAAGTTCCCTTTGAAAATCGAAATATTTGCCTTCGAATTTCGAAATTTTTTCGAAACAGTATGTAAGTTAAAAAATACCTTCCGAAAAACGAATTTCGAAGTTGGTCTCAAAAATCTAAATATTTGCCTTCGAACGTCGAAATCTTATTGAAACAGTAACTAAGCAAAGAAATACTTTTTCCACTTATTTTAATTATCTATAACTATTTCTTGTGAGGCTTATACGACATTCCGAAAACCTATGGAATCAGCATGCAAGCTAAGAAATACTTCTCGAAAACTAATTTCGAAGGGGGATTCGAAAATCGAAATATTTGAATTCATATTTTGAAATCTCTTTTGAATAGTATGTAAACTGTCTTTCCTCTTATTTCGGTCTCGAAAATCCAAATATTTCACTTGAAATTTCAAAACCTCATTGAATCAGTAGGTAAATTAAAAAAAACCCTTCGAAAAAACAAATTCGAAGGTGATCTCAAAAATCGAAATATTTGCCTTCAAATTTCGAAATTTTATTGAAAAATATTAAATACCCTTTTCTCCTATTTCAATGATTTATAACATTATGTTTATGTAGAATAACTTTTAAAATGCTGAACAGTTTTGAAATTCGCATTAGAAAATGTGTGTATGGTATGTAATTTTCAAAAATTTATTTTCGAAAATGTTGAAGAACTTTTTTAAACTCGCATTAGAAAATGTATGTATATACATGATTTTAGAAAACATATTTTCGATAATGTTCAAGAATTTTGAAATTATAATACCAAAAAATATATGTACACACATATATATTTTCAAAAAACGTATTTTAGAAAATTTCGAAAATGTTCAAGAATTTTGTAATTAAAAAAAATATTTATGAATATATCGAAAATGTTCAAAAATTCTATAATTCGTTTTATAAATGTGAGTACATAATTTTAAAAACATTTTTTTTGGAAAATGTTCAAAAAAGTTTAAATTCGAAAATGTAAGTAATAATTTAAAAACAAGTTTTTTTGAATATCTCTAAATTGTTTAAGAAGTTGGCAATTCTTTTTGAAAAAAATATGTAATCTGAAAAAAAAATATTTTTTAATATTTCCAGAACGTTCCAAAATTTACAATATTAGAAAATGTTTGTATGTATGTATGTATATAATTAAAAAATTCAAAAACTTATTTTCGAACATTTTCAAAAATCTATTTTCGAAAATGTTCATGATTTTCCAAATTCGTTTTCGAAAATGTTTGTTTTGCTCACTTTCAAACTCAAATAAATATAAACTTTCGTCGCTATATGCAATATTTCGTACAATTTTCGGTACAAACCAACTCCCCTTTGCCGTCACAACATGTTGCAAGCGCTACGCACCTGCCTTCACTGCCTGTCAACAATGTCGACTTTTTGCTACGTGCGCCACATGTTGGCTTCGTTAAGAACGAGCTGCTTGCAAACATTTGTTTAACAAATTCTGATTGCCGAAACAAGCTGCCGCACAACAACACGCTGCAAGTAATTGCCAATACGCCATGTAGAACGCTATGATTTTTTGTTGTTGTTATTGTTTGTTGCTATTGGTAATATTGCTTTAAGCTGCCATTAGTTTAACGACATCAAAAGCAACAAAAAACGTGTGACTGCAATTTGCCAGCAACAACAGCAATAACAAGTGCATTATTGTTTTTGTTTTTATTGCTTTTGTTGTTGTGCTGTTGCGCTATTGGTGCGACTGTTGAACCCCCACTTGGTGTACAACTTTGGTTCATGGTCAGCATTATGAATTCAGCTGTCACTGCCACACTATTTGTAGCTCTTACATTTATTGCCGCTTTGCTTTATTCTAAGTTGATTCTTTCTGACATTTATGGCTGCACTTTTATTGCCCGCTTTTCGCCAACAACAAAAACAAGTGTGCAGTGCCGCTACAGCGCTACTTGGCGCGTACTGGGCGCTTGTCTAGCGCAGGCGCTACCCAGGCGCATGTCTATGGGTGTGTGTGTGTGTCACCGGCAGCAATCAGCAAATAGCAAACAAGCTGCGACACCGAAAAATTGTTTATTACACGTTTTCATGTTTGGTTTTTGTTGTTGTTGTTGTTGTTGTTGTTGGAGGTGGTGTTGTTTAGGTGGCTGAGTAAACCAAAGCGATTGCGTGCCGGACCGTTGAGTGCTTTTATTGCGGTTCACTTAAGCTTAGTTGAGCTGCTAATGCGTTTAATTGCCAGTAACATTATGTTTTATATGCAATTAAATGGCATACTGTCGCGCAGGGCGCTTACACACACACACACGATAGCGAGTTGTATGTAAATATTCAAGTGCGCTCATAAATATTTAACATATGCGAAGTATGCGCGATAAATTGATAGCGGAGGCGTCAATGTCCGCTTGACAAACCGATTGGCGCACTCAAACACAAACACACACACATATATTGTATGCAGATACTTGTATATAAACACATCAACAGCCACCCAAGTACCAAAGTACCGTTAGCCGCGCTCTGCGTCCGAGTGCCGTACATTCGCAGTATTAATTGACGCGTTCTTGTCGCCTTGGTCCCCATGATTCGGTTAATTATGCCTGTTTTGTCTTGAGTTGTCACCTTTATGACTTCAACACTTAATTGAAATGAATAATTGGCAAATCGCATTCACCGCGAAGTTCATTAGCAAACCCAATGCCAAAGCAAATTACATGCCACAGTTGCTGCAAGTGCAACAAAAATGAATTGGAGGGAATGAAAACTAGCAAGGCAAGGAAAATGTTGAAATTACAAAGACCAAAGCTTTTGCCAGCTAAGTTCGGGGAGTGGTGCACTAAAACTGTAAATAATCACTCACAGTTGCAACATGTTGCATAGTCCAAATTGATTTTGTGCGACTTTTGTGTGGCGCCCTAAAATAGTCGAGCTATAGCGGAGATATATTTATGAATCGCAGCAGAAATGATGACGGACTAACGACGATGATAATGACGCCAATAAGAGAAGAAATGACAAGCTTCTAGGAACAAATTTCAGGCTTTCATGGAAACGCCAGGGTAAAAAAAGCAGCCACAACACTTTTCATCTGCAAAAGGATGTTGAGAAAGGGCATTCTAAGGGCGTTCACATTTCTACCTAATTCCGCGGATTTTCGAATTGTCTTCCAAGCGGAGATCACAGCAATAAGGCAAGTTGGTTATACTTGCTCTCACAAAGAATCTACTCATAATAAGCAAGGTATTTATAAGGGGTGATCCAAGTAGAGGAACTTTTTTTCAATAGCAATTTTTTGACATATCTCGCCCTTGTCGTGTAAACTTTCATGTTATTTTTGTTCAATATTGCTTGGCACTTCATTTTGGAAAGACCTGCGCCTGAACAACGTTTACAAATCGTTCAACTTTATTACGAAAATGTACGTTCTGTAAAGAAAGTTTTTCGTACTCCTCGCTCAACTTATGATCAACCTAATCGGCCTACCACCAGTGAAGAAAATATAACAGCTGTAGCTGATAGTGTATACGAAAACCATGTAAAGTCGATCCAACGTCGGTCGCAGCTACTCGGACTAGCGTATGGAATGACCTAACGCATTTTATGACGAGATCTTAAATTGAAAGCGTAGAAAAAATTGAACCCGCTCGACCTTTGCAAGCGACATCGCTTCACCCTATGCACTCTTGAAAAGTTCCAAGAATAACCGCTGTTTTCGAGTCAAATTTTATTCAGCGATGAGGCCTATTTCATGAGTACCTATGTAAAACAAGTAAAATTACCACATTTGGGGCGAAGAGCAACCTGAAGAGATTCAAGATCTGCCATTTCATCCAGAAAAAGCAACGGTTTGGTGTGCTTTGTGGCCTGCTGGAATCATCGGTCCATATTTTTCCAAAAATGATACCAACGAGAACGTAACCGTTAGTGGCACTATGATAATCAACTATTTGATACCTGAAATTGAAGCTCATAGCCTTGGTTACATTTGGTTTTAACAAGACAGCGCTCGCTTCCCACATGTCGCATCTATCAATGGATTTATGGAAAGAACACCTCGGTGAGCAGATAATTTCACCTTTTGGGCCGGTCGATCGGCCACCAAGACCTTGTGATATTACACCATTATACTTTTTTCTTTAAAGAAATGTAAAATCTAAGGTCTATGTCGGCAATCTGGCTTCTATTCAGACCTTAAAGCAAAACATCACGCGTATCATTCGAACCAGTCGAAATGTTCGCACGAGTCATCCGAAAATAGATTCAAGGCATGAACCATCGAGACGTAGCCGCGGCCTACATTTGAAACTGTCAACCGTCAAAAAATAAATTCCAAAGAGTGTTGTTTCGAATTATTATAAATTAAATTTTAAGTTTCTGTGTTTTTTCATTAAAAAAAGTAGGGAACCTCGATATTGATCACCCTTTAGATATACACGTAGAAGCTGTTTTGAACAATAATATGTGTAGACTAGAAAATTTTAGAATATCATAAAAAAATTCATATATAAATATAATTGAAGAGAGAGAGATTAGAATTCGAAAAATATGTATAAAAAAAAATTAAAAAATTAATTAAATTATTTAGTATGTAAATTTTCAAAAAAACATAATAGGAGAAAAAATATTAAAAAGGCTAACAAAGTAGGAAGGAAAAAGTAAGAATATTTTTTAAATTTATTATTTTTTTAATTAAAACTAAAATTACATTTTAGAAAAAAAAATAATTTTTTCATAATTTGTAATTCTTTATTTTCTTCTTATTTAATTATTTTTAATTACAAAAAAATATATATTTTAAAAATAAAAATTAATTATTAATTTAAATAATTTTAATTTTTTAATTGTTGGCTTTTGCTATTAAATTTTACTCCTTTTTTTAATTAAATCAAAAATTATATTTCAAAAATAAAAATTAAATATTAATTTAAAATTAAAAATTAGTTGTAACTCTTGTTTTATTTTTTTTTTTAATGAATTTTATTTTTTTTTTTTCAAATATATATATATTTCAAAAATAAAAATTAATTATTAATTAAAAATAGTTGGAATGTTTTGTTTCTATACAAGAATGTTTTGATATGAAAAGTGTTTTTCACAAATATGGCAACTGTTTAATTTAACTATAGTCAAGCTAGTCCAGCTGTTCAAGTTATCATCTCGACAAATTAAAAAATTTACAAAACCTTGCACAACTTTTTTAAACAAAAAATATTTATCTAAACATGAAATTAAGATCTTTAAAGATGCTTGTAAACAAATGCCCGCACGAAATTAACACATACTGAAAAGCAATTAATACAATTTAATTTTCGCACCCGAGCAACGCACACTTGTTGACATACCAAAAAATGATAATAATAATACCGCAGCCCAACTAGAGACATATTCACACCTCATTCACACCAAGCAGCGGCTAACACGCCTCCTCAACGACAGCCCCACCAAAATATTTTTCAAAAAAGCGAAAAGCCAAAAACCAAAAAAAAGGCAAAATCAAGCAGAACAAACACCAACAATTATGCCGGAGCTAAGCCGAAGCTTAAATTATGGCAACACATAAGTCTATTCATAAGCGAGTTTCTAGCCGCTATTACAGCAGCCTGGTCGCCGTGTTGGCATGTTTTGGTTAGCCGGCACAAGCCTTTAAAATAACACACGAGCTTCGTACGAGTGCCAAGCGTTGTACATAGCTATGTGTGTGTATGTACTTACGTAGCAGATAAATATATATATACGAGACATATAATATACGCGTACGTGTGAAATTTATTGTTGCTGGCGGCATATTCGTTTCGCTGCCCAAAACAACTTTTGAGCCTTCGCCGTCGCGCAGAGGTGTGAAGCTGATTTTTTTTTTGTTGTATTGCTTTATAATAATTTTGATTTTTTATTGTTATTGCAGTTGCCTTAATTACGATAACAACGCCTGCTTTGCCATCGTCGCGGACATTAACAAAATAACATTAGCGATCGATTTGCTGGCATTTTTCGATTTTCCTTATTTATTCTTTTTTTGTTTTACTTCTACCACTGCTCGCCTTAATGAGCCAAATATTCAGGATAAGTATGCGCGAGAGAGTACTATTATGGCAGCTTGATATTTTGAGCTATTTCATGACACTATTGGAGTTGTTGGTGGATGCTGTAAGGCGATGTAATTTTAATTTGTTTTTTTTGTTTTTTTGTAAAAATATCTGTCAAAAATCCAATTTTTTGGTTTTTTTTCGTCAAAGTTAAGGTTTTAACTAAATCACCTATTTTTCATTTTGGCTGATCTTGTAGGGAGTTATCCTGCCACCGCGAGCGCAATATTTTAATGAGGGGCCACGGGAAATGGCGTCGCAATGGCCGAGTTTACATTATATTTTTTTGTTAATTTCAGCATTTTTTTGTTAATAGTGTATGTTTTTAACAATAAAAAATTCGAATAAAATATTTCATTATTTATATGAGAAAAAAATTATTGAAAAAATGCTGTATTTTACCTTAGAAAACCCATGTAACCTCTTAAATCATTATCAAACAATTATTCACATAAACGAAGGATTTATATATCAGCATTTCATATTCTCAGCATTTATGTGTATAAATAGTCTAACATTAAGTCAGTTATGGTGTTGGTCAAGCGATGTACAGTCGGATTTCCATATTCATAAGTTTTTCAAGCGTCAATAAATTTCGGAGATGACTTCATTTGTAGTGAATTCGTTACGTATAATTTTGGTCTATGGTTTCAAAGAAATGTTAGCATGCAGTGGAAATCTAAGACATTTTTCTGGAATAGTATCAGCTGCATGAAAGGTTAAGTTTAGGTTAGATTAAATGGCTAATCTGGAGAGATCGCAAGTAATTTTCAACAGCCGCTGCCAAATATAACCAATATATAACCACTTGATAACCAATATATAACCATGTTATAACATGTTTGAAAAGGAGTGTATAATAATCAATATATATGACCTGGTCTACGAAAAGGGGGCTTAGGTGTCAAAAACTCATTTTTTTTATTTTTTTTTTATTTATTTATTAATTTTTGTATTTTTTTTTTTTATTTATTTATTAATTTTTTTGTTTTTTTGACACCTAAGCCCCCTTTTCGTAGACCAGGTCACATATAACTTTATATATAATTTTATAAGCTAAACAAATTTTATAAGCAAAATTCAAATTTTGTTTCAATATAAATGGTTTCGATTATGTCGTTTTCTTTGGCTTGTAAACTTACATATGTAAAGTGATGTTTCGTCATTTTGCATTTTAGGTGACGATATACAATGTTTCCAAAAAGACATCACTCGTTTTTGAAATTCTAGAAAAGCAAAGTCAAAATAAATTTTGGACTTTTTTCTTTAAAGATTTTTCTGCTATTCTTCTTCTTTACTGGCGTAGACACCACTTACGCGATTATAGCCGCTTTTCTGCCATTACTTCGAAAAAATTAGCAGAGAAAATAGAGGGGTTTTCTAAATGAATTTCAACAAATTTTGAGAATCTAACGGAGTTTTTAATGCTGTTATGAGGAATGATGAAACTTTCATATTTTTATACCTTAAGCAGAGTGTATTAAGTTCGCCACGATATTTTTAATAGCCAAAAAGAAACGTCAGAAACCCTGTATAGTATATACATAAATGATCAGCTTGGCGAACTGAGTCCATTTAGACGGGAAGAGATTTCTCCGTCCGTCTCCGTCCGTCTCCGTCCGTCTCCGTCCGTCTCCGTCCGTCTATCTGTCAGTACATACGCGAGCTAGACCTTCAGTTTTTAAAATATTGAACTAAAGTTTTCATAAGTACTTTTCTCACCAAGAAGCTGCTCATTTGTCGGAACTTCAGCTATTGGGCTACTGTAACATATAACTGTCATACAAAGTGATCGATCGAAATTAAGTTCTTATATAAAAAACTTTTTTATTTGAGAAGATATTTTCACGAAATTTGGCGTGAAGTAACAACACAATCTCTAAAGAATTGGATTCAGTCACTGTAGCATATATGTAGGTGCCATAGAAACTGAACGTTCAAAATCATGTCTTTATAAGGAACACTTTTTTGTTTGTCGAGATATCTTAACGAAATTTTACTCGAATTATTCGTTAAAGTAATTATACAATATATTAAGGAATTGTTCAGATCGGATCAATATAACATATAGCTGCCATACAAACTGAGCGATCAAACTCAGGTCCTTGTATGGAAAATATTTTTATTTATCGGAATATCTTCACGAAATTCGGCATGGAATACTTTCTAAGATAATGGTGTAATTTCCAAAGAAATAGTTCAGACCGGACCTCTATAGCATATAGCTGCCATACAAACTGACCGATCGGAATCAAGTGCTTGTATGGGAAGCCGTTTCTTTCGACGAGATATCTTCACAAAATTCGGCATGGTTTATTGTCCAAGGCTACTCTACAATCTCCGTAAAATTTGTTCAGATCGGACCACTATAACATATAGCTGCCATACAAGCTGGCCGGTCAAAAATAAGTTTTTGTATGAAAAACTTTTTTATTTGTCAAAATATCTTCACGAATTTTAGTACAGATTATTGCCAAAGGCAACTCTGTTATTTCAGCAAAACTTGATCAGATCGAATCACTATATGATATAGCTGCCATATAAACTGGAATGATTGGATTCGAGTACTTGTAAGCAACCTTTTGTATTTGTGAGGGCTATTATAGCTTTTATGCAAACGAAGTTGCCAATATTTCTTATTTAAAATATGTTCAAAAAAGCAGTCAATAAATCAACGCGGTAAAAACATTTCCAACTGTTAGATAACAGTATATATTACTAACAAATCGCCCTCGCCACTAAAACATGGTGAGCATGCTTTTGTGTTGTCTTGAGGAGGTGTCTTCAAAAATAGTAAAACTGCACGCCTAATTAAACTACTAACTGCTTTCATTTATTAAAATATATGTTAAAATGAAGCTTATAGCAACATGAGCGCGCAAACGCTTTCCTACAACAGCAAACAGTGTGTATGGACTTTTCACCAAACGACTTTCAGATTTACGCACACGCACGACGTATCTTTCACTGGCAGCAACCATAATGCATTTGAATTCACATATGATAGCCTTTATGTAAAAACAAACCGACACACACACGATTGAACTGCAGGAACTTCGACTTTCCGTCGCTGCTGCGCATGCGTATGCCAAGCACGCAGTGGCTGTCAAGCAGCAGCGGCGGCAAATATACAACACAGTCACAGACGTAACAAATTCAAACAACAATTCAACAATTTCAAAGCACATATGCCTACTTGTTGCATGCAACGATGAAACACTCTGCACTAAACAAAAATACTAATGCCTTGAATGCGCTAAACCAGAATTTAACACACAAACAGCGCACACACCACCGGAGTGGAGTCAAAAGAAAATATTTAACGAAAATCTAAGAAAATTGCAAATAATTTAATTTTTATTTTTTAACATTTTTTTCTAATTAAAAAAATATTATTTTTTTTAATAAATAATAATATAATTTTTTTACTTTTTTTAATTTTTAATTTTTATTTATTTTTTTTTTTTACTTTTTAATTTTTTTTTACTTTTTAATTTTTTTAGAATGAAAGTTGTGCATGCATTTACCATTTATGTTGCACCAACGTTGCGGCAACTTTTAATCCTTAAACTGCAAGCGTACGGCAAAGTTGTTGTTACTGTGTTAGAATTTGTTGTTATTATTGTTTTACAAAACCTTTTTTAGTATTAAATATTTGTTATTTTATAATATTTATTCAAATGACATTTGCTGCTTGCGAAGCCCAATGTTGCACTTACACACAAGTAAACACAATTTCACAAACTTAACGGTATTCAAAGCACTCCATATTTCTAATTGTATGGGGCACATATGCACATGACTCTCTAAGCCTGGATGTGTGTACTAATATTATTTTCAGCTTTATTTCTAAGCGTTGCGCCGCTTACAACATTTCAGCGCCGCCGCGTAGGGCGTACGAATATGCAACAAACACATGACGTTCACACACTTTATTTGCAACATGAATTAATATATATATTTTTATGCTATATATGTATGTATGTGTGTAGACGCGTGCACTTTTTACAAGAATTGCAAAGGAATTCACAATTTCAGAGGCGTGTATGCCACCATGTACATATATTTCGTGTGCAACGCAAATACAATGCGCTTGCAAATTTCTGTTTCCGCACAATTCCGTTGGAAATTTTTTCACAAAATATCAATTTATCAAAATTATATATATTTTTAGTGATTTAGCACTGCTTTCTTACTTTTAGTATCTTTCGATTCTTCAGAAAACTTCACAAAATTATTGCAAATTTGCATTTATGTATAAAATATAAAATGAGAAACTCCACGAACGCGTCTCAGTGCGCACAAAATCCAAAAATTCGACGAAACACGAAACGTCCGCGCAACGCTGCTACACAAAATCGCGGTCGTAACAAAACTGGAGAGACTTCGAGCTGCTGGAGTGCGTGTCGGCCGGAATGGAGGTGTTCAGATACGGCCAACTGGCAATTTGCTCGGCGAGAGCGCGCCAGAACGTTGGCAACAGACCAAGCAAATAAGACGCTCACTCCCACTCTCTCAGCTGCTGTCGCTCTCAGTGACAGCCGAACTCTCAATTAGCATTGCGGCTGGATGCAACTTGCCACAGACACGTATTTATGCGGACAAACACAACAAAAACAAAAAATGAAAAAAACAACAAATACAACAAAAACAAAAAATACAAGAAAAACAACATACAACTAATACTAAAATTAAAAATATTACAACAAAAACAACATATACAGCAAATATAAAAAATACAACAAAAATAATAAATACAACAAAAACAACATATACAACAAAAACAAAAAAAAAAACAAAAAATTAAATATATACAACAAAACAACAACAACAACTGTGAGCCGTGAAGGCAAATGCAGACATTTTTTAATGCAGCAACAACAACAACAACAAAGCAGTGAAGACATCAAGCGCAAAGGCAACTAGCAAAAGCAAAGAGGACAACAATAGCAACAACAACAACAACGGTAGCGCCAACAAAAATGTCCACACACTGTAACTGTTGGAAAAGCTGTCCAGCAAGATCATTTACAATTTACAACGGCCGCATACAACAACAACCAACTGCAGACAACAACAATGACCAACTGCACTTAACAACAGCAACAACTCGAACTGCCAACAAGAACATACCATTTGGAGCGCTGGACTCTCACCAAATGTGGCAACTTGTTTTGGGCCACAGCTCAACGCTCATTAGTGCTGAGCGCGTAACTAAATAATGGCCAACAAAAAAACAAAAACAAAAAACGGAAAATGCCCTGGCAGCACAGTCAACACAGGCAATAAAAGTAACACAGAGCGCAAGCGTAAATCTCATCGCCGCTGAGCGTGCACTTGCATTTGAGTGCAAGTAGAAATGTGTGCGCGCTCAAGTTCTTGCCACAAGCGCAACAGAACAGGACTTGCTATGCCAGCGCATTGGAGAGCAGACAGGCTACGTACCTGTTCAGCTCGGTACTTCGGCACTTACATTCAGGTAAAACCAGAAATTTTCACTTGTTTTTCCAAGTCTCACTTTTCATTTTCGCTCGCTAGTACGCTCTCTCTCTCTCTCTCTCGCTTAAGTATTTTCTTTACGAGCGTTTGGTTTGGTCAACAGCGCGCAAGCGTGTAGACAAATTCTGTCTTCTACTGAGCGTTAGAATATAAAAATTTTATGGCATCATTTTTTATCAAACGAATGGTGTAATATTAATGTGATAAAAATCAATAGTCGAAAACATTTCGATTGGGTATAATAATAGGCAGGCAGTTAGAGTTTGAGCAGGTGTTGACCACACTGGTGACGGGGTGAGTTGATGATTAAAACAAGTTTCCTATCCAAAACTGTTCAAGCTTGCTGGTAATATGGGTATTCAAGACTATGATAAGATGATTAGTAAATTACTAGTATTTAGAAGAAATCTTACAGCAACGTGATTAGACAGCGAGTTGAAGTCTAAACACTGCCTTTGATTAAGCTATAATACCCTACACAAATACAATACAAAATATTTCTTAAAGAACTGGATTTTGATCGTGCAGCTTGTATGGCAGCTATATGCTATAGTAAGCCGATCTAAACAATTTCTTCGGAGTTAGCGCTGATGCTTTGGGCACTCAACTCATGCCAAATTTTTTGACGATATCTCATCAAATGAAAAAGTTTTTCATATAAACACCTGATTCCAACAGATCAGTTCGTATAGCAGCTATAAGCTATAGTTGTTCGATTTGAATAATTTCTGTGGATATTGTAGAGTTAACTTGGAAATTAACCCATGCCGAATTTCTTGATGATATCTCATCAAATAAAAAAGTTTTCATATAAGCACCTGATTCGAAACGTTCAGTTTGTATGGCAGCTATGAGCCATAGCAGTTCGATATCAACGTTTCCGACAAATAATCAGCTTTTTGCGGAGAGACGGACGAATACACAATTTCAGATCAATAATTTAAAAATTTGAGGCACCAGCTCGTGTATATACAGACGAAGATGTAGACAATAGATTGTCCATGTCCTAGCAACGTCCAAACCGGCTTCGCTCGTCATGCTGTTCATTTATATCTATCGTCACCTAAAATGCAAAACAACGTTTCATCAAAAAACAATTGGAAGTCGCTGTCAGATATAATAATAAATATATAACCATATGATAACCAATATATATCCACTTTATAACCAAAACTCAAATTTTGTTTCAGTAGTAGTAGTGGCTATTATAACCTACGCTTGTAAACTTCTGAAAATTTACATTACGTTGTTTTGCATTCTGGGTGACGATATGTACATACAGCTTATAGGGTCTCCGACGTTTCCCTTTGGGTTTTATAAACGTCGTGGCAAACTTAGTACACCCAGTATATCTAGGACATAAAAATGCTTGAGTAGCCTTTGAAAGTTCTGTCTCTACTGAAGCTTAAACAGAGAAATTGCTTCATGGTCTGTAACTTAATTCGATGAAATTCTTGTTATTTCATATAGTACTAACTTCAAAGTCTGTTGGTACAAGGAACGGACTCAACATCTCTTAGACATTGCATACATATAGGCAACTCAGTTTCAGAACTTTTCTGTTTTTAATGGAAAACTATTTTATCTCCTAATGTTTGTGCCAATCCATGATTTTCTGCTGTGATTTATCAAAGAGATATGATCCTTAGTCTATATAATGTTGCCTACATTTAGGCGAAATATTGATCAATATATATAATATTGCCTACATTTAGGCGAATTATTGATTACTTTTTATATAGTTGCATGCATTTAGGCGAAATATTGATTAATTTGCTGCTTTTTTTCATCAAAGAGTTACGATTCAGTCCAATATTGATTAACACGTAACTCTCAGTTTAGTGTCTACACACAGTTGATTTATAGAAGCTTTCGTACGTTTGAAAAAACCAAAATTCTTTGAACTTTTCAGTAAACAAGACAATCAATTAGCAAGTAACGCTTAATTTAAGCAGCGCCACAACACATTTCCAACTTTCGAGCATGCAACATTATATGCAACGAGTTTTCAAAATGTTGCCTTTTTGTTTTGACAACCGAATTACGCTTTTCTTTGCACTCACACCAAATTAACTGCCATCTTTGCTTTCGACTTTGCTCGCAATTTGTAAATTGTGCAATTATTTACTTGCTCTCGCTCATCATAATCTAAACGCTCGACTCTTAGCCGCTATGAGAGCGCGGAATATTTCCTGTAGCCGCCGGCAAAATATATACCAACATGTGCGCTAAAAAAGCAATGTTTTTGTATAATTATTGACTTGCAGGCTGCAATAGAGTTGGAACTGTGTAGAAAACAAAGCAATGAGCGACAAAATGCAATGTCTTGGCAAGGAGCAGCTAACTGAAAATTCTTTCAAAGAAATTTTTACCTTTTGTACTGAGCAAGTCAGTGCAAAGCACGGCAACTTAGCATACAAATGCTGCAAGTAAAATTCAACGAAGAGCGCCAAGCCTGGTTCTTTTACTTTACGTTTTTTGTTGCTTTTTGTGCTGTGCTCTTGAACGTCATTAAGCGGAGAGCGTCTTGTGTTGAGCGTGGCACAAGGTTCGGTGTGTTGATTGAGGAATACAGGAAAACTGGTTTCGAATTAAAATTATCGATGCTCATTTTTTAGTTTGCTACGCTGCTATGTTGCTGCTGCTGCTGCTGGTTGAACTCCTTTACTGCTGGTTAGGTGTGTGAGTGTCTGTGCTGTTTTTTCTTTATTTTTTGCTGGTGATTCCACATTTACCTTGGCTTGGCTTTAGACCTACCTTTCGTTCTTTTGTTGTGTTCGCAGTTGCTGTTGTTGTTGTTATTATTATTATTGTTTTGCTATTCTTCTACGGTTTGGTCACTTTTTAAAGCGTCTTTTTTGTCTATGGCTTTGTTATTCTTTGCCTTTCGTATTGGTCTCAACGGTAATATACATGTGTAGTTATATAGGTACATATTCCTACATATGTATGTATATGAAGATATGTGTATAATATGTTTACATACATATATCCCCTGCACGTGGGCTTACACTTTACTCATACTTATTTTCTATATTCATCTATACATATACAAACATATATATATATGTATAAATATATTGTGTATATTACATATACACATATGTAAAATATTGAAATAGAGACATACATAGAAAAATATTGCTGAAATGTCTAAGAAAATAATTTAGGTTTGCAGAAGATTAAAAAAAAAAAAACAATATAAATGTTCACTTTGACTGCACCGAAGCTGTAATACCCTTCACAGTTGCATTTCCGATCGCATAAAAGAGAACAAAAATATCTCTTTCTTGATTTTGAACGATCAGTTTGTACGGCAGCTATACGCTATAGTCGTCCAATCTGAACGATATGTTCGGAGATTGTAGTCTTGCCTTAGGTCATACAATATGTCATACTTCATGAAGATATCTTGTAAAATACGATACAAATGACATTGCCATTTTAGTGACGGGAAGTTGTCTACACATCATTAGCAATATTATGACGACCCCTCTGAAGGCATTCCAGAATTGCAAGCGGGTCTGAGAATTAATCCAAAAAATATTTTTGTACTCACCAGGAAACTACAAAATTTCTCCTTGGAGGTGATAAATGGTACCCAACTCTCTCCCAAGGACCGCACCAAGTACATAAGGGTGGCCTTGGACAACAAACTGCTGAAGCACAACGTAAATGAAAGAATGAGAAAGGGCAGCAATGAGTTATTTGCATTTCTGCAGATACTTAGCACAACCTGTGGAATTTCTTCCTTCTTCTGCAGCGGTACTACACAGTTTTTGATGGTCAGGCATATCGGAAGCCAATGGAAAGGTTCACTGCCCTTTGCTCTAAGAACCACTCTAACGTCAGCTATTGAATTAACTAGCCTGTGATCTATTGATATCTTCGCTGAAACCTGCGCAGCAAAATCGGTGGGGCGACTACTGGTTGCAGGAGAATGTTATGAATGTTAGAATATGTTGATATAGAATTTTCGGTCATAGCTCGGTGATTAACAGCCGTTCGGCAAGCAGTCGGTGATGATCCAATTTTTCAAATTGGAAAAGGGGGTTCAGAGTAAACATAATTGGGGTAAAGGTGTGCTAGCTTCACGCACTTTAAACATTTATACCGATGACTCGAAAATGAAGGACGGAGTTGAAGCGGAGATATATAGTACTAATATCATTAGCCTGCCAGACTTACCTAACCTATTCTTAACAAATTAAAAATTGTTTCATACAAGAACTTGATTTTGGTTAGCTTTGGTTCAAATAGCAGATCCTTAGAGAGAAACGAACCTGTGTGCATAGATATCTCAAAAACTCTTCAACGTATCCATGTGGGTTGGGAAAGGACCCAGATCCAGTTTTGAAACTATTTCGAGGTAGACTTAATATAACCTGTTAAACTCTCAGATCTTTAGAAAAAGTTACGTATGCTCAATAACGTGAACTTACGAGAATCTGGGAGGAATATAAATACAACTTAACCTCCTATAGTAAGGAGATTAGATCTGCAAAACATAAAAGCTTCAGGAACTTTTGTGAAAATGTCACCTCCACACCAGAAATAGCTAGACTGCAAAAGGCCCTGACCAGAGGCAATACTGACACAGCATTAGCAATGAAATGATGCGATGGTACAAATACGACCAGAGCGAGAGAAACAGCTGCGGCAATTCTGCTAATGTTTACCCGAGTAATAGCAAGACGACTGTTTACTGAGGACTGAATCCAGTGGGATATGACTTCATTCGCGAAATTCTAGTCTCCGATATAGGGAGAGCAGGTCCTACTGCCACAGCTTGTTCAGCTGATGAGGGCCTTGAACTGGCGTATATCCCTGAAATATAGTGCGAAGGTGATCTTTATATCCAAGGTAGGAAGGAAGGACTGTTCACTAGCAAATCCTTTAGGCCAATTAGTCTGACTTCCTTCTTAATAAGAAGTATGAAAGAAATCGTGGAAATAAGGTCGAAGGCGCTGAAAATTGCAAAAGCAAAAGGAAGTAATGTTCTTCGCCTTCCTAGACATCGAAAGTGCTTTCGACAACACGTGTCACGAAAACGACTGAACAGTCTATGGGAACGTAAACAAATGCACCTAATCTGAGTGACCGATCACAAAGGTATCGCCGGGAAATGAACTGGCTGATAAACTAGAGAGAGGTATTGGCAATAATTCCAAGGCATGCGTCATTCCAATTGGACAAAGGGTGGTTACAACCTCAAAAGGTTTAAATTTGTAATCAACCTCCCAAGGGACAAACTCAGGCTATTTGTCGCATTCTACATTAGCCACGATAAACTCAAGAAGCACTTATATAACATGGGCCTAGCTTCTTGTGCAAATTACCGATTTTGCAACAGGGACTCCAGAACACCTGCTAACTGACTGCATAGAAGTCTGCAGACGCAGAATAAAGATCCTTGGGCGTATGCTTTCAAATAGGGATCACATCGCCTCATTATCACCCAACAGTATATTGCAACTTATCAATTTGCTGGGGTTGTGTGGATTGATGTGACTTAGGAAAGCGCACAATAGACCTTTGGTCACGGTACAATCCTCATATATTTATCTTATAAAAATCCGATATAAAAACCTTGGTTTGTTTTCAAGCATAAACTCGGAAGTTGGAAAGTTTTCCCACTACAAAAAAAATCTTTTCGTATTTTATCAATAGATGTCCTTGCAATCGTATATAAAATCACATTGTGTCATGCCGTATAGTGTTGGAAAAGTGAGATTTTAAGCTTCATTTAACCAAAAAAAATAAATTCGGGGAAGTTGAGAAAAGGTTACGGCTGATCAAAAATGAGTGAAAATAATGAAGAAATTCGCTATATTTTGAAATTTTTGTATAAAAAAGAGAAGCATATCACCACAAGCCATCAAAGAAATTTGTGAAGTTTACCGAGACGATAATGTATCAGTACGTGTAACACAACAGGGGCTCGCTCGCTTCCCTTCTGGAAATTTCGATTTACACTAATGAAAGTTTTGCACTGATGGAATAATGTCTCTAGCGGAAAAATGGCAAAAGTGGTCGACCAAAATGGCACATATTTGTTTATTTATTTATTAGTATAAATAAAAAAAAAAAATAAGTTGAAGTTTGATTGAAAATACGAAAAGACTTTTTTGACTACAGAATATATTGAACTTTTGCCTTTGTTGGTATTTAAGCTCCTAGCACAAGGTTAAGGAAACTTCGAATTCAGTCACGACATAAGTAAGAAGTCATTAAATCTGATCACCAAAAACCTAAAATGTCACATCATTAAAAGGTGACTTTTTCTTCAAATCAAATAACATCAAAATAACCAGTAAGAAACTAGTCCGCAAGCAACTATTCCCAATTGGAATTCAACGCACATACGCGTACACCTGCGCTGGTAAACGTATTTCCGCGCTTCATTTATACATCAGTTCCAGATCATTTAGACATTTTTTCACTTGTAACTTCTCCAACACAACAACATACAAACAAACACATACGTTTGATATATACATATGTAGTTGAACATATATATAAATACCACAAATCACCGCAAAGGGTAATCTTTTAACAATTTTCGCTTTCAAATGCTGAGGACCATTGTCTGCGGCGTCAGTTGGCCATTCTTGAGGTTAAATTGTGCTAACTCTATTGCCAACCCACATAACTAATTGCTAGCAATCAATTACAACAACACAACACAAATTACCATCGACAATTGAAATTCGACACAAACACATACACACTCACACGCATGAAGACACTTAAATGATGCTCATAGTTTTGGCTTCAATGTGCTTAATGTATATATGTAAGTATGATTATGAGCATATTTAGGCCTGTATGTGTGCGTTTTTGTAACATTTGGTTCGCAGCGCGTTCGAGTTTGCCGCTTAAGTCTTTCGTTTCTAATTGACAACGATATGAAATTCATTAAGTTTCCATAAATTTCGAACGTGCGAACGTCAGCATGCCGATTTATGAGACGAATATACATACGCACACATATATGCAAGCAGAAAAACACACACATGCCTACATATTCATACAGACATACATACATATATGTCTACAGATTCGTTCCTGTAAGTGCTCTGAGCGCTGTTTGTTTACTTTCGAACATTTATGACTGTAAGCAAGTGTATATGCGTGCACACATACATATATACATGCAAACATATACACACACGTGATGTACACTCGTCTCTGCAGTTCAAACAAAGAAATGAATTTCCTTAATTTTGATTACTTCACGCCAAATTTGATATGCACATATATCCAGGCGTTTTTGTTGTTGTTATTGTTACACTCGCCACAACACAACACAAAGCATTTGACACTTGCCAAGTCGCTGCAACAATAACACGGTAGCGTCGTCGGCAGGCAAGCAACTCCGGACCATCGCCAACAGAATCCAGAATCCAGCAACTCAAAACACAACAACAAGTATAAGGCGAGAAAAACAAACGAAAGGCACAACAACAAAACACGAGCAGTCAACAAAAGGGCCAGCAACTGCAGATACTCTACTCAAGCAGTGCGCGCTGATGTAGAAGAAGGGCATAAAATACAAAAAAACGCAAGAACAACAAAACTGTTGCTGGTGTTGCTTTCTATTTGTGGCAATGCTCGGCGCAACAACACTCACGACACGTACACGATAGTCGAAAAACCAAAATACATACTTTTAATAATATTAATGGAATTTGATTGTGTCTAATATGGCATGGTCGCCACAAGAAGAACAGGCAACAAAGAGCGGAGCGCTTTACGTGTGTGCTTAGGTGAGCGAGCAGCAGTGCCGCGGCATAAGAGCGGTGTATGAGTGGCAGCTATATAGTGTGGCGCATGCTTAGCAGTATTGAATGGCTGAGCCAACAGACAGCAGGCAGCAGCCGGCATCTTCATCTTAATTTTTCACTCATACAAGCATGCGTCCATTTATGCTTTTTAACCACATACACACACAAACACATGCATATATGTATGTATGTAGCTGTGTTCAGGTGTGCGGTGTTCAATTCTCTCTTTTAGCGAGGAAATAATCTCATCTGTGATTACAATTGTATCGAGCGCCTGAGCCGGTTTGTTCATTGAGCGCACGCGTTCGCGAGCACCGCAACATATTAATGGCAATCGACGGCTGTTTTGGCGAGCACAAGTGTTTGAAAAAATGAGCGCGACGCGTACTTCTCTATTTTGCGCCTAGCAAACAACATGCAACTGATCGACAGTGGTTGACTTTTGAATTTTTTTTTGATAAAATAATTTTAATAATAAATCAAGCAGTGACTTCGAAGAGAAATTGTTGAGAGGATTCCATCTCATCTTCTTTAAAACAGCCGATAAAACTGGAGGCATGAATCCCGATGGGACAGTTTCCAATTGGAACACCTACAATTACTTAAAAGTTATGCTGAGAGCGAAGAGTTGACCACACCTCTTACGATTTACCCTCGCACAGCTATTAGTAGTTGAACAAGGCTTTCTGGGAGATCTGAAGCCTTAACAATCCTGCAGTGAACCACAGGAAGCCAACGGAGCTCCTACCCGTTCCAATTCAACGAGCTCAAGACTAATATCGCTGTCGTAATATAGAACACTCACACTCTGAAAGAGACGCTCCGGAGCTATAAATCTACTGTCACCTTTTTTTCATCCACCACTGCTTGGAAGACACTGCAATGGTCAAGAAGCCTAAGACTATAGCTGATGGATAGTTCCTAAGAATACACTCCTTTATCAAATCTCCTGAAAACGTCGATCCATTAGCAAAAACTCACCGTCCCTCTACTTGAAGGAGTCCTTCTCTCCCATGCCTCTCTCAAAGGTATATACGCAGGGAAGCGACAGTCAGAACTATGCGACCTGGTATTCCAAGTATTTTAGGGTACGAAGGTTCCAGAATGTTCAGGCTCAGTGATCCAAGTAACTTAATTTTCTGAGTCTAAGGCAAGTTATCGCTGCCATAAACCTTCGGCTATGTACACCGGTAACTTTAGAAAAGGTTTATTTCCAGCGTCCTTCGCCTTACAAAAATGGCGCACCTTTGATTAGATACCCCACCTTTTACCAATGCTTTCCTTGCTCTGTCTTTGAAGTTGGGTTTGGATGAGAAAATCCTGTCTAGGGTGAGCCATGGATACACGGCAGCCGATGCTTTCCTTGCTCTATCGTTGAAATTGGGTACCCAAGAATGATTCCTGTCTAAGGTGAACTATAAGTACTTAACTCTGTCAGTATGCCGGAGACACATACCTCCGAAGTGAAAGGAAGTGATAAGAGGATTCACTTTGTGGAATGCCTCAACACACATTCCCTTGTTGCCGCACACTACCCCATTCTGCCACGATCTGGCTATCGCAGAGAAGTTTTAAGATGAGGTGCTTAAGGTTCGATTCGACGCCAAACCTATTCAAAGCTGTAATGAATGCCACCTCGATATCGAAGAACTGCAAAATCATTATTTCTTATAGACAATATCGAGGAAGGTCCCCATTGCAAACTCTTTGTTCCTTCCGGTCCTGCCGAGCCAGAAAACAAGAGTTTGCTAAGCAGTGTCCACCGACCTAACTTTACAAGAGGTATGATGTGCCTCTCTAAGGTTTTCAATAAGAGGAGAGACTGAAGTCAAAAATCCTTGGTCGACACATGAGATCTTTTATCGGTCTGCGAGATAAACGCAACCCTAACCTGCCTCCAAGCCTCAGGAACATTTAGTTAGATCATAGGTAACTTAGAGAGGAAGTATTAATAAACGGTGAGAGAAAAGCTTTAAAACTCTCATTGCTAAGCAGTACATATTCATTTGAATGCCGAAAGTGTTTAGTAAAAATCAAAAAATCCCCAAAAAAACCAAAATTATGCAAAATGACCCACTGTAAAGAGAGTGCCCCAACTACAGAGATACCTGAGAATTTTTGGTAAAAAAAACATAACGCAAACACGTTTAATAAACAAATTCATTAAATAGCGCTAACGCTCAGACTCTGCGCTGATAAGCGAGAAAAACAGTGGAGTGCGCTCTCCTACGTCATAATCAGTTTTTCTCCATGAACTTGCACGCTTTTGTATTTACTAACGTCTACATTTCAGATTTTTTTCGATTCGCTATGCGCTATTTCCCATATTTCTTGCATATTTCGTTATGTTTTTCAAGCGTGTCTCATATGTTTATGTGTGTATGTATTTGTGTATGTTGGCTTGTGCATAAGTATTTTGTTTGATTATTTGTTTGAGTTTTTCTTCATTACTCACTGCTAAGACTATACTTTTCGCTGTTCCTCGATTTTCCATACTTTTCTCAGCAAAAGCGGCTCACTCACATGCACACACACATGCACGTCACTACAAGAGGAAAACGAAGACCTTTGCAGTGACTATGTTGTTGTCATTCTTGTTTTTGTTGCTGCTGTTATTATTGACCGTCGGTGGAATTCCTCTGCGCAAAGTTAACCGCCGATAATGATGACGAAGATGATAGCAACGAGTGCGAGCACAATGCGGTAAACGGTTGTAGAGTTACCGCGGCAAAGTGTTGTTGCTATTGTTGTAGTTTAAAATTTGAGCTTTAGTAAAAAATTTCCTTTGCATTTAGATTTGGTTATATTAATTGCTGAGCATAAAGAGATTGGCGATACTTTTTTATTGTTGTTGTTATTTTTGATCTTGTTGTTGTTCTAATAGTAACCACCATAACGGATGTTTAGTCTCCGTTAGGGTAGTAAGGAACCCTCATCGCGGTCATCCAACCAGAAAACGTGCTATTTCGACGGATTCGGGCCATATGGAAAAGGGTGTCAGATGTGTAGGGTTAACTGGGCATGCCAAGAGATGGTTAGCGTATTGCGGGGACTCGTTGCATGCTGGAAATATTTTTGATACGTCGGGGTCGATTTTAGAGTTGGGAGTTTAACCTGCTACAGTATCTAGAACGAAGCTGCGCAAGAGTCAGTCACAACTCTCGCGGCAACTTGAGCTCTTAGTCCACAATGGGTGGTGGTTTGACGCCAAGTACACCATTCACTGAGAGGGAGTCGATGGTCGAGGTTCATGGATTCACTGTGAATGGCGGTCAGTGCATGTCTGAAGTTAGTTGCGTCCGAAGTCTGGTCAGCGTATTGTCTTATGTCGTCTACGGAGTTGAAGAAGAACCTCTTAATGCTCCCAAAAGACGGTTCCGCTTCAAGCAGATGACTGAAGGGATAATTTCTACGAAAACAGCGCAGCACAAACTGATCGGAGAGCAGTTCATTATGCATTAGCTGGGAGCATACCGGCCTCACTGTACAGATGTTCGATAGGAGACACCAAGAGGAATCCCGTTAGAGTCCAATCCCTACGACAGCCAGTTCTATGTTATCGGATTTGACTCGAATTTTTTCATTCTTCTAGTTCGTTAGACCGACAGGAAGCCAAGGATTCAAATCCTCAACTCTCAATCCCGTTTAACCAAATCCCGATCTATAAATACCCTGGTAGGTCACTACCGCACTCGCCCCCTGCAACTGATTGTAACGAGGGGGAGGGGTTCAACCAAAAAGAGAGAAACTGTAAAACGTGAGCGGAAAGAGCTTGAGATGCCAGCTGGCAAGAGTACGGCCCGAAAGTTTTATCAGAAATTAGCAAGCAAATGTTTTCAAGCCCGGGCCGACTTCTGTAAGAACCGAACAGGAAACCTGATAATCGGCACACAGAGTTCACTCAAAAGGTGGAAGGACCACTTCTTCATGAAAAAGAGCTCTACCTAAGAACAACAAAACCCTAAGGATCAATGGATTAAGATCGCGAGGAACTGAAAAGGCGCTTGTTCCAGATCCGAAGCATGATTCGATCTGATGAATGGTGCCCAGTGATTGGAAAATGAGTGTATTCTATAAGTCTTTTACTATTCGTTATTTTGAACGCAGAAACATAGACGATGATGTACCAAGCCAAGAAATCCCTTGGAGTATGCGAAGGAACTGTCCTCCGCAATATCGTTGGAGCCGTATGCATGAGCGTGAATACCGAAGAAGATGGAATTACGAACTGCAAGAGCTCTACGACGACATGGATATAGTTACGTGCATAAAAAACCAACAAATGCGCCAGTTGGGCCACGATGATCGCATGAGAGATGTTGCCCCAGCCAAAACCTTCTGCAATTTGAGAGCCACGGTTGGACAGGACAACAGAAATAAGGGCGCCCCTGTAACCAATGGAAGGGCTGAGTGCATAGCGACCTGTCTGAAGTTGTGATGTACAATTGGCGTGGCAACGCAAAGTATGGAGACAACTGGCGAAGAGGAAAGGATAAAAATGCATGCCCGGTTGTGCAGTTAGTATAGATTATTGGCAACTCTGCTCACTACTACTACGAAATCCATGCATTCCATGCATGCAACAGACACTTCGCCATATAGCGAATTGCTGATGACGGTGATAATGACGTTGGCCAACACACAGTGCCATTGTTTGTAAAATGCAGACACTGTTGTTGCTGTTGTTGATTTGCTTTTTTTGCTCATTTGTATTGTTATTGCAATGCTAGGTAGTTATTGTTGTTGTTATTGACGCTGACGACGCTTTTTGAAATTCCTTTGATTGGTGCAGCATTCGCTGTTTGCACAATATTCATACACACATACATAGACGTATAGTATATACATATATATAACAACATATATTCACATATACCATCTCATATGCACATCGGCATAAGCCTGCAAGTAGGAAAACACACAGAAACAGGCTGAACTGCGGCCAAGGCGATGGTCTTCGATTCCTAATTGAAAGACGGCGGCGGCGACACGGCAAGCATAGAAGGGCGCAAAGGAGCGCTGGCGAGTCAAAGTGAGCGCTCGCGAGTAGGTGTTGCCCGGAGGAGTAGTGTGGGGCGGAGAAGAGTTCAACGTGTGGGTAAACATTTGAAACGAATTAATTTTCATATATCAATGATTAACACTATACCATGAGTCAGGTCACACAGCAACGGTACTTTAGGGAGAGCGACAGTGAGGGACAATAACTAGTGGCAAATGACAGTTGCAAAAACTTTATTTCGCTATAAAAACAAAACAGACGATCATACTTAATTATTTGAAGTCATAGAATTCTAGTATTTTGGGTGAGAGCAAACAGTTTTCGCCGGTGTTAATCGGGTGCATTGACCAATGCGTCATACGAATGCCAACAACAAGCTTATATTGTATGTATGCTCTATGCTATAGTTATGCAGTTGGAGTAAGGTTTAGAGATGGCGGCGGGGAGATGCGGCAGCGAAATTCGAGTGCAGTTGCAGTTCTTGGCAATTTTGCGTTCACTATTAATAACCTTTCATTGCGTTCTTTACCATCGCCAATTCGATTACTAATCAAAGCTGCCCATCCGCGGGCAATACTTCTTTTGTGGCTACCAATTGTTGCTCGCATTGTTGTTAGCGGCCAACTGATCAAGCAATGAAAGCGTAAAAAATGCTCACGAAAGCGCATTTTGCATTTCCTTTTGCTATTACGAACTTTGTAAAAGCAGTGACTGTGGTGTGAAGAGGGGGCTAAAGTGTTGGGAGAAAAAAATTTTTTGGACTGTACATATATATGTATGTTTATATATTTAGTAGTATGGAAATTAAAATAATATTAACAGGTCAAATGGAATCAATGGCATGTGTTCAAAGGAAGGAAAAGAAAGCTTTCATGCTTTCTCTCTGCGCGGAACTTAACACTTTCCCCTATTAAATCCACATCGACCGTATTTACAAACTGGACGAAGGAGTACAGACTTGACCTTAATATTGTAGTCGGTGGCGTCAATATTCCGACTGTCAATCCTAGGATTTTTGGTGTGAGTTTTAACAGTCAGTGCTCTTTCACTAATTATACGTGATTATTGCCAAAATACAAAGCCGCAACAAAATCCTCCAGTCGCTAGCCGGCAGCACATGTTGAAAGGACAAAGAATCCTTGTAGGCAACCTAAAACTCAATCGGTCGGACAGTCCTCAACTACGCCGCACCAATATTGTCGCCTGGATGCGGTGAAACGCAGACAGGTTGCCTCTTGATGTCTTCTATCGAACACGTGCTTAGTGAGGCCCCTATGCTCCCAGTCAAGAATCCCAGTGAATGGGGTACTCGGAGTCAAACCACCACCCATTGCAAATGAGGAGCACGAGCTGCCGCGAGAAACGAGATTGACCCCGCGCGGCTTCATAAACTCCTACTTATCCAGAATAGACCACGACATATCCAATTTATGTCTTGCGTGCAATTATTATCCGCAACCTCACTCATCTGACAGCCCTCCCTTTGGTCCGACCCAGTCGAAACAGCACATTTCTTGGGCCTTCCGTTGGATGACGTCGACGACAACAATCTAAAGAACAACGAGTTTATGATTCGGAACAGTGATTGGAGATGTTAAAGGGTAATAACGCCGAGATTTTGCGTCGATATCTGACAATGTATGAAACATGACTCCATCATTTCATTTCGAAGTCCAGTGTGATTTGCATACGAGGAACCCGCTCCAAAGCGTGGAAAAACGCAGAAGTCCGCTGGCAAAGTTATGGCGTTTGTATTTTAGGATACGCATGGAAAAGTTTTTATTGACTACCCTAAAAAGGAACGACCATCAACAGCGACTATTGCACAGTGTTATTGGACCATTTGAAGAACGAAATCGCCGAAAAACGGCCGCATTTAAAGAAAAAAAGTGCTGTGTCACCAAGTCTCTTTCCTGTTCTCAGATCTCAAATGCTCGCTGGATATACAAGTAAATGCTCCTCAAATGATCTTTCCTGTTCTCAGATCTCAAATGCTCGCTGGATATACAAGTAAATGTTCCTCAAATCAAAAAAGGTGAACGCCGAAATTGAGGCCTATTTTGAAGCAAAAGACAAATCATTACTACAAAAATGGTATCGAACGGTTGGAGGTTCGCTATAATCAGTGAATCGTCCTTGAAGGGAACTATCTTGAATAAAAACCGAATTTTACCAAAAAAACAATGTGTTTTACTATGGTAGACCGAGTATGAATCAAAATTTTTTGAATCATAGGGAGAAGGATGAGTAGCCTAAAAGTATGCTTTGTTAAATTGCTTAAAAACGAGCGAGGGCAATAGTAACTTACTTAGACAAGGCAAACTATGCTTGTATAGGTTAGGTTAGGTTAAACTGATAGGTCAATAAACCACGCATAGACCAGTTTAGGTTCTTTGTGATACTAGATGGAGTTCAGTTCCTAGGTCCAATAGAAGTAGTCATCCTTTAGGATGCCTGCGCTTGCCGGGAATTTTAACAGACTCTGCGGCCTCACTGTCGATACCTCCTCCAGTGTATCATACTGTGGGGACCCCAGATGCTTACAGCGCAGTCTTGCCAATGTGGGACATGCTTATATAACCTTTATGATTATTAATTTCTACAAATAACAAGTCTTATTGCGAAGCATGGAACAAAGGCAGTAACTAAAATACTTATGAACAACAGAATCACTTCGCATAACTTTTTGTTTCCAGATATTTTTGGAATTTAAAACTTTTTGCCACAGCAACAACACCCCAAGCAACTGCACTGTGTAGCACCGGAGGAGCACGGAGTTATGCATATACTTATACATTCATTTTTATTTGTGTGTGTGCAATTGCCATTGCTGCCACAGTAAAAACTGTCGCTACGCCACAAATGAACTGAAAAAGGAAGCATTCAAGCCTTCAAAACAACAACAAATGCAGCATTGGCACTAAACAGAAAAGCGAACAAAACAAAAGCAGCAACAACTTTTGCTTTTTTCGCTGCAATTTTATTCCTTATGAGTGCCAACGTTGCGAAAATGCCTCTGCGTTTGTCCAACGGCTGAGCAATTGGCGGAATGAACGCCAGCCCAACACACCGACCGTCTAGCTATTGCTTAGCCGCGCGCAAGCGCACTGCTTGGCCTACCCCACGACTATTCGAAGGCTGTGAATGCTGGCTATTGCTTAGTCAATGGACAATTGGAGCGCGTTCGCCTGACTGCCAGCCAGCCAGTCAGCCACTTGCGCGTTGGTCCGTACGTTCGCTTATGTGTCGGCTCGACGGCTGTCGCTTGACTGTCGTCCGGCCGCCTGTCTGCGTGGCTGCTTGCTTGCTTGCTTGCATTTTTATCTTTTGAGGAATATTACGAAAACACGCAATGTCTGCGCGCGCAAGCTGACCGTCATTCCCCCGCCACCGCCACCGCCACTTGTACGTCTCAAGAATGCAAACGTCCACATACGTTCATGCATAACCTCACTTCTTGCACACTCCGCGCTCAGCTGCCATGTCTAGCAGCCTGTTCACTAGCTGGTCGGGAGTGCTTGTGCTTCGTTGGTGCCGTTGCAAATGCGCCGGCCAAGTGCACGTAATATTGATAAAATTAAGAATAAAAATAAAATAAAATGACAGAATAGGAATGCCAACTATTTGCCGTTGTTATTGTTTTCATACTAAGGTCTGCTTGTTGCTGCTGTTGTAATAGCTCCTTCCGCAGCAATGGCTATATGCCTTAAAGGCAACACCAATAACAACAATAAGTACAGCAGATAGAGAAGTTGTGTTGAGACGTACTCACTTGAAGCTACAGTTAAACACAGCAAGAGAGTTGCCATTGCCGTCCAAATAAAATTAATAATCCAAAAAAAAATATTTAGGAGACCACAAAGATCGGTTTTAATGTGAGCTTAGTCATGGTTTCTGTTCGATTTTCAATGACACAGACCGCCTATTACAGATCAGGTAGGTCAGTGGACACTGTCTTGCACAATCTTGTCTCCTGGCTCGAGAGGATCATAAGGAGCAGGGAGTTTGCCGTGGAGACCTTCACCAATATCGAGGAAGCATTCAACATTTCGTCGAAAACGGTCATTAGAACTTTAGATAGGTTAGTGGTTGGATCAAATCTTAAGTATTTCGTCTTCAAACTTTTCTGCGATAAAAATATCGTGACGGAATGGGGTACTGCTCGGGTACAACGGAACGTGAGTAGGGACAACACACAAGAGGAAGTACTCTTGCCACTTCCCTGGACCTCAGTGATTTTGTAGGAAAGCTTGAGGAAGTCGGTAATTGTCTACACAAGAACGACGTAGTTCGAGCTAACTCAGAGGTACCTCACTACCGAAAGGAACTGTTCTGCTGGAAATTGTCTTTCTATAAATCTCAACAAAACCGCACTGGTTTCATTCGCTAGGAAGCACAAAATAACGGATGCACATTTACCAAAAATGGAAGGAACGCGTCTTCGACCAGCTGACAGAGTTAAGTACTTAGGGTTAGAATGAAAAAGGAAGCACTCATGGAAACCCAACATCGAGGAAAGAGCAAGAACGGCATGCAAGAGCGCCATTGACAAAAGGTGGAGTCCCAAGGTAGTTCTTAGGCTCTATAAAACCATAGTTAAGCCTATAAAGAAAGCGCTGAAAAAGTCTATACTCGCGAAAAAATTGGCGAGTGTTCAAAGGGCGGCTCTCAGCAGTATTTGTGGTGCACTGCGACCCCACACCAACTATGGCACTGAACGTCTTGCTAACGCCGGTAAATTTAGCCACAAGGCACATGGCAACGAAAGCTGCCCTCAGACTCAGAAAATCTGGGTACTTAGCTGCCTACGAAGCTGGCCACTTTTTAATCTTCAAACACTTTGGTTTCATTCCAGCCGAGCCTAACCCTGCCAGTTGCTTATCTGCTCACAAAGCTTCGAGGGAGCCATAAGAAGGAAGGACTCACTGGAGGAGAAGGACTCGGATGAGGTAAGGGCGGTTAACTTTTACAGATAGATCAATGCTTGCGGGATGAGTTTGTTGTATGAGTTCATTGTCAGAAACTGCGCATATGCTTCAATTTCGGACTTCCAGACAATTGCAGCATCTTCCAAGCGGAGGTGGCTGCCATTAAGTTAGCAGTAGATCTAGTGCTCCGGAGAGCAGCCTTCTTCAAAGTGGGTACTATCCGCTCTGATAGTAGAGCAGCAGCATTAGCATAGAGAACGGCGGTAATAACTCCATAATTCTAACACCACATTAGTTTATGATTGAACTGATTTCAGTACCTGGTCCCAACGGCATTGCAGAAAACTCACGAGCTTGCTAGTACAGGTACATATACAGGACTCAATTTCAACGGAATGGCAACCGGTAGGAGCTCCTTTGGTTTTTTGTGGTTCACTACTGGATTGTTGGAGCTCGGATCAGCTTAAGAAGCACTGGTCAACTACCAGCAGCTGCGCGGTTGCAAGACTTGGCACAGAATAAATCATAATCGATCTGGGAATTCTTCGCTCGCAGCAAGGACCAACTTTCAATGATTGTAAGAGTTCTAACTTAACATTGTCCGATCGGGATTTATGCGGTAAGATTGAATATCATACCGGTTGCCTGTTGCATCAGCTGTAGGGAAGGAAATAAACTTTTCTCCTAGAAAAATTGTCAAATTATAGCTAAAACAACTCGGCTCTCATATTATTAGTCATCTACGTAAAATAACAGATATAGAATTAAAATACCTTAACAGATTTGTGATTGATTCCGGACGTTTTTGTCGAATGCTGAGATCCAACTGCAAGAGTTTTTTACTTTGTTATAACAAAGGACTGTACATTACAGACTAAGTGTGATCCGCCGTCATACTGAGGGATCAACCATCTTATCTAACCTAACCTAACGGTTTCTGGTACAAAAACATACTTATTGTTAGCTTCTGATTATATAGTTGAGGTTTTTCCAGATGAAGCGATCTTTTTCACTTCGTGAAATCCCATTAAAACGTTTTCAAACAACCAAAGGGTTGTTGTTCCAAATTGTGAAACTTCAAAGATTTTGTTTTTCTGATGAGGAGATCTTTTTCCCGTCGAGAAATCGCTTTAAATCACTTTTCAAACAATCCAAGGATAAATTTCTTAAGAGACTTTCTTTACCTTACGTGTCTTGTTCTCATTCTCATTAAATTCAAGGGTTGTTCTTCCAAATTGTGAAACTTAAGATATGGTAATCAAATCTAAGCATATCGGAAACTTACTATTCGTACTAACTGTGTTATATGAAGAACGAATAACCGATGGGACTACTCATACGGAACTGCCTTCGAGGGAAAAACCGATTTTTCTAGAAAAGAATCAGTACATTCGGATGTTTCACTTTAGTCTGCTGAGGGCAAAACTGTTTAGAATTAAGTGTTTGCTATAAAGGGTGGCCACCCTACGCACGCCGCGACAAAAAAGCAGTCATAAACGCAACCATCCACCCCACTGAAACCACAACAACAAAAGCAAAAACAAACGGCAGAGGCAGCAGCAATGACAACAAAGCTGTTAGATGAGGATTGATCGGCCACAACGGCGCAGAAATAGTGTAACAAGCCATTGCTGGCAATAGCTATAACAACAACAACTACTACTACTAAACACACACACACAGTCACACTAGTTTTCATAGGACGAAGTCTGCGGATTTTATTGCGCTTTAGTTTGCGCAGTAATAAAAAATTGAAGACGACGATGATAAAGACAAATGGAAATAAAATAAATACGAAATACAAATAAAGCGAATGAATATGAAGCAATAAGAATTAGAAAAATAAGAATTTATGTTAAGCAAAAAATTGCAAATGACGAGGCAAACAGTCGCGCAAAGCAATAAAATAAAATCAAATCGAAAAGAAGCATCACCACAACAACAGCAACCATTAACGCACTCGCGCAGCGCACGAGCACAACAACAATGACTGCACCACTTAAAAGCGAAACTGCGCGGCGCTGCGCTGCTGCGCTCGCTACATTTAAGACAAAATTTTTATGGCCTGTTCTTTTGCCTGTTATTGCTGTAAGTTGCGGCAATTTCTTGTCGTTGCTGTTATTGCTGCTGACTAGCTGAGCGGCTGGCTGGCGGGCAGAGCGGGTTGGCTGTTGCGCCAACTCTCGAGCCCACATTCCACGCTGTTTGCATGCTGGCGTTGTCGTTGCCGTTGTCGCTGTTGTTGTTGTTGCATGAACTATTGCAATTGTGGCATGGCTTAGGCAGCGGTAGTTGGGAGCGCGCTTTTGGACGCAAGTAGGCGAAGGTGGAGTTAAAAGTCGCAATTGCAACATAAGGCATCTCCTTCGCAGTGTGTGCACTCCTTGACATTGCCGCGCGCTTTGCGATTTGCGGCAGCGCTGGTTGCGCCTCTCTGACTACCTTGTGAACTTGCGCTTGCCACGCTCAGCGCCTGCCGGCCGTCGCCGCCTGTGCCACAACATCAGCAGCTGAAAGACGTTTATGAATATATTTTTACGTAAAAATTTCAATTATAAATGATAAAATAGATTATGATCGTGCCTTTTGCATTTGTTGTGTTTATTTTGCTTCCCATGTTTAACCCTGTGTTTTTTTGCGCTCACACATTTTTTCCTTTCTGCCTTTCGCCTTTGGTTTTGGTTTTATTGGCAATTTTGCATTTTTCCGATTCTAAGCTTTTTGCCAGCGAGCGTTGGCATTGCGGCTGCGCAAACAAATATGCCAGGACATACATATTTATGATTATGTGACTGCCGGGATGCTCGAGATGCTAAGGATGCTGGGCATGTCTGAGCGTTGCGGATGAAAGCGGCAGTTGGCAAAGTGTGCACGCCGCTTTGCGTTGCTGCTTTATGTCTATTTTATATGTAACTGTGTGTGTTTGTTGTAATTTTTAAAAACAACTATTTAGTTATTGCTCTGTTGCTGTTGCTGTTGCTGTCGAGCGACATTTGAGGTTATGTTCAAGTTTCACTCAATTTTATGACCACGAAACAATGGTTTGACCTTTTGCATTAAATACCGCATGTACAACAATAATATTTTTATTATTTCTGCTGCGAATCGATCAAACATGCAATTCACGTCGGCACCGAGCAAGCCATTTTTCTAGCAGCCAACTTAGAACCGTGAACTTGGCATTCTGCACCACGTTTGCCGAAAAACGCGCTCGACTCCCAACCGGCGCAGTCGGCATAGCACGTTTGCGACACATTTGACCTCATTACAAAAACAACAATGCCATAAAACTTGCACAAACAGCTCGCAGCGACAACGTTCCTACGCTGGGCCTAGTCGCGCATTGACCAACGTTTGGTAAAAGCGGAAGAAAAGAGTATGGACTTAACAACAATTATGACAGCGAAACTGCATCACGTGCGAGCGACAACGTACAAGCTGGCATTGTTAATCTATATGCGGACTAAAAGAGTAACAAGTTCAATTTTTGGCAACAAACTCCGATGAGCCAGCGATTGGGCAAAGTTGCAGAAACGTGCGTGCGAAGAACAGAACTTATGCGAGGAGGAAGCGGCTAAAGAGCTGTATTAGTTCCGAATTACCAGAAACCAGGTTCAAATCAATCGAAATATTGTCCAGAAAACATCGCTTTACTCGAGCAGTTTCTTGCGGAACCCATGAAACGGCAAAAGTCATGTGCAAAACGGTAGATCGGAAGTACACAAACTTTCTATTGGCACTCTACAGAGACTGTAAGTAATTGATGGGAATACTCACTGGTCTGTTTGCGGTACACGCATGCAGAATGTGGCTGACAGAGCGAGAAGGCCACAGGAAATGTCTAGAGCAGAGTACCGGGAAAACAATGGAGCATCTCTTGTGCAATTGTCCCGCATTGGCAAAATCCACGGTATACGCACGGTATAATACACTGGAGGAGGTATCAATAGTGAGGCCGAAAACCCTGTAAAAATTCGCGTCAAGCGCAGGCATCCTAAAGGATGACTACTCCTCTTGGACTTAGCAACTGAAATCCATCGCAAACGACCAAAGTGGTCTACGCGTGACTCATTGGCCTACCAGGTTAACCTATCCTAACCTTTTGTCCTTTTCTGAGTCACCCCGTGCTTCTGATGTGGTTTTTCTATACAAAGTTTTGCATTTGTATGGAAGATGTTTTATAGTCTCCTCTTCTTCTATCTCCTGACAGCTTCTACCATAGTCAATAGATGATATTCTAAGTAGTTCTGGCATGTCTAACATCTAAACAGTGACATGTTATCTGTTCTTCACAGTTACCCGAAATACCACTATATCTTTGAACCCATTGCAGGTTTATGGTGAAGAGATCAAGACATTTTTTGACTATATTTTTTGAAATCCTAAGACCTTATTGATTTCAAAGCCGCTTGGCTAGCTGTATATCTTTATATACAAAAATTACGTGTCACCTTGTTTGTCCGCGATGGACTTCTAAACTACTGAACCTATTTTAGTAAAATTTAACACACTGTGTCCAGTTCGAACCAACTTAGAAGATAGGATAGTGAAAACAATTCACAATTCGGACATATCTATTAACTGGACAGAAAGGCTGGTAGCCAGACATTGAGAAAGCAGCCATAAATTCGTTATTTTTGCCAATGAAATTTATTTCTATGAACATATTCAAAATTAAACCTTTGGTACATTCCTTTGGATTTTTAGACCGACAAAAATGTTTTCGCCTTTCGCAAAAATTTCACTGTATTGAATAGTTTATTATATGAATAATAGTATAAAATGAATACCACATTAACGCGTGGTCGGATCTCCAAGCAGTATATAAATATATTCCTTGTTGTGAGCACACTTTTTGTCAGAGGAAGAAGGCTTGCTTTAATTGCTGCGAACTTCCCTTGGAAGACACTGCAGGAGTCTCGTATTCGGAAGGGTATTCTAATAACGAAGATCTCCACCCAGTTGCAAAGACCAGGTGGAGAAGGGTTTAGAGTTAACATTTTATTATTTGTTACGATCCAGAGAAATAGAAATAATACGCCTCCTAGGGGTGTACCGTTCATGAGCATCTTCTGTCAATCAGTTACCCTTGAGAAGTTCGGAGATGCCCAAATTTTAAATGCGCTTGTTAATTATAGTTCTAAAGTAAAGTATCTACGGTATTACATAAATTTCGCAAAAAGCGTTGACGTCCTGCATGACGTAAGCTTCTGCTCGTATTAAACTAAACCTCAATCTGGTATTACACAAGGACCTTTATGTCCCTGTATGGCTCAATAACCAGCCAGTGTAATCTAAACTAATACATCTTGGAATTTTTACTCTTTAGTATGGGTCATGGAAATGATATTGGTATTTTTAAGCGGAAGCTTAAGGCTCATTCGCAAATCAAAGAGATGTCAAGCAAAGACTAACATTATAATGAAATAATAAATTAATATATGTTAGGTTAGAGATTGATTTATTTCCACCTCATCTTCTTCCATACAGCTTCTGCAGATGGCGTCTGGTAAGATTTCCAGCTTTACAGCATGGACCAGCTAATAGGGCTAGATGCTGGCCTTACTGAGATCAAAGAGATCACTAGAACTCTTAATCAATCTTGGACTTTTGAGACAACTCATGTACCGATGAGCAAACTGCCGCGAAGCCCAGCTATCTAGTAGTCTACTTGGTTCTAACCGGATACGGGGGTACCGACCCGCTTTCATTCTACTGATAGCTGTTCTAGGGTGCTTTCCTTGCTAGCTTATGAGGTTTACAATTTCCTGCGATTCCGCTATGGCCTGGCACCTCCAGTTTTTTCACCAAAATACTCCACTTTTAATAGCAAAGTTAGGTACTCCTTGATCAACCCTAAACGCTGTTAATGAGTTGAAGGCTAGTATCGCCGCCCTGCTATCTAAGTGGATGGTCACTTCTCTAAAGGAAGCTGCACTCCGGAGCAGTTAATCTACTGCTACCTTAACGGCCTGGAAAACTCTGCAACTCTCAGAAAGTCTGAAACTGGATTGAATAGAGAGCTCTTGACAGTAAACCCCTACACCAACCTTCCCCCCAAGCTTTGACCCATCCGTACAGAAGCTCACTGCCCCTTTCATTCAATGGCTTCTTCCCACCCATAACTCTCTCGCCGGTATATAAGCAGAGAAGGAGCCGCCAGAGTTCGGTTTGGCGACTTCATGATCCAAGGGTTCCGGTATGAAGTCAAAGTATGTGAGGATTTCCGAGCGTTCAGACACGCAAGATGGCGTTAAGTGCCATGGTTGAAGTGGACCTACAAGCTGGTATAATAAACTTTCTAAACAATATAACAGTGGCATATACCGTCGAACCGATGTCTAAAAATAACGAGTATGTGAGTATACGCCGCATTCTACATTTTTATTGTCTTAAAGCTGCACATATCTTTAGCCACACTCTCATTGGATCGCTATGTGAGTTCTAATAAAATTTAAAAGCCGTAAATAAATGGCGAAATTCCAGCACAAATGTCCGCCCATTCAGTCAGATAGACACATAAAAATATTTGCAAATGCCAAAATCGATGTAATTGCACATATACACGTCCACACATCACATATCTCACCGCCAATTGGTCAAATGAGACATTTGATGCATACAAACATATGTACGCGTACATTAAATATATATGTAAGCACCATTTACATATGTCTTTTATGTAACATGGCATTCAATACTTATTGTCAGTCGTAGTAGTAAAGTCTGCAAGCGGTCAAAAACACCTACGATTTTTGCATGTGGGCGCCGAAATTTGATTTGGCGATAATGAAGCAGAAAATATATTGGGTATATTATACTGGCGTGTATGTATGTATGCATGTTTGTAATTTAAAGTACTTTAAAGTAATTGTCAATATAAAAAATGCATTTGCTCAAGTACTCTGTAAAGTATCAAGCTAGTAAGAAAATAAAATAATCATTTTTTTTAAGATTGAAAACAGTTACAGATCTTTTTTATACCCTAAACAAGGTATATTAAGTTTGCCACGAAGTTTGTAACACACCTGTTGATATGGTGAAAAATCTAGGGCTTATCCTTGAAGAAAAGCTTTCATGAAAGTCAATATTAAGACGAAAGTAAGGAAGACATCGGTTGCCCCATATTGCTGCAAAGGAATTATAGGGAAAAGGTGGGATTTCTGACCAAATGTAATGTTTTGACTCTGCGAAACCGTAATCAAACCAGTTCCATTTTTCTAAAAAAAAAAAAGAAGTTTAAAAGTGTCCAAAAAGCGACTGTCTCCGACCTTTCCAGTATACTGCTGACTATACCAACTAAAGCACTTTTTACACATAGCACCCACGTATATTGCAGGCAGGTACATTCTTACGAAGTGGGCTCTAAAGCTCAGGAAAGTTCGCGTCCAATACGCAAACACGCCTAATTCTCGCCTTTAACTGCATTCTTGAAAACTTAGATCACTGCATCGCAGAGGCTAGTCGCGGCGGCTTCTTCTCTGCTCACCTACCGATGAGAGATATGTAAATAGGGAGACGATAAATGGCGCACTGAGCTTTTCTTATAAAATTATGTATATAAGTATGTACAGAAGAGAAGGTTGGAGTTAAGAGTTTTATGTAAGGTAATCCATCAATCTTTGCTTTAGGCTCTCAGACCACTGTGGAGTTTATCAGGCAGATGTTGCTGCTACTAAGATGGCGGTATACCTACTGCTACGAAGTGCAACCTCTTTCAGGGAGGTGGGCATTCACTCCGACAGCAAAGCGGTAATACTAGCGCTGGGTTGGCTAGCTATGCGCTCAAAGGAAGTCAAGGAGCGTCTGTTCTCCTTTAGAAATAGCTTCAAATTACTTAATCATCAGACTAGTTAAGGTGCCTGGCCATTGCGCAATCATTGATAACTACAAAGCCGTTGGGCTACCCTGCGGTGGTACTCTTGCCCCGCTCATATCGGAGTGGGACTGTGTATTTATGAAATTACTATAGGTAAAGTTAGGTTAAGTAAATAAGCTGTTTATTGGTGAGTTTAAGAGACCACTTAAACTGTTAGAGACGCTTGTTTGTTGTGATGCCCAGAACTCCTAGGTAGGGATCAAAAAGAGCGTCGCATATCGACAAAACGCCTACAGCCTGCCTCAAAAGTATTGAGGCGGTTAATAGCAATTCCACTTTCGCCGCTTTCATGAAAAGTGTAGCATGGCAACATAGATGCCTTAACCCGGCGAAAGCTGGACAGTGGAGGAGAATGTGTCAAGACGTCTCCACCTTACCTTCCTCACTGCAAATTATACAGCGTTTTCCAAAATCTTCTGCCTCACCCCGTATAATACCAATGGGACGTGTCTAGTTAGGACGGCTATCATTGCGGCGCTGCGAGCCTTGCTAAGAGTTCAATTAACCTCTCACGATCTATTTTGGACCCAAAAGCTTTTGCAACACCCCTGCTTGCAGAGCTCGGCCGAACCCCATAGATCCAGTGACCGAATTCACGAAGACAGGCAAACCCCTGCTTGTTCCCAACCTGATGGAATTTGGGGATGGGCGTCTTTTCTTTCAAGCTGATCGACTTTACAACTTCTGACGATTCCACTGTGGCGCAGAACACAGACAAGTTTAATATGGCAGTAACTTGATGCTACTGATAGTTCAGCTCCGCTATTCGGAGTGGACACATAGGTCCCTTAAAGAAATCGCTGTCAGCGAGCTCAAAGCCTGTATAGCAGCCCTGCTATCGGAGTGGACAAATGGGTCCCTAAGAAATCACACTTTGAAGAAGAACTTTCTTGGTGGCCCTCACTTCTGTTTGAAATACACTACAGTGGTCTGGCAGCCTGAAGCCAGAGTTGATGGAGAGCTCCTGACAGAAAACTTCACCTCCAACATTCCCCTTGAGCTTCGATTCAGAAACCCCCCACAGCAGGTTCTGCGGCGCAGTGGTCCAAGTTAATATGGCATAACAATTAATATGTAAAACCGAAATAACAATTTGAAGTTATTAAAACAAAAAACGAACAAAACGATCGCTTGTATACAGACAGACGAACATAGCTAAATGGACTCAGCTCACCCACGCCTCTGACGTTTCCCTTCGAGTGGTACAAATATCGTGGCAAATTCAATATACCCTGGTTAGAGTGTAAAAAACACCAGTACAAACCGAGCTGAGCTCACCTTTACTTCAGCTTTTCCTCTTTTTATGTCCTCCGCAAAGCCACATTAATGAACGTAGCTCTATGCACACCACAACCAAAAAGGAATGGAAAATAAAACTTCAATTGAACACCACAACCTTGACATAGCGAGCAGAAAGCCAGCCAGCAAGACAACAAAGAATAAACCAATCAGAAAACACGCCGCTAAAAACTGTCAAAGCTAAGCGCAGCGACCAATAAACACGGGAAAGGAAGTGTTGCATGAAATCCACGCGGATTATTATGTTATGTGCTGCAGCTTGGATACCTACCTGCGCGGCTGTGCGACAGCTCGCATGTAACACCGCGCATGCGTCCTTTGTGCCGCCGTTTGGCTGTCTCCACACACCAGCCGTTCAGCCGTCAGCCGCTTGACACTATTTTATAAATTGTTTTGCTTACTATTTGTAGGTGTTATGCGCGAATTTCGCTCCACTGCACACACAATTCGTAAACGTCTCCGATTGCGGCACGTATGCGCATTTCGATTGCTGCGGCTCAACTCGTTCGGATGTGGCGTGTGTTGTTTGATGCCAAATGGTGTTGGTGGCGGTGTTAGTGGCGGCCGCTCGGCGTGATAGATGTCTCAGTTGTCTCAGCAAACGACAACAACAGGAATTAATTTATTAAATACTACTCAGTTTGATTTAACAACACACATAACGTGCAGCAACGCGCACGACAACAACAACAGCAGTATGGGCGCGCAATTCAAGGTGTGAGTGCAACAGCACCGGCGATGCTGTGTGCGCCCGCGCGCTCCACAAACGCGGTGTGTGGAATTATCACAGCGGTGGAAGCGTGTATTTGCAGCAATCCAGCGTCGTATCGGTCGTACGTTTGTTTGAAGAAGTGTAGCAATCGTTTGCCAGATTTGCATTAGATTACAGCACATCAAGGCGACTTAGCTGAATGGGCGACACGACGACCACGGCAGTTACATGTGTATGTGCGCGATGCTGTGTGCTGCTCAACATTGCAATCAGCGGAGAGTACATTTGTTTGGGCATAGAACTTAAGCATAGTTTTTCTTATCATTTTTCTCACTTTTTATACCCTCAACAGTGTATATTAAGTTTGCCACGAGGAGCTTGTATCGGGAGCTTTTTCATTTGACAAGATATCACCACGAAATTTGGTATGTGTTATTTTTAAACCTAATAATGCAATCTCCGAAGAAATGTTTGAGATCGGATAACTGTAGAATATAGCTGTCATACAAAGTAATCGTTCAAAATCCAGTTCTTCTATGGAAAGCTTTTTTATTTATAAAGATATCTTTATGAAATTGAGCATAAATTATTGTCAAAGGCAACTGTATAATATCCGTAAAAATTATTCAAATCGGACCACTATGGCATTTAGCTGTCATACAAACTAATTTTTCAAAATTTAGTTCTTGTATGAAAAACTTTTTTATTTTAGAAGATCTATTTACAAAATTTGGCATAGATTATTGTTTAAGGAAATTCTACAAATTACGAAAAAAAATTCTTCAGATCGGACCACTATGGCACATAGCTGCCATATAAACTAACCTTTCAAAATTTAGTTCTTGTATGAAAAACTTTTTTGTTTGACGAGATATCTTCACAAAATTTGGCATTAAATATTCTCTACAGAAACTCTACAAATCGCTGCAGAAATTCTTAAGATCGGATCACTATGACATGTAGCTGCTATACAAACTAATCTTTGAAAAATCAGTTCTTGTATGAAAAACTTTTTTGTTTGACGAGATATCTTCACGAAATTTGGCATTAAATATTGTCTACAGAAACTCTACAAATCGCTGCAGAAATTCTTAAGATCGGATCACTATGGCACATAGCTGCCTTATAAACTAATCTTTCAAAATTTAGTTCTTGTATGAAAAACTTTTTTGTTTGACGAGATATCCTTACTCAACTTAGCATGGATTATTGTCCAAGGCAACTTTACAAATCATCATAGAAATTATTAAGATCGGACTACTATAACATATAGCTATCATACAAACTAATCGTTTAGAATTCAGTTCTTGTATGGAAAACTTTTTTATTTTACAAGATATCTTTACAAAATTTGCCATATAATATTGTCCAAGACAACTCTATAATTTCTGCAAAAATTATGCAAATCGAAACACTATAACACATAGCTGTCCTACAAACAGAGCAATCGGAATCAAGTGCTTGTATGGGAAGCCGTTTCTATCGACGAGATATCTTCATGAAATTCGGCATAAATTGTTGCCTAAGGAAACTCTACAATATAGCCAGAAATTGTTCAGACCGGATCACTATAACATATAGCTGTCATACAAGCTCAACGATGTAAAACAAGACAAATATTTGTTCAAGCACCTATAAAGGGTATTAAGCTTCGGTGCAAGCAAAATTAAATTTTTTTTTCGTTTCATTCGTATTTTTTCTTCATTTTAATTCATTTACTGATGTGAATTTGAATTTCGTGTGAAAGTCAACAAATGCGTACAATTTAAGCCTTCAGGATAATATGAGCGGCAGCGCATCTACACAAACGCTCGTCGTGTACAGCTGTGAGCAAGTACGCGCACATACATGTGTCTGAATTAGAGTGCTAGTGCTAACGGCTACATACTCGTATACTTACCGGTCGCAGTGCTGTTTGCGCGTTCGCTTGCAGGTACATGTTATTGAATTTATGTGGCCAGGAGCGCGTATTTATCAAAGTGATAAATGGTCGGCATGAGCGCGGTAGTGCAGGAAATCGTATACTGTCGTTTAATTAAAGCGCTTTGCTTACAGAAATACTTGCTAACCTTAGGCGAGTTGATTGTTGCCGATTTGCTTGTTTTTGTTTTTGTTATTTTATTTTGTGTTGCATGTGGAGCAAACATTTGTTAATTTTATTGCGTTTACATTAGTTGCTTGTAATATTAAACGTGGCGGAGTTCAATTAAACAGCTAACATATTTTCGTTCAAAATACATTTTGTTGTTGTGGTTAAATACTTAATGGTAGTATGTGCACTTAATAAATAGCCCTTCACCTTGCAATTGTTCGAGTCAGTGGTCAGTAAAGGTGAAGCTTAATTAAAATTGATTGAAAAAAAAACGTAGGTGAACATTGAATGTTAGGTTAATACTATATTGACACAGGCCTAGATGGCGCTTTTAAAGAGATGTGCCAGCAATTCCGGTTCACTCAAATCCATTTTGTATTTCTGTACAATGTCCTGTACTTTGAGTCTTCGGCGCACGTGAGGCGGTTGGTGGCTTTTAACGAAAAATAAAAGAGTAGAAATGTACCGTTAGCATATATTTATTTGTTTATATTTGCATAAACTCACTTGTCATTATCCAAGCGCCGACGCTTGGCCATATTGTGCGCCGTCTGACGCACCAAATTGCCCACCACACGACGGCTCAGCACCATGCCATCCACGAGTGGTGTGGCGAAACTCATACGTCCCGTAGGCCCCTGTAATTTTACACGCAACAAGCCGGATTGCAAGGCGTGTAGGTATATGACATGACAGTCGCTGGCGCGCGGCACTTGCAGCGTTTGAGTTTCCTCGCCAGTGCGTGTGTAGGCCAGCAAGTCATCTGACACAGAAATATATAACGATTAATACTCCAAAATTAAAAAAAAAAAAAAACAATTGTATGAAAAGCATGTGCTTACCGATTGGAAAGTTCAAGTGATCCTCAAACGACTCCAACCAAACTAGAAATATTTTGGCTGGTGGCTGCGCCTGCAATGACGGCTTCATAGCATTGGTTTTGCGACGCGTCGGCGGCACTGGTTCCTTTGCGCCAGCGCCGCCTTTAGTGTCCAGCTCCAAAGAGAGATTACGTGATTTCTGTGTTTTAGCATTTTCGGCGTTTGCATCGGTGGCGCGCGCCCAAACATTGCCTGCCGATGCGGCCGATTGCAAGCTATCGCCCGAAGAGTGCGACGAACACAGCGAAAGGCAGCTGCCATCGGTTTCGCAATGCATATTCCATTCGGTTGGTACGACGAAGGCGATTTCCGAGCTAACATCGGCCCAATAGAGCACTTTCGATTCGCCATTGAAGCGCAGATCAGTGTTGTTTGTTGCGGTTGCGTTGCCACGATTATGCGCTTGCTTGTCGCCATCGCGTTGGTTGGAGCTTTTAAGCGACCACGATGTGCTGACCAAGCCAGTCCAACCGGAGTGTTCCTCTAAGTCTACAGGCCAGCCTAAAGAAAGTGAGATTGAAATGTTAAAATATTGCTTTCAAATCTAACGGTAATCTTGACTTACCCAATGTTAACAGCATATTGCCGAAGTGTGCATCTAGGCTGCGCACATGCTCATCGCTCATATTGCCGATAATCTCTTGTGCCGTTGTCTGTCCCGATTTCACGTAGAACACATGTACTGTGTCGTAGGTGCGTGCGCTCAATTTGTCCAGCGTGCCCAGCTCTTGCGCAAATTGACTACGCTTCGTATCGAGCACGATGAGCGGTCGTTGTGCTGGCGCACCCAATGACTCAGACGGATTATTCGGATTGCGTTCCTCGAAAGTTAGAAAGCCAAAATGTGATAGAAAGAGACGCGCTGCCTGGAATTCGTGACAGACCGCAGGCGGCACGCTCTCCTGCGCATGCGACAGACTATCCGCACTGTTATCGGTGGCGGCCCAGGCCAACTTCTCGTCAATACTTTGATTCTCAATCATAGTCTCCAACTGGCGTATGTTGTCGGCGCCATACTGCTCGCGTATTTGTTCCAGCGTCGGTATGGAGTAATCGGCAACACAGGGTGTCACCTTTTCGACACCATCGGGAAAGAATTTCTGATCGAATTCGATGCGCTGTGGCGTGTCATTCATCGGTATGGGCCGACCCGGATTGACAGCGTGATATTTCGTGCCCGATTTGCTGCGTGGCAAGTGACGCAATTGCATAGTCCAAGCGTGACGACCGAAGGGACCGCGTATGAGCACTTGTGGAGAAAGAGAAATTAAATTTTTATTTTTCTTTAAAAAGGTTGATTTTTTCACATTTTTTAAATATGTATATGGTACACTTAAATAACAAAAAAAAAAATTAATAATGAAAGAAAAATAAAATAAAATAAAAATAAATAAAAAAATAGAAATAATAAAATAAAATAAAAGTAAATTTAAAAAAATGAAATAAAAATATATAAAACAAAAAAAAAAATAAAAATAAAAAAATTAAAAATAAAAAATAAAATATAAACAAATAAAATAAAATAAAAAAAAATAAAAATAAAATAAAAAATAAAAATAAAAATAAAATAAGAAAATTAAAATAATAATTAAAAAAAAAAATTATTAAAAAAAAATAAAAAAAAATAAAATTGAAACAATAAAATAAAAAGACGATAAAAAACTAAAAAAAAAAATTAAATAATAAATAAAAATTAAAAAAAAAAATAAAAAATAAATAAAAATTAAATATTACAAAACTTAAGCACACTTAACTAAAAACAATAATAAAATAAAAAAAAAATAATAAAATGAGAATTTAAATAAAAAAAAAATGTTAATAAAGAAAAAAATTTAAATTACAATTAAATAAAATAAAAAAATAATAAAATAAAATATAAGATAAAAATACAATAAAAAAATTAAAAAAATAAGAAAAAAATAAAAATTAAATATTACAATACTTAAGGACACTTAAATAAAAACAACAATAAAATTGAAAAGTAATAAAATAAAAAAGAAATAAAATAAAATACAATAAAAAAATAAATAAAATAAAATAAAATAAAATAAAATAAAGTAAAATAAAATAAAATAAAATAAAATAAAATAAAATAAAATAAAATAAAATAAAATAAAATAAAATAAAATAAAATAAAATAAACTAAAATAAAATAAAATAAAATAAAAATAAATAAATAAAATTTAAAAAAATTAAAAAATAAAATTAAATATTACAATAATTAAGTGCTTAAAGCTTCCAAGAGCTTTCTAAAGCGTATATGTACATATGTATTTACGCGCAGCCAGTGGTCGTGCGCTTCCTAAAGCCACAGGCCTCGTAGTCTAAACCTAATAACTATCAACTCACGTGTCACTGTCGGCTGCGGATCTTCAGCGTTGCCAAGCGGCTCCTCCAAAAGCGCCAATATAGTCGAATTCTCAGTGACGAAATACTTAAACTTCGCTATGGCCTGCTCAGTGGTTATGGATGTGCCACCAACGCTACCAGCGCCACTATCAGGCATTGAATTACAGTGCTTCATCAACGCGACTTCATCCAGCAACGATGATATCGACTCCGGACCACATTCACCGGGGAAGTAACCGACTTGTTCGAGTATTATCGTTAGCAAACTTTCGGCAGCATCACGCACACGCATAGAGGCGGGCTTTAGTTCCTTCTCATCCTTGAATTTCGGTATGTCACCACTTTTGCCCACACTCTTTGTGCCCGATATGCCCAACTCGACTACCTCCAACACCGTTTGTAGGCAATCCTTGTCCTGCAACAAGTACGGATGCTGCATCAACCAAGCCGAGGTGCATTGGAAGGCCGCCACAATGGTGCTGTGCAAATCTTTGCTATGCGCTGGTGGCGGACGCGAGCACTGATAACAAATATAATCGCAGATCCATTTCACCGCTCGCTTACATTCTAACGCGTCTGTGGATATTATAGTTAAATTTTGACTTGGTTCTTCAATTTTAACTAAGGATTCTACGTGAGTTTGAATTGATTTGGTTTTGATTGAGTTCGAATTGTTTGAAGTTTGATTTTTGAGTTATGATTTTGAAAACGATTTTTTTAAAATTTTTTTTTTTTGTTGCAATTTTCATTTATTTTACAATCGATTCAATATTATTTTTCAATTTATTGAGTTGATTTTGATTTTTTTTTTTTGGTTTTTGTTGTAAGTGTGCGAGTATTATTGTATATTGATTGATTTGATGAAGAAAATGTACAAAGAAAAACATGAAAAATGTTTGGTTCAATTAACCCGTTTCGCCCGTTAATAAAAAATATTTTTTTTTTTCAAATAAAATATACAAATAGCAGTTATAAATGCATTTGTGTATGTACATATGTATGTGTATATGTGTGAAGGGAAAATGTTGATTGCAACAGAGCGCAAAAGAAAATACAAGAAATCAGAAAAAAGGTATGTGTGATTTGTATGAAAATGAGAGAAAGAAACAGAGAGAAAGAACGAAAATGTTGTTAGTAAATATAGAAATTCCATTAATTACCGGTTGTAAATTTCCTGGCTGCGCGGCGGCGGCGTTGTATATACAGTTTACAAGTAATGTTATGTACAGAGTCATGTTTTTTGAGGAGGATGACAAGGAATATCCAACACACAAGGACACAGTAGGGGTATTTGTATATGGGGGGTGGAGAGAAGTGTGATTTTCGTGTTTTTATTTTGAAATGGACAAGTGAAAAGGGGCGTGTATAAATCGTTAATTGTGGGCGGTTTCAATTTATTTATTGTGTGTATAGTTTTAGCAATAAAAAAGAGAGTAAACAAGAGAAGAGAATTTTGGATTTATTATATAAAACTTTTTTTTTGTAATGAGATTATGAGTTAGGAACAATTTAGTGCCTTTTTTAGTTATGGGAAAATATCGCTGTTATATAATGAATTCTATAAATAACAGTAAATTAGATCAATGCACGCATACATACACACAATGAAAGTAATAATGTTAATGATATGGGTAGAAACTGATAACTGATGAAGAAATGATGACATTCCGAAATGCGGGGTGAGTACTTTTTTATTATTACAATAGATATTTTAAAAGTCTGCTAGGAATCACGTGCAAAAATATTTTATTCAACCAAGTTTTTGAAAGATGAAAAGGCAATATTTATAATTGATAAGTAAATGTATTTTTTTTGATGGAGTCATGTGTAGAAGTTCACGCAAGTGAAGAAATTGCCATTCTCTTGGCAATGGCTAGAAACGACTATTTTACATATGGCTGAAGCAGCTCACGACTTCCGGTCTTAGACCGTGTATCCTTTGGGTAGTCCAAGTACATCCGTTTTAAGGCGAACCATCCCTCCCCAGGTGCGCTGGGTTTGGAATCCGCCACGTAAAAAACGCCCCCAATGATAATGAAACAACAGCCTCAGAAGAGAAACCCCCTTTTGATGACGACCACAGCAAACGTAATAAGGACTACGATTTTAGGGCATGCACCTGGAATGTGTGGTCCCTTAATTGATAAGGTGCAAAATGTGCTTGGCGACTTTAACGCGAGGGTGGGCAAAGAAGGTATCATTGGCACAGCATTCAGTAAATTCAGCCTCCACGAGGAAACATTCCCAAATAGGTTGAGGCTGATCGACTTCGCCGGGGCCCGAAATATAGTTATCTGTGGACTAGATTCCAGCTTAGAAAAATTCATCAAGCTACCTGACTGTCTCCGAAGCGAAAAGCCACCAGCCAGATCGATCATGTTGTGATAGACGGAAGACACGTCTCCAGTGTTTTAAACATGCTCCGCAATTCATATCAACACAAGGAAGGTTCGACTTCGAGAAGCTGCAATCACAACAGACAGCCGAACGATGTTGTACTCGATTTGTACTCCTGCTCTCTGAAAGCACTCGTTACGTACAGCTGCAACTGAAACCTTTGGTTTTCGAAAAATGGAACGATGAGAAGTGCTGTTCGCAGTACCTCGCAACGTTACAATCGACCCCAACGCGTGCGGGATACCGAGAGTTAAAGAGGGAAGCGAGATGCATTTGCAGACAGAAGAAGAAAGAGGTCGAAATGCGTGAGTACGAAGAGCTTATCAAGCTCACCGACATGGGTAATGTCGAAAATTCTACGAAAAGATGCTACGAATAACTGAAGGTTTCAAGATCGGAGTATACTCTTGTAGAACTCCAGAGGTGATCTAGTGACTGGTGCCCAGAACATACTAAAATTATGGAGGGAACACTTCTCCAACCTACTGAATGGCAGTGAAAGCTAAACGCAAGAAGAACCCGATTCCCCAATCGATGACGATAGAGCAGACGTTCCATTGCCCGACAATGAAGAAGTTCGAAAAGCAATTACCAATCTGAAGAAAAATCTACAACTGACCAGATATTCACCATGCGCCAAATCTTCGAAAAAGACCAGTGAAAAGACGATCGACGCAAATCGAAGCTGCTTTTGACAGCACGAAAAGGAGCTGCCTTTATGCCGTGAGGTCTGAATTTGGTATCCCTGCAAAAGTAATACGGCCGTGTAAAGTGCCAAAAGCTCCGGCAGGATCGAGAAGGACCTCTTTGAGCCGTTCGATACCAAACGAGGTTTCAAACAAGGCGACTCCGAGAAAATAATTCGAGCTGCAGAACTAAACAGAGAAGGTACCATCTTCTATAAGAGCTTACAGCTGCTTCTGCTATATTGTGCAGAGGCAAGAACGATAACAACATCTGATTAGTCGACGTTACGAGTTTTCAAGAGAAAGGTTCTGCGGAAAATCTATGGTCCTTTGTGCATTGGTCATGGCGAATATCGCATTCGATGGAACGATGAGCTGTATGAGATATACGACCACACTGACATCGTTTAGCAACTTAAAAGACAGCAGCTACGCTGGCTAGGTCATGTTGTCCGAATGGAAGAAAACACTCCAGCTCTGAAAGTATACGACGCAATACCCGCCGGGGGAAGCAGAGGAAGAGGACGGACCTCCACTCCATTGGAAGAATCAAATGGAGAAAGACCTGGCTTTGCTTGGAGTCTCCAATTAGCGCTGTAAACTAGCTATTTTGATACATATGTCATATGTCATATATATATTTATTTATACAAACACGACACTCAATACGGATTTGCAATGCATAAACAACTTGAGTATAATTCTAGACAAATTGGCAATAAATGAATAAACCAAGAATGAAATGTAGAATAGCAGTTGACGCAGCTAAATAATTTAATCCACAACCAATTCATACCATTACCATAGTAGTGAGTGAGATTTGCGCATGCTTACCTGAGTCGCGTATGTGTAGACGTGCTAAGCCGGAGAGCAATTCCAAGGCGGCCAATGAAACATTCAAATCGGTCTTCCACGACGAAATCAAACGATGACAGACCAAATAGGTGGCGCGTACGAATAAGGCGTGTGCATTATCTGTGTAAAAAAATAAGAGATGCATGAGAAATATAAGCTTATTTGCGACTGGAGACAAATCGACACAGTACAAACACATTGGTACAAGGCAAGCGTGGTAAAGCAATCATAAATAACAATTTAAAATAAGGCAAAACAGTTAATACACAATGTAACAGAATAGATTTGGAGCAATAGATATTTTGGGTAAGGAAATCAAAAGGCGAATGCAAAAGGAAAATTACCATAAACTGAAGCACTCTCAAATTCTTGTAGCAACTCCATGGGGAAATCATCCGATACGGTAAGGCTGGGGAAATCGTGTTGTGATACGTTATCACGTCCAGCGTAACCACCGCCAACAGCAGCACCGCCCGTACCGGCTGTCAAGGGCGCGCTGGCGCCACCAACAACGCCCGTTGCACCAATGGTGGCATTGCTGTGACCACCCAAACTTGAGTTGCCCGCGCTGGCAATCGATGCGGAACGTTCTGAGCAAGCTGTGCACACGCATGAGTCGAGAAATGTCGAGTGTGTTGGTATATGTGTTGCAGTGACGTTTATGAGCGGTTGATAAGATGGAGTGTGGCACGTATTTACATGGTAAATGGAACGTTGTTCATGTTTTTCACATATACACACACAAATTTACATAAAAAAAAGAAAAGAAAACAAAATGAATAAAAACAAAAAAACATAACTATAACTATAAATTTCGAAAATGGCAGATGTAAACAGTTAAGCGCTGACAGCGCGTCGTCTGACTTTTAATTTACGAATAATGTGCCGTATAAGCCAGGCAATGTGATGAGTGTATTTATACAAATGATAGAATAAAAAATCATAGTATAAAATAATATAAAATATATATAAAGAGCTGTCTGTGTGCTAAATATTTGTTTTACTACGATTTTCGCCATACCCGAACTCAGCAGATTCGTATCGCACGGCGTGGGTGAGGCGGCATGCAAATGCTCAGTGCCAACCAATTCCGTCTCCTCAAAGGTGACTGCATCCTGCACAGTCAGCAGCAGGCCACCAAGCAGCATGTGCGTGTTCTGAGCATCGGTTTCTACTTGCAAGGCGTTCATCAGTATATTGATTAAGCGTGGTTTCAGTTGGATAAAAGAAATTACGCTGAAAATAAAGATATAAATAAATATGTAGAGATATTGTAGAGTTGCCTGGGACAATAATCTATATTTTATAAAGATATCTTTCTAAATTAAAAAGTTTTCATAGAACAACTAAATTTTGATCGTTGACTTTATATGACAGCTATAAGCTAAAGTGGTCCGGATTTGAACAATTTCTGCAGAGATTGTAGAGCTGACTGGGACTATAATTTATTCCAAAATTTTGTAAAAATATCTTTTCAAGTTAAGAAGTTTTCCATACAAGGACATGATTTTGATCATCGAGTTTGTATGGCAACAATATGCTAAGTGGTCCGATCTAAACAATTTCTGCAGAGATTGTAGAGTTAACTTAGACAATAATGTGTGCCAAATTTTATAAAGATATAATCTCAAATGTAAAAGTTTTCCATACAAGGGCATAAATTTAATCGTTGAGTTTGTATGGCAGCTATGTGCCATAATGGTTTGATTTGAAGAATTTCTGCGATGATTTGTAGAGTTTCTTTAAACAATAATTCATGCCAAATTTCGTGAAGATAAGTTGCCAAATAAAAAAGTTTTCCATACAAAGACATGATTTTGATCGCTTAGTTTGTAAGGCAGCTATATGCTATAGTGGTCCGATCTGAAAAATTTCTGCGGAGATTGTAGAGTTACTTGGGAGAGTATACTATGCCAAATTTTGTGAAGATATCTCTCTAAATAAAAAAGTTTTCCATACAAGCACTTGTTTTCGATCGTCACTTTGTATGACAGCTATATGCTATAGTCGACCGATATCGGCAGTTCCGACAAATGAGTAGCTTCTTCAAAAGAAAATGACATATGCAAAATTTCAGACCGATATCTCAAAAAATTAAGAACTACTTCGCGTATATACAGATAAACGGAAGCACCGACGGACATGGCTAAAATGACTCAGCTCGCCAAGCCATTCACTTATGTATATGCATTTTACAGTGTCTCTGACGTTGTATTCTATGTGCTACAAACTTCGTATCAAACTTTATATACCCCGTTGAGGGTATAATTAACTCTAAACACTCACCGTTCAGTCGACTCATTCGTTAAATCGCGTATGGGTAGCGTTTGAAAGTGCAACGGTAAAGTAAGAATTGAGAGCAATATATTAATCGATGCACGTCGCAGCTCGGTTTTGTTGAAATGCATTGCCTGCGTTTTAATCTTCAAATCCTTATCTGGCAAAACAATCTCCAGGGCGCTTATAAAACCAGGCAATAGCACTTGCACGCCATTCAAATCGAGTCGAAATAGATCAGATGAGTTCAACAAAATGCTCGCCAATGTTTCGTCACACTCCTTAGCTTCAGTTATTTTCAAGCATTGCTGCAATGCCATATAGAAACGTGCCAAATAGACGGGGAGTATTTCCTCACCGGTCTTTTTAGCGCAAAATATCTTACACAGCGTGCCTATAGCCTCCGCACGCCCCGACTCGTACTTATCGATGGTCAACGAGGGCGGCAAGCTGTTCGGATCGTTCAATGAATTCGGTTGCGACAGCGAAATACTGCCCTTACGATTCTCCATAATCATAGACGACGGACGCTTGCTGGCCTCGGTAGCTTGTTCTAAAATATACGAACAGTTATAAAGTGGTGAACGGCATAGGTGAACATAACTTACTCTTTGTGTTCATAAACCAAGCATCGCCACCAATGTGCGCCGCCTCGAACAGCCACTCGCCAAATAAGTGCAAAATGCTGTTGCATTTGGGCCGCGCAACAGCCAGAGGAGGACGATTTTCGAAGCCCAGCGAGGGCAGCGCTAAACAGATAGAAAGGAAAACAATTAATTATGGGTGGATTATTAAATGAGTATGATGTTGTTGTTGTAAATTTTAAACAAGCGTTTTAAAAGGGAAATATTATTTTGTTGTTTTTTTAATTTGTGGTGGAAGAAATTGCCGGTAAACTTACATGTTAGGCTATTAGAGGATGGCGGACCAGACGTGGGTGTGAGTGGTGCTTGCGTTGTGGACAAACGTGCACCGGTTATGCCGATAAGCGCGGCTTTGCTCAAGCCTAAAGTGTGTGCGGTGACAACAAAAACAAAAATATAGATATCATACAGAAAATTATTGGAAAGTGTTAGGCACAGCAATTGCAACAACAAGTTGTTTACACATACATACAAACAAAGACACAGGCACACATAAAAGTAAATTGCTTTTGTAGTTGTAAAATATATAAGCAATTACAACAAATACAACAAAATATGATAAGTTGCTACTAGAGATAAAAACTTAAAAAAAAATATGGTGGGCGTAAACCTGATGATATCATGTACATGAAACTAAGCCTGGAGCAGAAAAAGTTTCAAAAATTCGAAAATATTTATTTACAAGTGTCTGGTGGTGCAACGGGTGCTGCAGCGGTTATATACAGCACACTGGCTTAGTGACAACACACGTTAAAATAATCTTCATTAAAAATTATACAACAAAAAACTTAAAGAAACTAATTCCAATAAGTACAAAATGAATTATAATATATACATACAAAATATATATTAAATATATATCAAAAAACAAAACATATGTACCTACAAACCTACTACAAGTAAAATTTAAAAAAGTGGAGAGTTAAAAACTACTAAAATGCAACAACATTTGGCTGGAGAATAAACTTTGAGGTATGTGTAAACAAATAAAATTTTAAAAATATCATTAATATATGTTCTAACAAGTAATTTATAATTAATAATGAAGAAATACATTTGGCTTTCTGCTAACTGATTGAACATACGAACCATGCAATTAATTAACTAAGGAATGCCATAAGTCCTTAACTTAACACAGCAAAGCATTATCAAATATAATTATTCACATTTGAAGCACAATTTAATTTTCAAACACTTTTTATGTGAAAGTGACAGAAGGAAGCGCCTAAAGGATTTGCAAGAACGATCGAACTCAATTGCTTGTATGAGAAACTTTTTTATTTGATCAGATATCTACACGAAATTTGACATGAATTATTTTCCAACAGAGTTTTACCCTCTCCGAACAAATTGTACAGATCGAACCACTATAGCATATAGCTGCCATACAAACTGAATGTTCGAAAACAAGTTTATGTATAGAAAACTTTTTTATTAGACAAGATATTTTCACGAAATTTGGCATGAATTATTATCCAAGACAATGCTACAAATTCCATAGAAATTGTGGAAATCGCGTCACTATAGCATATTGCTGCCAAACAAACTGAATGTTCGAAAACAAGTTTATGTATGGAAACTTTTTTATTTGACCAAATATCTTCACAAAATTTGGCATGAATTATTGTCCAACAAATTGCTACAAACTACCAACAAATTGTACAGATCGAACTAATATAGCTTATAGCTGCCTTACAAATCCACCGATCAAAATAAAGTTCTTGCATGGACACTTTCTTATTGGTGAAGAATATTATGGCACTTCAACAAACATGTAACTTAATAGACTAAACTTTGCTGTGAAAAGTTAAATTATTATTAGACATGGGGAAATCATAAAATAAGCCAAGATTAGACACTAAATCAATAACCAATGTAGTGAGTACAGCAAGCAAGTGAATTGTGCGCTTAAAAAACTGATAAAAACACGCAGTCTAATAGCAAGACTCAAGACTCGCGCACCCTTTTGTTGCGTTACATTAACGTTGCTGTTGCCCAGTGCTGGTGCTACGCTAAAGCTCTTCGCCAAACGTCGTTGCAACGGTGGTGTGGGTGAATATGGCAACGGTGCGCTTTGTTGTGCACCATCCACAGCTGACGATGATGCCGACGTGGTAGTGGTAACGGCATTCAACGGTGTACCGAATGTTATCGAACCGACAACACCAGCCGATTGACTGCCACTACCGCTCGTGTTGCCCGTTGCACTGCCGCTTCCAGTACCAGTATGAGCACCAGCACTCGCTGGTGTTGACGCACTACCATGATGACCCATAATGGCGTTCAGTGCTGAGCTCGCCGAACCGCTGATGAAGTTGTCGCGCAGAAATTGCCCAGCACCATGCAAATGCAAGTGCGGATGATAGTGATGATGATGGTGGTGCTGTTGTTGTTGTGCATTGTTTGTAGCAACGGTAGGTGCGCCGCCACCGCTCGAGTTTAGTGCGCTATTACTGCCGTGATGGAAAAAACTATGAATACCCGCTGTGACCGAAGAGGCGGTTGCCTCGTTGAGTGAGAGACGAATATCGAGTAAATTTGTGATTGCATCTTCCGCTTGATGCGGCGGTGGTCGATAAATGCCTATTGTGTTTGCGCATCAGACGCGGTTAATAGCATTTTTTTTTTGGAAATACATTGACAGAGGTTATAAAGATTTTATAGAGATTAAGAAGGATATCTAAAGCGACGCTTAACATCTAACGGTTGGAATTAATACGATATAGGGAAGATTTATGAAAGTATCTATAACATGATGTAGACTAAAAATATAAGTGACTTAAAAACTACAATACTTATTCAAAAACATAAAATTTATTTCTAATTTAAAAGACTTAACTTTTTATGAAAGAGCCCGATGCATACGAATTTTTACAGCCAGTTTCACAGCAGTAATAAAAAGTATGAAAAATATTCGAGTTCTTCATAAAAACTGGCATCTCTGACTGGCAGATGTTGAGACTACCGATTTAAATAGCGTACTTAACAAAATGCCAAAGATGAGGCGAACATTTTAAGCTATTTACTAAATTCTAATTTGAAACACATTCAGCTAACCTCACTTTGTAAATCGCTCATCGCTTGATTATTATAGTTAATTGCTTACCCAGAAATGCGTCAACTTGATTGGAAATGCCTTTGATTGCTTTCAGAAATATTTGTGGCAGCGCTTGCAAGCATGGATGCTGATAAGTTTCAGCACCTTTGTCATGCGTGAGGGCCCACTGCATAAAATGCGACGATTTGCTGATAACATGAGGCGAGCATAATGCGGTTGGATTGCCAATTGTGCGCAACAAACGATACCAAGTCTGCGCCACGCAGTCATTAGTCATGTCCGCAGGTATTAGCTGTGCATCCTCTTCAGCTGGAAATACACAAATATCCATTAAGAAGTTTCAATATAGTTTATCTTTAAAGTACACACATATTTTTAGTTCTGGAAAGGCAGGACCATATGTGAATTCCAGCAGACGTGCAGTTAAAGCGAGATTAACACGATTCCATTGATCAATCAAAGCCATACGATGACGCCACATGGCACATGACTCTTGCAGTGTTTTCCACAGTGAAGGTGAAGGAAAACAACGCACGCATGCTAAGAGCCAAACTTCGAAGAGCACAGATAGCACCCTTTCACATAGTTGATCGCCAACATCATCTTTAACTGTGGGTGGCGCCAGCAGCACTTCATTGATGGCCAGCAAGAAGAGCAGTAATGCTTCCCATGTTTTCCGGTCCATCGTTTGTGAAATTTGTGCCGTTTGCTGAAGTGTACGTAAGACCCGGTGGCATAGCACTGCTTGACGATTAATGGTATCAGCACCTTGAATTAAAATTACCGCAGTTTAATAGTGTTGCAAACAAAATATTTAGCAATTTTCGAGCACCTACCAAGCGTATTTTGATATATAAATGGCAAGACTTGAAAGGGAAGGTAAAGCAGTTTTATAATGTGCACAATTATGTATTGAGTAAGTATTTAAAAAGAAAAAGATACTAGTACTATATACAAAATGACAACCTAATGTTTAAGTTTTGAAAGTTGCAAAATTCATTCTAAAAATGCATATTTCTTCAAGTGTATCATGCAATTAGTTATTACTATATATTCGTAATCTTTAGCATTTAATTAATTTTGCACAAGATTTAAACATACTTTCCCCCTGGCGTGGCACAAACAAGTTATGGAAGTGGCTGACGATCTTCCTGCAGTACATGTTTGCATCTTCGCATATGGGTTTTGGCACACTTATCCGTGGCTGTGGATGCAAAGCTGTCAGCCATTCGCAGTAGACATTTACGCAATCTTTTATGGTCTCATGTTCTTGCAATGGTAGTGACAAACCAAAACAGATTACATCCATACACCAGTTAACCTACAGCAAAAAAAAACCATCGTTGAATAGGATTCACAAAACAACAAAATTGCAAAAAATTTACTATACCTCTTCATCGCGTACTAAATGACTCGGCTCGGCATTTTGAGTAATTCCCAAATTACTTGCCAATTGACGTACAACAGACACAGTTACTTCACGGCCCGCGGAGGCAGGGAATTTATTGAGTACACTGCAAGACTGCGCTGCACAGCTGTCGGCTGAGATTTGTGAAGAAAGTGAAACCCATTCCGAATACATATTAATTATGTTTTTGTAGTTATTGTATTGATACAAAAAACAAAATATTGGAAATAAACCAAATGGACGCAGCTATTGAGAGCAGCCACAAATTTTCAACAAAAACTGCGTCAACAAATCAAGCAGACATTCTCGGTTACTTTGTAAAGTATACGACTTTGGGAATTTGTCTATTCCAACGACATATTTACGTTATTAACAAGTTTTTAAGTTAAAAAAAAAGTGTTTTAAAATATTTATATTTTATTTTAACAATAATTTTGCAACAGATTAGCTAGACCAAAATATTTTTTATACGTCAACAGTCTATGTTGCCTGACTGCATCAAATAAATTATTTAATTCTTTTCAAAATAATAAGGCTGTGTGCCAACTGGTAGCGAAATGTAAATTCTGACGGTTGAAAGTAAAATTTTGACATTTAATGTGATGGACCTGAATGTGAAAATTTTAACTAGCCCTTAAGTCTGATAAAATTTTGACAACTTATAAATGTAAATACAGTTGTGCATTCACCAATAAATGAGTTTATATAAAACAAAATTATTGCATAAAAAATATAGTTTTATTTAAATATACGATTTCGAGCAAAGTATATACTTTTTACTAATATTTACATTAATGGACTTGCCCGAACTGTTAAAAGAAGTTGTGAAATTTCATATTTTTATATCTAGTGATTCATTCATTCATTTATTGACAAATATATGTACACAAAAGCAATGTCGAATGATAATTAAAATAAATATTGATAATTGGCTTACCTATTGCACATTTTAAGAATATTAAATAAGATAAGATAAGAAATACATACGTAAGTAATTAGATACTTAAGATTCCTAAAATAGTATATAAGCAATGAAAATACTTAAATAAAATTACAGTGAATATATTTCAGCACAATAGGGATCTTTACATTTCCCCCACCAGCGGTAAGAGTGTAAAGATTTTTGATTGACCAAACAGTGAGTAATGTCGAAAGTTCTCACTGATATATTGTAAAAAGGGACTTCCCCGAATTGAAAGGAAAATTTCGACATTTAGAGATTACATACTTGCATGCCTAGTGATAGTAGTAATGTTGAATGTATTTGCTTGAAAAATCACTTTTGTTTAAACAATTTAATGATTTATAAAATTGTATTATACATTGTTGTTTTCATTTAAAACTAACACGTTTTTTTAGATATGCTTTATATATTTATAAAATCGAAACGAAGTTACTGCATCAAATCAATATTTGTTATCGATTTTAGTCGATTGTGTATATCGTATTTTGAATCACCAATATTTATTCAGATAAAGTCAAACGTTAAAATATAAGGTAATTTATTTTAGACCACGTAAATAAAGTATTTAAAGGAAGGATACGAAGCGGTTAAATAACTGAGAGAAAATCTTAACAATGGTTGGCAAATCATCTGTTTCAGTGCTTCAGGAATATTGTGCTAAAAACAAAGTACCACCACCTACTTATGAATATCTAGACGAAGACGACGGTAGTTTCTGTTGCAAAGTAATATTTAGAAATGTGAATATCTATTTACAAAATAATCAACAAATTTTTATAATAATTTCTAGATTGAATTCATGGAAACTGATGCTGTGGGTATAGGACGTTCTAAGCGTGATGCAAAACATAACGCAGCCGCCGTTATTATAAAAAAACTGCGCCTTGCAGATGCATCACAATTAGCGGATGATGGTGCAGCAAGCATACCACCTATTGATATGGTTGTGCAATTGCGGGATTATTGTGTGCAACAGAGTATGCCTTTGCCAACATTCGAAATAGTACAACAGGCTGGTACACCGGATGCACCCGAATTCACAGCTCTATGTACAATTGCTTCAATTCGACGTTATGGCGTATCGGAAAAGAAAAAGGACGCACGCCAAAAAGCAGCTTATGAAATGCTACTTGCCGTTGTTGATGTGAGTATGCTATATAACCCAAATATATTAAGTGATAAATAGATATTTATTTGTTTTTTTTTTATTTTTTATTTTGTTTTTTATATATATTTGCTTAATAGGATGTGAATAAGCTTGAGCAAAATATGCAAATAGCTACACTTCAAAATGCTCAAGAAGACATTGAATCGGAGCGTTACAAAAAATTTAAAACTTATCGTGAGCTCACTGAATCCGGTACTGGTGATATACGTGGTGTGCGAATTTGTGATCGACATAACTATTTCAAAAAATTCTATCCTGAATTGAGAGAAGCAGCGAATAAGATACTCAGATCTAGTTACGATTCAGTGCAGGATCAAGCATTGGATGTACTGGAATCATTAAAAATCACACCAAAAATTTCTCAAATGCCGTCAATCAAAGCAGAACCCTTGCTGTTTATCGAATTAAATTGCGAATATGATGTGGTATTTGCTGGACCGACGCCTGAAATATACGAAGATATAATTGGATATTTCAAAGTGATGCTTTAAAATTCGTAAATTTTATGTTAATGAATATGCAAATACGCTCTTTAAATACTAAACATGTAGTACATAATTTATTTTATTGAAGTAATAATTAAAATCCAAAATAAATCGCTTATTGTCAAATAGATATTATATTTTCAATATATTTAGAAGGCCGCAGCACACTTATAATTCTAGACAACAAAACAATAGATTTTCTGGCATTTCTTTTATTTATTTTTTGTCCAAAAATTACTTTAATCTTAATTCTAATATTTCTCGTTTTACTCCGTCTACACTTGACCAGACCACTTTAAATTGAAAGCGCTTATCAGAAGTTATCAGTTCTTCGAATTGTCTCAGCCCACCACCTACACCGAAATAATAGGTTTTTGCAGCGACTAGCACAACACCGTCGAAATTTAACTTTGCGTAGAATGTATCCAATAATTTTTGTTGATTTTGCGGATTGTATATAGTCTCTGATGTAAGAATATAATCAAACTTATTTGTTTTGTCTTCGTCACTTTTTGTCGTCAGTTCCGCGTACTCCCACCAATCGCCGGAATAAAATTGTAGATTGTCTTCCAGTGATTCAATGGCAAAATTATCTTCTATTTTTGTTTCTACAGCAGCAGACCCATCATCCACACATTTTGACGGGTTTTTCACATTTAGCAAAACATTTGGTATTGTAATTTGTGTTAGTACATCTTTATTCTAAAGAGGAATTTGGAAATTAATTTTTTGTTAACTATATATGTATGTGTATATGTATATGTTTGCTCAACACGACTTACATAATCCTGAAAGTGCACTACCGCGCCACATCTATACGCGTAAATACCCAGTAAACCAGCGCCACAGCCCAGATCTAACACACGTTTTCCATGCCAATTTTGCGGTTTGATATTTTTGGCTAAGTATTGAAGCAGGTCATCGGTACACTCCCATATTTTTGCACCGCCTGTTAAGTTAACACGCTTTATAATTGAATACAGTACATTTTTAATATTTTAAATACCTTCATAAACACCTGGTATGAGATCAGAATGCGTTTGTTCGGCTTTAGCGATGTCCTTATTATCACCGTCATTACATGTTATATGTTCAATCAGAAATCCTGTGACGATATGCTTTATGGGAACATCAGCTATATTCAAAGTGGTAGCATTTAACTTATATACATCTAGGTTATCCAATATTTCCGCACCAATTGCAACTTTTTCCGCTTTATACCATTCTATTTTATCAGCCTTGCTAGAAGAATAATGTTAAAATATTTCACAATGTTAAAATAATATTTTTTTACCTTGACGTGTTTATTACTTCCTTTTCGCTTGCAATATTTTCATTAATGAACGGATTGTTGCTATCTGCTTCAACATTAAAATCGAACTTAAACATTTTGTAAATAAGATAAATTATAGTCAATGAATATATAAACAACCACCACCCACTACACGTGCATTTCGCGTTGACAACTATTTTGAATTAGTGCCGGTCATTTGCTACAAGAATTCCATTAGTGAAAATTTATATATCGATATATTTAATATATCGCTGAAATTGATAAGATTCTGTCATATATAGTTTAAAGCTGATAACAGTAAACAAATTAATTTTTCTACTGTGTTTGGTTGTCTAGTTAGATGATTTTGACAATTTGGAAATGTTTTGATTGTATTTAATTACAATAAAGCGTTGCAACACTTATAGATGTGTACAAACATAGCTTATCAATATTTGTGACAATTTCGTTCTTAACTATAATGTAATACGCGTAGCCTTCTTAGCCCGTATTTTTTTGTAAAACACTTTAAGGATCACTATTTGTTTACGTTTAAAGTCATCAGTATATTCTCTACAACAAAAATATGTCACCAACTTCGGAGTCGGCAGCGGCGGGTAGCAACAGTATCCGTGGCCGCGAGCGTGAAAATGCACATATTATCCAGCAGAGCAACAAGTGTTATGAACACCGAGAACTTCAGGCTACTGCAATGTCTGTCGACTATACAGGTCAGTGGGTTTTGTTGGCCGGTCGACGCCACTTGGCATTGCAACGTCTCGGCCAGGATGATGGTACTCTACGTGAATTCCAAAGAAATTCGAAATATGAAGTATCCGCAGCTGAATTTGCAACACTACCAAATCGGCAGGAATATTGTGCGATCGCAGTGAGTTCTAATTGGTAAAATGAGGTATTATCATTCTTATTATTTATATTGCTTTGTTAGACCAGTGAGCACATTGATGTTGTTACATGGGGTGCTGCAGACATGCAGCATTATCATTCATTGCGTGGTCACACACGCATGGTTACCGACATTGATTGGCATAGCAAAAATAGCAACCTATTGGTCAGCTGTTCAATTGATACATTTTCACACATTTGGGATTTGCGCGATCCCCGCAAGCCAACGCTGTCCTTGAGCGCAGTCTGCATGTGTAAGTGCAATGCTTTAAAAATACGGTTTATATTATCAGTTTATATCAAAATATCTAATTTAATTGCAGCCGGCGCCACACAAGTTGGTTTCAATCGTGTTTCGGGTCATCTATTAGCGGCGGCACATGACGGCGATCTTCGCATATGGGATATGCGTAAGGGTTCGTGCCCTGTACACTATATCACAGCTCATTTGAACAGGTATTTTTACGAAATAAAGACATTATAATAAAATAATATTAAATAATTTTGCTTATAGAGTGCATGGCATTAATTGGAGTCATTTGCGTGAAACTTGCTTGGCTACCGCTAGTCAAGATGGCACAGTGAAGTACTTCGATGTGAATAATCCACGGCGTGCAGAGAAAATTATAACAATGTCATCGCCAGTGTGGCGAGCGCGTTATACCGTAAGTAATCTTAATTTTGGTCTATAAATATTCTTTTATTTTTAATTAATATCTTTTTAAAATATATTTTTAAAATTTTTTTTATGTATTTAAAAAAAAAAAATTTAATATATTTTTTTTAAATTAATTATTTTTATTTATTAATAATAATATTTGTAATTACATTTATTTGTAGCCTATAGGCAACGGTTTGGTTAGCATTGTTGTGCCCGCTATGGGCCGTGGTGAGAACAGTTTACTGTTATGGAGTAATAACAAACAAACGGATCCTGTCTGCTCCTTTGTTGGTCATACCGATGTAATATTAGATTTTGAATGGCGTCCGAATCGTGAAAACACATCGGAGATTGTAAGTCACAGTTTTTTAAAAATATTTAAAATACTCGAATTGTTTTGAACGTTAGACTGTATTTATTATTAATTATAGGAACTAGTTACATGGTCACGTGATCGCAGTTTACGCGTGTGGAAAATTGATGATATGATGCTGAAACTCTGCGAACCCGATTTTGATAGCAACGAAGTGTGCGATACACCTGACTCTTTTGCCGATACTCCAACTAAATTCCAACCGATACATTCATCATCTTTGTATCAGCCCACTTTGAGTTTGACGCGTGCTGGTGCCGCTTCATTGCCTTCAGAAAGCTCTGATAGTCTAACAATACCGACTTTATCGCGCTCACCGCCACCGCCAATGCGTAAAGAGGAGACACACATAGCACGTTCACTTACAGATCAGCCGACATGCTCGCTGCATCATGAGTTCTCGCTACTAAATCGGAATATGCCTCATGTAGAGGTCGACCTATTAGATGCGATTAAACGTTTTGCAGTCTTCAAGATCTCAGCTGGTGGACACGTGGTGGTGTTGCAGGTTAGTCTCTTCTTTGCAATTTTCCACCTAACGGTTGTTTGTATTACCTAAAACTAATCGATATGGGGTTATATACATATAGAGACGAGTTGAAATCCGAGGGACTCCCAGTCCAATTGTAGAGATATATTGTCCAAGAAAAATTTTGTCTTTATAGGGACTGAATTTTAATCGTCCACTTTATATGACAACTATATGCTTTATAATTCCGATTATTAAGAGGTCATTGACCCCTTAAAATGTAAACAAAAGGTTCACTAACCCCAAAATATAAACAAGGGTCCCCATAAAATGTGAATAAAAGGATCATTGGCCCCAAATGTGAAAAAAGGTTGTCGACTTGGCTAAATGTAAACAAAAGGTTTATTGACCACAGAAAATGTAAACAAATGGGTTGTTGTTGTAGCGGCAGAAGTCTGTCGAGTTGACAGTCCTTGGCCGGATAAAATCCGGGTTCGTTCCGGTTACACAGACCCGACTGTCCTGGGAACCGGTGAACAAATGGGCCATTGACCTCGGCAAAATGTAAACAAAAGGGTCATTAATCCCAAATGTAAAAAAAGGTTGTTTTGTCTTGGCTAAATGTAAACAAAAGAGTCATTGATCTCATAATGTGAACAAACCCCATAAAATGTGAAGAAAAGAGTCACTGACCCCAAATGTAAACAAAAGTGGTTGACTTGGGTAAATGTAAACAAGGGTTGTGAACTTGGCTGAATGTAAACAAATAGGTCATTGACCCCATGAGTTGTAAACAAAAGGGTCACCGACCCCAAATTTAAACAAAGGTTGTTGACTTGCTTAAAAACAAACAAAGGTCTGAACATGGCTAAATGTAAACAAAGAGGTCTTGAACCTCCTAAAATGTAAACAAAGGGGTCACTGACCTAGTAAAAGCGTAAAAAAAAAGAATCATTGACCTCAGAACGTAAACAAAGAGGTCATGATTTGACCCTTACAATATAAAATGCTCGATTACTTTCGAACGTAGTTTTTCCCTACTTGTTTTTATTTTCTTTTCTTATAGACAGTTTTCCCCACTGAGTATCCGAGTCCGAATATTGGACCCGAATTCTCCTTTTGCGAAGGCACCACACTACACGAACAACTGTCTGCCGTGCTGCTGAAGACACTCAGAACGAACGCTTTGCAACGCGTTAAAAAATCGCGCACCTGTGTCGAGCAATGCCTGCGCGCATTGGTGGGTGCCATGAAAAAGGTAGGCTCAGCACTGTATTTTTAAAATATTTAGAAACCTAATTGTGTTTATTCCATCGTATTTTTGTGAAAACAGTCTGTGGGCGGTGTCACCGACAAATCACAGCTACGCTTGCAGTCGCCACGCTTGGAGGGCGCACTAAGTGGTGCGCTACACGACGCCTGCATACCATATCCACGCACATCGGGTGTCAATTTCAACACCACCGGCCTTTTAGTTACTTTCGCGCAAGCGCCGAACGCTAAACGCTTGACATTGCGTCATCAGAACACAACGCCGCGCACATTTTCCGCCATTAGCGGTGGCGTACTTTTGGGTAATGTCTTTAATACGCATCGCGATTCAAATGCCTCCTTTTATCTGCAAGATCGCATGAGTGCGAAACATACTAAAAATCGTTCGATGCAAAAGCAAACCAATGCCACGCCCATCGTACATATTTACGAAGCCTGTAAGCTGCTGAATATCAGCTGTGAAATGGCCAAAGAATTCTCACTGGACAAGCGTAATTTGCGCGCCACATGTCGTCGCAATCGGCAAGTGTGCGAAACATATGGTCGTTACGACTTGGTGCCGATATGGACGCTCGCCGAGCTGATTGCCAAACCGAACATACCGAATGAAACCAAATACGAGACACTCTTCTACAAAGACCCCTTTAAGAAATTTCTACTCGAGGCACTGATTATGCATTTCGCCAGCGCTGGCGATTTGCAGACAGCTGTCATGTTGGCGTGCCTCTTTCACAAATGCTCCTCCACCGCTGGCGATTTAAGCGATTTAATGTTGACTACAACGCAATGCTACCAACACACCAATAAACTGCAACAGTTAAATAATACATCGCCGTACCACACAGTGTTGCCCATCGACTATCATGCTTCACATCCGAAATCGAACTCAGCACTCGCGGTCAATGTGCATTTGAAGCAGCTGCGCAGCAATTCTTGGTCAGACTCTTTGGACTGGGTGGACTCGAAAAATTGCAACTCCGACTCGTATTCATGTTCGCTGATAAGACGTACGAAAATGCCGTTATTCGACCACTTCAAGAAAGTGTATGCGGATATACTGTTCGGCTGGCAACTGCTGACCAAACGCTCGCTGGTAATATAACAGTTATTAGCTTTTAAATACCGTTTTTTATGTTGCATTACTCCTCCAGATACTAAAGCATACAATGTTCTCACAAAGCCAACCGCATGGTGTTGAATTCGTCACCGAGTGCACCGGTTGTAATAAAATTAAGCGCACACCCTCATGCACCAGCTGCAAGCGTCCGGTGCTCTTCTGCCAGCTCTGCAATTTGCCAGTGAAGGGCGCCGCCAATGCGTGCTTAGCTTGCGGTCATGGCGGCCATATGGTGCATATGATGCAGTGGTTCAAGGTGAGTTGCCGGTAGCTGGACCGGATGTGGCTTATCTGTACTGTAAGTTTTTTCTTTATTTCTTTTTTCTACATTCTGCAGAAGCATAGCATTTGTGCCTCTGGTTGTGGTTGTAATTGTTTAAAGCAGACTGCAGCTCTGCTGGCGCTTATGAATTGATAGTCTACCTTGAGACTCTTATTTTATGTGACATTTTATATTAGTGACCAAAAATGCCTTAAATTGTTGTGGCACACATAAACTTGACTTCGATATGCGCGTGTTTTAAACATGCCGATTCTATTTTTTGCTTACTTATATGCATATAACTGTAATATGGACAAAAAATATAGTTTTTAATACATTAACCTAACCTATAAATTCAAATAAATTCGAGACTACGCCATTTTTTACTTAGCGTCAAATATATTTGTTCAGTATTTATATCCCTATACAATATAACTCATATCTTAATAAATAGTTAAAATACATTTTATTTGTACAACAATAGTTAGATAATAGATAAAATTTGGCCACAGTTAGTTCTGACTTAATATACTTAAAAATGCGAGAATATTGGTTTCAAAATCATTTAAAAAATTTTAATCACAAATATACTTTTCATAATCGAAAACTTAATACATACAGACATTCATACAAATTTGATTTTTTGAATTTGAATTTTTGACCAGATCAACCCTAGAAACTTTTTTTTGGAACTTTCGCAAGTCCCGTATATTTTTATGAAATCTTTTTGGAATCAATTTAAGTTGACTTAAATTATTATAAATAGTATACACATAGTACATACATACATATATGGACAAGATATTTCATAATTAATGCTAAAACAGTTATGCAACCGGAAAGTTTCCAAGGCCTTCGAGAAGAAATATCTGTATGTAGGTTTGATTTCTAAAATAAAGTATCACTCATTTCTCAAGCAGTTCTAAGAAAAGTTCACTTAGACTGTGTTCACACGAGTAAGCTTTTGTTGCCCAAAGCGGTTTATTTTTTGTGAGCAAGGGAAGGAAAATGAAAGATGAAGGGGCCGTACACTCGTGTCGTTGTTGTTGTAGAAACAGAAAACATTGCTGGAGTAATTTCGAGGAAGGATGCCGAGTTCATAGTTTTGGGCCGAAAAAAATTGGTATCTGTTCCGGTTATTTAAATTCAACCGTCTTGGAAACGGAACCGCTCATGCTGTTATTGTTATTTTTAGGGGCAGAAAGCATTCCTGAAGTAATTTCGAGGTGTGGCGTCGAGTTGACAATCCTGGTTCGAATACAAATCCGGGTCTGTTTCGGTTACTTAGATCCGACCGTCGAGGGAATGAAAACGCTGGTTCTGTTGTTTTTGTTGTAGCGACAGAAAACATTGCTGAAGTAATTTAGAAGAATGATGCCGATTTGATAGTCCTGAACCGGATAAAAATCGAGGTCTGTTTCGGTTACTTAAATCAGACCGATTCGTGGGAATGGAACCGCTCCATACTGATGTTGTTTTTGTAGCGACCGAAAACATTTCTGATGTAATTTCAAGGTTTAGTGCCGAGTTGACAGTTCTGGTTACCAAGACTAGACCATCGTGAGAATGGAACCGCTGTGCTGAGGTGGTAGACTTTGTGTTCTTGTTCGTAATAGTACGTTGTTAAGGATTTCGGCATTAGCTAATCAAAAATACATTTGTGCATCGTATACATGAATTTGAGAATGTCATATGAAAGGAAAGGCAAAAAAATATCCGACTTGTGTCTCTCCTGCGAACCCAATGAGACCAAAAGAGAATTCGCCTTTAAAGATGGACAACAAAAGCAGCTCTCGTGTGAACGCAGTCTAATCAATCAAAGAAAAGTTTATACTTTCCGAGTCATAAGATTCCATATAATGACGTCATAAGAAATCAGATAGTCTTCATTTCGTCAATAAAGCTTGTAGGCGTTAATAATTAATATAATGTAAGCGCTTAAGCAAATGGCGCACTAGTCAACATATTTGTCGACGCTTCGTTCTCTTCGTCGCTGGCATTTTGGTCGAGCTTCTCAAAGCCACCACGCTTACCACGATCCAACAGTAGACCGCCCAATTTGAAACCTTCCGGCTTTGAGGGGAAATCCCAGGCATGGCGACGATTCTTTACGCCAAATGGCAAACAACCTACAAGTAGAGGCAACAAGCAATTAAACGAAGGCAGAGTTGGCGCTTACATGCACAGCAAAACGATTCTCAAATACAACAAATATTCAACGTAACACGCACAATGTGATTTCCAAAAAAAAAAAAAAAATCAAAAAATTAAAACAATAAAAAATAAAAAAAAAAAATTAAAAAAAGCTAAAAAATTAAAAAAAAAAATTTAAAAAAGAAATTAAAAAACCAAATATTAAAATTAAAAAAATAAATAAAGAAAAACTTAAAAAATATAGAAACTAAAAAATAAAATAAATATTGAAAAGAAAATAAAAAAATTAAGAATAAAAGAACACAAATAAAAACTTCAAAAAATTAAAAATAGTACTTAAAAATAATATGGTAAAATAAAAATTATAATAAAAAATAATTAAAAAAATAATTAAAAAAAAAAATAATAAAACTAAAAAATAATAATACTATTAAAAAAATGCAAATATTGTAATTATAAGAAATATTTAAAAAATAAAAAATTAAATAATATAAATTAAAAAAAAAAAATATAACAGGTAAACAAAAAATTTAAACTAAAAAAACTGCGAAAACTAAAAACAAATAATTTAAATATTGAAAAGAAAATAAAAAAATTAAGAATTAAAAAAAAAACAAATAAAAAACTTCAAAAAATTAAGAAACCAATAAAATGAATTATAATAACAATAATAATAATACTGAAGATATTAAATTTTGTTAAAAAAAACTAAAAATATTAAATTTAGTTTTAAAAAAATTAAAAACTAACAAAAGTAAAAAAAAATGATAAAAATAAAAAAATAATTATAAAAAAATAAATTTAAAAAAGCAAAAAAGAAATAGAAAAACAAAATTTAAAAACTAAAATAAGTTATTAAATTAAAAAATTTAACAAAAAATATAAATTAAAGGAAAAAAAAAATATTTAAAAAATAAAAAAAATTAAAAAAAAAAATAAAAAGTTAACAAACAAAGAAAATAAAAAGCAATTAAAATCAATTTAATTAAATACAAAAAAATTAAAGAGCTAAAAAAAATTTACTGAAATCAAAAATTTTACAAAAAAATTTTACAAAAAATAATATCTTTTAGTTAAAAAACACAAATTAAGACAATAAAAAAATGTAAAAAGTTAAAAAAAAAATTAAAAAAACAATTACAAAATACATTTAAAGAACTTTATTATCATAAAATTGTATAAAGTATACACTAAAAGTACATGATGGTGATGTGTAAATAGTAAAAGCCAATAAAAAATTAGAAAAAAATTTTAGAGCTGTCATAATTAAAGCTTACAATTTAAGTACGCTAGCATATAAAGTAAAAAATTTAAGAAATAACAGATAGACTAAAACTAAGTCGTCGTTTTTAAAAAATAATATAATTTTTGCAAACAAGTGCAGAGTTGCCATAGTTAATTTCAAACAAATAAAAAATAAAAGGTTGTACAAAAGGAAATACAACAAAATAAAATATAAAAAATGGACACATAAAATTATGTACACACATACATACATGTAAAGCATACATAAATAAGTATAATTGAAAAAATGGAAACACCAAAGGAAGTGAGAACACAAGTATCATCAAGGGCATTCATCACAAACGTTTTGACTGGAAGCGACCAATTTGCGATACACCAATTCACTAGGTGGCCCAACACTCAACGTTTCGTTACCTCGTTTGCGACGACGGGCTATAATGAATGCCAGCATAAATGTTAGCGAAGCAAAAAGTAACATTAGTGAAGCCACCAGTATGGCGGTGCCACCGGGATGATGTGCTTTTGTTGTTGGCTGCGTTGAGATCTGTTCCATTTCAAGTGCACTTGCACCCAGCGCTGCTTTGTCCGTGTTAGTGACGTTAGATTTGAGCAAAACTTCATCCACATGATATTCGGGACCGGTGGGGCTCAATGTGCTACTCTTGCTAAGCGTAGCTGTTTTTACAGCTGATAAAGGCATCGATTTTGCCACGGTTTTATGTAGAAACTTGTGTACACGCATAGGATTCAATTCGGCGACATAAATTTCATTGCCATCCTTGGTGACGGCCACATCATGTGGATTTGAAAACTGCATATCGTTAGGACCGAACTTTGAGATCACCTGTTTGGTGCGCATATTGATCACATAGCCGCGTACTTCATTGTAAGGTAGCGATCTGATGCCCAATTCACCGATCGGTCCATTAACAACGACAAGTTGACCGCCTGTAAGTATTTTCCATTACATATTATCAGTTATTTTGTAAAAATTTTGACACAAAATATATATATATTATAAGCTGTAATGTTAATTTACCTTCCACTGGCGTATAATCCATGCTAAATAAGCGATCGCCTATAATTTGACTATGATATTGTGAATGGAATGTACCGTTGGTCCAGTAGAAACACTGTACACGACCATTTTCACGATCAGCTGCGCAGATTAGCTGTTGTTCGGGCACAAGCGTGAGTGCGTGCGGAATGGCGAAGTAGTTCTTTGGCGCCACCTCGAAGGACATGCCTACATATACATTTTTTTTTTAGTTACTATATGGTGACATATGTACATAAAATGTTTAGTGACTCACCAGAGAATGAGTTTTGTCCCCATGAAAGTATTTTATTGCCAGCTTTGTCATATTTCAAAATACGTGCATTGCAGTAACCATCTGCGACGAAGAAATCACCATTCTCGAGTACGGCAACTGAAGTGGGCTTGCAAAATTTCGTATCACCTACGCCGGGTGTAAAAGCAGTACCCAAAGTCAGTAGCGGTTTGTCATTAGAGCCGTGTGGACCAAATTTGAAAACTTGATGCAACGCCACATCAGTTACCCAAGCATTATTTTCGTGATCGATGGTCAAACCATGTGGCATATAGAATCTAAAATTAATAATATTTAATATATATATAATTTGTATCACATCTACTGCAACTTACAAGTCCTTTCCCCAACCATACACGACATGACCGCTTTTACGTTCTAATGCCAATACGGTATTGGCGCGTATCGGTCCTTTTTTACGTTGTTGAAAGACATTGCGATTGTTGAACGTATTGCCATCCCAAAGACGATCTACACGATGAAATATAACCACATTTCCTTCCTTGTCAAAACTCACCGCACTCACTGCACCCAATTTCAGCTCATCAGCTGGCCAAGCACTTTGATACACATAAGCTAGAAGCAAGTTAAAGTACAATGTATATATGTAGGTATATATATATAGATATATTTATTTATATTGCGTACTAAAGTTACTCACTTGTATTTAATTTCTCGATTTCCTCTTTCACGTCGATTTTCTCAGCTTTTAATTTAGGTGGTTGTGGCCAATTTATATCAGCTGAGCGGCCTTGCATGATCTGTTGAATGCGCTTATTTGTGCTTAAACTTGTGTCATCTAAGGACAAATAGCGTTGTATTGAGAGATTCTGAAAATTTAGCAGACACGTTTAATGAGTTTATAATGAAATGTATAAACATACAAAGTTGTTTATTAATTTTGCAATTTCTTATCTGCAAGCAAAAGTCTATACCGTTCACATATAAAGAAGTTTTCATATAAGAACTTGATTTTAATCTTTTAGTTTATTTTGTAGCTATATTCTAAGGAAAACACGGATGTGTGCAAAATCTCAATAGCTGAGAGGCTAATTCGCGTGTACACAGACAGTCCGACATTGCTGTCCAATTCAGCTCATCACGCTGATGATTTTTATACATATTTGATAGACTCTAAGTTTCCTTTTGGCTGCAAACTTAATAGGTTTAGGGTATAAAAAAGCAATATTCACATCAAGCTTAAACTAATCCTCACTTCAGCATAAATATGTGTGAGCATTAAGATATTATTAATAAGCCAACTGCTAACTGGAACTATCTGAAATTTGCAATGTTCCCCCGGTGCTAAGTGCTGACGTTATTGTTGTTATTGTTACTTTACTAGTTAGATTCGGTTCTGCCACAATAGCGCAACAGCATAATTCCCCACCCTAGTAAAACTAAGTATGCACACATATATAGAAGTTCTTCACACATACAACAAAAACTAGCATATGCCAACAAAGTATAAAAATTTTCACTCCATATTTTATTATTATAAATATAACTTTTAGGAATTTTCAATGCTTACCTCATCGGTAGCAGAGTCGGCTATGCAAAGCGCCAAAAACACCAATGAAATGCTGCAGGTAGAACGCACAAAATTTGAAGTAATCATTTTGGCCACTTGTCTTTGTCCCTTATTGATTCGTTTTTCGTTCGGTTGCACTCCCTTTGAGTATGTCGTAATTTAAAAACAGCGAGATTCACAGGACAAAAGACTACTTGTATTTTCTAAATAATTTACTGAGTTTCTTTACATTATTAGTTTTATATGAAATAAATAAATGCACAAAGCTGACAAAAATTACTGTATACGTCTGTAAACAGATGTCATTGAGCTGGAGCTCCTAGAATTGTATCGAAATAATGATATCAAAACGATATTTAGTAAAAAATTTATTGCTGAAATATGCTTTTATGGCGAATTCTCACATCTCTAAGGGGATGCCACTGCACGCCGCCAGTAAAATAAAAACACTTAGCGCTGCCATCACGAAGACGTATGAAACGCATGTTAATCTATCGGTAATTTTAAACTTATCGATTGTTGTAAGTTTCTTTTCAAACCAACTATCGGTTAATGAACTATTAAATTACTCAAAAGTGCTAACAAGAATTTCTGTCAAAGTCTATATCAACAAAAATACCATTCTAACCGAAACAAATTTATATTTTATGAGATAAATAACCCTATTGTTTACATTTTATGAAGTCAATGACGCTTTTGTTTATGTTTTGCCGACACCTTTGTTTACATTTGTCAGGTCAACAAGCCGTTTGTTTCCATTTGGCCAAGTCTAGCACCTTTGTTTACAATTAGCGAAAACAGCCACTTTTATTGACAACTTTGATTTGATGAGATAACTTCAAGAAATTTGACATGGGTTATTGCCTAAGGAGATAATGCAATATTCCAATCATTAAATGGTTTTGATTCAAATCACATCACTTCGCGGCTTAAGTGTGACCTAAGCACTTGCTAGGAACGGCGCCTGCGTTATTTATACAGAGCCAGCTGGCTGCCGGCTACCGTTGAAGTCGCCTTGTGCGTCACACAAGCACTGGGCAGGCACGTTGCCTGCTTTCGTTATATAGAACCAGCTAGCCGCCAGCTACCGTTGAAGTCGACTTGTGGCTTACAATTCACATCACTAGTCGGCGTGAACGTCACACGAACACTGGCCAGGCACGTTGCCTGCTTTTCTTATATAGGGTTAGCTGTCCGCCAGCTACTGTTGAAGTCACCTGTGACTTTCAATTCACATCACCTCACGGCCAGAACGTCACACGAGTCATGTGGCAGGCAGCTTCCCTTTAGGTCACCTCATTGTATTTTTTTGATCAATTTTTTGTAACTAATTTTTTTTTTTTATTAAAAAGCCAAAATCTTTACTTACCCTTTTCTAATGTACACAATTTGTTTTTATTGCTTTCCATGTATTAATAAAAAGTGATATTATTCGTATTTTTAAATTTTTATTCGTAATATTTTTATTTTTTGTTTTCTGTTTTGCTTACAAGAATTTTATATGCACTGGATCTTGATACATTTAATTGTTAGTTTTTGGTTATATGCTATAAATATTTGTTTTTTTTTTTTTTTTTTTTTTTTTTTTGTGTGAAATAAAAGGTTTATAAGCAAATAGTTGTGGATATTAAATAAAATATGTTTAAAAATAATATTAGTTTTTGAAATTTCATTAAGGTGTAGAGCACTATATAAGTTTGATGATGGAAGGCAGTCGAAATTAATTTACAAAATACTTATATTGGCAAAAGAAAATATATGTATTAAATAAAAAAATAATAAAAATAAATTAAAACATTATTTTTGTATGACTTTGTCGACACTGTACAAACATAAGAAAATTGTTTTACAATATTTACTCTACATATGTAAGTATGTATGTATATATGCTATATATTAACTTTTGTTTACTTACACTTTGCTATGACTAATATGTTATTAGTGAGTTTGTACAACAATTTAAGGCAATTTATATGAATGTATTATCTTTAATTCTATACGCATGCATATGAGCTAAGGTATTTATGTATGTGCTTATGTCACTATGTATGTATGTAAATTTTTTATTACTTACGCTAATGAGTTTTATTTAATTTTTTCAATTTTAATATAATTTGTTTGTTATTATTATAAAATATTTATTATTATAATAAATCATTAAACACAGGTGTTGCTTTTATGCATGTGTTTGTTTGTAGGTATATGTTTGTTGACTAAATTATATTTTGATGATGCATATGTAAAATTGTAAGCATTGTATAAAGTTGAAAAAAAGTATAACTACATTTAAAATATATGTAAATAATATATAAAGGGTGATTTTTTAAGAGCTTGATAACTTTTTAAAAAAAAAAAACGCATAAAATTTGCAAAATCTCATCGGTTCTTTATTTGAAACGTTAGATTGGTTCATGACATTTACTTTTTGAAGATAATTTCATTTAAATGTTGACCGCGGCTGCGTCTTAGGTGGTCCATTCGGAAAGTCCAATTTTGGGCAACTTTTTCGAGCATTTCGGCCGGAATAGCCCGAATTTCTTCGGAAATGTTGTCTTCCAAAGCTGGAATAGTTGCTGGCTTATTTCTGTAGACTTTAGACTTGACGTAGCCCCACAAAAAATAGTCTAAAGGCGTTAAATCGCATGATCTTGGTGGCCAACTTACGGGTCCATTTCTTGAGATGAATTGTTGTCCGAAGTTTTCCCTCAAAATGGCCATAGAATCGCGAGCTGTGTGGCATGTAGCGCCATCTTGTTGAAACCACATGTCAACCAAGTTCAGTTCTTCCATTTTTGGCAACAAAAAGTTTGTTAGCATCGAACGATAGCGATCGCCATTCACCGTAACGTTGCGTCCAACAGCATCTTTGAAAAAATACGGTCCAATGATTCCACCAGCGTACAAACCACACCAAACAGTGCATTTTTCGGGATGCATGGGCAGTTCTTGAACGGCTTCTGGTTGCTCTTCACCCCAAATGCGGCAATTTTGCTTATTTACGTAGCCATTCAACCAGAAATGAGCCTCATCGCTCATCGGACACGGACGCGAAACACATTTCGAACCGAACACTGATTTTGGTAATAAAATTCAATGATTTGCAAGCGTTGCTCGTTAGTAAGTCTATTCATGATGAAATGTCAAAGCATACTGAGCATCTTTCTCTTTGACACCATGTCTGACATCCCACGTGATCTGTCAAATACTACTGCATGAAAATCCTAACCTCAAAAAAATCACCCGTTATGTATGTATAACTGTTTACAAAAAACAATTTGGATAATTCTGCGAAAATGTATTTATATGTATTTAATTGATAATAGTAATGACAATAATGCACAGGTGATGATTATCAACCGAATAATGACAGGCATGTTTCTATGTATAAATGTATATAAAAGGGATTAACATAAAAATTTGTATTTAACATGACTTTGTACATATGTCTACGGCTTAATTCAACATATAATGTCATTGCACTACAAAATATTGCAAATATATTAAAAAGTTTTTTTTTATATGTATAAGTACATATATTTATTTATTTTAATACATAATGTTTTCCACATGTGCACAGTTTTAATATCTCATTTTATTTTATTTAAACAATAATCTTTTGTTTGTGTTATGTAAGTTACTTAGGCATATTTTCACGTTTTTTTTTGTTTTGTTTTCTATTTACATAATTATTTAGTACTACAAAATGTAAATGTGTTTGTTTCAGTTAGTTTCTAGACATTAGGTACTTTCAGTTAATTATTAGATTTATTTTTCACAATTCTATATACTAATTTTGCTTTATAAACAATTTACATGCAAGTGTTTGTGTTTTGGTTTGGGTAATATTTACTCAAGCTGTTGTCATTTTTTATTTTATTTATTAAAAAAAATGTATCTATATTTTTAATTAAAAAAAAAACATATTTATAATAAAAAAACAAAGTCCTATATTTTTTAATTAAAAACAAATTTTTTAACTAAAAAAAAATAATTTAATTTAATTATCAAACAAAAAGTTGGAAGCCAAACCGGAAGTATCAAACCGGAAACGGAAGTTCTCGACCGGAAGTTTTATTATTTCACTTCCAGGTCGAAAAATATGACGGAAGTCACAAACCGGATATACTCAGAGTAGAACGGAACTGCATTTCCGGCCTAGTGTTGAGGCCGGAAACCACAAATCAGATACGGATGTAAATTCCATTTCCGGCCGAGAACTTTTACTTCCGGTTTGATTTCAGACCGGAAGTATGGTACCGTTATTACATTTCCGGTCGAGGGCATATTTCCGGACATTGCATATGGCTGCAACCGTGTTCCCCATTTCGCCCCTTTGCGTATGCTACAAATTTGTAGTGCATCCCGCCGCCGCTGCAGAATTGAATTTGGTGCCAAAATCTCAGATTTCTACCAGGCGACCAGGAGCGTATAGCAAGCAGCCACCGAATACAAAAATGCTTATAACTTCTAAACTATTGGTCGTAGAGAAAATATAAAAATGCAGAAATTTGCAGAATCGCATGGGGCATATTTTCATAGAAGAAAAAATAAATTTTTATTTACCCAAAAATTTAGAAAATTAAAAATGTGTTCCAAATCGCCGGTTTATGAGGAGACAATCGTCAAAATGATTCTTTTTCCAAAGTGAGGGTCTTGAAATGGGTTGTGAGAGGATTTCCGAGTATTTCTCTGATTATTCCGAGTCCAGAACTCTTAAATACGAACATTTTGCCCATAAGCATTTTGTCCATATAATATTGGGTTTACAACTCCCCGATTTGCTTAATTTAATTTAAAACATTCAAACAAATCCTTCAATTGGACAGACCAGTCTTTCATTTGGGAAGCTGCGAATATCTGGAGTAATAATAAACGCTCGATTTTTCAGAGGTTTACAGAAAATCTCGTAGAAAATAAAATTTTTAATATTAAAAAATTCTTAACCATGCATATTTATACTTAATTTTTGTATGTGGGCTTATTGTTTATTAAAAAAATATTATTTATGAAACATTTAAAAATAAGAGACATACATATATACATCTATAATATATATAAATCGACAATAACAACAAATTGAGTAAATATGGCCCTTTAGAATGATTTGAGTTTCACAAACCAATAACAATCTGTATTAACAATTTTAAGAAATTGATAAAAAACATAACGTCACATTATTCAGTTTAAATCTTCTACTTCTTTACTGGCGTAGACACTGCTTACGCGGTTATAGCCGCAAAAGAATTTCGTTTAAATATCAACAATAATTATTTGCACTTTCTCTTAGCATAATTCAATTGAATTAAATTACTTTTGATTTTTATTACGAGAAATATTCATTTCGCTCATGGTGTGATGTTTTAGTATTATAAATTAAATTTTTAGTCAGTCATGAATATTAAAAAAATAAATCCTTTGAATAAAAATGAAGTCGATATGCAATTTACAATAATTTTATTCTTATAAATAATAAATACACATAATGGAAGGTTTTAAACTGAATTTCGAATAATTGTCTACTGCCGAAGTTTCTTCAGGACTTCAAAAACACTATCTACATAATTTTCAAATTTCGAAAAAATCTTAAATTTTGTAATCATTCATGTGAGTAATAGTTAAACAATATTTATAAAAATATTCACTTCAATGCCTAAGAACGGAGAACCTGCTAACATATTGTTGACTTTCTCAGCGATCAGTTATTAAGGGGGTATTCTTGTCTAGAGATATATAAAAACGAGTTTTTCATGTTTTCAAAGTTTAACTACTAAAAATATGCTAGAAGAGGATTTTTTAAAATTCAAATTGTTTTCGGAGAGATATGTATGTATATAGGTATTTGCTGACCCAGCGTCCAAACAGTATCGGCCGGAAATAAACGATCAAAAGACTTTGCGAAACGCGTATTTTCCAGAACTGTCTTTAACCCATGATTGCACGGATTTAACTGAAATTTTTTGTGAGTCTAATAAAGGAACTGGTTTATGTCTGAAATTGTCTATAACCACAAATTTAAATTTTTACTATTTTCGAAAAATTCGAAAAAGTTCGATTTTTTTTTTTTTGAATTTTTTCTATTTTTGAAAAATGTGAAAAAATTTTAAAATTTGATTTTTTGAAAAATTTCGTAGTGGTACAATTTAAATTTTTACTATTTTTGAAAAATTCGAAAAAGTTCGATTTTTTTTTGAATGTTTTCTGTTTTTGAAAATGTGAAAAAATTTTAAAATTTGATTTTTTGAAAAATTTCGAAGTGGTACACAGATTTTTTTATTTTTTCAGGTAGTCGCCCGATATCATTCAATATTAATATTTCTTACGTTTTAGTTTACTGGGTTGAAATCTTAGGTATGGTCACGTGCCAAGTTTTTGAGACCCCTCCCTTTATCAGCTGCTAAGTTTGAATTTTTTTTTCAAATTATTGATTTTTTTCTGTATTTTTAATGTTATTAAATACTAATAAAAAAATGTTTATTAAAAAATATTAATTACCTTCTTTTAGAACACTTCAAAAATTACCTGAAACTCATGCCGCTAGACTAGAATACCCCTTTAAGCAAATTCAGAAAAAACTACAAATTTTTACATGCTCACGCAAATATTCACTAAAATTTTCTTGCATTTCATCTTCATAAAATTTTTGATTTTATAATTCTTATAATTAAAAATAATGTATTAAAAAATATATATAAAATAAATATGTGTTATAATTACATAAAATGTTGCATATTTTTTGATTGCATTAAGAAAATTCTCATTTACTCCTCCTTTGAGTGCATTAATTTCTCTTGATTTTGTTCAAAAGAAACAATAACAATCGCCAAATTGTGTGCCAATCGTTGAAGTGACGGCACAACACTACAGCGTGTGTGTCAGAGCGAGATAGAGCTAGTTCGAGAGAATGAAATTTTTTGTAGACGAGCAGACCAGCTACACGCTACTCTTATATTTCGGGGCATCAACTGTTAACTCACCTAAACAGCGGTGAGTTACAGAGATCTCGTGCTTAATAATTTACAAAAACGACAAAAGTCGACACGAACGCATCACAGCTCGTTTATCAAGTCGTAGTGATACAGTTATGTGCGTTAACATAAAAGTGTCTAATAAAATATTTGAAATTATTTAACAAAGGATGCGTTGCACAACATGAACTTAGCTTGCTCATTGTAAATAAGCCACCACTTGGCTTGCAGTAGCTTTTACACACACATACATATTTAGTTACATGCATTTACTTAAAGTTTATAAGCATATGTATATGTTTACATACGTTTAATGACAATTTTTATATAAATATTTTTTTTTTATATAAATAACTTTTTTATATTAATTTTTTTATATAAATTTGTATATAAATAAATATATTAAATAATGACGTAACAACTAAAATCACCTGCGCCGCACTCAGTAACTGATTTTCTTGCGCAGCTTCAGTTTTGTCTCGCGCTCGCGCTCGACCGCTAACACTGCCGCCGCGGCATAGCGCGCGCCACTGCCGCGCTGCAAATACAAACCATGCGCGGTGTTGGCCGCCGTCGGTGTCGGTATGCCCGATGTGGAAGTCGATGACGCCGATGAAGCAGTGGATGACTCGAGCATGGTGTTGTTGGCGGACGTTGGCGCCGGCGCTGCGTTGGTTAAGTGATGGCGTGTGCGGTAGCCGCCAACATTTGACCCCGTACGATTGCTGCCGCCAGCAATTAACTCAGCGCTAGCAGCACCACTACCAACGCCGGCGCAAGCACCTAGCTGGTTGTTGTTATTGTTGTTGTTAGCGTTATTGCTCCCACTTGCGCATGTGTTGTTGCTGTTACTCTGCACTGTCGCATTGCCATTGCTGCCAGCTGTTTTGCGCAACAGCTTCGTATTGTACTCATCGCATTTGTCCTTTTCGAGGCGCGTGCTGCTCAGCGAACGTTTGTTGCGTTTCGTGATGCCCGTCGGTATGCCAGTGGGTGAGGCGCGCGCAGCAGCTGCTGTTGTTGAGTTGGCGGCTGCTGATGTGTGGACCGCATCATAACTGCCGCCGCGTCCACTGCCAGCGCCGCAATTGTTGTTGCTACTCAGCCGGTTTGTATCTAGAGGCGGTGTGGAACGCAAATTTTCATTTATTTGTACATTAATATTGTTATTATTATTATTATTATTGTTGTTGTTGTTGCTATTATTATTATTAATATAGTTGATATTATGCTTATTGGCATTACTGCCATGACTATGATGGTGATGATGTCGCTGATAATAAATATGCGATTTTGGCAGCGAGGTCGACTGTGTCACTTTATTGTGCGCAAAGGCACTGACGCCGCTCGCATCGCCGCCCTGCAATGGATTCGAATTTAGATCAAGTGTTGCTGAAACGGAACGCGCGCCACCGACACCACCACCACCACTGCAACCAGTGCCACCACCACCACCGCCGCCAGCGTCCAGTGGCGTAGAAGCCGCCGTAGTTGTTGCGCTCGATATTGTCGGTATTGCGGACACGTCGCGGTAGTAACGCGCTGTTACAGTTGTGCAAGGCGGCTCCACAGTCGCCCCAACCGCGGCAGCGCCCGCGCGATTATAGCGTATACGCGATCGCCCACGCAATGTCATGTGATGGTGTGGCGCGCGTGAAGCGCCGCCGCGCGTTGGTGGTATTGTAGCGCATGAGCCAATACCGCTGCCGCTACTGCTGGCTGACGTTGTTGTCGGCGCGCCGCTCACATCGATGAGCGCCGCGTTTGCACGCACCACCGGTATCTTGCTCTCATTCATGCCGGCTGTCGCGACATTCGATGTCGAACTAATCAAAGTGTTGTTGTACGTTTTCGTTTGCTTATTCAGACTGCTCAGCGTAGGCGCGGTGACATCGTGATGATGGTGGTGGTGATGATGATGCGGCAGCGCACAGCCGCTGCTGGTCGTCGCCGTTGTGTTGTTGTTTGCGCCTACATTTCCAGTTGCGCTGTTGCTATTGTTATTGCTCAGCTGTTGCTGTTGTTGCAGTTGTTGTGTTTCCGCTTTGCGTAAGTGCATAAAACCCATTCTGTATATTATTACAACATTGGTTGGTTGTAACGTTTTTTGTTTCGGTTAAGGGAATTGTGGATGAATTTGTTTCATCGGTGCGTTTGCAATTAGTAGTGGAACAGGAGTGTTTAAAGCAGCCCAGAAATACCGTAGAATATTTATATTAATATGTATATATATATGCGCAGGTATTGTAGTAGTTTGCGCAGTGGAAGTGAAAGAGAGAGAAAAAGTAGAAGAAGAATATCTTTGGATTAATTCATCTTTCATATACGATGGTTTTTTTCTACTAGTCTAGTTTTGAAACAGTGTTGCATTTTTGTACATTTAAGCGGTAATGTGAAGCGTTGTAAATGATTCTGAGCTTTAAAAAAAAAATTAAAATTAATTTTATAATTGTAGCATATTTTTTAACAATTAAATTGTTAAAAGTTGAAATATATTGAATGTTCTGCTTTTATGTTCAGTTGCCGAAAGATACATGTTTTGATTTCGACTTTCAGTTGGCGTCTTAGCTAATCAGGCAGCAAATACTTTTCATTTTATTTAATAATAATTTAAATTATTATTTTTGATTGAAAAATTATTTTTTTACCAACGAAATTCGTTTTTGACTATTTATGATATAATTTTTTATATTTTTTTTTTTAACTTTTTAAAGTATTTCTTTTGTCCTATATTTAAAAAAATAAATTTTTACCGGATAAAGCCAATTTTAAGTAAGCCTAATATAATAATATATAATACTTATTTTTCATGTTTTTAATGTATTACTTCAAAATTTCTTTATTTTAAATATTTAATATTTAAAACTCATTAACTAAATCAAGTGTTAAATAATTTTATTAAATTAAAAATATTTTTGATTATATTAAACTTTCAATAATTTGTTTAATAAGAAATTAACTTTTAAGTAACTAAAACCGATTTTCAATAGGTCAGCTTATATTGTAAATAAGGCGTAATTGATATGCGCCAAAATGTAGGCAACTTTTTATATCAATATTCATGTTATGAAGGAATTATATACAGTTAAAATTTTCAAAAAAGCTATTTCTTATTTTATTTTCTCGATTTTTTCTAAGAAACCGTCATTTTGTCAAACAACATTATTTAATAAATTTAAAAGTTTTCAAAGACACAAATCTATAAATTTCGTTTTTTTTTTCGGTCTTCAAACTGTATATGACCAGTTTCTTATATTTATTAATAAGAGCTGCCTGAATGTAGGCAAGGTTTAATATTTTTATTAGGACTGTATTATGGTCTAGGAAAAACAGTTTTTACAATTTTAACTATTCAAAAATATGTCCATAAGAGGATATTGTGAAATTTGAACTATTTCTAGATATACATATGTATATGTATTTTGCTGATCCGGCATCTAAACTGGTTCAGTCGGGACTAGTCGAACAAAAGACTTTACGCGACATTTTTTTCTTCAGTTGTCGGTTTTCGTGAAATTCTTTTTTAATTATTCCGTAGAACCAGACATTGCGAAATAAAATTTTCTGGATTAAATTTTTTTTTTGGTTTCAGATTGGTGGGAATGCCGAAATCGTTGATAAAGTTACGTGCCGATTTTTTGAGATCCGCCATTTGATCAGCTGCTAATTTTTGAAAATTTTAATTTTTTAATTCTTCTTAGTATTCTTGTAATGCCAATAAATAACTCATAAGAAATGATAGGATGATAGTAAGCATATTAATTGCTTCTTTTACGACACTTAAAAAATTGCCTGAATGTCAAGCCTCTAACTAAAATATCCCCTTAAACTTTTTAAAGCATCTCTTTAAATTTTTGTGGAAATATTAAAAAAACTTAATAATTATTATTATCGATATGTTTATAGCTTAAGTAAGCCTATACATTCTCCTTTAATACTTTTTTCCGATTTTATTTTAACGTTTTACTTAAATTTTTTTTATTTTTATTTAGAATTTTTCTTTTTTAGATTTTTTTTTCGATATGTGTAGTTTTAGTAAGCTATAAATTTTTCATGGATACTTCTTTTACGATATTTTTGGTATATTTTTTACTAATAAAAACATCTTTTTTGAAAAACATTTTTTTGATGATTTCGCTAGGATTGAAAATTATGTAGATTTTGAACTTAAAAATTTATATTCTATAAATTTTAATATGTATATACTTTATATTTAATATATATGAAATATTTATTTATTAAATAAAAACTAAGTTTTTTGTATTCATTATTCTTTCTATTTCTTTAATAAAAGAGCAACACTGTTTCAAATATTTTCTTATATAAAAATAAAGAGCCCTCAATAGCAAAAATTCAATGAATTGTTGCCTCATTGCTGAAATGCCAAAGCGGAAAGCCGCAGGAAAACGGGACGGGAGCTTGGTAGGTGTAAATGAAGAGCGAAAGAACTAGCAGAATTAGCACAAACTACTTACAAAAAAGAGCAATCAAATAAAATTCAAGGCACGCAGACGAAATCACCATATACACAAATGTTGAATATAAAAATCAAAACGTGGTAAATGGTTCAAAGAGGGAAAAAAAGGATTTATTTACAAAACAAAGTTAGAGGAAACAGCGCCATACAAACTCAAATGCAAAAGGACGATTAGAAAAACGTTTGCCAAAAAGTATGTAATGCCGAAAAAGTGTTTGCATGAACAAAAAAACAAATTCATAATTTGGTTGCGGTAAATCGATTTGGTGTTTATTAATAATATATAATTGGTTTTTGTTTAATTTTATAAAAGTATTAATTAATTCATGCAAATAACGCTTATGTAATTGTAAAATATTGTAAATATTAATTTTATTAATTTTTAATGCTAATGCTTAGCTGCATACAATATTTAGATAAAAACTATATTTCTTAACTTTAAGTAAATTTTCAAATAGTTTTTTTTTTAATAAACAAAGAACCTGGCAATAATATAAGGCATTATAAATATAACTGTACATAATTTAATTACTATAAGTATTGATATGTAAATATTTTGGGAAAAAAGCTATACTAGCTGTGGAAAGCGGGGAGATTGGAGATAAATTTAACGCGCACTGTACAAATGTTTAACTAAATTTAAAAAAAAAAAAAAATTTCATAGTAAATCTTGTTCTAGAAAATTTTTAAATAACGGGAAAAAATTAACAATTTATAGTATTTTTTTTATAAAAAATGTCAACATTTTTTTATGTCTTGGATGGAACTAAAAAAAGTAATAATTTATAGTATTTTTTTTATAAAAAATTTCAAAATTTTTTTATGTCTTGGATGGAACTAAAAAAAATAATAATTTATTGTATTTTTTAAAATAAAAAATTTAAATTTTTTTTAAATCGGTACAGGCGATATTTTTTTAGGTATTTTTGTTTTTTGAAAGTTTCACAAGTTATAGTATTTTTTTTATAAAAAATATCAAAATTTTTTTTAAATCTTAAATGGGATTTAAAAAAATCAATAATTAATTGAATAAAAAATTCATCATTTATGGTATTTTTTTAAATATACAATATCTATGTTTTTTAAACAATCTTAGACGGAAAAAGATAATTTTTTTTAATTAAAGACGGAATAAAAGTAATAATCAATTTTAATTAAAAAAATTAATAACTAAAAATTAGTAATTAAAAAATTTAATTTTATTAAAAAAATAATTATCAAAAGTTAATAATTTTAAATTAATAAATAAAAAAATGCCAATATTTTTTTTTTTATTTTAGACGGAATACAAAAATAATAATTAATTTTAATTAAAAAAATTAAAAGCTACAAATTTTTTTTAAATAAATTTTAATTTTTTCCTGATTTTTTGAATTAATAATTACAATTTTTTTTAATGAAATTAATAATTTTTAATAAAAAATTAAAAATAATTTTAAATAAAAAATCCCAATGTTTTTTTTTTTTAATTTTAAACGAAATACAAAAATAATCAATCATTGAAAAAAGATATTTATTTAAAATAAAAAAAATTTAGACAGATAAAATATAATAATATATAATAATAAAAAAAATAATAATAAATCATTTTATTTAAAATAATTATTAATTCTAAATTAATATTTTAATTATTATATTTTTAATTAATTTAAAATAAAAAAAATACAACAAATTTTGTAATTAAATTAATTTTTTTTTTCTAATTCCGTTTAAGATGATTTTTTTTATAAAAATTGTCAAAACCATAACTAACTCATCTTAGCTGAAATTAAAAAATAAACAACTAAACAACATGGACCTAGAAATATGCAAATTTTTCTTTAACTTTGAAAAACGACAATTTATTTAATCAAAAAATAATAATAAAAAATTTTGTATACAAATAAAACTCAAGCATTTTGTCTGGGCTCATTCGGAAATTATTATTTTTTATACATACATATTATTATAAGCGATATTTTTTATTGCTATCGAAAAGGTAAACATTTTTTCATATTTTTAAATTCTCTTTGCAACCATTTTTTCTTTAGCCACATTCTTGTAATGCCAATTTGGCGTCCTAAATTGCGTGACGAACGGTTTTCACGATTAGACAAGTGCTTGTTATTACTAATTTTCTCAATTACAGTTATAGGTATATTTAACTTGCTTGATTTGGCGAGGACTTGCTTGTGATTATTATTTGAATTTTGCATAGATTTAATTGCATAATATTTTTGCTTGTTCAATGCGGCCTTCAATTCAGCGCGGTGGCATTGCTCCATTATTCTTAAAAATTAAACCGGCCGTTAGAATACGTAATAGGCTTAAAAATTAAGATATAAACGCGATAATAAGGAAACTATAATATTGGCTGCTGTTATAATAACATATTTGTGAATGTTATGGGCGTGGCTAACCGTAGGTTTTTGGTCTGTTTTGGTATATGGTTTATGTATGTTTGCTGAATTAAAATTTTCTTTTGGCAAAATCTAATTTTTTTATAAATATTTGGTTTTAATAATTCTGAAAGCGAAAGTTGTTTGGTCTCAAATTGATTTTCTACAGCGTTTTATGTATGACTGACTTAAAAAAAGTGATTTTAATAAAAATTAAGCATATTTGTAATAAAAACTATTTCTTTATAATAAAAAAAAAGAAATATTTATATTAAAAAATCATTAAAATATATAGTTACATATTTACATATTATAAAGTATGCATTTATTTATATACAGTTTGCATTTTATGCTTGCAAAAATCAGCTTATTATTTATTACTATGGAATAATTGTTTAAATATTGTAACTTATGTAGCTTGGCTTTTTTTAGACTGCCTTATTAGTATTGGAGCGTGACTATAGAGGAGTGTTTTACTTTTATTAATAATTGTATTTCACCTAATATTAATATGTTATTTTAAATATAATTATTTAGTTTGAAGTTGGGGAAAGCACTGCATAAAATTATTTAGTTTTTTATTAAAATTAAAAAACTACTTTGGGGAAGAACAGAAATCGGAAATATGATTGCACAGTTACGCTACGAAAACACAAAAACATTTTTTAAAATATCGACACATTGTTTCGTATATCAAAGGCACAAAATATATAATTTGAATAAAAAAAAAAATAATAATATTTAATAATATTTTTTTTTCATATTATTTTTTTTCATAATATTTTTTTTTTTTTCAAAAAAAATAAAAAATATTGTTTTTAGGTATATATAAAATTAAAATTTTTTTTTTCATAAAAAATAAGAAATATTATAATTAATTTTTTTTAATTTTTTTTATATATAAAAAGAAAATATATGTATTGCTTTACAAGGAAAGTAAAACTATTTTATTAATTTTTTTTCATATATACAATTACTAACATTTAAATAGAATCAAAAGCACAAAATATAAAATTTTGAATATAAAATATATATAGTTTTTGGCAATCAACAATTAAAACAGCATTAAAAATTTTATTTTTTTATAAAAAATAAAATATATTGAAGCTAAACTTTTTCGTGTAAATAAAATATTGTTTTATTTAATTTTAATTTTTTTAATAAAAAATATTATTATTAATTTTTTTTATATAAAAAATAAAATATATGTGTTGCTTTACAAGTTAAAAAAAAAAAAATGAAAAAAGAAAATTTCGCTAACGGACACTAAAAAATAATAAGTTAACTATTTTTTTTTTATTAATTTTTTTCCAAATAAAAATTTTAATATTTTCAAAATATACAGTTACTGACATTTAAATAGAATCAAAGGAACAATTAATAAAATTTAAATATAACAAAATATTTTTTTGACGATAAACAGATAAAACAGTTTTTAAAAATTGTACTTTTTTGTATATAAATAATAAATATTATTGTTGCTAAATTTTTTGTTTGTATATTTAAAATTATTGTTTTTATTTTATTTTATCTTTATTTTGTTAATAGAAAATAACAAAATTGTTTTTAAATTTTTTAAAAATTTCTTTATATAAAATAAAGTATATGTACTACTTTTCAAGCAAAACCAAAGAAAAAAAGAAAATTTCGCTAATTGAAACCAAGCAAAAAATAATAAGTTAACAATGTTTTGTTATTAACATTTTTCCAACAGAAAATTAAAATTTTTTTAAAACGTAAATTTTTTGACAATAAAATAGAATTAATTAACAATATTTATTATTTGTTCGACAGGTTTCCGAAATGCTTTGCCTATAATCGATTCCTACAATATTTATCTTTGAAAACACTGACGGCAGCTCAGTTACATTTTATTGCTATTTCTGTGTTCAAATTAAGCGGTTCACGGGTTTACGGGTTTCAAAACAACAACGATTCATTAAATTCTATAAGATCTCTAGAACATTGTCCTAAATTTTCAAGTGGATCCTAGTAATAGTTTCGGAGATACAGCTTTCAGAACTTGTGCGCTCGACGCTAGCTAGGCTAAGTGCGACGTCTTTAAACGCGTTTTTCTCCGAACTGTGTTTTTGAAGTCCGTTGGCAAGATTTCTCGAGAACTACTCAACCGATCTTCATGAAAATTTACACAGGTCTTTGAGATAGAATTCTTATAGACCTAGATTAAGAATTTTCTTTTTTGATTACAACTTCGCAAAATTGTCACTGAAATTTTAATTTTTTGTAAATATGTCTGCCAAATATCCAATTTTAAGGGTTTTCTTCCTTGGTACAAGGTCTAAGTTAAAGTTTTAACTAAAACTCTTATTTTTTCACTTTAGATGGTACTTTAGATGCAAGGAGTTATTCTGCCAACGCGGGTGCATCTTTTTCCGAGGGGTTAGCGGAAATAGCGTCGCAATGGCTCAGTTACAAATAATTTTAATTTCTCCAAAGATTTCAGAATTTCTTTGTTAATAGTGTATGTTTGTAACATAAAAAATTCTAAAATATTTAATTTATTATAAAAAAAAAATATTGAAAAGGGCTGTTTTTTACACGAGGTAACCCATGTAACCCTTTAAGTACTATTTTTTGAAGAAATGGGCCGACATGGCACAGCTACAGAGCGTAAGCTCATAAAAATTTGCAAAAGAAACGGCTATACCTAAAGGGTAGTTACAACTACTACTTTTAACGACTTTTGCTTCCATGATTTCATTTTATTGTCAATTGAAGTACCTTGCAGTGCGTAAAAGTTGTCTGGTGATAATAAATTAATTTATAATAAATGTTTAAAATAAATTGTATTAACCTTAAAAAAAATAACTGCTTTCTCCTAAGCGCTCTGGTAACACAAATAGTTGAGAAAAAAATGTTGATTCTATTCTATTGTCAGCAACTGTATGAATTTTCAAGAACTGCATTTAGTTTTATAAAATAAAGCTGCCATTGTAATTTTATATTTTTTTTTTATATATTGTCAATATTTCTTTAAAAGCATGCCATTAAATTTTTTACTATGTAAAAATAAAATTTAAAATTTTAATAAATTGTACAAATATTTAAAAATTTCGCAAATTTTTTAAAACAAAAAAAAAACCTCGTACAACTGTGTTTCACAAACGCAAGAAGACCAAAAATTCTATACAATTACAGTTATTGTTTTTGTTATAGAAAGTATTAACAAAAAAATAAGTATTTACATTACAAAACCATGTCGAGTGAGCGTTACATACAACAACAAGGCGGCCAAAAGCGCGCATCTGAAGGAAAATTGGAATTTTGAGTTATTCGCGCTGGGAAATTAACAGGGTTGTGGTGCGTTGTTATGGTGCATTGTGTTGGCAAGTGGTGATTTGCAAGGTACGCATTAATACCGCTTTCTCTTACAGTTATTTTAATGATTTTTAGTTTATAATTATTATATTTTATTTTGTTTTGTGTAATTTTTGTTTGGTGACTGTTTGGTTAGCGTTGTTTGTTTGGTTGTTGTTTGTTTTGCTTATTGTTGTTGCATATAATTTGTAACGGCACTTTATACATGCACTTACCTCTTGCTATAAATGGCCAGACTGCGCGCACGCGTCGTCACGCTGCCACCGCCACCGGGTAGTGTCGTTGCCGCAGCTGCCGACGTTGCTGTTGTGGTCGTTACAGCAGTGCCACCTTCACCACGTGTGCCCGGTGCACCAGTTCCGGTTGTTACCGTTGTCGTGTGTGTTGCTGTTGTTAGAAGGTTAATGAGGTTATTATTAGTGCGTGTGTTATTATATTGATTGTGATTAGTGTTATTATTGTGGTTGTGGTTGTTAGTGTTTGTGTTGGTGTAATGTGTATTAAATACAAAACGATTATTACAATTGTAAAGATTTTTGTTGTTCAGCGCCGCCGTTGCTGCTAGCATTGCTTCATGCGCCACCGCTGCCGCTGTAGCTGCTGCCGATGCTGCTGCTGCCGTTGCAGCGGCCATACTTTGACAATCTGCCTGTCGCAATGCATGTGGCAGCGCCATTTCTCCTGTGCCAGCAGTTCCATGTGCGCTCGGCATTATGTTGGCAATATTATTGCGGAAGGGTTGTGAACGGGCGCGCATATGGCGTTCCAAATCAACGGAGCTGTTGTAGAGGTAAGAAAAGATAGAATGTTATTCTGTGGATTATATAATTTAGATTCGGAAATGAAAAATAAGATCTTAGCTTTAAAATTTTAAAACTGACATATGAAAATCAAAAGTTTCTTTTAATAACTTGATTTAGATCGCTCAGTTTGTATGGTAGCTACAGGCTACAGTCGTCCGATCCCGACAATTTTTTCTGAATTTGTACCGTTGCTTAGGTCAATAATCTGTTCCTAATTTCACGAAGATCTGTCGTCAAATATAGAAGTTTTCCATACAGGAGGTAGATTTTAATCGGTCAGTTTGTACGGCAGCTATATGCTATAGTGGTCGGATCTGAACAATTTCTGCGGAAATTGTACAGTTGCCTTGGAAAATAGTCCATACCAAATTTTGTGAAGAAATCTTGTCAAACAAAAATATTTTCCATACAAAGACTTGATTTTGATTGATCAGTTTGTTTGTGGCAGCTTATGTTATAGTATTTCGATATCGGCGGACTAGTTCGCGTATATACGAAAAAAGCGGACAGACGGATATGACTACATCGACTCGGCCCGTCATGTCGTTAATATATAAATACACTTTATAGGGATTCCGAAGTTTACTTCTGGGCGTTACAAACTTCGTGCTAAACCTATATACCCTCTTCAGTGTACAAAAATTTTACTTACTATGCATTGGCGTTGGTGTTGTTGCCACGTGAATTATGCTGCGTTGTCAGCTGTTGTTGTTGTAATATCGTTGGTGCCGCCTGCTGTGACAGCTGTGGCACTGTTGTAGGCTGGTGTGTTTGTTGTTGATGTTGACGACGCAATGCTTTGATTTGATTTAATTTATCGCCTTGCGTCTGTGAGTTTTGCTTATCAATTGCGGCCTGCGTCATTTTCACTGTCGATGCGATTGTCGGACGCTGCGCTGCCTCCAAACCAATGCAGGGTTTCTTTAGTTTCTTTTCGGCGTAGAGCGGCTCAGCGCCGCCAGCGGGTGAGACACGCGTAACAGCCTCGCTTACAGCGATGGGTGGTGTGCGTCGTACCGGTGGCGTTGGCGGTTTTATACTGTCTACCAGTGAATTCACCGCTGCCGCTGAGGCCAGTGTGGTGCCAACATGTATCGTTGGTGATTTGCGTCGCCTGGTCGATGCTATATAAGTGGCATTGGAATTATCTGTAGTGTCTTCATCATCGCCATTCTCTTCCGTTATAGTGGTATCTTCATCACTCACGCTATTCACATTCGCATTACGACTATCGGCCTTAGCTTTATCCTTGGAACGGCGATTGTGGGTCGTGAGCGTTGGTGTAGTCGTTGTTGTATTGTTGCTAACGGTGTTGGCGGTAATTGGTGAACGTGCACGTGTTGTTACACCCGTTTTGACGTTGCCATTGGTGGATATTTCTTCGTTATCGTGCAGATGCATTGTATCCACCTTTTGTGATATGCCTTTGACGCAATTTTCTTTGGTTTGTGTCAACTGAGGCACGCCACCGGTCGATAAGACTTGTTTCAGTGCAATGCTGTAAATGCCATACTTGTGTATGGGACACTGCGAACCAGAACGTTTACGCATGCGCTCACCTTCGGCCCAAAGCCATGCTTGTTTGCTATCGAAGGGAGAGGTAGAGAGTAGTGAGGTTATTAAAATATGATGAGAATATATAAATTATTTATATTTACTCTTCCATCCATTGTTGTTGGTGGCCAATAACTGAGCCTGGCCGACACAGTCGTAACCAGGCGATAGCTTCCAGCGCTGTAAAGTTATAATGCTTCATGATGTAGGCGCCGATAAGGCTGCCAGTGCGACCAAGACCAGCTGAAAATATAAATAATATTATATTTCAGTTTATTTTCTGGAAATACAGAAAATTGAGGCCGACTTTAAACAGTTTAACCTATCAGGCCCGGCGAAAAAGTGTTCGATATAGATTTTAAAGCGGATCGGTTAGAAGACTACAGATTGAAATTTGGCAAAGTAAGTAAGGAGAAACAGAGGAAGAGGAAGATCTCGACTCCGTTAGAAACACCAGGTGGAGAAAGACCTGGCTTCGCTTAGAATCTCCAATTGGCGCCACACTGCGAAAAGAAGAAACGACTGGTATCGCATTGTTAACTCGGTTATAACCACGTAAGCGGTGTCTACTAGAAGAGTTTCTTCAAGGAATTTTTGCTTACTGAACAACAGAGCTTGAACCTGGCGACTAAAGCACCAAAATTGCGCAACTTCGGCAGATTGCTTTTTTTGTTGTTGTTGTTGCGACAAAAATGTGTTCAATCCTTGGCCGTATAAAAAAACGGGTTCGTTCCGCTTACGTAGACCCGACTGTTGTGGGAACGAAAGGTGGAACGCACCTGTTTTTCGTCAACAGTTCAGAATTTTCTACGTTTTTTTGGTCAAATATTAGGTTATCAACTAATTTCTTAGATTTAGTCACTCACCTTTGCAATGCACAGCTATAGCACCCTTTGTATTCTCGCATATGGTGAGGAATTTCTTCAATATCAAATCACTCGGCGTGCTGCCATCGATGAAAAACAGATCCTTATGATCGAATCCGGCATTTTCGAAGCTCGACGCATGATAAACCTTCGCATTCAAACGTATCACAGTGGTTACATTGTTCTCATGGAAATATTCAAAATAACGTTCGGGCGAATGACATGGATAACCGTTCGGCAGTGTTTTCGACTTCTGATGCGGTCCACAAAAGGCAATAAACTTTTGCGGCACAATCCAATTGAAATCGCCATTCTCAACACGCTCGAAATATTCATATTCCTCCGCATCGAAATCGTCGAAGCTGAAGAAGCCAGCTTTGAGCGATTTGTAAACGGCATTCAAGCAATCAATTAGCGAAATCTTATAACCGCTTGGCCCAAAAGAGGCATCACAGAAACGTGTGTAGGCGGGTATATCGCCAGCGACTAGTGGCCGATAGGCATCCATCGGTAATTTGTTTAGGTAGATGATCTGTAAGTGAACAATAATTGTACTCCAGTACTCAAGTACCTTATATATATGCACATATATGTATGTATATATAGTAGTTATATAGAAAATAATTTTTGCTTGCGACTTACCGAGTATGAGCCAATCAAATAGGCTGCATTTAGACGCTTCGCCGCATTGAGCGTTGTGTAGTGTATGATTTTCTTGTTGGCATGACATTTTGCGGTTAATTTGGAATTTAATTTTTGGCAGTATCTATATAGCATGCAAATATTGAGTGGTCCAAAATCATTGTAAAAATTCTCATAAATATATTCTTCATCTATGCTGAAGTAGTGTGTGTTGGGTGTGCTCTGTGGTTTGATATTCTTCTTGAATGTGACAAAATACAAACGATCTGCAGAGAGTTCAAAGAAACAAGCACGATTTTATTCATAAATTATATATTTATTAAAATAGTTTTTATAACACGATAATATCAATAATAATAATAATTTTATAAAATAATAATTTGACCTCTAGACGTATAAGAGCAGAATGGAATGACACTAAAATGACAAATGGAGTCTGTAGAGGTACTTCCCAAGGTGGAGTGCTATTTCCGCTCCTATGGACATTAGTGGTGAACAAACTGGTTAGAAACTTGGAAGGCAAATCTCCTAAGATAGTGGCATATGTGAACGCCGTTGTCAATTTAATAACGGGGTGGTCTACGGATCATTAGCAGTATTATGATCACCACTCTCAATACAGTCCAGAACTGGGACAAGCGGGTCTGGGATTAAACCCGAAGACCCGGATCTGCTGGTGTTCACAAGAAAGCACAAAATTCTTCTTTGGAAGATCCCGTCTATAAATGGGACACAAGTAGTATGGTGGACAGGCGTACGCAAACCCACCTACCGGAAGCCAATGGAAAGGTTTTAGAGGCCGCCTGCGCTGTGCATAACAGGAGCTTTAAGAACAACTCCAACGTCGGCTCTTGAACTGACACTAGGCCTGCCATCTATAGACCTCTTCGCTGAAAACCGCGCAGCAAAATCGGCGGGACGACTACTGGCTGCGGGAGAATTTACATATAGAACCTTCGGGCATAGCTCGATGAGTAGTGAGGGTTGGGCAAACACCGACTGCATGAGCTCACTTTTCAACTTTGAGAGAAGGTTCAAAGTACATAGAAAAAGATGGCAGGCGTAAAGGTATGCTAGCTATGCGCAACACTCTATACATTTATACAGATGGTTAGAAAATGGACGATGGAGTTGGAATAAACTGTCCAAAGTTACGCATAAGGCAACTTTTTAAGTTGTTAGACCACTGCAGTATACTTCAGGCGTAGGTCTTTGCTATTGCGAAAGCCGCGGAGCTGGCATCTAATGCAATTGCAGGCAATTCTTGAGTCAACATCTACACAGCCAAGCAGTAATCAAGGCAGTAACCTCCTATCTCATATCGGCTTGAAGTGTCGACGAAAACAGGGCAGCAGTGAAAAGTGTTGCCAGAAGCAAACAACTTAAGTTCTACTGGGTGCCAGGCCATAAAGGCATCGAGAGCAATGAAATAGTCCTCCGAAAACGTGATCAACGTTTGTTTATGCGACGATCTCGACAGAAGGATGGTGAAGAAAATCAAAACCGATGGAACGAGTTATCAGGGTACAAAACTTTGAAATAGAGGCAAGAGAGAACAAAACGATTTCTATCCCTGCTTTAAACCTTCGAGAGGAACTCCTTGACGCCATGGTAAGTATAAGTAGTACTTGGAAAATCCAAAGAAGATTAAATATAGTCTGAAATCCTACAGACGCCAAAAAGCATTTTTGCACTGCGAAAATGAGGTCTAAATGGCCAAGGTGGCCTAAGAACCACGAGATGTGGATCTCTGGAAAATTGGAAAATGTTATATTTCCGAATGATTGCAAAATTAGTCTTATGGGAGCTAATAGGAGCCAGAGAGTAAAACGGAGAAATGAAAGAGATGAATATTTGTTAAGCATTGTAAAGCATTCTCCATACTTGATGATAGAGGGGCGGTCACAAGTCAAAGAGTAGGGTCTTTAATGCTCCTCGAAGGTTTTGTGAATGCTCAACAATATATGTATGTAAAAAATTATTTTCAAGGGAGTTGTTCCGTTCCCACAATAGAATAGTTATCGGCAGTAAAATCGGAGGTTCTGTTTCAAGACGATTCTGTACCTTGCCATCGAGTTGATTATGTAAGATATACACATGTTTTGAAATACTTGGAATGAACTTAGAATTTTCAAACAATTTAAGAGTGATCTTTACATTGTGTTTGATATTTCAGATGATTCAATTTAAGGATGAAATGGGAATAAAGTGCTTAGATTGCGCAGTAAACAAACCGTATCAATAGGCTTTTTCCTGTGGGGATAAGTAAAGCATAAAGTCTATGCGGACAATCCCGCTTCGATTCAGGTCTTGAAGCAAAACATTACGCTTGTTATTCGGCAGTTATCAGTTAAAATGATCGACGGAGTTATCGAAAATTGCACTCAACGCTGGATGTATCATCTGAGACGTAGCCAACATTTGAAAGGGATAATCTTCAAAAAATAAATGTCAAAGAATGTTCTTTCAAATGATAATAAAATTTCTCCCATTAAAATTAAAGTTTATGTGTTTTTTCTGGAAATGGATCACCCTTTAGCCACGCTGTAGTCGAACTAAATGATTTTTTTTTGTTTTCTATGTTTTATTAACCCCACATTGATTTACAAAACCACAAACTACCATACGAAAAAGGTTAAAAAGTTCAAACAATTGTAGTTTAATCTGAGCAAGAAAAAAATGCTTAGACAAAACACACACGAACACGCAAATTGAGCAGCATAAATTTAGAATGAATAAACAAGCATTTAATTCAATATGCCGCAGCATAACAAACAAATACTTTAAGCCGATTGACTCTTTGCCCGCACATTAGGTTGTCTAATTGGCATGACAGGGCACACAACAACGCACGCAGTGGTCATGTTCGACAATTGGAACACATAAAACAATATAACTGTAGTTGAGCACGCATTGACTGACCTTGAATTTGTACAACAAATTTAAAGCCACTCACTGAAGTCTAGAACGTGAATGCACCCACACTAAGTCGAGCTTAAACACGGTGACGTAAATTTACTCAAGCGTTAGTGCAATCAATACCGGAGTGAAAAAATCGAAAAATATTGGAATTTCGAAGTATGATTGTAACAAAGTGAGCATATATGTAGATATGTACATACATACATACACAACTATCAGCCGAAAAATCGTAAGCTTAAAATCTAGTCGAGTTAGGAAACCAACCAACGACATATAAATAGGTATGTATTGAGGTTTATTGCTTACAAACTTTGACAAGAAGTTCAATGTTGTTTGCCGCAATTGGCGTAACATGCAACATGCAAACGACAGCGATTAACAAACGAAAAATAATTCACTAGAAACTAAGCTCTTTTCGCTTGTATACTATGTACCATTTTGTGTATGTATGGATGTGTAAAGGTGCAAAAATTTGCTTTACACATGCTTCACAGTGCGCACGAATGACTGCTGCAATTGATGGTGAATCGAAGGGGCAAAAATCACCAAAAACAATTCAGGAAACCGCAACTAAACTCAATTTCGGTTTATTAATGTATACATACATACATATATCTATCTACCAACAAATAGCATTTGAGACATACACCAACTGACAGAGAAGTCAAATTTTTCACAGTAGAGGGGATAAATTGACTAAGTAGCCAATTGTACAGCGATTTGTTACTTTTGAACCTTTGTCAAACCTCACCCACGAACCAATTGATTTGGGGCAAATATTAAAACAAAAAAAAAAAAACACGCTGCACACTATTAGTTCTATAAAATTGTTGTTTTACGAGTTTAATATTTTTACAAAGGTTTTGCCACTTAACTGAAAACTTAGAAGGACAAATAGCCGAAGTGTTTTTAAAAGTTGTGGAGGTTCTGGAAAAAAACAGATTACGATACAGTTGAAATACAGTTCAAGCAAAAACTTGACTTGATGACGAGTTTCCATATACTTGCCCAGGAAATATAACCATCAAGGATTGGTATGTAAAGTTTAGACGTGGTGAAATGATTACCGAAGACGGTGAACGCAGTAAGCGCTCAAAAGTGGTTGTTACCGATGAAAACATCAAAAAAGCCCACACAGCCCACTGTTAATCGACGGTTTTTCAACACCAAATCTTTGATTTGTTGAACGTGAGCTTCGTCGGTTGAGGTTGATGGTCGCCTTGGACGCTCTTCGTCTTCGACACGTTCACGGCCGGCTTGGAACTCACTATACCACTTGTAAACCTTTTTTTTTTAGATATAGCCTCATCACCAAAGGCTTTCTGCACCATCCTAAACCTATCCGCAGCAGAAAATTGATTCCGTAAACAAAATTTAATGCAAATTCTTTGCTCAACAAATTTCGACATCGCAAAAAATGAAAAACTCACTTTTAGCAGCTCACAAAACGACACGTATCTCAAACTCTAATGAATATTTTAACAGGAAGTTTGACATAAATGTGACTGACAGTACTACCAACCTAAAAAAAATAATTCTCCAAATTCTTCGACGCGCGCAGTTTAAATTCAAATATCACCTTATTTTTTGGACACAGTAGTATATTATAGGATGGCCATCAATAATTTTTATTGAAGAATGCTCGCCCTTGAAGAACTATATATGTTGAATAAAAAAAAAACGATTTTGTCAAAAAATGTGCTTTTCTGCGGTAGGCCAGGGATTGCTCTATTATATATGGACCGCCATAATACAGAGGTTCACTCGAACTCTTCATCATAAGTTAGAGTTTGATATTAAAAAATAATTAATGCATAATTCATATTTTCTGCATTTTTTCCACTCACTTTTTTCTACTCTCCACAGTAAACTTTATAAATTGAAGTGGAAGTTAAAAGTTCAAAAAAAAATTAAAATGATGAAATGTTATGAAAGAAGAGAGGGAAACGGGTAAGGTGGACAGGAACACAGGGATGAGCATCTTTACGGCTAGCTCCAAACAAGATAATCGAGTGGGAGATGGTTTATTTTCAGCAAAATTAGATACCACATTCGCCTTCCAACTACCAAACCACTGTAGTGTCTTCCAAACGGAGATCACAGCAATTAAAGAAGCTTTTTTAATCTAACAAGCAGTGTGCTCAGCTCACAAATCACTCAAGTTTTTAAGCTTTATTCAAAATTAGTGAAAGAATACCTCAATGTCTTAGTGTACCTAACATCCAATCCATAATAAACCTGGTATAGGATCCAGGAAATATTCGGAAGAGGCACCACACTACAATTACACTGCGGCAAAAAGGAAATTTGTATGCTTCAATAAACATGTTCTGAATATAGCTGGGATTCGATGGAGTCAATCCAGAACTTGCTTAACAAGCAGGCAAACGTGGCGACTATTAAAACTCAAAAGAACACTAATAGGATTGCTAAAAGGCCACTGTCTAATTGGCAGACATGCAGACAGACTAGGAACATCATATAATGATTACTGAAAAAGCTTTCAATACGTAGAAGAAGGAGACTATAAACACCATTGTAAGAAAAGAAACACAACTGTAGGTCGAGGGTTTTTTACGATATTTCAGAGGTTGCAAAAACCTATGAACTCCATCAGAAACATGGGTTGCTTCTAAAAGGAGACATTAGAGTAAAACTGAAACCAAAAAGTTACACAGATTTGATAAATGTTATAAATAGTTCGAAAAAAATTTTCTACTAGAAGATATTGTCCGTACGATGGCTAAAGGCTGATTAAAATCAAAACTTGAAAAAAGGCCAAATTAAAAAAAAAAATTCCAATTTTGGTCTGATCAATTTTGTCCGAGTAATCACTCAAGCAAATTTGAACAGCTTCAGAGGACTGTAACTCAAAAACTATTTCAGATGAGAAAAAAAAAACAATTTTTTGCTTTTAATTTGACACTGGATCCTTAAACAGATTAAGCGATGACCATATTTACCACTTTAAGCATGCAACCGTGTATTTTTAGTGCTTAAAAAATTAAAAATTCAACTCATATAACTCCTGTAAGTTAAAGATTTCCTGCAATCGATAAATCCTGTGATACTCGAGTATTTATATACGCTAAGTATCCTATTTTAACGGCAACTCATACATAGCCACCTAGGCGTATAAGCAACATCCGACTCACACATGTTGAATGGGCGTAAAAGAAGATTTCATCATAAAGATGTCTGTACATATGTACGCTATGTGTGCTATAAAATATTGCTTTTGCGACGAACAGGCAAGTAACGGATATACTGCACGAGTATGTTGCTTCTTTGTTAGTCACACCAAGCAGCAAGCAGCAGCAGGTGAATTGACAATTTCGCATAGCTATCAGGTGCCGTAACATTTCAAATAAACTTTTACGATTGCATTGGTAATAAATAAGTGCAGACGTGAGATTTGTAATTTTATTGTTGGAAATAAATTGAAATATTTACAACTCAATACTAGTAGCAATCCTAATTCAATCTAACTTTTTTTTTGCTGACGAGGGATAGATTTCATTACGTGTGTAGACACAAACTATGATTTAATTGATGAACGAGTTGAATCTACGCTGTCAACTTGCATGTTAGCGCTGGTGCTATGGACCTCGAGTTCGCTTTGCAGGCGTTGGTTTATGACCAGCTTCTGTACGACAGCGGGATCCTTTTGGCCGCCTAGTACAGAATGCAGAAGCTCTACTGAACTACTTGCCCTCAGCAAAGTTCATCTTAGATATTGCTTTGTGCCGAAATTTTAAGCTGAACCTATTAAAACCGACCTCTTAACTTAACCTAAAATATTTATATTGTTTAGGTTAGGTTAGGTGGCTGATCAAAGATTGCACGTGGACTACTATATATAGCCCTTTGTGAAGCCGTAGAAAAGAAGAACTTCTGTGTTCGAACTTATAAATTAGCAAAACGCTTAGTAGCCAATACAAATTTGCACAGGCATTTTATTTGCATTCCTGTCAGTTCCGTGGGATGTCTGAAGGTATGCGCCCCCAAGTCTTAACCTCCCAAACGACAGTCAAGAAAGATGTGTTGAGTTGTTTCTATCTCATGTTCCTTCATACAGCTTCTGCAGATGACATCTGGCAGGATTCCCAGCCTTCCTGCGTGGTCACCAATAGGACAATAGCCCATTAAAGCCCCAAAACTAAGAGATGTCTAATGGCTAGCATAACTGGGGGCAAAGAGATCAAATAGATCTGTTCGACTCGATCTTGGGCCAAAGGGCTTTTGCGCCAGCGCATGTACTGATGGTGGCCCAGAGTTAACCAAGCTTCCGCGAAGGCCAGCTATCTAACAAAAGGATACGGGAACACCGACCTGCTCTCATTCTACCAATATCGGTTCTAGTGTGCCTTTTCTTGCTAGCTCATCAGCTTTACAGTTTCCTGCGATTCCGCAGTGGCCTGGCGCCCAGTCTTATCAAAAAGACACTCGATGCTATTGATAGCGAGGTTAAGCACTTTTTGACCAGCCCTGAACGCACTGTTACTGAGTTCAAGGCTAGTATCGCCGCTCTGCTATCTTCGTATCACAACTTCCACGTCTGTATATCCAGTATGAAGGCTCTTTGAGAGTATTTCCGAATAAATAAATAAATAAAAATAGCATAAAATATAATTCCAAGACATAACAGACCTTGACTAAACGAAAATATGATTTGCTTCACTTTCGCAACTGAACTTGGAAATAGAGCCAGAAAATAGTTGGCTATCTCTATAAGATACAGCTAAGACGTATGAGCACGTGGAAGTGGTATCAACGCGGGATCAAAGTAGACGTTACCTTGAGACCCAGCATTCATTATTGGATAGTATTCGACCCAATAGATTACGTCCAGCACACAGTGAAGAAAATATAGCAGCCGTAACTGAGAGTGTACACGGTGACGGTGAAGAGTCGATTCGGCGCCGTTCGCAGGAACTCGGACTGACGTTTGGTGTAGTTTGTTGGCCGATGGAATCATCGGTATTTTTTTCTTTAAAAAGTAGGGTACCTCGAAATAAATCACCCTATATAAACAGAATAAGAATATTTTTACGGAACATAGATCGGAATGAATATGGAATAAATTTTTATATGTTCTACAACGGTCGGTCTGAGGCGGTAAGCGAGGCAGATAAAAGGGCAAAAATCAATATCACTAACAAGATTTTCTTTTACGCCTTTATGAGCCAACAATGGAACAGTAACAAGCGTATGTATGTATGGGAAAATAAATACAAAAACGACAACAAAACCAAATAAATAAGCACACAGAAATTACAAGAGAAACAACTGTGCCAAAACAAAAAGGTTGACCAGCGAAGACAACACCAAGCCAAACGAGTCAATACAAAGTGCCACCTTTGTATAAAAGACGACGACATAATAAATGAAACCAACAACTGGCCAGGAATAAAAGGAAAAAAAGTAAAAAAAGAAAACCAAAGCAAAACAAAGTTGACAAAACAAAAACCAAAAAAAAAAAAGGAAAACGAAAACCAATGATTGGGAACGGCACACAGTCATTATGGTTGGCTGAAAGAACAGTTGTTTGGCTATCGGCTGGTTGCCTCTGCCAACGAATTGTGGACGCAAAAGAAGGTCGTTTGGTGGACGTAAACAAAAAGGGTTGACGACTTTAACCAACGGTTTTTTTTGTTGTTGTTTGGCACGTAAAGACTTAATAAATAAAGGCTTACTTTGTGATCCTTAGAATTTTTACGAGATGAGATAAGAATTAAGAAAAATATGCAAAAAGCTTGTTGAAATAAGGCGGATAATAAGGCCTAAGCTGCCTAAGCAAATGTTGATGTGAATGTTATTTTTACAAAACAGTGACATGCCAAAAATATGGTGCATTTAAAATATTTTATGTATAAGTCGTCAAAAGTTACGGAAAAAAGTTTAAGACCTTGAAACGCTATGTAAATATATTGGGTTTAAGTATGAATTTCTGTTATATAGTACATTTCAAGCAAATTGGTTCACAATATGTATGCAAAAACAAAAACAAGTAGACATTAAACTTATTCCAATTAATTTCAAGCAAAAATTCCTGCTCAACCTTTTGAGCAAAGAAAAAAGACAGTTGTTGTTGCAGTATTGAATGATATTATTCGTTAAATATTTTTTCAAATATAATACGTTCTTGATAATCTTTGGCTGTTCATCTTGGTCTTTTCCGGTTAGCCAGACTCTCTCTACCTCCCTCTCTCCCTTATCTCTTTTTTTCTCCCTCGCGCTCTCTGTATTTGAAACCAGATATTGGTTTCTATAAGTCGACGAAAGTTAGTACTTTGTTGTTGTAATATGATATTTTGAAGGGATTCAAGACCTTCACATTTGACTGAACTTTCTGCATTTTTTTCTTCTTATTCGACAAAAATAAGAATTAAGGGGTTATACCCTTTTGGGAATTAAAAAAAAAATGTTTTTGCGGACCGATCGGCCTGAAATGATTTTTCGTTAAAGGACTTTTTAGATATGTATTTTTGCTAGGTTATGATAGAGGGAATAAGGTTTTGACAATAATTTCGAATTTGTAAATTTTTTCACAAAAAAAAAGTGTAAATTTTTTCACAAAAAAAAAATTATGTTAAAAATACTTTTTTAATTTATTTTTTTATTTTTTTTATTATTAATTTTTTATTATTTCTTTTGTTATTTTTTTATTCTTCTTTAAAACACTAAAAAAAAATTAAAAAACTAATAAAAAAAATATATTAGTTTTTATTTTTTTTTTACTGTTTTAATTTTTTTTATTTATTTTAATTTTTCTTTTTTTCTTATTTTATTTGTTTTATTTTTTATATTTTTTATACTTTTTACATTTTTTTTGGTTTTTGTTTTTTTTATTTTTGGAAAAATGAAAAATTTTGTTCACCGACAGGCACCTTTTTCGAAGAATTTTCGAATTTTTTATACCATTATGAGTGTAAATTTTTTTTACAAAAAACTGCTTTTTTTTAGAAAACTTCTAGCATTACCCGTTATAAAATTATTTAATAAAAATATTTATTTTTGTTTTTATTTTTTTTTTTTCGATCATATTAAGTAGAAAAATATTGCTCACCGCCTGACAACTTTTTCGGAGGTCGGTTACGGGAACAAGAGAAAAAAAAATTCAAAACTGAATCGTCGAATATTAAAGTACATAAAATTCTGTATTACGAATTACTTAGAAGCCATTTGATGTTCAGCCACTTTTTGCGAAAATTCTCTTTAATTCTCTGAGTAATCTTTTTTATATGTTTGTACAGGCATTCATTCTATATATGTACATATGTATATTAAGCTAGGACATTTTATTAAATGCGATAAACAAACATGAACGATATACAGCGGCAACTATATTATCATAACGGGTGATTTTTTAAGAGCTTGATAACTTTTTTAAAAAAAAAAACGCATAAAATTTGCAAAATCTCATCGGTTCTTTATTTGAAACGTTAGATTGGTTCATGACATTTACTTTTTGAAGATAATTTCATTTAAATGTTGACCGCGGCTGCGTCTTAGGTGGTCCATTCGGAAAGTCCAATTTTGGGCAACTTTTTCGAGCATTTCGGCCGGAATAGCCCGAATTTCTTCGGAAATGTTGTCTTCCAAAGCTGGAATAGTTGCTGGCTTATTTCTGTAGACTTTAGACTTGACGTAGCCCCACAAAAAATAGTCTAAAGGCGTTAAATCGCATGATCTTGGTGGCCAACTTACGGGTCCATTTCTTGAGATGAATTGTTGTCCGAAGTTTTCCCTCAAAATGGCCATAGAATCGCGAGCTGTGTGGCATGTAGCGCCATCTTGTTGAAACCACATGTCAACCAAGTTCAGTTCTTCCATTTTTGGCAACAAAAAGTTTGTTAGCATCGAACGATAGCGATCGCCATTCACCGTAACGTTGCGTCCAACAGCATCTTTGAAAAAATACGGTCCAATGATTCCACCAGCGTACAAACCACACCAAACAGTGCATTTTTCGGGATGCATGGGCAGTTCTTGAACGGCTTCTGGTTGCTCTTCACCCCAAATGCGGCAATTTTGCTTATTTACGTAGCCATTCAACCAGAAATGAGCCTCATCGCTCATCGGACACGGACGCGAAACACATTTCGAACCGAACACTGATTTTGGTAATAAAATTCAATGATTTGCAAGCGTTGCTCGTTAGTAAGTCTATTCATGATGAAATGTCAAAGCATACTGAGCATCTTTCTCTTTGACACCATGTCTGACATCCCACGTGATCTGTCAAATACTACTGCATGAAAATCCTAACCTCAAAAAAATCACCCGTTATATGTATATATTATAGAAAAAAAATCTAAATTTAAAATTCCTCCACTTTTAGCAACCAATATGTCATTATAATCAAAAACAAATGATAATAATTCAAATGGAAGTAACAGTTCAATAGAAAGCTTTGACTAAGCCACTAATAATTGTGTAAAAATAAATGCGAAATGGCAAAGGCAAAATATGAACAGAATAAAATAAAGAAAAGCAGGCAAAACAACAAGTTACATTAATTTCTATTGCCCGCCAACTAGATTATGGCGAGCTGTCGATAACAATAAATTGTATAGGTTACTCATACGCCGTGTAGCAGCGTGCACGAAGCAATGTTGGAAGTGAAACAAAAAGGGCTGCTAATTCAATGCAAATAGATCACGAAACAACATAGGCGGCGCGGAGGCACGCAAACGGCAGGTTATAACTTAAGAATAAATGAAGTTGAAGTAATTTATGATGGCTGACTTTTGGCTTGACAAACTGACTAACTAACTGCCTGCTGGCCCGCCTGCCTGCCTTGCTGACTGGAGAAATAACTGCCGCTTGACTGGTTAACGGTACGGCACAGTGCGATGCGGTGCGGTGGTGTGTAGGTATTGGTTAGTTGCTGCGCAAAAAGCATAATCGAAGCGTACGATTCGAATGAAAGGCATTAGAGGTATTGGTAATGAAATGTATTTATAGATTTGCTTCGTAAATTTATGTTTATGTATGCACGTACAGGTATAGGTAAACTCATTTGTATACATTTATACATGTTAAAAGCAGAGGGCAGGTGAAATATGGTTAAATAATTTATTAAATGTGTTCAAATGCAATCAGTTGTAGCGAGGAAATAGTATTTATGTATTTTCAGTAACATTTGTTGCTGACTCTATGACACACACATTACTATACCCTGAATAGAGTATATTAAGTTTGCCATGAAGTTTGTAGCATCCAAAATAAAAAACCCTATAAACTATATATATTTTTATTTTCTCTGGATAGGCTGTGGACTGGTACTCTTAGGCGCATTCTGAGGGACTAACTGTCAGGAGCACAACGTGCTTATTGTAAAGGCAAGTCAGTGGATACTGCCCTGCATACTATTGTGTCATGGCTTGAGGAAAACGTTAGGGTTAAAGATTCGCTGTTGGGATCTTCATTGATATTGAGGAGTCCTGATATACACGGTCTTGGGGTTGAATCAAACCTTGAACACCTCATTGTCAGTATTCTGTGCGTCAGAGTGAGTGAAATGGGGAAATTTGAGGAGGGGTACCCCACAAGGTCGAGTTCTTTTTTGCCTATGCAGATGATGAAACACTTATGATCAAAGCAAAGCTCCTGAGTGCCGTATACGAGTTCACGCAAAGGTATCTCAGCGTCGTAACAAATTGGGCGATCGGAAGTGGTCTCGCTATCAACCGAGCTAAAATTTAAACGGTGTATTTACTAGAATATATAAAATCCCGGTGGCACCGCTGTCGCAAATGGTCTGCAACCAGCGGACACAGTGAAATATCTATGGCTCATCCTGAATAGGAAGCTTTCATGGAAGCTGAATATCGAAGAGAAAGCAAAAAAGACATCGATTGTCTTATACTGCTGTAGAGGAGTCATTGGCAAAAGGTGGGGTCTCGCACCGAAGCTGGTACTCTGGCTCTATGACACCATAGTCAACCCCTTTATGTTCTATGGAGCGTTTATATGATGGAGGGTTCTAAAAAAGACCACTCTTGCAAATAAACTCGACAGCGTTCAACAGGCGGCGCTCATCAACATGTGCATTAAGGTTCACTCCAACCATGGCATATAATGTCGTTTTGAACATAGTGCCCGTAGACATCGTCGGAAGGTGTACGGCTTGCGAAAGTGGTTATCAGACTCAGAGAATCTGGGTTCTTAACAGAACACGTATCTGAACACTCGGTTATCCTCACACACTTTGACTTCCGGATCACTTAGATCATGGAGTCACCAAAACGAATGCTGGCGGCTGCTTCTCTGTCCTTATACTGACGAGAGAACTATGGGCGGGAAGAAGCTTGGGGGGAAGGCTGGCAGTGGGACTGCTTGACTATTGCAGTGTCTTCCAAAGGTTTGTTTTCCAAGGTTGCAGCCATTAAGGTAGCAGTAGAACTGCAGCTCAGGAGTGCAGCCTTCTTCAGAGAAGTGACCATCCACTCAGATAACAAAGCGGCGACACTAGCCATATACAGTGCGTTCAAGATTGGTCGAGGAGTGCCTAACCTCGCAATCAATAGCATCGACTGCCTTTGTAATAAGACTGCTCACAGGAGATATCGATCTGAAATTTTGCACACGTATTTACCTCCACAAGAAGCTACTCATTTGTTGGAACCGCTGATATCGGTCGAATATAGCTTATAGCTGCCATACAAACTAAATGATCAAAATCCACTCCTTGTTTGAAATATTTTTTTATTGGGCAATATTTTTTCCCGAAAGTTTGGCTGGGATTGTTGTTCAAGGGAGCATTACAATCTCTGTGGTTCAGATCGAAATACTACAACATATAGCTCCTACACATACTGATCGATCAAGTTCTTAAATAAACATTTTCCATTTGTGAGGGGTATTATACTTGTACTTTTATATTTAACTTATCGTTTCTCGTGTTCAATTTGATATATATTGCTTGTGCAGTACACGTTAGGCAATTAAATCAGTGTTTGATTTGACAATTTATAAGTAGAGACACGCAATCTATAAATGAACTGTGAATGTGTGCGTAATTATATGTCTCGGGTTTCAGAGTTTAGATTGTTATTTTTTTGTGATTTCATTTGAAATTAAATTCGATTAGACGGCTGATGACCTACGCTGCGATTAAGCATATTTTTCTAAGAGAGCTTGACACTCGGTGGGTTTTTACTTGAAAAATCTAATCTTATATACAATTTTCATATTTTCATAAAATCCATTTACATTTCTACGTCGCCTAAAGAATTTTGGGTGCACAAAAGGAACTAGAAGGATGGCCTAGCATTCAGCAGAGGTGTAAGCACAAATTATATAAAGAAAACGAATTTATATTTAATAATTTGAATCGTTTTTGGTCTAAATTAATTTAATTTGAATCACTATTTTTCTTTAAAAAGGCCGTAATAGTCAACATCTTAATATAAAGAATACTATAAGAGGGTTTATTGGACTACAATGCCAATATTTTTACGAAATCCGGTTTAGTTAATCGTAGAATATCTTAGCATGAATGCTGACAAAGAAGATCATACATAACCGTTTCTTTAATGAAGGACGCAAAAATGAAAATTAACGCTGGAGTTGGTGCGGGGATATACTGTCCAGAGTTAGTCATAAGGCAACCTTTTGAGTTGCCGGACCACTGCAATACAATATTTCTTTGCTATTGCTAAAGCACCGGAGTTAGCCCCTAATGCAACTGCAGGCAAATCCATAGTCAGCATCTATGTAGACAGCCATGGCAATCAAAGCAGTAACTCCGTATCGAATATCAGTCAGAAGTGTCTTTGAAAGCAGGGCAGCAGTGGGAAGTGTTGCCAGAAGTAAACAACTTCACTTCTCCTGGGTGCCAAGCTACAAAGGCATCGAGGGGAATGAAATAATGGACGAAATTTCCAAGAATGTTGTGCGGCTAACATCCGAAATATGATCAACATTGGGAAACCATGCATTGTCTATACGACAACCTTGACAGAAGCATGGTAAAAAAAATCAAAATCCGATGGAACGAGCTATCTGGGTGCAAAACTGCTAGTCATGTGCAAAACGGTAGCTCGGAAGTACACAAAATTTATATGTGCACCCAAAAGAAGATACTGTAGGAACATGAAAGGAATCCAAGTTGGTCACAGTCTGGTGGCGACACACGCCCGCAGAATGGGGCTGACAGATCAAGAGGACTGCAGGAAATGTCTACAGCAAGACACCACGGAATGGAGTAGAATCTCTTGTGCATTTGTCCCGCATAGGCAAAACTACGCTGTAAGCATTTGGGGTCTGCACAGTATGATACACTGGAGGCGGTATCGATAGTGAGGCCCAGAAGTCTGTTAAAATTCGCGTCAAACGTAGGCATCCTAAACGACGACTCTCAGACTTAGCAAGTGAACTCCATCTGGTATCGCAATAAAACAAACTGGTCTATGCGTTGCTTATTGTATTACCAGATTAACCTAACTTAACTTAATACAAATAAAATTTGACGTTACATTTTAAGTCATGGCTTCATTTTTTGCATAATTCATATTGAAAAGAATACTAATTTATATTTAATATTCACATATAAATTATTATTAACATTTCCTCCGTAGAAGAGACGAAAAAAAGAAATATAAACGTTCTAAATTGCCCTACAAAAATAACCCTTTTTTAAATGCTAGTTAATTCGCTGCCAAATTGCCATTTCTCCGCTTTGCTTTCTTGAGCATTTCGGTCAGTTTAGCCTTTTTATGCATGTTTCCCACATTTTCGTAATCATTATTATTCATTTTAATGTAGTTAGATTTGTCCACTGCCGTATATGTATGAAGTGAATACTTATTTATGCTTAAACTTTTTGGCCTGTTTGTATGCAAATATGTGTTTTTGGCTTGTGGCTTGCAAGTGTTAATTAAAAATAAATTACGTATACGTCATGTACAACCAGCCGTAATGAACTTCTTTCACGGCACGAACATCGAGATGAATATCTCATATTCGAGCAATAATTTACACAACACGAGGAAGAAAGGATGTAAATATATTTACAAAGACAACAACAATCAAACTTTGAGTTCGGAAAAGCAATTAAAACGAATATTTTGAATAATGAAGTCTATAAAATAATGAGGGAGTGAAATCGTTGATTATATGAGGATAAAACGGATGGAAAAGATATTGGACAGCCATATAAATAAATGGCTCCCGTACACGCCAGTCAGGATGCGTATAGAGCAGGCAGATCCACTAATATTGATCTGTACCAACTCACGGCTGAACTCCATAATTCGTTGAATAATGGCGAGGTTGCAATATGCGCCTTGCACGTATGTGTGATCAAGGCACTGGAGACGGGTAGCTGAAACAACTGTGGGGGAGAGCAAGATTCGTCTTGGCACTACCCTCAAGGTGGAGTTCAATTCCCCCTGCTATGGAGCGTAGTAGTAGATGAGCTTCTTGAGGTGCTCACTAGCAATTGGACTCGATGCCAAGGGTAGGCCGATGACATTGTCATAATGGCGCGAGACAAATTTGAGAAAACGCTCTAGGACATAGTTTAAAAAGGAACTTGAGACTAGCAAAGGGTTGGCGCAACACGGTACGTTAAATATCAACCCGGCAAAAACAACTGTGGTCTCTTTTACTAAGGGGAGAGGCATATGGCGTGGGGTAGGCATGTGGATTTAACACTGTCCAAAGCCACCAGGACCAAGGCTCTCAGGATATGCAGACGTCTAACCGCCAGATCCTGGGGCTGCAAGCCAGGTATCATAAGATGGATGTATATCATGATCGTAAGCCCTATTGTCACTTATGAAGCGGTTGCTTGGGTATCTAAGGCAATGAGTCCTCGCTAGGCCTTCAGCAATCGAAGCTGCAAAGGGTCCCCTGTGACTGCGCTTCAGGGGCAATGCGCACTTGCCCCACTGTAGCACTTAAAGTCATGCTGGAGCTCACACCGCTGCATCTAGTGATCAACCAGATAGCGAAACATACCATGCTGCTAATGACAGCAGAAGGAGAAATGAAGGCCCAAAAGAAGACACATACCGGGCCCGAGGGACGGCGTTACGAAAAGGGTTAACTTTACAAACAATTTTAGAGATACTCTGGGCAGTAAGGCGGAGTGGAATGACTCCACGCTCGACATACTGCTGAGAGATAGCACTACGGAAGGCATTGGCTTAGGCATAACGGGACCGCATACCCAACCATCCATACCAATGGGTCGTTTTTCGAGCATCTTTCCAGCAGAAGTCTTTGCTATAAGTCAGTGCGCAGAACTTAATACCCACCGCAACTAGCGTATACTAGCTGTACTAAGCGATAGCCAAGCGGTACTAAAGGCAATCTCAGCGTATGAAGTTAAATCACTATTAGTGGAGGATTTATACACTGAAGGCTGAATCGCCTATCAGTGTGCAACCGGGTACACCTAATCTTGGTGTCGGAGCATAAAGGGGTAGCCGGCGTTGAGCTGGCCAAAGAACTGGTCTACTCTGCGGCAGCGTCCAGGATGATGGGGTCAGAATCATACATTGCTGTGAGGTGCCACACTTTTAAAGAGCTGCTCCACACGGAGGAGAGAGTGGAGAGAGAACAACATTGGCAGCAGGATGCGCCATGCCAAACTGCTTATGGGATTGTACAAGCTCGAAAATAATCAACCCCCCCAAGACAAATTCCGTCTCCTTATTGTGCTCTACACAGGGCATTGCATGCTCAGGAAGCACTTGTCCAACAGGGGCATCGTCTCTTGCGCAAACTGCCGGTTTTGAAACATAAAACAGGAAACCCCAGAACACCTGATTCTGGATTGCCCAATAATTTGAAAAAGTAGGTTCAAGTCTCTAGGTTCCATCTACGTAGACAGGGATCACATCACCTCAGACGCGCACATCTCCTGGAAATGTTCAGGATGCTGGACTTTGGTGACCATATGTGATATAGGGGAGGCCACAATAGACAGTAGACCGCAAAGCAAAAAAAAAGTTATATACATATATACATACATATACACATGTATAAGAAAACCCAGAAACTATGCTAAAATGATATTTTCAATAATCCTTCTTATTTAGCAAAATGAAATTTGTATGCCCAGTGATTATGGTTAAAACTTTGCTGAACATTTTTTATAAAATCTAAACCCTTTTTAGAGTCTCCTAATTTATTCTTCATAAATATAAAAGTGGTAAGAAAGGCAAATGCAAACTCACTGCGTTGTATTTCGGAAGCTGCGGCCAGCAAATCATTATTATCATCATCCAACATCTTATGTGTGTGTGTGTGTTGGCAAGACGTTGCTTATGCGCTTAGTTTGGTGGCAGCTGCTCGTACGGCAAATAGGTACCGTGACAGTTGCAATTGTAGAATTGCAGATTTGGTGGTTGCTCTGCAGCGCTGCTGCTGTGACTGTATTGTGGTGGCAACTGCGATGCCGGCAGCGTTGGCGACAGAGATGATTGCACTAATTGTGGCTGTGGTAATTGTGCAGGCGACTGCGAATAAGGCGGCAACTGCACAGTTTGTGAATATGGAGGCAAGTGGGAATATTGTGGGGGAGATGGTGGAGGTGTGAGCGTGACCGGCGACTGTGCAGCTGACTGGTGATAGTCGTATGGGTCGTAGGTTGCTGACGTTGCAAGTGCAGATGCTTGTGGATAAATAAATTGCGACTGTGGCAATTGGTGTTGTTGTTGTTGTTGCGGCACTTGCTGATGCTGTATTATTGATTGTGGCTGTTGTTGATGCTGATGCTTTTGCTGCAACTGCTGCTGTTGATGTGACAAATTCAGTTGTTGCTGCAATTGCTGTTGCTGCTGAAAAGCCTGTTGTGTATACTTTTCTTGCTGCTGCAATTGTTGTGCTTTTAACTGTTGTTGGTGGTTCTCCTTTTCGAGCAGCGATGTCAAGTGCGGCAGTTGTGCCTCATCCGGCTTGAGTGGCGGCAATGGCAATAGATGATGCTCCTTGTCTTCGCCTTGTTGGCCCTGCTGTTGCGGCAAATGTATGTAGTGTGGGTAGGGACTGTTGTAGACACCGCTCAAACGTGGCTCCCAACGAAAGTATGGCACACGTTCATATATGGTATACCAGCGCGTTTGCGGATTGACCTGATAGTAATAACGATCGCGTTTGAGCAACTGATTTGTAGAGTGACGCTTTTCGGGAGTTCTTGCCGAACGCACGACAGCGCGACAGACTTGCGACTGGGAATTGTTGTGGCGTATACCGCGTCCACTTGGTGGTGACGCGTGTTGTGTTTGTTGCACGATGGGTGCTATAACACGCCGATTTGTATTTTGATTGCAGCTGTTTGGGCTGCAACGGTTATTTTGAGCGTGAGATGCCGTTGCGCTGTTACTACGGAGCAGGGGTTATGGCGGTAAGAGCTATTCGTGGCCTCTACTAATATGCTGGCTGTCCCGGTAGTTTTGGCGTTTATTTATTGGGTTATGTTTGCTCACTTATAGGATTTTTTATTGCACTACACATTCACTTGCTTTGGACACTATACACGAATCACTTGTCACTTTCAATAAAAACACTGCACTACCTCGAAGATTGTCTGTAAGAAGAAGAGGAGAAAACATTATAAATTTTTATTCTATTAAATTATTTACTGATATATGTTGAATATATTTTTAATTAAATAATATTAAATTTTAAAAATTATCAACTTCAGTCTTCTTAGTCCTATCAACTAATACATTGGTAGTTGAATAAATGAGCCTCATCCTCCGACTTTAATATACACACCACACTGGCACACAACATCGACTCAGATCACAATACTGATAGGCAATTTTCACCACACTCATCAATCTAGCCCATCCACAATCACACCACACACCTACCGTCTATTGTGGCCACACCACACAAGAGGACCGACGAGGGGATCTCTCACACATTCGATAACAACAGCGATCGGTCACACATTTTCACCTTCATATCAAGTGCCGAGTGTCTGGAACACTTTTCTATTTTCGTTGAATTTCAATTTGTAAAACACTGCTTTTTAAATAAAATTTTATATATATATAAACCCGTTTTTCAAATAAGCGCTAAAGTCAACTAAAAGAAGGAAAGTGCACGCGAAGTAGGTTTTTAAGTGTAAGAAAAGAGAAATATTCCTTCGACCACTAAAAAACAAAATACTTAAGCCCATCCAAATTCGTTGGTCTCTTTATTTTCACCTGAAACCAAGACCTATTAACTATTTTCGGTATCCTAGGGTCAAAAGTTTTGTACTTATCTGAAGTTTAGGTTCAGTTTTTGATTTTGGATGTAAAACAACGTAAAAAAATGTTAGAAAGTGCAAAGTGCTTATATGAAAATTGATCTCGGTCAATCAATACTCATAAGACTTGTATACTGCTTAAGTTTTCAAGTCATATGTAGGTATTCATCATTTCTTTACATTCTTAATGCGCTTTCAAGTCAGGTTTTGTCTAATTTTAGACCTTTCGTTGCAATCTGGCAACTCGCAACGTTATCGTAAAGTTTGACATTTTTGGTCGATATTAATATTTTAAGTTACTATAAACAACACAAATGACGCTGGTATGTCAAAATGTTCTGGGTTGTTATACATACAGTAACTTAAAAAATACAGTAACAAAAAATGGAATTAAATAGCGAAAATTATCAAGGAATGATTTTCTACAAACTTCATCAAAGATCAGTGGATTGGTGAATTATCTCAGCAACTGTTCATCGATTAACTTATTTCAAATTTCGGCTATGAAGCTCCATCAAGGACCAGTGGATTGGTGAATTAAATCGAAGTCTTAGATCGTTTTAAAACTAATTTCCTGCAGGTTATCCAAATTTATATGTTTTTGTGGATCGTTATTTGTATACAATATTATACAGCATTAGTTGGACCGGCATACATTCAATATTGCAGAACATATTTTACATGTTGGATGCCACACAATTTGTTGATCAGAAATGTAAAAAAAACGAAACAAAACGTAAAAGGATCGTGTATTTATGGGTATGCACCCGAAGGTAAACAGCAGTCGACTGTAAAATAGTTCTTCGCATACGAAGCACTTCCAAGCAAGTGGTTGCCTGTCGAAAACATAGCAGTAGAACAACGCAGAACTGTAAATACTAAGTTTTACACAAATATTTGTTTGTCAATTGTCTTTGGACAAATCAAGAAAACCTACCCCAGATGGATCACTTTTTACCACGACAATGCGAGCTCTCACACATCGACTGAAACAATTGCATTTTTCAGCACTTAAAACATCGATTAAATGAGTTATCCGTCGTATAGTCCTGACTTGGCACAGAATGACTTCGTTATATTGCCGTACGTAAAAAATTAACTAAGAGATCAACGCTTTTCGACACTTGAAGAGGCGGTTGATGCGTTCAGAACGTATATTTTGGAGATATCTCAATCTGAGTAGTAAAAATACTTTGGCAATTGATTCGAACGCATGCAACAATGTTTAGATTTTAATGAAGAATGTGGTATTTTGAAAACAATAAAGTGATTTTCGATGTTGAATATTTGTTTTTGATCTCTAATCTACGCAACCTACGTTTTTATGTGGACTTTTGCTGGTCTTTGCTAGCGTTTGCAAATGTTAAATGGACGTAGGCAAGTCACAGTTCTCTCATCGTATGCTTTGTAGTTTATTTCACCGAGTTTTGTATTTTTCTACATCGAAACTTTGATCTTATATTGATTGTCGCATTGTATAATTCCCACTATTTTCGCACCCTCAGCTGCCAGCCACACGAGATTTAGATTACCTTGTGAAAAAATAAAATATTTTTTTACTAGATTCTTTATTTGGTCTTCTCAATTGGCAGCTGGTAACTAACGAGGTTCAAGTTTTGAGGAACTGTAAACCAATATAAACAGAAACGTAGCATTTGTAGAAACAACGCATTTAACATATTTCCAAACCATGTACTTTTATACCGTCATTTCCACTTATAAAGTTTCGGTCTAACATTTTACAGCAGTCAGAAAAATAAATATAGAAATATACCAGAATATGCAAGGTGTATTTTGATCATTTGCACACATTGTAAGTTCAGATTTTTGGAATGCTAGGGAACACCAACTTAAGCCCTTAGTACTACTATTCTTCACGCCTTGCAGAAAACAAAAATTCTTTATTTATTACTCAGGTCTACTAGGCATTAATATATTCTAAATTATCAGGCGTTTAAATATAGTTATAAATAATATTTTCTAGACTTGATTTATTTTCGCTACACAAACAAGAAATTATAATTCAATATTCCCAACCATTCATTAAAATTTTACAACTACTTTTGTAGAAATTTTTTCTGAAAAAAAAAAAATGAAAATAAATACTTTCGAAGCAAATATGCACACACCTGTTGCTTACGTATGCATATACATACCTATGTAAGCATAATTAATGAGCACATATTTCTGATTTTGATTGCAACACAAAAAACACAACAACACAGTCTGATAGCCACATAAGTGGGACTGCGCGTATGTATAAAGATTAAGCGCAACGAAAAAATATTAAAAACAATATCAGCAACAAATGTACAAACATACATGCACGATTAACAGTTAATCCATAAACCGAAAGAATTTAATAAAATTAACCGAATTAAAATGTAAAAAAGAATTTCAAGTTCAACGCGATGAAGCTGAAATTCAACTAAACAACAGTTGAGGCGACGAAAAGTTTTGTGGCTGCAGCGTAAGCTCGAAATATCCAAACGAGCGCGATTGGGCTGAGTTTTGCTGGCAAAAGTTCTACAAACAAATATACAAATACCTAAATGGCATATAATATGCTTTAGTGAATGTGTATGTGTAGGTGCATGAAAGTAGCAACGGAGAGCAGAGCAAAATAAAGCAACAAGAGCGGCAAAGAGAGTAAAAAAAATAAATGTAAATAAATTCAACAACAAACTTTACGATTAGTTGCCCGTTTGACTGCTTGTTTTGACTGGTTAACGCATTGTTGTTGCCGCTGCCGGCGGCTAAGTTTTTCCACCTGCATTAAACTCAGTTCCTTTGTATATAATATATATATGTTTGAATTTATATATATGTATGAAATATAATCAAATTGAGAATGATTTTTGCAAAGCAGCAAAATAAACAATAAAAAACAACGAATATTCTAATTTTATGGTTTAGAGTGGAAGCAAAAAGAATATATTACGGGTATATAAGTAGCTACATGTATGGATATAAGTATAGAGTACATATAAACGTTGAAAGAACGGGAGTAGAAAGCAGATATGCTAATAAAAATATTAGAAATTTATCAGAATAACAATCTTCTGCTTCATAATAATAATGGATTTAACGGCACGGAATGCACAAACACAAAAATGTACCTTTCATTCTTGTTTGGAATAGAAGTGATGAGCTACAGTCGGTAAACAAATTTTTGTACTTTTTTTACATGACTAATTTCAATCAAATTTGGTAAATTAACCCGACGATCCTATGGCACAACTACGCCCTCTTCAATTTTAGATTTCATGTGATTCTTTCACTTTCCAGTACACAAACAATCGACAAATGGATACATTTGGATAAAAATTTGTATAAATATTGTATTTGGGTGTGCAAATTCAAGTCTTAAAATTGTCAAAACCGGACCTTAACTGTTCAAGCCTCTACATACCGAATATTTCGACCCCAGTGCGTATGGGTAACTTTTTGCCGAAAATATCGGTCAATCTGTATGTCGAAAATGGGTTGAATCAGATCAATATACCTAATGCAAAGATTTTCGAACTTGCGGACGACTTTATTTGTGTATACCAGCAGATGATATACTTCAGTTGTCTTAAAGGGTTACATGGGTTTACGGGTTGCAAAATCGATTTTTTATCGACTTATTATTATCCACACCTCTAGAATATTGTCCGAAGGTGATCCGAGTAATATTTTCGGAAACGGAGCCTTGCGCCGTCCTTAAACGCGTTTTCTCGAAATCTTATGCCTGAACGTGTTTCTCCGGCTTTGATCTTTGCAAGTTACAAGAGTTTGAAATATTCGGTTAAACCTGAATTTACTTGTTTATGAAAGATGTGAATAGTAAACTAAGGAAAGTAGGGATAGACTCACATAGATGTTAACAGAAAGTTTTGCCAAATAAAGTCGGTTTGTCAGGTTTGATACTTGCATCTTTCTCTATATTAGTTGTATTTAGTATTCTGAAATATTTTCACCGCTATGAGTACAGCGTTGAACTTTTATGTAGAAAATATATCGAGCGCTCGTAAGAATTCTGTTTATAACTTTTCATAAATAATAAAGATGTTTGGTATTACTATTTCCATTAATCCACATTAAGGCTTACAAATTCCGAAGTCTCTGTAATCAGCTCATTAAGTTCCTCTGTCGGTTTCTTTTCGGTGGATTACAATATCGAGAATATAGCAATAGCTTTGTTCGATTCGCCATTTCTCAGCTTGCTACCTGTGTGCTCCGCCTCTGCTCTCTTGTCAAAAAAATTACATGTAAAAGTAACAAGAAAATTATCGAGTTGAACTCGTGCAAGAGAGTGTGCGAATAACTCATTAAAGTTATCGCTATCTTAATGCTCCCCAGTCTTTTTTTACAATTATTATAAATCAGTTTACTATTGTGAATGACTCAAATGACAAATCAAAATACAAATTTCATATTATATTTTTCTATGATTTTAAAATTTTAAAAACTCAAGACTCAAAATGTATTATAATAAATCATAGAAAACAAAACTGAGGGGTTACTACAAGTATAACGTTTTTACACGCGGAAAAATAATTTCTCGACTAAGAAAGAATCGTATTTCGGACGCGTCTGAAAACAAGTTAGTGTAGGTTTGCACCGCAAGTGTTCTTTGTTTGTTAGAACATCTTGTATACTTTCTTCGATTGGATACTGTCCAGATCCTTTGAAACAACTTATGTATATAAATTTCGTGTGTCCAAGCAAATTTAAATCTGTCCCGTTTGTTTGATCATAGTATATGGAATAGTTTCTTCGATTCGGTATTCTCCAATGCTTGTCGATTCGAAGACAGCTAATAAAATCTTATTTGGTTCAAACCTCTTCAAATCTGCTCCTTTTTCTGGGGCAATCTTACTTTTATCAAGCCATCATTAGTTGTGTCATTGTACACCCGAGAATATTTTAACTAAGCACCATTCAATATGATTCTATATTATGATCCGAAGATAAAACCTCAGTTCTAACCCGCAGTAGTCGATTAGAAATAAAATAAGTTTTGTCTGATAAGATCAAGTTCTACAAACTACAGACCATGGTTTGATATTTGTAAAATATGCTGAAGTCAACTTCATCGCTTTGGCTTGAGCCATAATTAAATTAATTCAAACATCTTTATGTCGTGTGTTCTCAAGCGCGTTTATTTTATCGCCGCAAAGTTTTTATGAGTTTGAGAAGCAATTATTAAATAAACAAAATGCTGTGTTGACAGTAATGTGTCGAGAAATTGTGATCAATTGACAGTAGAGTGCACAAACAATTTTTTTTTTCTACTTTCATTGTTATTGTTTACGAAGATGTCAGAAGAAATAATTCAATTTTACTTCTCTGCAGAAAAATGTGGCGTTTTATTATGACAAAGTTATTTAATTCACTGTTTTTTTTTTAAAGCCAACTTTAGTTAAGAAAGAGTTGAGTATAACTGAAAGCATCGCAAAACAGTTGGGCAATCGAACAAGCGACGTATTTGTGGTTATTTATGGATTACTAATTACGCTTTTTCAGAAATAGTAAAACTTAAACATCGTAATACAACGTCCACATATTTTTGAAAATACAACGAAATGCTGTTATTCGCGTAAAAAAATAGTACACTATTAAAACGTTTGTGAATGTAGCTGAGTCAAGCCACCAAACAGCGAATGTTTGGTCGTTAATCAGTTCAAGTTAATTGGCGCTACTTGTGTGACCATATATAAAAGTTGATCAAAAGAGTGGTGTTGCAAGGAGATAATACTGTGTTAAGAGAGATGTTGTAAAGTAATTTAACGTGTTGGCGATGACGTAACCCTGACGCGTCAAGTAGGAGCTTGCCCAAGTTGCTCTTTACATTTATCATATGTAAGTTTAAGCAATTTCGTACGGCTGATAGATTTTATGAGAAACTTTCACATGTAAGAAATATATTGGAATTTTTGTCTGCTGCAACATCTAATGCTAGTAATGTCTAGTTTTGGATCTTGAATTGCAGAGATGCAAACCCGATAGTAACGCAGTACTCAATATGAAAATTAAAATAAAAAAATCACCTGAGCTCTCATTGACATCAATGGTGCACTATGTACAACACTAAGGATGGCACTTAATGCCATTCTACATATAGAACCCGTGGACATAGCCGGCAGATGAATTGCCCCGAATGTTGCTGTCAGACTCCTGGAAACTGGACCTCAAAAAAGGACATCTCACTTCGTCTGTATCCCTGATAACTAGGTCCATTTAGCCGCGAAAGCCACTCCTAGTGACTTCTTCTCCGCCCATATATCTCCGGGGCGGAGTCGCTGGAAAAGAGAGATAATATTTTTCATGGATGCGTGGAAGCTCATTCAACTCTTTTTTTAGACTTCCAGACCATTGCACAGACTCCCAAGCAGGAGTAGCAGCCGTCAAGTTAACAGCAGATGTTCTTCTCCGTAGTGCGGCTTATTTTATGGAGGTCCTATAGCAGAGCTTCCAAACAGGCCTCGAGCTTGCTCCCAATGAGATCAAAGCTTGCGAAAGAGTGCATGACCTCTCTAGTAGGAACCTCAAGCTACGTCTACATTAAACTTGTGTGTGTGTTTGGCCACTGCGGAAATGTCGGAAATTGTAAAGGCGACGAGCTTGCATTAAAAGTACTCATACCCAAATTCCCTTGTCCAGATGTTCCAATATCTTTGTGCATTCGAGTACTGGATCTTTTGGCGCCCGAGCTCAGGAAGCGTTGATCAGCAACCAGCACTTGTGGGATTGTGAACGCCTTCTGGCTCAGAGTAGAACATAAAAGAGTTCATTGAACTGCTATCTCAACTCATAGCTAGGCTAAAGATTTCGGAAGAGAAAACTTGTCAAATTTGCAAATGAGGAAGATGAGATGGAAACACCTAGGCACCTTCTCCTCCGGTGTCCAACTTTTACCAGACTAAGGATGGATCTCGGTTGCCACACTTTTTACGAATACGGCGCATTTGCTGGAATAGATATTAGTCGATTCAACAAATTTCTGAGAGGCTATAGGCGTTTTGTCGACATGCAATGATCCTTTTGATACCTAGCAGTGCGGGACATTACAACGGACAAGCTTCTATATCAGTCCAAGTGGGATTATTCGTGACCTCAGGAGTAAACAGTCTCTTTACTACATAATCTAACCTACCGCGAGAACGCGTTGACGACGAACGACTTACAGAACGACCACCAACATGAATAGATTGAGAATCGAAGATTAACAGTCAGAGATCTTACTAGCAACGTTTGAGTATCGGAAGGATCAGTGGAAACCATTTTTAAAGATAATTTGCGCCGAAACAATTTTTTGAAAAACAGCGTCACGTTAATGTCGTGAAACAATGCTTTCTAACTATCAGAATGTCATGAAACGTATTATTACTGACGATGGGACTGGAATCCAGGCTTACGACCCGTAAACTGACGATCAATCAGCTGAAAATCATAGCAAAGGTGAGTCGAAGCCGAAAAAACAACGTCAAAGCAGGACAAAAATCATGGTTATGTTGACAGTTTTCTTGGATTATCGAGGTAGGGTGCACTTCGAATTCTTTCTGACCAGCCAAACTGTCAACGAAGCTATTCGTAAAAAGAGGCCGGAATTAAAGGCAGACAACTCTTGGTTTTTTCACCACGATATTGTACCGTTGCGCACTTGATTCTTCGTGAGTTTTTCAACCAATATCGTGCCGAACCACTGCATTCGCCTGATTTAACTCTGTGTGATGACTATTCCAGAAATTGACATTAACAACTGTTTCGATAACTGAAAAGATCGTTGGCACAAGTGTATTGAGCGAAGGGGGATTACTTTGAGTGGGACGACACAGGATTTGAGAAATAAATTAAGTGTTATTTTAAAAGTCTTACTATTTTCTGCTCATAGTAGTTATTCAACAATTATATTTATATACGAGTATAAACATATGTATTCATTTGTATGAAGATTGAAAAAAAAAAAAACAAAAAATAAAATTATATGCAAAGCATCAAAGACTGCAAAAACCGGTAGGTATCAACAACAAATTATTACAACAATTTGCCAACAGCTAACAGATATCACAGACATTAAGTCGCTTTTGCCTTTTTCGTAATGCTGTGATGAGGTGGACAACTCAACGGAACAAACAAACACTCAACACCAAATTGATGACGCCAATGCATAATAAACATAAAGAACCGCAATAAAGTGTAGAATTTACAAATAAATTTATGGTTAAAAGGCATTAAAGACCGATGAACACATGAAAAATTAATAAATTGCAAAATAATAGAACAGGTTGAGAAGTGATCGTTTATATGAAGTGATAAAGTAGCAGCTTTAAATGAATAGATATGTACACATATAGTATGTATGTATGTATGTGTAAATTATTGGTCATTTATTGACAGATCGGTGATGGATCTGCAACCGACAGTTGCTAGTGTCTATTTATAGAGCTGTGAGGAGATTAAAATGTGTCAAAGTGTGGGAGCGCAGGAAAATTCAAGCAAAACAGATAAATCTAGTGGCATATATGCACATATGTATGTATGTATGTATAAACCCACTAAAGAAATTCTCATGAATTGCTAATGAAAAAGGTACCTAAAGCACAACTACGTATATAGCTCGTGTTCGAAAGTAGTTAGATATTAAACCAAAAAAGGCAGAAGGAAGTGAAGCCCACATGCTAACCATTGGATAAGCGTTTATTTTTTCCGCACAGCAATAACTCAGAGCGCTGTCAATTGGCGTTTATTTACTTTTTGAGACAAACATTGTGGGCAGATAATTTACAGCAGCCAAAAGCAAATCGGCTGGCAGCCAATCAAAGAGCAAGCCATATGGTAACTAGAGACACTTGGAAAAGTAAAAAAATAATATGAATAAAAATTAGTAAAAAAAATTAAAAAAAAATCTGGTATTGCAGCAGTGGCAATGACAAAGGCAATGGCAGCGCTATAAAAGATACAAAAACAATTTCTGTGTAAAAAGGCAGTTAAATTTGCATTTATATTTATGTTATTTTCCGCATGAGGCGTACCGGCAGTAGCGCACGAACTGATTATAAGTATGCGAGGTGAGGCAAGAGATATTGATTTTGATATAGAAATAAAATAAACTTTAAGAAATAATATGAAAAGAAGTAAAAGGGAAAACATTATTTTCGGATTATAGAATTACAATTTCTGCTTAATGCTTGGTCAGGCTTATAATCTTATTTTGGGTATAATAAATGATCTACGAGATTTATGATGCAAGAAGTTTGGTGTAATTTGTGGGGCGGTGGAATCATCGGTCTATATTTCTTCAAGAATGATGCCGGTGAGAAAGTAATCGTCAATGGCGGCCGTTATCGCGACATGATAACCGACTATTTGATGCCCGAGCTTAATGCTCTCGATCTCGGCGACACTTCCCACACATCGTATCAACCAATGGATTTATTGACGAAACACTACGATGAGCAGATATTTCCACTTTTTGGGTGGGTCGATTGCCCACCAAGATCGTGTGATATTACACTGTTAGACTTTTTCCTGTGGGGATGTGAAAATTTTAAAGTCTAAACGGACAATCTCGCTTCGACTTAGGCCTTGGAGCAAAACATCACGCGTGTCATTCGTCAGTTACCAGTCGAAATGGTCGAACGAGTCATTGAAAATTGGACTCAACGGATGGACCATCTAAGACGTAGCCGCGGCCAATATTTGAAAGAGATAATCTTCAAAAATTAAAATTCTTTGGAATAATAACAAACATTCCTCATTAAACCTCGAAATAGATTATCCTTTATATAGAAAATTAAGATTAAAAGTTATAGCCTATTTTAAAGGCTATAATAAAATATTATATTATAATATCTGTTTATTATTCAGTCCGGGTCAAATTTGATCCGATGGTATCAAAAGTCAAGATTACTAAGGTACCTCTGCAGCAATTAAAACCTATTAAACGGGTGTGGTAGCCAAGTTATATATGTATATGTATGTCAAAACTGTATGAAATAAAATTCAATGCGACACGAATTTTGCCTTCCCTACTTAGCACTACAATAATAATACACACATACATTAGCACATAGTATACATATAGAACGATTGCTTTGTCACTTTTTCGCTTTTAATTACTTATTGCTCAACCTTAGAAATATACACAAATTAATGAAAGCACACACATACCTCATTTTAGACCTACAAACACCGTGTATGGACGGCTTACATATATTTTTAACGAACTTGACATTTCCCTTTCAAAGAAGAAATAAACAAAAGTAAACGAATGAATGGAAAAGTGTAGGTGGCAAGAAGCAGACCAAAAGCAACCGAGCAAAATACGAGTAGAACCAGTGCAAAAAGAGCGCAACGAAAACGAGACGGTGTTCAAAGGTAATTGTTTGGAAAATTGTATGTCCGTATTTAGGTGGTTGTCTATGTATGTGTGTGCGTTTCACGTGGATGATGTAATTGAATATTTCTTTTCTAAAAGAAAAATTAAGAAAGCGCAAAATTGTTGATGAGCGTGCATGAGAGTATTAATGAAGGTGATTATGGTTGCATAACTGTATAATTTATGACAGATGATTTTATGAGATATACCGTTTGAATATGAGTGTGTATGGAATCAGAATTAATTGTATGAATTTATATCGCAGTTTGCAGTTTATTGATTTTTAAATTATTTTAATTGCTTTTTTAATTGTTCCCGGATGCGAATTGTAAACTTAAAGATGGAAAATATTACTTTTTAAGGTTAAGGCGGCGCAAGAACGCTTAAGATGTTTAAAAAAATCGGAAAAAGTTGGTTTTGAAGTAGATTTGGGACCAAAATTTGTGAAGCCAAATGCAAGCATAAATTTTAACTTTAGACTTTGTTAGAGAAAAATCTCAAAATCTTCGAAAAACAAGAAAATATTCAAGTCAACAGAAATTCATTAACGCAAATATGCAAATCTCAGCTTTTAACTAAATGCATTTGGACAGAAATCAGCCATTGGGCAACAATGTCCAAATAAAGAAACAATATGTATTTATATGTACAGCTATTTAGAAGAGGAAATTTCAAGCAAACATTGTAAGCAATTTAGCGTTTAGAAGCCAATGAGGCGACAACAACACAATTGAATGCAATTTTCATGTCGTAAGTGAGAACACGAGAATGAAATTATTGTCCAAACTGACAACAGCGTTGTGTTGTATGATAAAGCAGCAGCATGAAAACTTGAAGAGAGCAGCAAAATAGGATTATTTTTCTGTCTTTAATGTAGCAGAAAGTATGACAACCAAATATAAATAAATGTATAAGCGTTAACAATTATACGATTGTATATTTTGTAAGAAAAAAATAACTTCGCTATTTAACCAAGAAACTAGCATCTTAAAGAGGTATTTCTTTCAGACTCTCAGTTTCCGGCAGTAGAAATTCAGATTATAACAGCAGAGGGAATATATGTATATGTATATAATTATATACTACTGTGCCCAAAAAATAAGGTTTGAATTTAAACTGCGCACGTCAAAGGATTTGGAGAATTATTTTTTTTTAGGTAGTATTGTCAGTCACATTTATGTCAAATTTCATGTCGAAATATTCATTAGTGTTTGAGATACGTGTCGTTTTGTGAGCTGCTAAAAGTGAGTTTTTCGTTTTTTGCGATGGCGAAATTTGTTGAGCAAAGAATTTGCATTAAATTTTGTTTACGGAATCAATTTTCTGCTGCGGATTCGTTGAGGATGGCGCAGAAAGCCTTTGGTGATGAGGCTATGTCTAAAAAAATGGTTACAAGAGGTCTAGTGAGTTTCAAGCCGGCCGTGAACGTGTCGAAGACGAAGACCGTCTAGGGCGACCATCAACTTTAACCGACGAAGCTAACAAATCAAAGATTTGGTGTTGAAAAACCGTCGATTAACAATTAGAGACCTTGCTGATGAAGTTGGCATATCGAAAGGCTCAGCCAATACCATTTTGAAGGATCTTTTGGGTCTCAAGCGCGTCAAATCTCGACTGGTAGTGAAAACATTGAATTTTTTGGAAAAAAGCCGTCGCGTTGAGTCAAGGTCATGTTGTGTTGTGCATTATGAATTCCTTCAAACCGGTCAAACAGTCAACAAGGAATATTATTTGAACGTTATGCGTCGTTTCCGTAACGCTATCCGCCTAAAAAGGCCGGAGTTGTGGAAAGACAACTCTTAGTTTTTACACCACGATAATGCACCATCCCATACTGCCCTCGTAATTCGTGATCATTTCGCCAAAAACTCAACCCATATCGTTCCGCAACAACCGTATTCACCTGATCCGGCGCCGTGCGACTTCGGGCTGTTCACCAAGCTTAAAAGACCGCTCCGGGGACACCGTTTTTATACGATAGAGAAGATTCAAGCCGCAGCGAAGACGGAACTGAAGGCCATCCCGGAAAGTGACTACAACCAGTGTTTCGAAGATTTGAAAATTCGTTGGCATAAGTGCATTGCATCGGGAGGGGATTACTTTGAAGGGGATGAAATTGATTTGGAAGAATAAAGAATTTAAAAAAAAAAAATCAATAATAATCACCTTTTTTTTGGGCACACTAGTTATATAAGTATATCAGGGTAAGGTGCTTTGGCGATAAAAAAAAAGTTCCCATACCATTTACTGATATAGACCTCATTAACTTAGAACCTCAGGTTCGGATATCAGCCCTGGGAAAACCCCTAAATTATTCTTGGACCTAAAACTCTGTGTTGTCAATTTCATCCGCTTGTTAATTTAATGGAAGCGATAGAAACGCTGTGTAAGCACATTGCCTTCACCGAAACCTTGAGTTTCATCAGGTAAAAAAAACAGCTTTTTTAAACAATTTTTTTCTCCTTACAGAATCATCTAAAGCGAAAAAATAAGTGTTTTAGATAAAACTTTAATTCCGAGCTTGGACGAAGGAATAAAAAAACTGAAATTTGGATTCTTTGGAGACAGTTTTACAAAAAAAAATTAAAATTTCAGTGAAAATTTCGCAACTTGTTTTTAAAATAGTTGTAATCGTAAGTATTGTACCTCAAAGAGCGGTGCAAAATTTCATAAAGATCGGTTGAGTAGGTCTCGAGAAACCTTGCCAACCGACTTCAAAAACACAGTTTCGAGTAAAACGTTTAAAAATGGCGCCCTTAGCCTGGCTAGCCTCGCGTGCACAAGTTCTCAAGGCTGAAACTCTTACTCGGATCAATTTAGGACAATATTCTAGAGATGTTGTAGAATTTAATAAGACAATGAAGAAATTCGATTTCTTTTTTAAGCCGTAAACCCATGTAACCCCTTAAAAAAGTGGAATAAGAATACATAACTTCACTTTAAAATTCTTCAGAGTTTGAGCCGAGTTAAAATCCGACTGTTTGTCTGCCCGTTCATCCGTAAAAACTGTAACTTAAAAAAAAATTCGGACCACTGCCTATAAAACGCCAAACAAAGCACTAAATTAAGATATATAACTGTAACTTGGCACAAGGGATCCCAGTAGCTAGGGGCACCTGTGGGTTAAAAATTTTGAAAAAGTGAGCGTGACCCCCATATAAAATAGGTTTATATACATAGCTCTCAAACCGTTCAAGCCAAAATAACCAAAATCACGCAAGATAAATTCGATAAGAACCCTTACCACAGCGTGAGAATATAACGGTACTGGACGGTAGTTTTAAATCACTAAAAGCTTGATAAATCAGTAACCAGAAACTCTAGAGAAATTAAATTCTACCACGCAGACGGTAATAGACAGCTTTATAAGAGCAAGAGTTAAAATTAGACAATCAAATCAGACTACAACCACGCCTACTTTCCATATAACGCAATTCTAAATTCCTTCTGATTCTTTCACTTTGAATATACAAACCAAGAACCAATTAGTATAACACGATAATTATCGAAATCTAACCAAAACTGTTCAAGCCCCTAGGTGTCGAATATGCGGATCCCAGATCCTATAGTTGACTTTTTACCGAAAATATCGGTAAATGTGTATTTTCCTGATAGTAGTATGTCTGTGTGTTACAAATGGATTGAATAGGACCAATATTTTCCTTAGCCCTCATATACCTAATATAAAGATAATCCAACTTCCGAAAGACTTTATACCGCAAATATCAGCATATAAGTGAAATATCTTAATAAAATTGAGGGAGCGTGGTTTTTAATAACGGTGCATCTTTTTACTTAGAATGAATAAAGACGAACACACTTTTGTGCGTATAAGAATCCAAGGGATTGTACTCGAGGTTTAACTTTGAATATGTTCATACAAATAAATTTGATTGGAATTTAAGACTTCTTTCTCAATGTCTAGTTACCAGTTATTCTGTCCAGTTAATAAAGTTGTCCATTTGCAAAAAAACATTAATAATGCGCATATGTAGTTAAAGGATATGCCCGCTTAATAGAGCGTCCATTTAATAGAGCTTACACTCTATTTTTTATTTTTGAATTGTTTTAACTATCCTATCTTCTAAGTTGGTTCGAACCGGACACAGTGTGCTAAATTTTACTATAGGGTGATTTTTTAAGAGCTTGATAACTTTTTAAAAAAAAAAAACGCATAAAATTTGCAAAATCTCATCGGTTCTTTATTTGAAACGTTAGATTGGTTCATGACATTTACTTTTTGAAGATAATTTCATTTAAATGTTGACCGCGGCTGCGTCTTAGGTGGTCCATTCGGAAAGTCCAATTTTGGGCAACTTTTTCGAGCATTTCGGCCGGAATAGCCCGAATTTCTTCGGAAATGTTGTCTTCCAAAGCTGGAATAGTTGCTGGCTTATTTCTGTAGACTTTAGACTTGACGTAGCCCCACAAAAAATAGTCTAAAGGCGTTAAATCGCATGATCTTGGTGGCCAACTTACGGGTCCATTTCTTGAGATGAATTGTTGTCCGAAGTTTTCCCTCAAAATGGCCATAGAATCGCGAGCTGTGTGGCATGTAGCGCCATCTTGTTGAAACCACATGTCAACCAAGTTCAGTTCTTCCATTTTTGGCAACAAAAAGTTTGTTAGCATCGAACGATAGCGATCGCCATTCACCGTAACGTTGCGTCCAACAGCATCTTTGAAAAAATACGGTCCAATGATTCCACCAGCGTACAAACCACACCAAACAGTGCATTTTTCGGGATGCATGGGCAGTTCTTGAACGGCTTCTGGTTGCTCTTCACCCCAAATGCGGCAATTTTGCTTATTTACGTAGCCATTCAACCAGAAATGAGCCTCATCGCTCATCGGACACGGACGCGAAACACATTTCGAACCGAACACTGATTTTGGTAATAAAATTCAATGATTTGCAAGCGTTGCTCGTTAGTAAGTCTATTCATGATGAAATGTCAAAGCATACTGAGCATCTTTCTCTTTGACACCATGTCTGACATCCCACGTGATCTGTCAAATACTACTGCATGAAAATCCTAACCTCAAAAAAATCACCCGTTAAAATCGGTTGAGCAGTTTAGGAGTCCATCGCGGACAAACAACGTTACACGTTATTTTTATATATAAAGAAGATGTATACTTAAAATTTCAATATTTAAAAAAAAACACGTTTTTTTCTTTGGAAAGAAAAATTTCAATATTTTTCAAAAACCACGTTTTTTCTTTGGAATACTACACTACATCTCTACAGAGGTCTTTCACTCAATTGCCATATATCGAAAAAACGCGTATAAATACCGTCGCGATAGATAATAGTACAATCCGTCGATAAGATAAACAAAGCAAACGTTGACACTGACATTAACGTGGCAATCGCACTCAAAACAGAGGCACAGCCAAATCATCAAATACAATTGTTTGAATAAACACAAGAGTGATTATTATGGGCTGGTCTGTAAAGCAATGTTTACGAAACGCGCTATGCGATATGGAAGACAGAAAGCTATTTTTGGTCTATGATGGTGGGCTCGCAGCCAATTTGTTGACACATTGTATGTTTGTGAGTGCATATACTTCTATTTGAATGCGTTTCTTTTTCACGCCTATTTATATGGCTATGGAATATTTACAAGCATGGCGTCATCAGCGTAGTGCTTTAACATGACGTAGCTGGGCTATAATTGCAAAGCAATACGGAAAGATAATATAGTACAGGAAAATACAATAAATAGTCATATGATGGAGATAATGTTGACTAAAATATGCAACAAGTTGGAGATAAGTGCAATAAAAGTAGTCAAGAGTTTTTTTTATTTATGAGACATAATATAAGCGTGAAGTGAAGAAAGCTATATAAATATAAATTAAATATTATTAAATTATATATTAAAGTGTAAATGTCGTAACAAACACATGTCTCTGTCATACCGTGCTAAATTGATGTGTAACACAACACGCCTCTTATTCAAGTGCCATTTGTTACTTTTATCGCATGCGATTACGCAGAAGTGTATTAATGTCACTCATACGCCGCGTCGCCCCAAAGTAAAGCAAATATTTTGATAACGCATGAATTCGTCTGCTTATTTATTTGCACTTTTTTTTGTACTTTTCTGAGAGTTTAGGTGAGATATCAATCATTGCTTAGCAAATAATTGAATTGTGTTTGCTTGTTTGCTGGTAACAGCAGTGTGCTACAGCTCCAAATGATTGATGGAAGTTAGGCACACTTCAACGAAGGAATGCGGATAAGTATGGTATAAAGCAATTTCTTAAGGGCTTAACTTGCTGTTGCGCAATTAGGAAGCTCCACAAAAGATACGAAAATAACGCAAGAAAAGTGAAATCAATATACATATGTATACATTTTTTGACAATTCTCTTAAGGCAAATATGAAGGTACAATTTGTTACATTTTGAGGTAGAAATGATGTCAATATAAAACAGTAAGCTTATAAAAGGAGCTAAAAATGATATTGTCTAAGCATTTTGATTGCTGAAAAAATTTAAGGAGGACTGATTTTTATGTATTGGCCTAGAAAGTATACTTTATAACGAACATAATTATTTGAGAGGCACTCAGTATTCAGTTAAGGGCGTGAAATTATTGAAAACTTGTCTCATACCATTCGACCATCCACCTCTATTCATGACGATAGCATCGAAAATGTTAAAGGAGAGCTGGAAAATCGTAGTGTTAGCATCAGTAGCTTATTCCAAAGACGTTAATAAAGATACGTGAAAATGTAGGGTTTTCAGTCCGGGTCAAATTTGATCAGATGGTATATTTATCTAAATAACGAGTTTTCCAATAGGAGTAGGTGTAGTTTTTTTTAATCCGGGTCAAATTTGATCAGATGTTTCTAAATACCGAGTTTTCCAATAGGGGTGATACGATTGTGTTGTTGTTTTATTTTCATTGGTGGCGTTTTTTACGACAACCGACTTTGAAAACATAGTTTTGAGAAAAACGCGTTTAAAGACGGCGCAGTTAGCCTAGCTAGATGCAAGCGCACAAGTTCTCAAAGGCTGTATCTCCGAAACTATTAGTCGGATCAACTTGAAAATTTAGGACAATATTCTAGAGATGTTACAGAATTTAATAAGACAACAAAATTTTCGATTTTTTGAAATTTGAAACCCATGTAACCCCATAAGTTAGACAATATTGGATCTTTAGAAGCCAATACAGAATGCACTATTTATGGCAAACGACTTAATTTAGTGGAAAAAGTACTCGAAAGGATTCTTCAATATAAGGAAAACGCTTCCGTAGCATTCCTGGACTTTCCTTAAGCGGTACACAACGTCTCTATGGAATCTATTCTGAATAGTATGCAGTCAGTTCCAGATGTTGATCCTGATATACAACGCTCGATCAGAAGTCTTCTGATCTCTAGAAGGATAAGAGCAGAATAAGTCTGTAGCGGTACTCCGCAAGGAGGAGTGCTATCTCCGCTTCTATGGATATTAGTGGTGAATTAACTGCTAAGGAACTCCATCTGGTTTCGCAAAGGGCCAAAACTGGTCTATGCGTGGCTCATTGGACTACTCGACTAACCCAACCTAAGTATATTATATAATAAATATTCCGAAATAAATTGTATCGATCGTGTTTTTAAAAAATATGACTCTTATTAGAAATCATCTAGAAACAGCTATGTGAAAATCACAAAAACTGTCAAAAATATATTTATTTTTGCACACATTTGTTCGTGCATAAAATGACTTCACTCAGTGTCTCTAACTATTAATTAGTTAAATATTGCTCATCGCTACATATGCGCGAACGCTAATCATTTAAAAGAACACAAATATTTATATTTCAAAGAAATTAAAACAAATCTCACAGTCTGACTAATGCGCGCACAACAACAACAAGAACAACAAGAAAAACAACAACGGCGACAGCAACAAAGTGAGCGCGCCAACGCCAACAGCGAGTGGGTGTGTACACTCATTAATTCCTACACTATTCGCGCAACCACATCACATATGAAAATAAATACATATGTATGTATGTATGTATGTATATATGCAGTTAACTACTAGCAACAACTAAAACACACAAATGTGTATTTATGTATGTAGATAAGCGGCATTATAAACAATGCACAGCGTGCATCGCCAGTTTAGATTTCAAATGCGGAGTTGTGCGATTTTCCATTTAAGCAAAGTCAGCACAAAAAGCCACTTTCATCAAACGAGATGACCTTAAGCAGGTACAAATAAGCGAATTACGTCATGCCGCTGAGTTAAGATGTGTGGCAAATTGCAAGAAAACGTTTAAGGTATGCAAATTGCGGCCAGCTAAATTGCAAGGAAGCCAGCGTTTAGCGTTTAAAGTGTGCAATGTTGATGAAAAACATAAAATTGCTTTTAGCGGAGATGAGATAACAAATAAAATTTATACGAATATGTAAAATGACTGGTGGCATATACGGATCTGTTTGCTATGGTTAAATAGTATGGCTAATAGTAATGTATGAATAGCTGATTAACTAATAACACCGCTCGCTTGGTAGTCAGGGCTAAGTAGCCGGAACTGGTCCCGACTGACATATGAATATCGGGAAAGGGAAGTCCGTAAAAGGTGATACATTTTCAATTTAATGGGACTAGCCAGCGTGAAAACTTGAAAATATATATTTTTTTTATATTTCGTTAAACAATATCTTTCCCCTTAACCCAGATTAATACCTTTATCTTAAAACGCTCTTTTTCGAAACTACATTTTTGTTTGAGTGATTACTCAGAGATAAATGAAACGATCCGCTCACTATCATATTCTGCATATTTTCTAAATATCTAGTTCTCCATGCAATGAGGTCATTTCAGTAAGTTTTTTGACCTGACCAGAAATCGAACTTTTGGTAGGCCAAAACCACCACAAATACGACTGTATCCGTTGCAACGTAGTAATCCAAGTAGATATAATTTTTCAATAAATTTGATCTTTTTGACAGATCACGAGTGAGTCACGTCAAGTTGTCAGATAATTTTGTTCAGCATTGTTTCGGATCATTCAACGAAAATTCACATTTTGTAAAGAATGTTTTCGCACGCTTCGTTCAACATATGAATATTGAATATATATATTTATATTCAACATAATATAAATAAGTATTCGCAACACCATCAACCATCTTAAAATTCCCTAGTCATTATTGGATAATATTCGACCGAATAGGCCATGTCCAGCACGCAGTATAAAATAATGTGGCTGAAGCCTCTCAACTTTAATAAGCGATATAGCTTCGTTCTATAGGCCCTTGAAAAAATCCAAGAAGATTCGACGTTTTCGAGCTACATTTTGTTCAAGGATGAGGCTTATTTCTGGCTTGGCTATGTAAGCAAGCAAACTTGCCGCATTTGGAACGAAGAGCAACCTGAAGAGTTTCAAGAGCTCCAATGGGTCGGTGGAATCGTCGGTTCAAATTTTTTCAAAAATGATGGCGCTGAGAACGTAACCGTCAATGGCGACCGTTATAGCGCCATGATAACCCACTATTTGATGCCTGAAATTGAAGCTCGTGATCTCGGCGACATTTGGTTTCAACAAGACGGCGCTACCTCCCATATATCGCATCAATCAATGGATTTATTGGGAGAACCACCATGATCGTGTGATATTACACCGTTAGACTTTTGTAGAGTCTAAAGTCTAAATACCCCTTTGATTCAGGCGTTGAAGCAAAACATCGCTCGTGTCATTCTCCAGTTACCACTCGTAATGCTCGAAAGAGTCATCGAAAATTGAACTCAACGGATGAATCATCTGAACCGCGGCCATCATTTGGAAGAGTTATTTTGCAAAAAATAAATGCAAGTAAAGTTCTTTCGAATGATAACAAAGATATATCCCCAGAACAAATTGTCAGAAATAATCTATTTACTCCAAATCTTAATTAACAATCAACTCTGATGTTAAAAAATCATCATACGACGAACTTTAAATGTATTACGTAAACAATTAGTTCTAATGGTCATAAATTATTTTGCTCATAGAGGCGTTAAGTATTTCGTTAGCGAAAATCAATCAATCGTAGCGAGTATTTATATGGAAAAAAAAAATAAATTAAAGAAAAAAGGAGAAAAACGTTAACTTCGGTTGTATCAAAACTATAATACCCCTCTGAAATCCAAAAATGACAAAAACTTGATTTTCATCGGCCAATTTATATGGCAGCTATATACTATAGTGGTTCGTTATCAGCGATTTCGACAAATGATACTACTTGATAAAATATCTCGTTTCACAGATTTCGTAGAAAATTCATTGCCTACAAAAACGGCCGCACAGTCGCTCATAAAAATAAGCAAGTAGGGCCATAAATAGATATAAAAATATGCCAACCAAAAATATGGCTAATGCTGGAGAGTGGCAAAAGGAAAACACAACTCGCAAAAACGCATTAGAAGCAGTGTTCGATTCGCCACAGGTTTTCCATGCAACTGGTTTCCCAACAGCACTCAAGCATATGAAATCAATATTGAAGTTATCTTAAACTGAACTCAATACAGAAGAAAAACAATATCTCTGATTAGATTAGATTAGATTGGATTAGATTGATTAGGGATGAACTGTGACCTGGTCTTTTGTGCCCTTGCCTGTTATTCCAAGACTTTATTTAATCGAGCTGAATACCAAAGCTAAAGTATGTATATCTCCTTGTTATAGAACAACTTTTGAACTTTCAGGCTGCGATTAACCTATTTATGGCAATAATATTACGTAAAAAATCCATATTTCTTTTATTGACTTTTTAGACTCCGAAATGCGCATGATAACTGTTGAGAGTAACTGTAAGCACATTTCTACACATCGTTTGGTGACATATTTGCTTTTATTGCTTTTCACCTTTTGTTTCTCCTTATAGGTATTTATTTATTTTTGTTTTTATTTCGGCGCTTCCTCCCATTTTTTGCGGCGATGACGCGCGACCTTGAAATACGCGTTTGACAATTGTGGGCCTGTTTGTCAGTTTGTCGCTTGGCATAATAGGGTATGCACACAACAACTACGTGCACTCACACCTCAGTACATGTTCGTGTGTATTCATGAGCATTTTCGCGCGCAAACCGTTGCGACTGACTGGTCGACAAAAATTAGCAAAAACACTGAGCAAAGCGAATATCGCTTCAACGCTTGCAGCGCCAGCTAAAGCGCTGCGATCAATGGGCGACCGAGTGTAGCGTCAAAACTGAATTTGTCGAAATCAAATGTATGTATGTGTGTATGAAAAATCTAATAGAACACGAGTATGCACATTTGAAGCAATTTATTTATAAGCTAAAGGGAAGTGACAAAGCGAAAAAAGCTAAAACAATAAAAAAAGATGGCTACAACAAATAAAAAAAAATGTACACGTGCTTGTATACACATTTACATACATATGTATATATGTACATATATACTTATATGTATTTATACATAGTAGTCAGAGGGGAATGTAAATCGCTTGCGAGGCAATTAAAACGCGTTGCTTTTTTCCAACACACACACCAACGAGGTGCAAACATTGTTATAATTCAGTCATACTGGCAATTAGTAGTTACTTATTTATGCAAATTGATTTAGTATTTTTGCCAAGAGGCACTTTTTCGAATGAGTGGGCATTTTCCACTTACTTAAACAAATGGATAATAGCTTTTAAAGAAATAATTCTGCTTATGTAAGTTGATTTCTGATTTAAAATATTCTCAACATTTGACCATTTAGTGACAGCTCTTAGAAAAAAAATTATATAAATTGATGTTCAAACCCTGGACCAATCGTTTTGGAACCATCTAGGCGGGGTTTCACTATCATTAATCTTATCTAGGCTTAAGCTCGGCCTGGAATTTTACTTATTTCAATCAAAAATTCTATTAAGAGGTTACATGAGTTTACCGGTTTAAAAAAATCGATTTTTTTTTACTGTCGTATTAAATTCTACAACACCTCTAGAAGATTGTCCTAAATTTTCACGTTAATCTGAGTAATAGTTTCAGAGTTACAGCCTTAAGAATTTGTGCGCTCGAGGCTAGCTAGGCTAAGTGCGCCGTCTTTAAACGCGTTTTCCTCGAAACTGTGTTTTTGAAGTGAGTTGGCAAGCCTTTTCGAGAACTACTCAACCCATTTTCATGAAATTTTAACTAAAATGCTTAATTTTTCACTTTAGATGATCCCTGGGTCACCGGAAATGGCGTCGCAATGGCTGTGTTTAAAACACTTTTTTCCAAAAATTTTAGAATTTCGTTGTTATAATATGTTTGTAACAATAAAAAATTCTAATAAAATATTCAATTTTTTATATAAGAAAAGAATCGTAGAAAAAAGACTTTTTTACCCGAGGAAGATAAGCCCTCACTAGAATTACGTACAAGTAAGAAACAAGGTATTAGTTAGTATTTTTTTAAGCGGGAAAAAAATCGGTATTTGGTTGCAATGAAACTTTAATAACATTCACAGTTGCATTTCCTAAATGAAATGAAAATTATTTATTTTGATTTTGATCGGTCAGTTTGTATGGCAGCTCTATAGGCCGGGGACTTTTCAATTTCAAAAACTGAGGAGCTAGTTCCCATATAATCAGGTAGGTGGGCAGACTGATGGACGTGGCTAAAAAAACCCAGGTCATGTCATCACGATGATCATTTATATATGTGTATACATATATTTTATAAAAGGATGAGGTCATGTGTAAAGGTTCACGCAAGTGAGGTAACTTCTCTGAGCGCCATTCACTAAGGAAATGATGAACTTACTTATGGCACAAGCAGCTTACGACTTCCAGTCTTAGACTCTTAGACAAAATAACCTCTGAGTAGCCAAAGAACATTCGTTTGTAGGCTAGCTGAAGTTCGAAGGAGAGCCATCCTACTCAAGGGTTGTGCGCTGGGTTTGGGACTTGCCACATAAAAAATGACCCCAATGATAAGGATACAATAGGTTCGGACGAGAGATGTCCTTTTGATGACGGCCACGGTGTGGTTAATGGGACAAAGGCTGATACGAGTAGGTCCTTGTGGCATTTACTACAGTGGCTCCGTCGCCAAGTCCCGGTATTAACTACAGTGGATGAAGTTCTAGCCACATCCCGCGTCAAAGCCAAGTTGTTCATCATATCGCAGACTTGCGCCTACGCCCCAACGCAAAGGAAGGACGACAGATGTCTTCTATGAGCGCTTGGAGCGCTTGGCGACTTTAAAACCAGGGTGGGCAAATAAGGTATCTTTGGCACTACTGTCGGTAAATTCAGCCTCCACGACGAAACATCCCCAAATAGGTTGATGCTGATGGATCGAAATATGGTTATCTGCAGTACTAGATTCCAGCATAGAAAAATTCATCAAGCTACTTGGCTGCCTCCGGATTGAAAAGCCACCAACCAGACCGATTATGTTATGATAGATGGAAACAACTTTCCAGTGTTTTAGACGTGCGTTTCGCTCCGAGGTCCTAACATTGACTCGGACACTGCCTTGTGGCAGCCAAGATACGAAACCGCCTCTGTGTAGCAAAAAACACACGTCAACAACGTCGCTACACGTCGAAAAGATGCAATCACAACAGAGAACCGAACTAATTTCTACTCGACTTGCACTCCTGCTCTCTGAGAGCACTCATCAGCAGCTCGGTATATGGGAATTGTAGGACGGCATTTCAAGCTCCTTATGTACAGCGGCAAACAAAATTATTAGTTTTCGGAAATTGCGAAACAACTTGTGCGGAATGGGTAGATACCGACAGCTGAAGAGGGAAGCGAGACGCAAATGCGGAAAAGGATAGAGGCCGAAAAGGAGGCATAGACGAACATCATCTGAAGAGTCGGCCTTGGTAGTGTTCAAGAGAAAGGTTTAGCGAAAGATTTTTGGTTCTTTGTGCATTGGCAACAGGGAGTATCGCAATTGATGGAACGATAAGCTCTACGAGTTATACGGCGACATTGACATAGTTCAGCGAATCAAGAAACAGCGGCTGCGCTGGCTAGGTCATATTGTCCGGATGAAAGAGCACACTCTAGCTTTAAAGGTTTTCTAGAAGGACCTAGCTGCACTTGGTATCTCGAATTGGCGCTAAATAGCGAAAAGCAGAAACGACGGGAACGCTGTTGCTAACTCGGCTAAAATCGCGTAAGTGGAGTCTTCGCAAGTAAATAAGAAAAATATATCCTAAGATAATGATATGGTTTGATCATTCCTTCTTCCATTACTTCATTTAGACCTGTCTCTTTATCAGCAGTACAGCTAAATCCCCAACAGTTGCTTTATGGCATCCAAAACACATGTTCGATCACATTGTCTTCCACGTTCTCCGCTAAACAAGAGGAAAGAGCGCAGAGTGCTATAATGAAACCCAACTTTAAATTAGATAACTACAACAATTAGTAAACGGTAAAAACTTTGGTGTTGATAACAATCTTCAAAGCCGCAAAAGAATACTGCAAAAGCGCGTAACATCCGCTAAATTACGCGACCCAACAAACACTCGTAAAACTCTAAGTAAACTTAGGACTAAGTAAACACTTATGGAAACCAACAGTCAAGCGGACGTGGTGTGGCAACATCAAACAACGGTTCAGCGGAATAAAAAACTGTTAAAAAGGTGGAAAAATCGAAAAAAAGGTTGCAAGTCGCACACACAAGGGTTTCACTTTGCACTTCTTGTTTACTTTATTTACCGTATTCTGCCTTACAACGCTTAGCTTTGCGCATTTTTGTTTATTTTGTATGGAAATTTATTTTTATTTTTAGCTTTCGCTTTCATTTTCTTGTTTTTTGCATTTTCAATTATACTGGCGCTGCAGCGTGCAAAAAACGCAAGCAAAACTTGATGGGTGACATTAAAAATCACTTTTCTATTATGACGCGGGGCGGCGGAGCGGCGGCAGTGACAGCCGGTGTGCGCTGAAATGTGATACACAAAGCAAAAAGTGCAAAGAGCAGCAAGTTCGGCAAGTACGTATGGTAGAGAGACGGGGATCGGCAGATGATGGGGATTGCGTAAAAGTATTAAAAATAAATTTTCCGCACAAATAGTAAGCGAGCGCGGCAAGTAGACAACGCGAAGCGGCGTTGGGGCGGTGGAAATGAAAGGATGTGCAAAAAATGCGACACTGAGTTTGCATTTATTGCGCTGCGTGTTCGAGCAACAGGAACGGCACTTCGCAACAAAACGGAGGAGGACACTTACGTCACTTTGGTTTGACTTTTTGCGGCGGGCGACCATCAATTCAACCATGGACAATGGGGAAAAATGGTAAAATATTAACAGGAAGAGAACAAATAAGTACTGTTGCTGAAGAATTGCGCAGTAAGTGTCAACAACAACAGCAGCAGGAACACTTGCTGTATTCTGAAATTATAATAATAAAGCGGAGTACATTGTGTGGGTTTTGGGGGGAATTTTTAATTAAATTTTATAAAAAATAAAGCAAAATTTAATTGAAAAATAAATACGAGTAAGTGCGCGGAATCATTGCGAATGTTGAAAAAGACACAAGGTGATGCAGTTTTATCAAAAACACAGGCCTACGAGTGGTTCAAAGAGGGTCGAGAGATGGTTAAAGACATGTCTCGTTCTGGACAAGTTTCGACTTCTTCAGCTGATGAAAATATTAAAAATGTGAAAGATATGGTGCTTAAAAACCATCAGACAAATGTTACAGAGATTTAAGGAGCGCTCGACATCTCTCACGAGTCTGTTCGAATGATTTTGAAGGATATTTTGGGAATGAAACACGTTCTTACTCGACACATCCCGATAAAGCTGAATTTTTTCAAAAAAAAAAAATAAGTAGTTCACTTTGGGCAGGCTTGATCGAGCGAATTCGGATCCCACATTCATGGAGAGTATTATAACTGTCGATGAGACGTGGATTTATGAGTTTCATTGGAATAGAAGGAAAAAAACGAGCGGAAGCCTCGCTACAACCACTCAAAAATCATATACTCATTGGTTTTGCGATATTCATCGTTTGGTGCATCATGAATTTATTCCGGAAGGACAAACGGTCACTAAATAGTTCTATTTGGCCGTATTGTGGCGTTTGCGTGAGAACATCCGCCGAACATTGGTCCGTCGGCCAGAAGTTGTTGAAGAACCATTCATGAATTTTACACGATGATAATACACCATCGCATCGAGTCACGATTGTGACCGAATTAAAAGCCAAAAAGGCAATAAATACCATCCAGCAACCACCATTTTTAACAGATTTGACTCCGTGTGATTTTTTCTTGTTCCCAAAACCGAAATTGCCGCTCCGTGGAAACCGGTTTCAGTCGATCGAATAGATAAAACTAAATTCGCTGAAGGAGTTGATGGCCATCCCAAAAAGGAACAATAACTGATTTTGGATGATCTTTACGAAATTCGCCTTGGAGTTAGCTACGACTTCGATTGAATTCACCTTACCATCGATAAACACTGATCCTCGATGGATCTTCAGTGTCAAAAATTTTATTAGGTTCATCAATGCATTGTTGACACGTCGAAAGTTGTAAAGGAAAAAATTTTGCGATTTAATTCCATTTTTAGGCCGAAAAGAACATTTTAAGTTACTGTTAACAACACAAATAGCGTTTGTAAGTCAAAACGTTCTCAGTAGAGAAGGCAAAATGAAGTAAACTAAAACTAAATCTTAATTTTGTTGCTATAAAATCATATTCTTCGTCATTCTTGAATGCTATCAATCGTATGGTCTAAGACATTGTGAAAACTGAATGATCTTCTACATTCGAATACTTGGTATGGAACGTAGTATGGACTGAAGGAATGCCAGAGAGATATAACAAACAAATATTAAAAAAAAAAAAAATAAGTTTGCTCAATACTGGATTTATAACTATCCAGTTTATGATATTCTGATTCCATATCTAACTTCTTCAATTTTCTGGTTTCATATCAAAACTTACACCAGTGATTTCTACTTGTTATCGATTTTGTATACAGGGTGTCAATTACACAAACAAAGCCAACTTGACGGGTGGCTTAGTTTGCCTTCATATGTAGCAAGGTGTCGGAATAATAAACAGTATATGGGTGAGTACGTAAGTATTTGCCACTCCTTGCCATTTTGATATGGGTGCAATGTAAATAACCTTTATTGGGTCAAGGTATATAGTAAATAATAGTGTACACCTATTTTATACACAAAATGCAAAATAATCTAAATACGATATGAAAATGTACGTGTTTTCTTGGTTAGCCGCGCAACACACACTAAACGGATATTACTTAAGTTACGTAACTGTAGTTAGTATGCTAAACTCACAGCTGAAAGGATTGATTGTGCAAAAGCAGAAATATTTAAATACTCGTATATACATGCATACATTAGTATGTTTATAAATTTGCGAAATTTCGCACAGTGAGTAACAAAATGCAAAATAATGGATAAAACGTCTTGATGTTATTTTCGTGAGTTTAGACTCAAACGGCGGAGGATTCGAGAGCTTTTAGATAGAATTATATATATTTTTTTTTTTTTTGTAATAATGGGTTACTTGCAATATGAATATATAGAGATAAGCCAAATGACATACATAATCTAGACCTTTTGAAAACATGCAGAGCTTTCAATCTCAAATATATTTCTAATTTTCATTGGGGTTACTCTACTCTTAAGGCACTTAGGAAACTCATTCTTTCAGTAAGGTTAACCAGAGCTTAACTGATAGAGAGTTGCTAACTAGACACATACAGGGTTTGTCCGGAAAGTAATAGGACTGATTTCCTTCCGTCACGACTGTACTTCGGAGCATACGCGTAACGACTGGATTCGATAGAAGGCTTTCCCAGCTAACGAACGAGCGGCTGGTCACTTGTTTCTGAGCTAGATGTTGCTTTAGCAAGAAATGGTGTATTTCGGTGGCACCAGGGCTTTCTGGATGGCCGGGAAGAGGTCGCTGATAAAAAATTAGTAAATAAAAACGATGCTCGTTGTCTTTTTGACATCAAAGGCATCGTCCACCATTAATTTGTTCTTCCTGGACAAACCGACAACGCCAAGTGTAACGTGGAAATCCTTAAGAGACTTAAACGAAGGGTCAATCGGGTCCAAAAAAGACATCGCAGCCGATTGGAAGTTGCACCACGACAACGTCCCGGCTTGCATCGCCTTTCTTGTAAACAACTATCTAACCAAGGCCGCCATTCCAACGCTTCCGCAGCCACCATACAGCACAGATGTGGCCACCCCGGATTTTTTTTACTCCTTGGCTGAAAAGGCCGTTTAAAAGGCAAGTATTTTAAAGACAGAGGGGATCCAGCAGCATGCACCTCGGCTCCGGAAAATGCCTTGGAGTTTGGAAACCCCCGGGGGGAAGGGGGGCCTATTTTGAAAGTTTTTAAACAATTGAAAACGGGAAATTATCAATTTTTTTTTAAATTCACTAAAAGCTTTATATTTCCGGGTAAGTAAAAATGAAGCAGTTGAAAGTAAAAAAAAATTTTAGTTTAGGGCGAAAAACTTTTAATTAATTTTTTAAAAAAGAAAGCGGGTTTTCCAGGAAGTAACTAGTTTCTTTAGAAATTTGGGTTTTGTAAAGTAATTAAGGTTTTTTCCAAAATTTTTAAACTACTCAAAATTTACAAAGCCCTTAAAAGTTGTTTAAAGGTCCTGAACAGGACCCCCAACTCTAAAATTACAAGTTAACGAGTTTCAAAATTGACTGGTTTCAAAAATGACTACTTGTGAAGTAACTAGTTTCTATAGTAACTAGTTTGTAAGTTGATAACAGTTTCCCAACTAATTTGCAAGTTTTTAGATTTCAACGAAATTATATTTAATACATACATAAATGTCACTAAGTCTCAAAGTTGGATTAAGTTCAGAAATGAACATTTTTCAAGTGGACCCGTAACTTTCATTCATGAAATATTAAAGTTGCGGGTAGAGAAAGAGTTTCTCTGTAGACAGGGTTGAAAAATTAAAAGTAGCAGAACTTAGCTTTAACCACTTTTTCGCTTTGCCACCCCAAAAACTAAGAAAGCATATTACGTAATCTCAAGATCCAAAATTTCTGTCCTTTTTTTTGGAGTTTCATGTTTTATTTCCTGAGCAATATGTAGCATGTGAGCCATTAATGCAGGGGCATGTAGAGAAAATTGCCACTGTGCGCATGATATCCGGCTTAGGGCACCTGCCTTCTTAGGTTAAAGCATGAATTGCATTCTTTACAAACACCTGCATATAAAACGATTCGTGCGGCTTTGCGTGCTTGCCCTATTACCTTTGATGTGAATTTATTTTGTGGTGAATTTTTTTCTTCCAAAAAATGCTAAGAATTTGACTTTTTTGCACGAAGGTGTGCAAAAATAATAATAAAATATAAATTTATATATTTTATATTTTTTATTTTTATACATACACACATACATATATGTATGTGCGGTTAGATGGACGTAATAAATCTTTATGCGCCAACTAGAAACTTTGAAGCAACGCCAGTGAGGTGCTGCAGGGCACCTCCTCGCAAAGCAGTTACATTTGCGTGTCTAAATTTAATTTACTGCAACGTGCACTTCTAAAACTGTATGTTGCAGCGCGACTTTAAAGTTCAAAAGTCACACGCACACAAGCGTTTACTTTAAGTTGACCGTTTCGTAAGCTTTACTGTTCTTACCTTTTGCTCAGAAAAGCAATTTCAGTGCAAATTATATGGTGCACTGCTTCCGCAATTTAGAGAAATTATAATTACTTTGCGCTTAACGGGCGAACGTTTGAGGCGCAAAAAAGTTGTGAACAACAACAAAAAAATCGATTGTTCAAAAAAAAATTAAGTACTCATACGCCCTGTTGGTCATTTAATTCTACATGCACATATACGAGTATATACGCAAATACAGTAAGAGAGTATTTAATACGCGAGTGAGTGCATTATGTAAGGCAGTGAGTACTTAAATGCCAGTGTGAATGCTTGAGCGAATGTATACAGTTGCGAAAAGCGCGCTCAAATAGCGCAAACTGGCACAATGGGAAACCGCAGTCGGCGCAAATGGGGCAATATGACACGCGTATAGTGACGACAACAATAACATCAACAGCAACAACAGTAATACCATAAATACGTAGTGGAAGAACTGCAAATGGCAGTTGGCAAATAAACAAACACAAATTGTGGCATTTAAAATGCTGCAGTGCTTTCGACGACGGCTGCATGCAGCTTACTCAGCTTAAGCTTCAGCGTCAACACAACCAATGTCATCGATGACAATGAGGGTGGGCGATTATTATTTTAAGTTTTTATTTGTTTTGCGCAACGCAAATTATTGGTTTTATAAAATTTGCACAGAGCATGGAAACTAAACTTTAGCTTAGCTCAGCAACAAAAGCTTCAAAAGCGAGCTTTGCATGAAGGGCAATACGAATGATACTAAGCTTAGTTGGATTGAGGGAATAATGAGGGTAATATCTACAAATAATAATGCAATGAATCGAATGAGGCCCATAGTTAACGACTCCCCAAGACAATATATAATTTGGAGTAGATTTTTATATCTCTAAAGCTCTTATAAGCTCCATTTTCAGCTTAGTAGAGTTCACAGCAAAAGGGGGGTTCTTTACGTGGCGGGTCCTAAACACAGCGCACAACCCCTGTAGTTTTTTCGCCTTTCCACTATAGCTCGCCGTCAAACGAATGTTTTTTGGCTAACCGGCGGATACTTGGTCTAAGACCAGAAGTCATGAGCTGCTTGAGCCATATATAAAAAATCTTTTCTGACCATTCCCAAGTGAACGGCGCCCAGGGAACTCTCCTTACTTTCGTGAACTTCTACACATGATTCCATCCTCAGACGCGATTGCCGGGCTGTTGTTAACTCGGCTATAACCGCTTAAGTGATGTCTACGCCATTGAAGAAGAAGAGTTTACAACAAACTTCTTGTAAAGCAACAAAAAAATTCGAACTGTATCAAGAGGATAGATAGTGTGCTTCTCATATGAAGTATGTACGATTACATAACCGGGACGCAACCGGTCTTACATTTGTTCAAGGGTTGCCATTTCAACGAATTTTCCAAAACTATGTGGGAATATTGGGTATTATTAAAAAAAAAGTCTGCTCGGGTTGATGAAAAATCGATGGATTTCACTTGGACATATATTCGTCTTTTATGTTACCCATTAACTGATAAAAATGTATTATCAGATCCAAACGTTTTGAACTTAAAACAAATTTATCAACTCTATCACTTCCCTTGGTACGCCAAACGTCTCTATCGAGAAATTTCAATCTCAGTAATAGAGGAGAAAGTAAAAAGATGTTTCCACATCGCCTGCCTCAATACAGCTTTGACAAAACGGTTTAGCTGCACCGCGTGCGAACCTATTGGACAGGACAGTGTCCAGTCAGAGCACCTACAAATACGGCGAGATTGACTTTCCGAAGAGCCAGTAATTCGGAGGATCTCATACGGTTGACTCTGGGCCAGAAAGAGCTCGCAAGAGATCTATAAGTCCAACGCGAGAACATAAGAAGACAGCGGAAGACCGACTCGCTCCCAGTCGGTTGAAATTGAGGAGAATATGCCCGCTCGGCTGTAAATGCACACCCCGCTGAAGGAATTTAAACTTCAAAGCAGTACATCTACTGCTACCTTGATGGCATCATCTTCGCTTGAAAGACGGTGCAGTGGTTAGATAGCCTGAAACTAGAGTTGAGCTTTAAACAGCGCTCTTATAACCCACTGATAACTAGAGGTTGTGAAGAAAATTATGAAGACGATGAGCTTGAGATATCGCCAGAATCGAGAGTGACCCTAGCGCAGATTCGTTCTGAATACTGTAGCAGGTTAAACTCTTACTTATCCAGAATCGACCCCGACATATCAAATACATGTCTAATATACAATATACAATCAAGGACGGTTATATGATATCGTCGACACATGGACTAGTCTAGACATAAACTAACCACTCCCCTTAACACCAAGACTTTAAAAGAAAATCTCGTTCTGACGCAAACACAAAATTATATGATTTATTATCTCCGGTAGGAAATCAGTCAACTAATCGGTCATTCTCACAAAAAAAATGTAAAAACCCTCATTAACCCCACCCTTATGTTTACACAGTCAACAATAGCTGCATCAGCGGTGGGTGGCCAGCAGTGACATTAACTGATCGGCTGCTTAAGTCAGAATGCATCACTGGTATTTAGTTTCATTTAATTGTTATTTCCATAGTCATTAGTGGAGACATGAGTCTATGTTAGTTCGGCGGCTTTATACATTATACTCATACATCCCCACTCTTTGCCGCACTTCTAACTTACCACTCAGCTGCAACTGCAACAAAGTAGCCTCAATTCAATTAAGTTTTAGTAGAAATGAAATTTGCTAACGTTTGTCGGTCGGTTTGTCGCTTGAATGGCATTACAGTTGTCACTGCAGCAGCATCGATTAAGATCTAATACCTGCCGTAAAAGATTAGTTTTTTATTTAGTTAACGCTTGATTGAGTATTAGCTTACAATGCAGCAAATAAGCATTTGCAGCTGTGATTTAATTACACTCAACTTTAATTGGCAATTTGCATTTAATGTAGCGTTTGAGATCAAAGGTTTCCGGTAGATGTCATGAGGCTGAATCAACCAACACATTTTTTACTTTCTCAGCTCAGTACATTTGAGCTGAGTTCTTTTGTCAAATATTTTACTTCAAAAAGCAATAACAAAGCAAATCAAACCAGTTATATGCACTACACACTCTTTCGATATCTAATTAACGTGGTATAACCGCTTGCTAGTCTATTTCGAAATAATTAAGCCTGTTTATCGCATTTATATCAGTTCTTTGTTCGATTCGCCACTTTTAAAAGTTTGTAATTTTATAATTGTAGTAATTGCAAAGAGCTTAGTAAGAGGGTTACATTTTAGAATGTGCAACTAATAAAGTCGACTAAATAATGTTCTTTAGAAAGGCATAGACTATATATATTTTAAACATAAGTATACTAGCGGTGATCCAAGTAAAGATACTCTTTTTGTACCCTTGACAGATCTCGCGTGAGTTGTGTCAAGCTGTCATGTATTGTTCCATTTGTTCAGTATTGTTCCATTTCTTCATGGAAGGACTTACGCTTGAACAACGTTTACCCCTTGCTCAACTTTCTTACGAAATTCACGACTGTAAGGAATGTGTTTCGCGCGCTTCGCTCAACTTATAGTGAACATAATAGGCCTACTGTCCGTACTATACGCAACACCATCACCCACCTTGAGACCCAGCATTCATTATTGGATAATATTCGACCGAATGGACCACGTCCAGCATGCCTTGAAGAAATTATTGCAGCCGTAGCTGAGAGTGTACACGAAGACCGTGGAGAGTTTATTCGGCTAATCCAACTAATTAATGTCTAAAATTGAAGCTCGTGATCTCGTCGAAATTTGGTTTCAACAAGACGGCGCCACACATCGCATCAATTAATGGATTTACTAAGAGAACACTTCGGTGTGCAGATAAATTCACATTTTGGGCCTGCCGATTGGGCACCAAGATCATATGACATCAAACCGTTAAACTTTTTCTTATCGGGATATGTAAAGTCTAGAGTCTATGCGGACAATCCCGCTTCTATTCAGGCCTTGGAACAAAATATAACGCGTGTCATTCGCCAGTTACCTGTCGAAATGTTCAAATGAGTCATCGAAAATTAGACTCAACGGATGGACCATCAAGGACGTAGCCACGGCCAATATTTGAAAGAGATAATATTTCAAAAATAAATGCTGAAGAATTTTCTTTCGAAAGATAATAAATATTCCCGCATTAAATTCGAAGTTTCGATGTTTTATTTTTAAAGAAGTAGAGAACCTTGAACTGGATCACCGTTCACCATCCTACACATTTGTGTTCAGTATATTTTAGTAAATTATTAAGACTTGCACCGGAACAAAGTTTAGAACTCGTGGCAACCCGCATTCTCTATAGTAATCTTAAATTCTTATCGGCATATTGCTTTCAGTGCGCATTTTAAGGTTAAAAATAGTAAGTAGGTAAACTCGTATACAATATGACTTTGGTAAGTCCGCAGACAAAGATAGAACCGATATTTACTAGACTTACCAGCAGAGGTCTATAGTGAAAAGGCGATAACTTGTCAAATAAATTGACCATACAAGGGATTGGTTAGGATCGGTCAGTTGTTATGAAAGCTATATCCTGCTATCAATGATTCCTGCTTTTTGAGGAGTAAGGAACTTGCACAAAATTTCAGTTCGATATTACAAAATTAAGCTGAAACTAATCATATTAACCTCGCAATACAAATTCCTTTGCTTGTTCTGCTCAACAGCTTGCTTTTCTTCTGCTTAATTTTAGGCCAAGCCTATTGACTATTAATTCGATAATGGCACCGCCACAATGACAATAGTTCATGACCACCAAACACGTTTGTCGTTTGCTATCTTCGCAAACTGCTAGCTTTCAGCAAATATTCTATTGTCTGCGCCAAGCTTGTCGTTCACAGACACTATCATTTTGGCTGACATGTAATCAAGATTGTAGGCAAAATTTATAGGCGCTTCTCGGCAAATCAATGACCAACCAAAGAATGGGAAAATGAAAGAAACAAGTGAACACTATCTGGCAGATATCATAATAGAAGATGCATAGTAGAGGGACCTCAATTGACATGTGTAATAAAAATTGGCAAATGTCAAACCGCAGAACAGGCGCAGCCTAATAACTACCATACAATGCACTTACAAACTGTGTTAAAATGAATTGGATGTGAAATTGGTTTACCAAAACAGAGAAACGGAAAAGTGTAAATAAAAAGACGAACACAGCAGCAATGAAGCCCGTAAAATACCAGCTAGATGTGTGCCGACATAAATAGTAGAGCGGCAATTTGGCAGCGGAACAAACAGTTCAAGTCCCCGACAGCAGACATTAGGAAATTTTATTATGCAAAAAAATGACGAAAAAGAGTAACAGCAACAGCAACGCGCCTTCACAACAAACGTGCCGCCATCCTTTTTTGGCTTCTCGATGTCGATTGTCGGTTGTCGGTGATGTGTGTCGAAATGGCGCGGCGTCTGCAGATTAGTGTCGCGAGGCGAAAATGAAAACATGCGAAAAAGCGGAAAAATATGGTGCGAAGGTGGGAGGAAGTTATGGTGAAATTTATTTATTTAGTTTTGGTTTTTTTTTTTAGGTTTTTACATTTTGCTGGGTCCACAAATATGGAGCTGTTATGAAGTAGTTAGACAATGAGATTAAGAAAATGGAGAGAATAAGAAAATTCGAAAACATTAGGGAAAAAGCTTACTGGCTTAAGCTGATGTGCATAGAATCTCACTGGCGGCGACCCACTGACAGTAAGAAATCAAAATTTTTGATTTCGAACTTACAGAAGTCAGTACCATATGCTTGTGAGAACACGAGTTAATAATATAGAGTCTTCGGAAGGAGCCGAGGGACTCTTGACAATACTGGAGACTATATTGGAAGGCTTAACTGCCGAATAGACATCTACTAAAAAGATACCAAAGAGTGCCGAAAAGTTTTCACACATTTCCTTGATGCAGAACTCGTTGAAGGTGGTATCCAAGAGAAAATAGAAATATTTTACAATTTTTTTCAATAAAGACGAAAAGGCAAGTTAGTCAGCAGAAAATGTGAGTAGTGTTTAGTGTGGCCACTGTTACAGCCAAATATCCACAATTTAGGTTTCGCCGATTCCGCGATTCCGCCATTATTCTTCGGTAATTTTGTTGTCAAAGATGCATCATGAAGTGGTCATGTCTGAAAGTCATGTAAGCACTGTTTTGATTAAAGACTTAACAGTGGTGATGGTCGAGTAGCAGTGAGCCGGCGCAAATGGTGGCAATGTCAGGATTGACGGTCAGTAAGGTTTTTATATGTCTTTTGTGAGATTGGTAAGGGATCATCTGCTGTGAGCCACTCCCAAACGACCAAACACTTAACTCCGATCTACATACACTGTCACCAATATTGTATGATGGAAGCAATCGTCCAGGAGTGCCAGGCTTTGGCTAATAGGAAACACGATTTCCATCAGGACTGTCTCATGCCGCAAACAACGCTACTGACTCGCCAAATGCTCTGGGAGCTTAGTTTTTTCTGGATTAGTATGACTTTCAGTGACATCTGTGCCCAATGTCACATCAAAATAATCATTAGTCTTTAATATAGGCTCGTCTTTTTGAAATATATGAAATGCATTCTCCGATTTTTCCGGTGAGTGAAATAATTCAACGAAGAAGTTTCACTAAATTTTATGTGCTGAATCAAATTTGTAGTGCCAAAACGTTCAGAATGTTGGAAAAGGCCTTTGGTGATAGTTGTTTTTTCGAGATCAAGTGTTTTTGATTGGTACGAATTATTTAAAGAGGGTCAAGTACGCATTGACGATGAATCACGTCCAGGACGGCCACCAACATCAACTGACAATCAAGATATCAATAAAATAAAGGAATTGATGCTTGAGAATCGACGATTAACAGTCAGTACCGGCATCGTTGGAATATCGAAAAGATCAGTAAAAACCATTTTGAAAGATCATTCCGGCCTAAGGAAAGTGAAAACATGATTGCTTTCAAAATCACTCAATTTTTCGAAAACATCGTCGGGTTAACGTCTACGAAACAATGCTTTCCAACTACCAGGATGTCATAAAACGTATTATTAGTGGCGATGAGTTTTGGATCTATGCTTTGGAACCGGACTCAGACGATCAATCGGCTAATTATCGTGTAAAAGGTGAGCCAAAGCCGAAAAACCCACTTCAAAGTTTGCGTGAAAATATTCCTAAAAGCCGGAATTATGGGACGACAACTGTTGGTTTTTGCACCACAATAATGCACCGCCGCATTCTGCACTGATTCTTCGTGAGTTTTTCGTCAAATTTACAACCAATATCGTGGCGCATCCGCCGTATTCGCTTCATTTAGCTCCTTGTGACTTCTGATCATTCAGCAAACTCAAACGACCGCTCCGGGAAAACCGTTTTGAGTCAATTGAAGACATTAAACGTGAATCGCGCATTGAAGAATATTCTCGTAACTGACTTTACCAACTGTTTTGAGAATTTGAAGAAACATTGCCACAAATGTATTGGAGCCAAGGGGGATTACTTTGAGGAGCACGACATAAATTTGAAGAATGAACTAAGAATTTTATAATTATGAACAAAATCTTACTATTTTCTCTCATAGTAGTATGTGTAAAAAATTAAAATAGTGACCCTAATTACACTTTAAATGATAATCATTTACCACCCTAAGATTTCAGATGTACACAGAGTGAAAGCATCGATTAATTTAGTAAATTAATGAAGGAACATCAAACTCATATTGCTTTCTCTCAAATCATACACATGCATATATACAAATACATGGTACATACGTACAAACCTATCGATTTTCCACAACTGTCATTTAGTTAAATGTCAGTTGTTTTGAAATTTCAAGGTGCAGCAACAATATTTTCATGACTACCTTCGCAACTTTCGTAGCTTTTGCTTGAGTTGTTGCTTTGCAATTGGTTGGGAGTGCGAGAAGGCCAAATCACCACAGACAGTCGGTCTGCCTAACAATTACGTGTAAAGGGACAAATATACAAACGGAGTATATGTGAATATCTAGTTCAGTTTTACTATAAGCGTGACCTTGTAAGTCAATATAGTTCTTTTATTTTCAATAATCTGTTTTTATTTTGTAAATACTGTTGAATTATGTTGACATTGCTTTCATCTATGGCAAATGGATATGTTCAAATATATTTATATGTTTAGATTATGAATTCGGAAGTTTATTTATAATGTTTACTTATCATATTTTTAAATAAAATCAAAAGTTGCAGAGGTTTCACTTACCGTTCTCAAAAGAGCCTTGTTGTTTTCATAACAATCACTAAGCATGAAAATTGTACAACTGTAAGGAGAGAAGAGAAAAAATTAGTGGGGGCATGTTGAAAAATGATTCAAAAATTTTCTGCAAAACAACAAATAACTACGTAAGATACAATGGCACTTTTGGGCGTTACCATACTTTCTTAATTTAAATTTGCAATATCATTAATTTCTTTGGCATTAATATATACTTCAAGAATTTAAGAACGAAAAGGCGATAACAACGAATACAATTTGGATACGACAATTAAAACGACAACCGCAGCGGGGAAAGAGCTGAATGTCTTTAGGACGTACTTTAAGCCAAAAAAAGAATGGAATTGTTGAAAATCTTAGACTGGGCAACTACTTAAGGGATTAACCCACTATTTTAAACAAATAAAACATGGTACACTGATACCATATCTTTATAAAAATAAAAAATAAAAATTGTGTTTCCCTCTGCTGATATCAAGAAAAAATTTACAAAATCCATTGAAAGTTAAGAATTTCCCGGTCTTTTATGTTCTGTCCGAAAACTTTTTCGAAACAAAATGAAATGGTTTCCACAGTCAAAATACGATTTGAAAAAAATAAGCAGACCAAGGGAAAGATGAAGGTTGCCTTTTATATTTTGCAATCTGGCCACTCACAACTGCATCGCAAAATTTGACATTCTTGATTTCAAGCACTATTTGTGCTGTTTACAGAAACTTAAAATAATCAACTCGGCCAAAAAATTAAATTTAATCCCGAACATTTTCACGCGATTATTTCTTACAACTTTCGACGTGAATTAGCTCAGTAACGAACTACGATCGTTCCATCAAGGACCAGTGTTTCTCGATGATATGATATATTCTATGGAGATTGTAAATCACTCCAAGACGAATTTCGTGAATGTCGTCCAAAATCAGTTGTTGTTTAAGGGGTCAGTAGGGTAATCTGGCCTTTTTTTTGACATTTTTTTTCATAGAAATTTTTTAAAAGTTCTATTGTATAAACAATTTTTTTCGAAATTTTTTGATGACATCTATAGAAGAAATGGCGAGGTGAATGAGATGCATTTCTACATTAATTCTAAGCGTATAAGGAAAAAGAAAATGCAAAAAAAAATATTAAAAAGTCTTACCCTACTGACCCCTTAAAAAACTATCGATGATTGAGACAGCTGTAGGCATTAGTGGGATCAGCATACATTTAATATTGCATGAACAATGAGAAGAAAATTATTCAAGTTGGATCCCACCACACAATTTTTCTATCGCTGAAAATAGGTTTGAGTCGATTGGCCGAGAGAAATCTTAAAAAATACATAACGATGCTTTAAAACACGTCCATAACATCATGACAGGTGATGAAACCGGATTTATGCCTATGAGCCCGAAAGTAAGTAGCAGTCGACTGTATGAGATGTACCGAACCCAACAAAAGTGTATAGATCTTAATAGAGAATATTTTGAAAAACACTAAAGCACCTTTCGACGATTAAGATTTGTTTTCTAATGCCGAAATATTAGCTTTTCAAACAAGTCTTGCGGTATTTTTATTGCATGATTTATTGAATTTATTGAAACCGTTTATAACGGTTTGATGATTCATGCCCAGCTCTTGACCGATGCTACGGCTGCTATTATGCTGGTCTCTTTCGACCAATTCAGCGATATTATCGCAATTTTCGACGACAGGCCTTCCGGAGCGTGGCGCATCTTCGACCACCGGTGGAAATGGAAACTGTATCGGGTCCATAAACTGCACAAATTTTATTGGCGGCTTGAGATACATTTTTTGCCTTTGATCGTAGTAGTACTGTAAAATATGCCGTATTTTCTTTATTTTGCTCCATGTTTGCGACGCTATAACTCACGAACGACTTAAAAGAAACGACAATCAATCAGACATGTGTTAGCGTGTGAAATGAGCTTTCCAAAAAGGTATAGCATGACGACGAATATAACTAGAACTACGCGCTTTCAGCGCCAACTAGCGAAAATACCGCAAGACTTTTTTGACAACCTAGTATAAAAGGCAACTCAGTCCTGTAGTCCTTTGTGAAGCCATAGAAAATAAGAACTCCTGTGTTCGGACTTACAGATTGGCAAAACGCTTAGTAGCCAATACAAACTTGCACAGGCGTTTAATTTTCCCTCCCACCAGTTTGGTGGAATGTGTGAAGGTATGAACTCTCAAGTGTTAAAGTTTTGACCTCCCTAAAGCTTCCCAACCTTAGGGCATGGACGCCAACAGGGAAATGGCCTGTTAAAAGCCCCACAACTAGGGAGAGGCTAGCCCCTCAGTAAGGCAAAGAGATCACTAGACCTCCTGCGATCAATCTTGGGCCAAAAGGCCTTTGCGACAGCGCAAGTACCGATGGCGGCCCTCCACCGGCCAAAAAAAAATATAAGGTCTAATAAAAAAATCGTTATTTTTCATTAAATTGAAAGAGAAATTTAAATATAAATAATAAATACTATAATATAATAGTAAATAAAAGAAATTCACTAAATTTTTCAAGAATAATAGTTTTCTAAAATATTTAAGGCATCAGCAATCCCTTGTTACAATTTTTCCTTATTTTCAAACAAAAGGCTTGAAGCAACCCTTAAATTAGTTAATGTTATGTACCTAAATGAGATATTTCTTTTAACAATGAATTCCATCACTTGTCCTCCACTTACTCTCAAACGAAGTATACCCAAAATTACACACTTTTCTACGACAACAAAAAACATTCCACAAAAATGTCAGAAATTTAGGATCTCTTTATGACTCATCTTGCGTTCAAGGAATTTCGGCAAAGACAACGACATTGCAAATTGTTGCACATTTCACCCTATATAATTTAATATTAAAATACAAAAACATAAACCAAAATATATTCCAGAGAGCATAAGCCTGTTGGGAGTTTAAATAAGGACTTGAATAAATTGCTAACATATTAAATATCAACCATAAATATATATGTTTTAAGGGTAATTCACTGAAATTGCTACGCTCATATTCAAGTAAGCAATTAAATAGAATGTTTTATTAAATGTGTAATACAAATACATGTATATATGTTTATAATTATATGTGAGAAATTAAGACGCAATCTGTTCATTAAACATAACACACATTTTTGTATGTATGTATGTACATGTGTATATTTGTTTGTATCTGTAGTAGTATGTGCCGTCATTTTGATGATATTTGATAAAATTAATAAAATTGCGCGCGTACCCAGACTGTTACTGCAATTAGCAAAGTTGACGGGCGCCATCAGCACTCGCACGCCGTGACGTATACGTAACTTATTCATGTTCGTGCACTGTGTCTAACTGGTGATGTGAAATTAATTGCACTATACGAGACTTCATAAGCCAAGTGATACTTTAATTTTCATAAAAAATATTGTCAATTATGTTTATTAATTCTTTTTATTCTTCTTTAAATTATTTTAACACAAATTTTATATTTTAACTGCTGTAGGTGAACTGCAAATAAGTTATCTGCCATAAATTTGAATTTTCCACAATTTTCGGTCAAAACAAATACGAAATACCATTTAATAACATAATACAGAGAGGTAAAGGTAGATTTTCGTATTTTTCAACCACAAAGAAAATATCCTCATTTCCATTTTGTGGCGCAGCGCATAATTCATTTTGGTCTTAAAATCTTTAGCACAATGGAGGAGTTTTATGGCTGGCTGTGGTATTTTTGGTGGGTACACTGGCGAACTTAACGACTGCATTAAAATGGCCAGAAGTGATATATAAATATATATGTATATTTACTGAAACCCAGCCAGCCTCGCGAACTAACTGGCGAGTTGGATGTGTAACTGATTCGTGCATGTGAACTTGGAAAAAAAATTGTGTCTAAAACAGTCAGTTGAGCCGAGCTTAAAGGGTATAAAAAGCGCTGAAGATAAAAAAAGATATTTATCTTGAACTTGATGGGTCAGTTTGTATGGTAGCTATATGCTATAGTAGTCCGATCTGAGCAATATTTTCGGAGATTGTAGCATTGCTTTGGTTAATGATTTGTGTAAAATTTTGTAAAGCTATCTTGTCAAATAAAAAAGTTTTCCATACCAGGACTTGATTCCGATCGGTCGGTTTGTATGACAGCTATGTGCTATAGTGATCCGATCTGAACCAATTATTTGGATATTGCATAATTGTCTTAGATAATCGGTCATGCCTAATTTCGTGAATATACCTCGTCAAATGAAAAAGTTTTCCATACAAGCCTTTAATTTTAATTGTTCCGTTTGTATGACAGCTATAGGCTATAGTAGTCCGATCTGAACCGTTTCTTCACAAAATACAGTTTTACTGTAGGTAACAATCCGTGACTAATTTCATAAAGATATCTCTTAAAATAAAGAAGTTTTCCATACAAGAACTTGATTCTCATCGGTCAGTTTGTATGGCAGCTATATGTTATAGTGATCCGATAACAGCGATTCCAATAAGTTAGCAGCATCTTGGAAAGAAAAGGAAGTTTGCAAAATTTCAGAGCTGTATCTTTTAAACTAATTCGCGAATATGCAGACAGAAAGATATGGTTAAATCGACTCTGCTCTCCAAACTTCTCTATATGTGACCTGGTCTACGAAAAGGGTAAAAAAAAAAAAATATAAATAAAAAAAAAATTGGAAAAAAAATAAAAAAAATGATTTTTTGACACCTAAGCCCCCTTTTCGTAGACCAGGTCACATATACCCAATAAAAATTTCAATATTTCCTAATGAAATAAACGTACCTGCGTTCATATTCATATAACTAAGCTACGAACCGAAAATAAACGCAAGCAAGACGCAGGCATGCATATTCGTACGCGTCTACAGAAATATGAAAATTTAAGGCATGAGAAAAATTGTGTGTGGAAAAAATAGACATAGCTGCCCAAAGCGGGTCAATGACTTGGCAATTAAAGGCGCCGCCAACTTTGACGTTGTCGACAGCGTTTGCGCTAAAAGAAAAAAAGCAATCTATACACACGCAATTACGAGCGCGTAAATGTACTTAAGTGTAAACATAGGCAAGTATTTACGGTATTCATGAATGCACCAACAAAAGTGTCACATTGTATGCGCATAAAAGCGGTGAGACGACGCACGCCACAGATGCACTCAATGCGTAAAAAAGTGTGCGAGACAAAAAGTGAATAAATATCCAACAACTAATTATGGTTTGTGGGAAAAATAATGAACTGTAATTTAATTGCGCTCAGATATATAATATGATTACTAAAATTTAATAATTAAAATAATATTTTAAACGTGATAATAAATTAAATTACTCCGAAAAAAAAAACGTAAAATAAAAAAAAAATAAAAATCATATAAACCGAAATTTTTCCTACTGGGTAATCATAACCACCAGCAAAGGCACTTAAATAACAAACTTCAAGATTGTATGGCAACACTGTTTGCAGCGGCAGTCTTCTTGGCATCGGTAAGTGTCACATAAATACCTGGTCAGCTCAATGCAGAGATCAACAAATAACAAACTTGGACGGAAGTGAATATGGTTAAATACAAATACTTGCATATAAATGCGTACATTAGGGTGAGCCAAAAAAACTTAATACGAATTTATGGATAAAATTTAAGTTGTATGTAATTAAATTTAAGCTATATATAGAAAAAAATGTCCCTTCAAGGCAGAATTTTATAAATACGTACATTAGGGTAAGCCAAAAAAATAAGCTAATATCGAATTTACGGTTTAAATTTAAGTTGCATATAGAAAAAAATATCGCTGCAAGACAGAATTTTATAAATACTTACATTAGGGTGAGCAAAAAACAAAAACTAATATCGAATTAGGGGTTAATAGGGTGAGCCAAAATGCTTATAACGAATTTACGAAATAAATTTAAGTATATATAGAAAAAATATATGTCCGAAGAAAAATGTTTAGCTCAATTTTAAATTTTGTCGGTGGGTATTCAAAATTTTCCAAATAAATAACAAGTAATAAATCTGTTTTCACTAAAAATATCTGAAGATGATTTTTTAGAATTCAAAAATTTGTTTTTTTTTAACAACGTTGAAAAGTAAAAAATCGAATTTTGAATGCCCATAAATTCGATATTACTTTTTGTTTGGTGCACCCTTGTACACTCATATACATGCATATGTGTATACTCGCACTATCCCTCTTCTAATTCAGATACATCAATCTTAATACACTTTATATATATTTTATGTACATATGTATTTGACTCAGGTGATGTTGCAGTGGTGATAAAAGTTTTTCCACTCATCTCTCTCTTCTTTATTCTCAAGTTATTGTAACGAAGCAAAAAGACATTTATGCAATAAATAATTGCATTTATCATTGCTTATTGAGCTTTCACCCCTTCTATTATATAAATACAAAATCAATAGTTCTCAGACATCGATAAAGGCATGGGGGGCATATTTCAGCGCAGCAATAAGAATTTAATTAACTTTATAGACTTAGGAAGTGAGTTGAGTGAAATAACTGTTTAAGAGAATGTTTACAATTTTCTTTTTCGTATTTTCATATATATGCTATCTTGTGTTCCGACAAAATGAGCAGTTTCTTGGTGAGAAAGGAGGTGTGCAATATATCATATCGATATCTCATATCAAGAAGTGATATACTAACTCGCGGACACAAAGTCGGACATGGCTAAATCGGCTCAATTAGTAATGCTGGTCATATTATATATATTTTTTATAAGGTCGTCGAAGTTTGAAAGATCTAAAAACATCTTCTTCTTCCTCTTTACTGGCGTAGATACCGCTTACGCGATTATAACCGAGTTGACAACAGCGCGTCAGTCGTTTATTCTTTTCGCTATTAGGCGCCAATTAGAGATTCCAAGCGAAGCCAGGTCCTTCTCCACCTGGTCCTTCCAACGGAGTGGAGGCCTTCCTCTTCCTCTGCTTCCACCAGCGGGTACTGCGTCGAATACTTTCAGAGTTGGAGTATATTCATCTATTCGGACAACATGACCTATCCAGCATAGCTGCTGAACACAGTCACCGTATATCTCGTACAGCTCAGCGGTCCATGGAACTGCGGTATTCACCGTTGCCGATACGCAAAGTACCATAAATCTTCCGCAGAACCTTTCTCTCGAAAACTCGTAGCGCCGACTCATCAGATGTGGTCATCGTCCATACCTCTAAACAATATAGCAGGACGAGAATAATGAGTGACTTATAGAGTTTGGTCTTTGTTCGTTGAGAGAGGACTTTACTTCCTAATCACTTGCTCAGTTCAAAGTAGCACCTGTTGGCAAGAGTGATTCTGCGTTGGATTCCAAGGTTGATACTGTTTTTGGTGTTAATATTGATTCCCAAATAGAAGAAATTATCTACGACTTCGAAGTTATGACTGTCAACAGGGAGCCAAGACGGAAGTGCGACGACTGTTTGTTTGATGATAAGTGATATTTCGTCTTGTCCTCGCTTGAAAAAGTCGCACGATAGAAAGTCGTCTTGTCTGAAACCTCGTTTGGTATCGTACGGCTCGGAGAAGTTCTTCCCGATCCTGACGCACCTTTTTTTGTATTGCTCATAAAGGCAGCTCCTTATAGTGCTGTCAAAATCAACTTTGAATATTTTTCAAGTTGTGGCGCATGGTGAATATCTGGTTAGTTGTTGATTTTCCAGGCCTAAAGCCACGCTGATAAGGTCCAATAAGTTTGTTGACGGTGGGCTTTAGTCTTTCACACAATATGCTCGATAAAACATTAACGCGATGTTGAGGAGTCTGGCACGGTAGTTGGTGCAGATTGTAGGTTATCCCTTTTTGTAGTAATATTGCTTACATTTTCTATATTTCGATCGATATTCACGTCCTTCTTGTCGCTAAGATAACATACCATACATTAGGTACGAAATCCTTCACTCTGTGGCAAAGGCATTTTCATCCTTCAATTGCCATACAAATACCATTTCGAGCCAATGGCATATTTATTGAACTATTACAAAGGAAGTCTTTCGAAATTCAACGCGCAACTTGTTTATTTACGAGCATTACATTACAGTTAGCAGTACTTAAACTTTTACGTTTCCACGCGCTTTTACTTGCTGAGGCAAAAGTTTATATTTATTTTGTATAAATTTTTATCTTCTCTGGCTTTAATTGCACTTAAAGTTTGGTTTTAAATTTTGAAAACTTACTTTCAGCTTTTTTATTTTATTTCCGTATTTGTTATATACCGCCAGTATCTACCTTATATACATACATATGTATGTGTTATTATGTGTGTCACATGCAAGCAGCGCGCTTGGCTAGGTGCTTGTTTTACAATATTCACATCTACTCACCATGGAAACTTGTGCCTTCTTGGGCACTCGCACATAGTGGAGCGCATTTGTGAAACAAAAGACACTCATTATACAAAAGTTCTTCTTCTGCACTTGCTCTGCAGCGCAGCGAGTGCGCCTCCACCAACAAAATGTCCTTGTCTACCACAAGCTTTACAAAACGTGTCCCTCAACTGCAGTGTGGCTGTGTTTGCGTGTGTATGTGTGTGGATTGCGCTGCGCTGCGACAGTTTCAGAATTTTTCTTTTTGTTGTTGGTGCTTTCATAATTTCTATGCAAACAAAAGTGCATAAATCCATATGAATAAATATGTGAACAGCTGAAAGTAGTCTATTGGCGCTGTTGTTGTTATTTTGAGTTTATTTCTGTTTCCTTCTGTTTGAATACGCACAGACGCACATGTTTGAGCACACAGGGAGTCTTGGGTACATCTATACATATTTATCAATACAAGTGTGTTCTTACACTTTTGTTCCCATTTTTGAAGAAAAGAAAAATTATGGCAGAAAGATATTTATTGCAACCGCTTTTCAACAATTGATTTTCTCATACACATTTTGAAATATTCATTTGCTTATACGAGCACACATATGCACATACCTACACAAACATACACAGCAGCAAACGTGTCTCCTAAAGTGCCTCTGCGAACAATTGTAAGTAAAAGTAAGCAAAAAATGCTCTCCTTGAAATTGATTAATCACGGCGAGGAGAAGGGTAGCGGAACAGAATTTTTATTTAATTCAAACCCATGCATAGTATCTCTACATGCCACTAAATACTATCTTCAGCTGAATTATTTGTAGCAGTTTTCGCTTGTATTCTTGGTCTGACGTGATAATCAAGTTGATTAAAAGGCACTGTTTATCTCTCTAACTAGCTTCAAAGCTTCTTTTTTACGAAATAACGGTTCAATAAACTTGATATACATATCTATGTGGAAATTAAAGGTCTGATGCTGGTCCCAAAAATCGACGAACAGATTTGTGTAGCGAATTATTCTAATTTCTCTTTCGCCCAACGATTCTAGAGAAAGAAAGAACGGTGGTATACTTTTTACTGACAATATTTCGGTTACTGGGTCGGTGTAACGCAGTAGGTATACCAAAATGTATTTCAAAAATTTAATCATAGGGTTTCCACGTAGTAACTTCAATATATTTTTTTTTTGTGCACGGGTTTAGCTTAATATATTCTGATTAAATAAGCAAATAACTATACATAAGAAATCGAAAATATTTGTTTTTTTCATATAACGCGCGCTGTTACCGTTGAAAAAGAGCGAATAGACGAGGTCTACGCAAAAATTCTGTAGACCGGTGTAATCCGTTTCATTTACGTATTTTATGTTAAACCTTTTTATAGCAGATATACACACGAATGTTTGATTTGTCTATAGAGATTTGATAGTTTTTATAGAGTAGGAGTTATTTAACAATGATTTTAGTTTTTGCTATAATTTTGATGTTTGCTATAATTTTACTTGTGCCATAATTTGAATTTTATTGTTTACTATAATGTATGTTTGGACTATAATTTAAAATTTTGTTATGATATATTTTACCTAACTTTAGGGTTTACCATAATTTAGATTTGTACTTTAATTTTAGAGATCATTGTAAATTTACATTTTATTATTATTTATAGTTTTGCTATAATTGTGAATTTTGCTGTAATTTGAAAGTTTACTATAATACAAGATTTCCCCATAATTCAGATTTTTATTTAATAGATATTTGTTATGTTGTATGTATTTGACTATAATTTTATACATTGCTATAATTTCAGATTTTAGCTTTAATTTAGATTTCAATAAAATTTTACATTTTATTTCCGCCTATAATTTTCTTATAATTATGAATTTTACTGAAATTTTAAAATTTACTATAATTCAAGATTTCACTATTATTCAAGATTTTATTATGTTGTATGAATTTTACCTACTTTAAGGGTTTACCATATTTTTAGATTAAACTAGAGCTTAATATTTTAAGATAATTCGAGATGTTTTTATAATTTTAGGTTTAACTATAATTGAAAATCTCATTATATAAGATATAATTTTATACTTGACTATAATTTTAGATTTCATTATAATTTTATAGTTTATTACTTTAGGTTTTACTATAAGTGTGAATTTGCAGTAATTTGAAAGTTTACTATAATTCAAGATTTTGTTATTTTATATGTATTTACTTAATTTTAGGGTTTACCATAATTTTGGATTGCCCTTGAGTTTAATATTTTACTATAATTTTACATTTTACCGTTTTAGGTCTTACTTCAATTTAAAATGTCATTATTATTTAAGACATGATGTTATATTTGACTACAATTTTATAATTTGTTATTATTTGAAATTTTACAACAACTTCAATTTTTACAATAATTTGAAAGTTTACTATAATCTATAATTCACTATAATTTATGTTTTTTTTTATATTTTTATATTTTACTTAATTTCAGGGTTTACCATAATTTAGATTTAACTATGGTTTCACAATTTACTATAATTTTATATTTTCACTAACTGAGCATTTTGCTTTCATTTACTATAATTTTCGGTTTTACGCCAATTTTCGGTTCTACTCGAATTTAAAATTTTGTTGTTGTTTTAGGTTTAACTATAATTTTAGTTTACGCTATAACTTAAGAAGTTACCAACTAACTAACTTAAGAAGTAAAACTACTAATCATTATGTGGTAATAATGCCTTTCTCGGTCTGTTCCGATTACGCCAGCTGCACCTTTTCATTTATACGTTCACTTAAGTACGTACATACTTATGATGTATTTGTACGTATGATACAGTCAAATTAGTAAACACAGGTGCATGATACAAATATACGACATGCACTTATACACAAACTTATGTCTAGCTAAAGTCGTTCGATGAATTATATATTCAACCTAAAGACTTTATAGAATTATTACAAAATGTTTGATGTTTATACATACGTATGTAAATATTATAAATACTCAAGCCCATACTCATATGTAAATATATGCAAGACAGATAATATAATGAACATATGCACCCAGATTCTACCGCCGATTACACATCTTATGTATGTAAGTAATGATCTTACACACCCATTTTGCCTGTCACTTTCACTGCAATGTCTTCATACGCGACTTTGATTACTTTTCGCGATAACAAGTTTATCAGTGCTTGTGCTCACGTATTTTTATTGACATTTACTACATATGCATATATGTATGTGTATTACATGTTAATGCCTTCAGTAAAAAGCTTGCACTGATTTTTAACATGACTCACTTCGAACAAAGATTGTGAAAAACGAACAAACATTCAAGTTTCTTACGTTTTTCTTCGCGCCCTTGATCAATACAGGTGTTGAGAGCAATCATTTCCTCTTCTACCAACAGACTGACAACAAAGGTATTTTCAAGATATAACAAGTAATTCTTGGTTTATACAGAGACATTTTTATTCCAGAAATGTCTTCTAAAATACAGAAGTTTTTAAATTTTGATAATTCCATTTTATGTGGTCGGCCTCAAATCGTATCTTAAATTAGAATATGTAATCGTGCTATGGACTTTAGATGCTCCAGTCAATTTCTTATTCCACGATAAATTAGACGTTAGTTCTTATAGTTGCTATATGCTATACTGATTCGATTGATTGAACTATATTCGGAAATTTTAACATTTTCTTGGATACAAATCTTTGGCGAATTCCACAAGCAGAAGCTTTCCATTCAAAATCTTGATTTTGATCGGCTAGTTTGTGTAAGATCCTATCGAGCGTACAATAACTGACCTGATATTCACCATACGCCAAATCCTGGAGCCGTGAGATATGGATTGACACACACCACATCTTCGTCGATTTCAAAGCTGCTTTTGACAGCACGAAAAGGAGTTGCTTTCATGCCGCTAAGTCTGAATTTTGGTATCTCCGCAAAACTAATACGGCTGTGTAAACTGACGTTGAGCAATATCAAAAGCTCCATTAGGATCGGAAAGAACCAATCCGTACCGTTCGATACGAAACGATGTTTCAAACAAGGCCATTCCCTATCGCGTGACTTCTTCAATCTATTGCTGAAGAGAATAATACGAGCTGCAGAAATGAATAGAGAAGGTAAAATCTTCTAAAAGTGTTTTAAAATGCCGGTGTACGCCGATGACATCGCTATCATTGGCCATAACAACCGCGTTGTCAGTTCTGCTTACTCCAAGTTGGACAAAGAAGTAAAGTAAATGGGTCTGGTAGTGAATGAAGGCAAGGCGAAATATATCCTGTCATCAAACAAACCGGCGTCGCATTCGCGACTTGGCTCTCAGTCACTGTTGACAGTCATAACTTGATTGAATTGAGAAGTGAAGTCCCCTCTCGATGAACAAAGGTCAAACTATATAAGTCACTTATCATTTCCATCCTGCTATGTGGCATAAACGTTGACACATCTGATGTATTGGTGCTCCGAGTTTTCGAGAAAAAGGTTTTGCGGAAGATTAATGGTCCTTTGCACATTGGCAATGGTGAATACCGCAGTTGATGACATTGACATACTTGTAGTTCAGCGAATTAAGAGACAGCGGCTACGCTGGTTGCGTCATTTCGTCCGAATGGTAGAAAACACTCCAGCTCTGAAAGTATTCGACGCAGTACCCGCCGCGGGAATAGAGGAAGAGGAAGACCAGGTGTAGAAGGAATCTAATCTATAGAAGAAACATCACGCGTGTCATTCGCCAGTTACCTCTTTTTAATTCGACTAGTTGCTTGTTCGATTCGCCACTCTTCGAGTGATAAGATTTCATGTATTTTCTTAGTATTCAAGTTTTTGTATTCTTCTGGAACGTGATACGAGTTTTAGCCGAGTGCTAAGAGTAGATATTCCTACAGAAGTCTCCCAGAAACCCATTTTTATCAAATTACCATACATTTTATCGCTTACAATAAATTCAAACACACAAAATTCTTCAGCAGTTCAGTTTCTTTAAGTTTCTCCTATATTATTGTTTCATAGCACTGTTGCTCGTCTAGCTTGTCTTATGCATACTTGTACCACCCCTTCCACCTTACATTTTGCGTTCGTTCATATGTATATACATATGTGTGTATGTTCTTACCAGTTGCTTGGTTCCTTCGCATGTGCGTTTATATTTTATTTATTGCTTCCTCTTTGGACAGGACTAGGTGAACGTGAGTTCTCGCAACTACTCTAAGACAATCAAATTGCAGACAACGGAAAAAACCAGTTTCATGCTTTCATGCATTAAATTCGCTCACACACTTGCATAATTAGGTTAGAAGTACTTTATTCACTAACTTAGTGTGTTCTACGATGTAAATATGTATAAATACATAAATAAATGCGTGTATCCTTAGCCAGCGCACGTACATTTTTAATGGTATGACATAGAAACTCGCATATAAAATATTATTGTCCTACATTCACTATGAACGAGGTCCTTGATGGTTCGACGCTTTGAAAGCGAAACTGAAAATTGATATAAATATCACTAGTACTTCACTAAGGAAACTACAGCAAAATAATCGAGCATTGTTAGTTGCTAAGCTGACAGCTAACAGTGGGAAAATATTGTTGTGGTACTGACTAAATTAAATGATAAACTAGAATGATTTGAGTGTGGCATTATATGGGGCATATGTAGTTAATATATGGAGGCTATTTTATACCAGATCGTTTCAAAAATTGGTAAACTAATAATGAACCCAGGCCATTAAGAAAGCATTCTTGATTTCCGGTAAATTTTAGTTAAGAAAGCAGTCTTGATTTCCGGTAAATTTTAGTGAAGCTCATCAATTCTAGTCTTTTCGAAGTCCACTCATTTTCAGTTTCATTTAAATTGTAAGTTCAATCTATCATAGGAACAAATGATTTTAAAATGAATTATGGACTACCTTCAATACGTTGTAGCTTTAGATCGTTAGCTAGAGAAAACTTAATCTAAAATTCTTTCAAAACGAGCGAGGGTTAATGAAAACTCGAGATTCGACTATAAAAACCTGCTTACAACGACGTAAAGAAAAAAACTGTTTAAAATTGAGTTTGTGATTGGGAGCCTATGCATGATTGAAAGCCTATAGAGGCATTGGGATATTAAGCGTATCTGAGCCGGTAATTACCAGCTTGTTGCGGAAATGAACTTTTCGTAAAAGTCGCATAAGAATTTTTGTTGAAGGAAATTTTCAACCAAACTATTAAGGGCTTAGTCTCGCTATTCTTTCATGCTACATATCAAATAACTATTCCGGAAAAAAGCGACAAAACACCAATTAGGACAAAAAAAAAATTACGGAAGGGGCTAAATATCATACGAGGCGGTAAATATGCAGTAAATTTTACAGATCAGAGGAATGGTTGAAATAAAATGAAAAAAGCTTTTTTAAGTTTTAAAAAAAATATTAATTTTCAATTTATGTATTTTTTTGTATTTTGAAAACAATTTTATGAGATAAAATCATCTGATCAAATTTGACCCGGACTGGCCCATTTTAACTGCGTGAACAAACTGAGAGGCACAAAGCATTTTGAAAATTATTAATTTTCTAATTTACTATATGTATTTTTTTATATTTGGAAACAATTTTATGAGATAATATTATCTGATCAAAAATGATCCGGACTGAACCATTTAAACTGTGCGAGTTTGTTTATTTGTTTTAAAAAATATTAATTTTCTAATTTATATAGTTTTTACATTTTGAAACCAATTTGATGAGACAATATCATCTTACCGAATGTGACCCGGACTGATCCTTTTCTTTTAAACTGCGCGAACAAAATGAGTGGTTCAAAACTTGTCTCATGTTTATCGTCCAACTACCTCTCTTAATGACAATAACATCGAAAAAGTTAAAGACACAGTGTTTGAAAATCGTCGTCGTGGTATCAGAAAGTTAGCAGATGAACTCAACATTTCTTATGGATGGACTCAAGAGATTTTAATCAAAGTTTTAGATGTAAGAGGTGTCAATGCTAAATTCTTTTTGGTCTTTTGCTGAATCTTGTGCAAAAACGACGACGGCGGGTTCTGTGTTGAATACTGGTAGAGCGGAGCATTCGGACGACATGACCTAGCGGCTGTTTTTTAATGCACTGAACTATGTCTATATCGTCGCATATCTCATATAACCCATCGTTCCATCGACTCTGGTATTCACAATTGGCAATACGCAAAGGACCATAAATCTTCCGCAGAACCTTTCTCTCGAAAACTCGTAACGAATACCACTCCAAAAATGAGTCGGAACCGAAAAAAACACCTCAAAGTCGGTCAAAAATCCAAGGTAATGATTTGGTGAGTCAAATAAGGAATACTACTTGGTGAATTTGAGGCATTAGGCGAAGGTCAGATTTGTTGTCAGAACATTCACGGACTTTTTATCATGATAATGCGCCGTCATATTCTAACATGACTGGGACTGATTTTTTGGCCAAATAAGAAACGAGAGTCCTCTCTTAGCAGTCGATTTCGCCAGATTTGGCTCCCTATGTTTACTTTCTTTTTTCGAAACTGAAAAATTCGCTTCGGAATATTAAAATAGATAAATCGGAGATTTGTTTGGAAATTATGCGAGTTGAGCACACTGTGCTCATTGGTGTTCTAGTGGAATATTTTCGCTATTTTCTACGTGTCAAAGCTGTACACACACATAATTACATATACTGTACACATGAACTTATTTTTGCCTTTGCGCACACATACATTCATACACACAGACATTATCATTGTTCTTAGTCCGAACATTGTTTAAGTTGCGGTTGTGCAATTTTGTTTCTGTTGTTGTATCGCATATTTTATATTCTACAATATTTTTTTTCCAGTGTTACCGTTGTTGCACTTGTTTTGCCTCTATCACTGGCTCATATTGTTATTGCCGATGGCGATGGGGATGTCTGCAAATAAGTAGGGTTGGTGTCGCTTCGGTGTTTTTTTTTTGTTTTTTTGTTTTTGTTGTGTGCCGTTAATATTGAAGTACTCGCAATTGTTTTCCTAGCCACTTGAAAATATCCTGCAGACGTAAGCGAAAGCAGATGCAAAATAGAAAGCATAAAAATTTAAAAACAGAAACAAAGCAGCATTGGCACATCAGGTACGTCGGAAAGTAAAAATAAAGCAACCACTATGTCTTGCTTGGCAAATGGACTAACACATCAAGCAATCCATCAAGTCGATTTGCTAGCTGGTTGGGCGATTGGTCGGTTAGTAGGCAACAGGAAGTGCATGTGTACTTAAAATGCGGGCACTTGCAAAGTCTTAATGCATTTATAATTTTCTAAGCTCCTACTCTGTTGAACGGGTATTACGTAGTCAGTTTTTATTCGACTCACTTTCGCCTCATTCGATTATTTTCATTTTCTTATAATTAATTTTGCCAATTTCTATAAGCTCGTTGAGAATTACAGAGACGTTCGATACCAAGCGAAATTTCTGACAAGGCGACTCGCTTTCGTGCGACTTCTTTAATCTATTGCTGGGGAAAATAATGCAACCATTGCGCTGTTAGTTCGGCTTTCTCCAGACTGGATAAGGTAGCGAAGTATTTGAGTCGGGTTGTGTACGAGAATAAAAGGAAATATCTCCTAGCCTCAAACGATAGTAATCGCATACGCACGTGACTGCTAGACATAACTCTGAAGTCGTAGATAATTTCGTCTAACTTGGAATCAGTATCAACAACAACATTAACCTTGAAATCAGGACAATAGCTAATTTAGACGGAGTGGACAACTGAAAAGAAAAGTATTTTCTTGACAACAACACAATAATAAGTCGGCCTTAGGGGATTTCGAGAGAAAGGTTTTGCGGGAGATTTGTGATCCTTCTATCTAGGACTAATCCTGGAGAGGAAGCTTTCATAGAAACCGAATATCGAAGAGAGAGCAAACAAGGCATCGATTGCCTCGTACTGCTGTAGAAGAGCCATTGGCAAAAGGTGGGGTCTCTCACCGAAACTGGTCCTTTTGATTCTACGACACCATAGTCAAGTCGATTATATTTTATGAAGTCTTTATGTGGATGTCATCAGCTTGTATGGTGCACTAAGGTCAAATCCAACCATAGCATTTAATGCCATCTTACAAATGTTGCCGTGAAAATCGCCAAATATGTATGGCTTCGAAAGTTGCCATCAGACTCACAAGAGTCTGGGTTTCTAAAAGAACACGGGTCTGAATACAAGGAAACCCCCTCATTTGACTTCATACCGATTCACTTGGATTATGGATTCGCCAAACCGAACTATGGCAGCTCCTTCTCTACCCATATACAGGCGAGAGAGTTGTGGGTGGGAAGAAGTCATTAGAGGAGAAGGGCAGCGGGCTTTTTCACAGATGGGTGAACTCTTGAGGCTTTTTATCTAGCCATATAGCGGCGAGAGAGTTGTGGGTAGGAAGAAGTCGTTAGAGGAAAGGGACAGTGTGGAGAGGGACAGCAGACTTCTTCAGCGCTGGGCCACCATCGATACAATCGCAAAGGTCTTTAAGGTCAAGTTCGATCGCAAGTGATCTAGTTATCTCTTTGTATTCAATAATTCTGACTTCTCACAAGTTTTGGGACTTTTAATGGGCCATTGTCCTATTGGCGTCCACGTAGAAGGCTGGGAATCCTACTCAACACCATCTGCAAAAGCTGTATGGAAGAAGAAGAGGTGGAAACCACTCAACGCTTCCTTCTAGAAAGGTATATACCCTACGTCTTTACTTAAGGTATCTTACTTAGATCAAGTAGCAGGCGAATTGCCAACCCTATTTTTTTAACAAAGTTTCACGCCAAAAACTTTTTATTTAATTGAAAAGCTTTCACTTGTAAGCTGCGCAATTCTCATGCTAACCATATAATATAAAAAGTAAATTACCGTTAAATGGAAATTTACCGCTTATACACACAATATTTTAGCGGTGAACACAGGAGAAAACTGCTACAAATTCTTGTTGCATGCCACAACGCATTCGGTGGCACCTCAATTTGACCTCCAAAACGAAAATGGCTAAATACCGCCAAAATGTCACAGCTAAACAACCACCACAACCACAAGAGAGAGGTAAGGCCCCAGTCGCAGGGCACACTTCAAAATTACGCTTAACCAATGCCCACATTGCTTGTATGGCCCAGAGGCGCAGAAGGCGAACAACATTACAAAATATGCGAAATCAGCGTGGAGTAAATAACCGGTAACGGTAAAATTTGCATATGCGTCACATGTGTATATTTGGTACACAAGGAAGGTGAGGGGAGAGGCGAGGCGAGAGGTACATTTATTTCATATTTTTTTACTGTGTTGCCACTTCACGCGCCACTTGCTCGGAGGCGCTCATCATTATACGCTGTTGCTGCAACATTTCTGTCGAGTTTTCAACTTGAAAATTTCTGTTCGTGCAAATGCATACGAATATACAAAATATATGTATGTATTTACAACAAAATATAAAAAATAATGCGCACTTGATTTTGTGTTGCAAGGATGCGTGGCTTCAATTCGCATGATGCCAAGCATAAGACGAGGCGTGGGGTGGGGGTGTACCATGATAATGGAGTGAGCTATTGAGTGCCGCGCGTGTCTCAGTGTACTCGACGTACTCGTGCAGTCATTTCTTTGACGCTATAACATGCTGCAACAACAACAACAATCACAACAATAAGCTAAAAGTTGCTGATGGTTATATTATGGAGGATTTTGATAAAACAAAAATATAAAATGGAATTTTTGTGCGCACGAAAACAACGCAGCGGCAAAAACAGTCATAACCAGAAGAGGAATCCAGCAATGAGTGTTGACATAAATAACATTGTCAGCATCACGCATTTAGTTTGTTTATATACATACATATGTATGTATATAGCATGAATGTGTATATATAGCATCTTGTTGAAACGTAATGAACCACGTTCCATGTCAAATGACGAAATGCAGAGGATATGACTTGCTGTATGTATTTTTATATATGTACATACTTAAAGACTACTAAACTATGTATGTAATCAAATTGGCTGTTGTGACGCTCTATATTCAATATTTATGAGATTTACAATAGGGGTAATGATAAAAATAACTGTTCCCGCAACAGTCGGGTCTACGTACGCGAAACGGATTTGACAACTCGGCAGTATTTCTCAAAAATATTTTAAGAATTTTTTACCCGCTACAACATCATACGAAGACTTAAGCCTACTTATGGTCAACATAATCGGCCTACTAAGCGCACTATTTACAACAAAATCACCCAGCATTCATTATTGGATATGTAGACCAAGTCCAGCATGCAGTGAAGAAAATACAGCAGCCGTTGTTGTGAGTGTGCACGAATACCGTGGAGAGTCGATTCGGCACCTTTCGCAGCATCTCAGACTGACGTATAGAACGATTTGGCGCATTTTACGCCGAGATCTTCAATTGAAAGCGTATTAAAACAACTTGTCTAAGAACTGAAGCCGCTCGACCTTCCCAAGAGACATCTTTTCGCTCTATGGGCTCTTGAAAAGTTCCAAAAATGTTCGACATTTTCGAGCCAAATTTTGTTCAGCGATGAGACCCACTTCTGCCTCAATGGGTATGAAAACAAGCCAAATTGGTATATTAGGGAGGAAGAGCAACCTGAAGAGATTCATCCAGAAAATGACCCGGTGGAATCATCGGTCCATATTCCTTCAAAAATAATGCCCGTGAAAATGTAACCGTCAATGGCGACCATTATCGCGCCATGATAACCGACTATTTGCTGCTTGAATTGAAGCTCGTGATCTCGGCAACATTTGGTTTCAACAAGATGAGCCACTTCTGACACATCGCATCAATCAATTGATTTATTGAGAGAACACTTTGGTGAACAGATAATTTCTCATTTTAGGCCGACCGATTGGCCACCAAGATGGTGTGATATCATATCGTTAGACTTTTGCTAAGGGGATATGTAAAGTCAAAAGTCTATGCGGACAATCTCACTTCGATTCAGGCCTTGGAGCAAAACATCACGCGTATCATTCGCCAGTTACCAGTCGAAATGCTCGCACGAGTCATCGAAAGTTGGACTCAACGGATGAACCATCTAAGACGCCACATAATGTTCTTTCGAATGATAATAAACATGTCCCGTTAAATTTGAAGTTTCTGTATTTTTTCTTTATAAAAAGTAGGGAACCTCGAAATTGGTCTTTATTAAATGAGCGATATTCAAACTTTTATTTAAAATGGAGTCCTTTCAACGATTCGGACGTTATCAAAAGCGGCACGGCCGTTTCTATTGATATTGGGGAGTTGCTCGAATCAAAGAATGTTTGAGACTCTCTAAATAGTTTGGGGGATATTCGAAGGCCATGTTCTCCAACACTGACCGTAAAATCTAGTTTAGTGAATTCAAATGTAGACTCCAGAAGATCAATCATCTGCAGCCATAAAACCTGGAGTATTGCTTGGTGGTTTTGCCTTGTTTTATGTTTATATTATATAAATTCTTATGGGTTCAAATCGGGATATTAAGCGAATTTGTATTGTCTATGCTCATGCAACTTCAGACACATAAAGAGAAGCTGGTCAGTGGAAAATGAACGCCAGCCCGAAGTAAAAACCTAATGGTTCTCAAGTTGGCGATAGTAATTTTCCTTCTAGCAGGGTTATTATTTTATGTTGTTGTAACAGTAACGGGTACCTGATCCCCGTTAGGATGGTAAGGATTAGATAAGTTGTCATTGACTTCACCCAACCCGGTGGGGGGGGACCAAAGGGGGATAGATGTCAAATGTGAAGGGTTAGTGAGGCATCCAAAGAGGTGGCTGGTGTCATATTAGCGCTCATTGCACGCTGGATATATGATTGATAGTCAGGGCCTATTCTGGATAAGTACGAGTTTAACCTGCTACTGTATTTCGAACGAAGCTGCGCAAAGGGTCACTCTGCTGTTGTTTTTGTTGTTGTTGCGGCAGAAATTTGATGGGTTCACAATCCTTGACCGGATAAAAATCTGGGTCCGTTGCAGTTACATAGACCCGACTGTCGTGGGAACGGCAAGGGTCACTCTCGTTTTTCGCGGCAACTCGAGCTCTTCGTCCGCGGGTGGTGGTTTGACGCCATTCGCTGAGAGGGAATTGTTCTTGCTGTAGCGGCAGAACTAAGAGGGAGTCGGTGAAGGTGTTAATGGGTGCGCGGTCAGTGCACGTCTCAAATTCGTGTCCGAAGTCTAGTCGGCGTATTTTTTATGAGGCGATATGGTATGGTATGCTTACGGTTGATCTGACACATATGCATAGGATGAGCAACAGTTTGTTTTACTAATTCTCAAGAATTATATAAATTTGGTACAATAAAGGGTAATTTCGGTCGCACAAAAATCTATCGCTAAGTTACTTACCTCATCTCTGACTATTTCACACATACATATGTATGTATATAGTATATATGTATGTATGTACATACATATTTACACATATTTTTGAAATATATCTGTTGGAACGACATATGTATGTATGTATCACAATCAACTAGTTTTCATGCTTGAAATTCTTGTTCGACAAAATTCGAATGAAAAAAATTCACAAATCCCCTCTCCCCCAATTGAAAATCACATAAGAAAAGTCGACAAAATTCATAATACATATATAGAACACTTTGCACAAAATATATTGTTTAAAGGATTCCTGTATGAATTCAGCAAAGTTCCAATTGGAAATTCGCAAACACAAAACAGGCACGCATAAATAAGTACGGAGAAGATTGGTTAAATTAGTCTCATATCATTCTCTCAGATGCAAATTTATTCTACAACTAAATTAAAGAATACTTTCATACACGTGGACACATATCTTGATAAAAAATGAAAACATATCACCGGCTTTTATAAAAAATGCAAAAATTAAACACTTCTAACCTAACTTCGCCGCTATCTCACAAAATTTTATGAACATTTAATTCCATACAAACCAACTCTTCCCCCCACCAATTGGAAACGCAACCACAAAAAACGCCCAATTAATAAAAGCCAAAAACATAGCGCAGCGACCGCGGCTGCAGCAGCATATTTCATACACAAAAGCCGACGCGACGTCTGCAGCAACTGCAGTCGCTGGTGTTTTTCAATCAATTCTATTTCCATTTTCTACACTTCTCGCGCAATCGGAAACAAACACAAATGCAAAGATAAGAAAAAATTAGTGTTGCGCTCTCGCAGACTACCTCGCTCACTCTCTCTCTTTTCATTCATTCGTTCGACGTGTGCTCCACACGCTCACGTAACGTTTTCTTCGTTGCGTAGCACACGTGGCCCCTTCACTGCTGACTCCCCCTTTTTAAACTTTCGTCACATTTTCGTCTTTGCCCCCTAACCGCACTTTGCCCTTTGTGCCATTCGACATTTTATCTTTTAAATAATGTACCTAAAAAGGCGGGGTACTAACTAATAGATGTAATTTTAATTATATACATATGTATGTACATTAAATTTGATATCTTACAATTTACCTACATCTATTTTTCGCAATATGTCATACATGTATGTTAATATGGCGCAGATTTCCATGCTTACCTGCTAATTGCTGCTGCTGCCTTTTCCTCCACTGCTTTTTTGGGCCGCGCGTATTTCGTACTTCTATTGCGTATTGTTGCTTGTAATACAGTCAATACTGTTATTTTTGTTGTTGTTCGATGCTGTTTACGTGTATCCCCAATGTTTTGAACTACAACAATTGTGTTTTTGCACTTTTCAATTACTAAATTTTCTCACTTTTCACACACACGCTTATATTACTCACTTCATTTGGCAATTTTGTGGCTTTTACACTTAAATTTTGTTACAATTTTTTTTTTTTCAATTTTTTATGTTCAATAAATGCAATCTCTGCACAAATTTATACAAAAATTCCTTCTGCTGTGAAATTTTATATTTCAACTTGGTTTGAGAACTTTATTATTGTCAAATTTTTGACGTATTTGAAAGTGAAATTTTAATTAAATATTGCGTAGTGGCAAACTTACTTTTGCGGTAGCTAGTATTTTTTTAACTCTTTAAACATTGTTGGCTTTTCATCAATTTTAAATTTGGTTAATATACACTTGAGTTGGAAAGAAAATTATATTGTATCGCGCAAATTGCCGTCTACACACGTCCGTTCGTATCGAGCTCCAATTTTAACTTGGAGAATTTTTCTATAAAGTGCAAACTTTGACAAGTGGTTTCGTCGACATTCTCTGTCGGCGCCACCGTCGAAAACCGTATTGCCAAAGCACTTGTGCCAGAGAATGTTTGTGTATTCTGCTTGGTCTCCAATTGCTCCGACGTCGGCGCAATCGTCTGTCAACGTCGGCTATTTGGTCGTTCCGATTTGAATTTCCAATGGGTTAGTTCGTTTTTTACTCAAAATGTATACGTTCTCTGTTTCTTATCAGACATTTAACACATGTCTCTTTTAACAATCGTTTATTGCTTTCAATGCTCATCATGACATTCGTAAACAAGAAATTAACGTAGTCGCAACGTAAATTTGGGTCCTGTCCTTGCTAAACGTGGACACAGATGTCGCTGTCATGCTTTTAATTTTATACAATTAGATTGAATTTTAAAATATTTATATTAAATTATTTTATATTATTTAAATACGTAAGAGCTTAAAATTTGAGTATGATATATCACCTGGTATTATATAAGCTAAATCAGAAAAATTTTTGAGTGAAATTCAAAATATATACTATATTAACAAACAACTTTACAAAATTTAATTATTATATACAGACATAAATATGTATGCATCATGAGGGCAAACAACTATAATCATCATTTTTAAGAGAGGGAGGAGCATATTTAATAATTAAAAAGCTATGTATTTGTTAAAGGTCAAACAATTATAATTATATATATTGCATTATTTCTTTGGAAGAATTTGACATATTTATACATCTTTAAAAATTTCTTTAAATGAATAAAAAATAAAATCAAATATTTATAATTGACTAGAAAATATCGTACTCATTATTTATTTATGAATTACCCTGTACAGAGCATCACTTGTTACGTTATCTCATAACGTTTTGACAAACAACCATGCGTTGCGTCATCTTGCCGTTTGTTATGAACGAAAGCTCAAATTTATTTCAATGGAAAAATCGCCGTCGCCGAGAGTTGATGTTAAACGCAGAACGCAAAAATATAGAACACATTTTCGCTTAAAGTGACAAAGTGAAAAAATATAACAATAAAAAAACTCGCTGAATCAAACGAAGTTAAACGAATCGTGCGAAGAAAGAGAAAATTGCATAAAATATTCATTTATATTTTGTCCACTGCAGCGTAAACCAGTTGTGCAAATTTTTGAGTAGATCTGAAATTGCAACTTTCCAGAATAATCTGAAGAATTGAAGTTCAACTAATATATAATTAAACTAAAGTTCATTACTTTTAACAGAAAATCTGTTTTGCCATTAATTAAAAATAGTGGGGCACGAAAACTTTCTGTGTAGCTAAGCGGTCTTCTTAGTGAGGGGTGCTTACATAAGCGTGCGGCAGGAAGACGTGTTTTTTCGACAATAGCTTGTGTAATAATAATTTTCCTTGAATTCAAAGCGGAATCAAACGAAAAAGTTACGAAATCACAGAACGTGAAGCGGGCGGTACTCCCGTACCAACGGTGTGAATTCTTTGTGTATTTTTAGCCCCCGCACTTACTCACATGCTACATTATCATACAAGTCGTGAGCATAAGTTATATTTTTGCAATTTCGTAAAGCAGTGCTTCGAATAAGCACATTGTGTGTGTGTATTTTACTACGCTTGGTTGCCATCATATTTACGCGCACGAGCTGTAGGCACTGTCATCGTAACCAGTCGTCGGCTGATCCCCGCCAGAAGCGACGCAGTACAATTTCACAATATCAAACCACTAGAAATAAAGTACCTACAGTAGTGGAAACGTTTTCGAAAACGTGTTGCTTTGTTTGCCGGTCCTAGTAAAAGCTATTGCTACTATATAATTTGTATTCACACATTTTTTTATTGTTTGTGTACGAGAACGAAGTGCTATAAAAACGGCAGTCGCCGGCAATTTTGCTTTCTTTATTCAATTGTGTGTTGAAATTTGAATTTATTATACATTTGCGGAGTGCGGAAAAAGTTCTCGCGTGATTATGTCCCAGAATCAACGTGACACTATAATACATTTAGTTGCTGGCGGGTAAGTGTTTTATCAATTTGCGTATTTCACATAATTGGCTTATACAAATTTCACGTGTTCATATATATACATACATACATACAAAATGTATATAGTATATAGGTTCTAATGGAAAGTTACCATGTATGATTTATAATTGCACAGCTGTATTTTTATTATATGTCTGCCCCTTTTGGTGTCCTATTGACAAGTTGTTATCAGAAATAACATATTGCAGATGATTTGCAATTTTCAGATAAGAATGAAAAAATAATAATCAATCAACGATTAATGATGCAACAGCGTAAGCTAGCTTGCACTCATAACTTTTTTTTTTATTAAACTATTACTTAACATTATTTCTTTATAACTAGTTTGTGGTGTTTTGCAGTGTTTCTCTGCGCCATAACCTTACCTAATCTACACGATAATATTTGTTAGCTTAATGTTTCACGCCCACTCATACTACTAATGATAGTTCAATATAAAATCTAGCGGGTGTTGCGCTCAATTTATTTCGAGCTTATGCGGCTATATACATAAATAAAGTAAACAATTGTGGAAAACAGATTTTTTTCAGTTATAATGAGGAGGAGGTATAAAAATGAAAAGCAATACTGTTAACCTTGAAACAATAAATTATGTGTGTCATTAGGCGCATGGAATACGTTCCCTCAGTTACGTCGCTTGGACGCTACTAGGAATATAGCAAAAATTGTAGTATAAATCGCAATATTGACCTGAGACAATATTCTCAAGCGAACGTGCTATTTAGAAAAAGAAAGTTTTATTCTCAAAATTATGAGTAAAAATAAGGTATTTAATAAAATGTATTGCAAAAATAAATGAACACGCCCGCTTCGCGTGCTGCATAGGTTTTTGGGGATAAGCAGTATTTTTTTTCAAATAGCAATTGCAAAAATAGCTTGATAATAGAAACCAAAAAGATAAGGAAATTTTTTCTAAAAAAAACTAATATGAAAGCATGAATATTGACGTCAAGAAAATCCGAGCATGTGTGCTGTTGGCAGGGGAGTGAAAATGACGCACTCTAAGTAAATTGTTATAGATGCTTCTACTTATGAACATATGTATGTAAACAGTTAGCAAAGTGAAATCCTTAAAACTTATATACATTATTATATACTTATGAATGTATACTTTTATACTTCACTATAATTTGGCTCCTTGCGCAAATTTTTTCCCATTATTCTCCTGATTAATTGGCAAATTAGCTTCCTATCAATTTATTATAACCCAGTTATTTTTTTTTTTTTTTTTTGAGATAAATACAATAAAATTGTTTGTATGGGGTACCTAAACATGCCGTCTGTAAGCAGTCTGTGCTAAGAGCTTTCGTAGATAAGTTAGTATGCTTTTAACGCGTTATAAATAGCATAGTACATTGTACTCACTGATTTGATAAGATTTGATAACAAAATAAAAATACTTATAATTTTTGCAGTAAATGCTAACTTAAGTGCATTAATCATAAAAATGTATGTGGAAAATTCCGTAGTAATAGAAATGTGAAAAACAAATGAACAAGCAATTAAATACACATGAAAAAAATTATATCAATAAGTTTTTTAGTTTTGTTTTGCAATATAATTTATCTTGTCTATTTTTTTTTTTAGTTTAGTTTGGCGACTTGATTTGATTGCTCGAAAAATGAAAAAAAAAAATAATAATTTTCTTTTTTGTTTTGTTCACCATCTTTCACACTTTACTGCTGCACACGTCTTCGCAACAAATTGTAACTGGTTGTGTTGTTTATGTTTTGGATACGTGTGTATGTATATAGTTGTTAATTTTTCACTTTATTTTCGGTATTTTGATAGACAAAAAATTGTTTTCAATCTTGCTGTATACTACATACATACATATTCATTCGTTTGTATGTATAATATATTAATACTTATAATATATGTATGTACAATTGTATATACATACATATGTAATGTATTTATAATTTACTCTCTGGCGCTACTGTGCTATTTTTAGTCACAAAAATAAAAATAAAACGATAGTACAATTGTTTAAAATTTTGTTGTTCTGTGGATGGCGCATAATTTATTTATAAATTTACATATATAAATACATAATACATGAAAATACATGGAAATGTGCATCCGTAGTAAGGGATAAAAACGGGTAATATGTACTTAATTTTATATTAAGACTTTCTTTATATGTACATATGTATATGACTGTCTAAATTATGTTTGAGGCTTTTTAAATTAACTACATACATACATATGTACATATGTATGTATATCCTAAGCAGAGAATAACATTTTGTTGATTTTTGTCAGTCATTAACTGCTTGTGTACTTATGTACGAGTATGTATGTATGTATGCTTGCATGTTAATGTGTGAGCTTATTCGTAACTGCGCAGTTCAATCGCTTACCTGGTTTATACTTACCTACATACTTCACAGACTGGCATAGGGGGGCTTATAACAAGTGTATGGATTAAGCTTAACTGACAGATGGCTGCTAACCAGACATTGAGAAAAAATATATTTTGTGATAAGTGGTTGTGGCTTAATTGGCCATAAGGTCTGGTAAAAAACATAATTTGCACACAAATATTGAACCTTTGCACTCGAGAACTTTTTTATTCATATAAATATTTTTTCGTCGTAATACATTTATTAATTACTTCGAATTTTGTCATCAATGCATAATAATGCACAAAACAAGCCAATTTGGAAATTTTTTTATGGTTCAATAACTTCTTATTTTTTTTGTTTTGAAATTCGCTGACCTTACTTAATTAGAATTTTCTAGTACATCACAATTCTTATCTTCTGCATTAGAAAGAAATCAAAACAATGCCATTAGTCGATGACCTTCGGTAAAATAACAATTCGGGGATTTATTCGTACAGAGAAAACAATAAATTTCCCAGGAAATAGTGAATAACAAATGCATAGTATATACTCTTAATTTGTATTTAAATTTGCATATATGCATGTGTATATATAAATATACCAACCATTACGAAAAAACTTGCTAATAAAAAAATTAGATATTTGGCTAGTCGAAAAAGTCTCTTCGTATTTTGTCAATATTGTGTAAATATGTATGTAAGTCGGTACATAACCTTAATATAAATATGCATAATTGTAGCCTTAAACAGTGTAACCAGCGAACTTTTATTTTCCTTATTTCGCTCAAAATGCTTAACACTCGAGAATATTTCCGTTTTAACGGATAACTTTTAAAACTGTAGTGCTTGTTAAGCTAAGTCCTTGAAATTCATGCGCAAATATCTGAATAAATTTGCACATACACATACATACATCGGGTGAAAAGAGCCGAGTAATCTGAGAGGCGTAAGCCACTAACCTTCATTCTCCTCTCTGCGTTATCTACGGGCATGTTTACCCGATTTGCGCAAGTAGCATACAATGCACGAGCCTCCTGTCAATTTGCCAATGTGTACTTTTTTAAATAATCGTAAATGACAGTCATGCAAATGTGTTAGTAGGTTCAAGAATATATTTAAATGTGCATATTGAATGCCCAATAGAAATGAAAATGAATTAAAAATGAAATTAATAAACAATTTTATACATTTTGGCAACAAAACGCTTCAAAATATTATTATTATTTTTTATTTGAAACACGTGTATATTTTTTTTTTATTGAGATATGATATTTTTTTAAGTCTATACTCGCGAACTAGTCCTTCAGTTTTTGAGATATCGATTTGAAATTTTGCACACATCCTTTACTCCGCCAGAAAAAAAGGAGAGGTAGTTTATTGTTGTTGTAGCGGCGAATTTTGCCGAGATGACAATACTTGAACGGATAAAAAATTCGGTTCCGTTCCGTTTACGTAGACCCGACTACCACGGGAACAGGGGGGCCATTTGTCAAAATCGTCGTTTTTGGACCAATAGAGCGAGTTTTTGTTTAGTAACCTTTTATTTGTCAAGCTTTTTTTGTGAAATTTCTGATCATTATTGCATACTATATAGCTGCCATACAAACTGACCGTTCACAAGCAAGATAAAGATCTTTTATGCTATAAGAAATGCATCTTATATGAAAGTTTCCTTTCCGAAAAGACCCTCCTTTGTGTATTTCCTGCTGGCACACTGTGATAAATATATTTTTATTTGCATACTATAAAAATACGAGTATATCTATATACATACGTACATATGTACATATATGTATGTACATACATATGTCTTCCCTCGAGTGTTGTGGTGTTTAGAGAATGTGACTATTTGGATCTGTTCAACCGAGTCGAAGGGTAAACATAAGTGACATAGTCATGAATAATTCATACAATATATTATATCTAATGTGTGAAAGTCACGTTATAAAAATATTATCGCTTCATACATGCAGTTATTGCGCTGCAAATAATTTGTTTTATTTTGTTTAACAATTTGATGCAGAGATTTTTATGACAAAGCAAACATACATACATAACTACTATATTAGGTGATAATTTAATATTTTTAGAGTAATGAAAAAATTATTAAAAAATATTTCTTTTGAATTATAAAAATATCTATAAATTAATTTAATTTTTATTTAGTGTATCTAATTAATAATTAAAATAAAAAGAGTAATACTGTATTTATATTTTTTTATTTACATAAAAAAAAATCGAATTTCGTCTACTTTTTGTCTAAAAACGTGATAATTCACTTATTTTTTTAATATATTTCAAAATTTTAAAATTTCGAAATAATAAATAAATGTGTAACACATAATATTGATAAGTGGAAAAAATAAAATTCAAAATCTGTCAAATTGAAACTTCAATATTTAAAATCCATAACCAATATCAAAAAAAACTTAACACAGTTGAAAACATATAACGAATTTAGAACTTAAACTTCAATAAACTCATACTTTGATATACATACATATGTATCAATACCTCAATCAAAAATTAAAGAATTGAAAAATCTAAATTTTTAAAATTAAAACCGAAATATAAAACTTAAAAAATTAGATCCTTTCCAAAAACAAAACTGAAAACTCTCTGCAAAACTTAAAAAACTCTCAAAAATTTTATGAAAACCCAAAAATTCAAAACAGTAAAAGAAATTAATCTGTAAAAATGAGAAGTTTTGAAATCAGTGTTCAAAATTGTAAGTATAACCCTCAAAATTATATATATATTATTATACTCAAGCAATTACAATGCCAATTTCCCTAAAAAGCACTATAAAAATAAAATTTCACATACAAAGTAGCGTCTCTGTTTTTGAAATCTGGAAAACAAAATCTTGCAAGATATCATTAAGAAAATATACTTAAATACATACATATGTATGTAATAAACTCCGCAATTAAAAATACAATCAAATTGAAATCATTTTTCAACCTAGAGTCGATGCATCAATTTAAAAATGGTAAATATTCCTGTGTCTTAATTTAAATTTGAAATCCATACACTTGTTCATACATATGTACATATATGACTAAATAATAATCGTTTACTGACCAAATAGAAGCACACAAAAATATTCATCACATCTGAAAAACAGCATTGAAACATTTTCTCGCTTAAAAACTGTATTTTCTTCTAAACAAATGGCCACAAGCGAGCAGTATTTATTTCTCTTTTATTTATGTATATTTTAATGACCATTGGCAATTGCACAAGAATTTCATGATTGAACGAAAGATGAGGCGACACAAACCATTCAAAACAAAAACAGCTCCCAAAAATAGTTACATTGTACATTTTGAAATACACTGTGCGACAAAATTGAGCTACCAAATTGTACGATTTGACAGATAAGTGTGATACATGTCAACAGACTGTTCCCATTACAGTCGGTTCGAAAAAAACCGTATTTATAACCATCCAAGAACTGGAAAATGATCCTTCTTAAAAAAAAATGATCGTAATTTTTTCCAATATTTTTTTATGTATGATAGTAAGATAATAGTGTGTTTTTTTGTGAAATGAAAATTTTAAATCCACTTGGGCTGTCAGTTCCCTTCTTTGTTCTTACTTATTCCATTATCTATGCCACCCTGCTTTTAACTGTTATAGTGTTAGCAGTTTTTATACTATCTTTATTTTCTGTTGATATATTTCGAAAAAAATAATTTCCCTCTCTCAAAATGCGCAATAACAACAACTCAATCGCCAAATCTGTACACAGACGGTTTTGAAGTTTACTTAAAAAAAATAAAAATAAAAAGCCATATCGCTCCGTCTGCAGTTAATAAAGTAATCATTAATTTTAAAATAGCCTTTGGCAAACAGGTTTTGTTAGTTTTTTTTTTTGTTTGCGGATAATAAACCAATGTGGATACATAACCATGTGCGATTTGGTCTAAATATATGATTACATTAGGGTAAGCCAAAAAAAAAATTAAAATATCAAATTTATGAACTAAAATGAGCCTATGTAAAGAGCATTAGCATTCATTTAAAATATACCTGCAAGGGAAATTTTTTTTGCATGCTTTTTAAATGAGTCTGTATATATTCAAAGAAAAATATGCCTGCACAAGCATTAATTTTGAATATCCCTGCAAGGGAAATTTTTTTTATTAGCACACATTTTTAAGGTGTCTGTGGACATTCAAAGAAAAAACATCCCTGCAAGGGAAATTTTTTATTACCATACTTTTAAAAGTTATTGGTGAGCATTCAATATTTCCCCATATAATAACATACAAAAAATTAGTTTTCTTTAAAAATACCATACTTTGAAAGCGTTTATCAAAAAAAATATTTTAGAAAGCGGTTTCTGTTAGTGTATAAAATTTTCTAAAAAACATACTTTCGTATATTTAAAAGCTTTGAAAAGTTTTGACAGTTTCTAACTCACCCTAATGTGCATGTAGGTACATACATGCATATACATATGGGTATGTATGTATATATTGTAGTCGCACGATTTTGGTTGGCTGGTAGCTTGTCCGATTAGTGCTTACTGGCGCAGCTGTTGATGTGGTGTCATTGCACTGCCGCGCCTCGTGTTGCTAACGGGTGATTTTTTTGAGGTTAGGATTTTCATGCATTAGTATTTGACAGATTACGTGGGATTTCAGACATGGTGTCAAAGAGAAAGATGCTCAGTATGCTTTGACATTTCATCATGAATAGACTTACTAACGAGCAACGCTTGCAAATCATTGAATTTTATTACCAAAATCAGTGTTCGGTTCGAAATGTGTTTCGCGCTTTACGTCCGATTTATGGTCTACATAATCGACCAAGTGAGCAAACAATTAATGCGATTGTGACCAAGTTTCGCACTCAGTTTACTTTATTGGACATTAAACCAACCACACGAATGCGTACAGTGCGTACAGAAGAGAATATTGCGTCTGTTTCTGAGAGTGTGGCTGAAGACCGTGAAATGTCGATTCGTCGCCGTTCGCAGCAATTGGGTTTGTGTTATTCGACCACATGGAAGATTTTACGCAAAGATCTTGGTGTAAAACCGTATAAAATACAGCTCGTGCAAGAACTGAAGCCGAACGATCTGCCACAACGTCGAATTTTCAGTGAATGGGCCCTAGAAAAGTTGGCAGAAAATCCGCTTTTTTATCGACAAATTTTGTTCAGCGATGAGGCTCATTTCTGGTTGAATGGCTACGTAAATAAGCAAAATTGCCGCATTTGGGGTGAAGAGCAACCAGAAGCCGTTCAAGAACTGCCCATGCATCCCGAAAAATGCACTGTTTGGTGTGGTTTGTACGCTGGTGGAATCATTGGACCGTATTTTTTCAAAGATGCTGTTGGACGCAACGTTACGGTGAATGGCGATCGCTATCGTTCGATGCTAACAAACTTTTTGTTGCCAAAAATGGAAGAACTGAACTTGGTTGACATGTGGTTTCAACAAGATGGCGCTACATGCCACACAGCTCGCGATTCTATTGCCATTTTGAGGGAAAACTTCGGACAACAATTCATCTCAAGAAATGGACCCGTAAGTTGGCCACCAAGATCATGCGATTTAACGCCTTTAGACTATTTTTTGTGGGGCTACGTCAAGTCTAAAGTCTACAGAAATAAGCCAGCAACTATTCCAGCTTTGGAAGACAACATTTCCGAAGAAATTCGGGCTATTCCGGCCGAAATGCTCGAAAAAGTTGCCCAAAATTGGACTTTCCGAATGGACCACCTAAGACGCAGCCGCGGTCAACATTTAAATGAAATTATCTTCAAAAAGTAAATGTCATGAACCAATCTAACGTTTCAAATAAAGAACCGATGAGATTTTGCAAATTTTATGCGTTTTTTTTTTAAAAAAAGTTATCAAGCTCTTAAAAAATCACCCTTTATTACGGCGCCGGTTCGGGGGTGTGATTTATCATTGTCAATGCATTTTTGCTTTTATTTGTTTACCGGTTAGACACCTTGATATTTATTATTCGCAGTATATGCTCATGTAATTTACACGATTTTAATTAGTTACAGTTTTTGTTTGCGATTCTAAATTTTAAAACTTTGTTTTTAGATGACATACATACTAATATAATAAAATAAATATTTTCGTAGAATCATAGATCAGTAGAAATTTATTTAAAATTCTGTATCTCAGCAACAAAGGCTTAAATCGATGCAGAACCACACCTAATTTCCATAGCACTTCATTTTGTAGGCAAATTATTCAAATATGTGTAAGGAAAAGATCGAAATGTGTGACAACGATGTTAACAAAATTACTAAATTCGCTCTATATAATTAATATGTTATTCTTAGTTTCGTATACCGACTAACATCGTGTTTGTCGTTTATTTTTCTAGTAATTTATTAGTATAGTCGAAAAAATGTCGCGATTTAATACAAATTTTTGACCGAGATGAATATTTTGAGTTACTGTAAAAAATTAATCGCACAACAAATATGCGCGATTTAATTCCACTTTTTTTTATCCAGACGAATATTTTAAGCTACTGTAAAACATAATCGGCCCAAAGAAAGTTTTGCTCAGATAAATATTTTAAGTTACTGTAAAAAATTAATCGCACAACAAATTTTCGCGATTTATTTCCAATTCCTGACCCAAACGAATATTTTAAGTTACTGTAAAAAAATAACCGCATAAAAAATTTCCGAAATATAATACCAATTTTTTACTCAGATAAATATTTTTAGTTACTGTAAAAAATAATCTACCAAAAATTTTTCGCAATTTGATTCCAACTCTTGATCGAGCTGAATACGTTAAGTTACTATAATGAATTAATCACACACAAAATTTTTCGCGATTTATTAACAATTTTTGACCGAATTGAATATTTTAAGTTACTGTAAACAGCACAAATAGCGCTTGTTCTGAATATTCCGAAATTAGCTCACATTTTCTTTAGATCACCTATAACTTTTATACCAGCCAACTGCTGAAACCTTTTAAGAGTGTCGAATCGAATAAACAACAAGAAAAAACGTTAACTTCGGTTGCACCGAAGCTAAATACCCTTCACAGGTGCATTTCTGTTAGTAACTATGTGTCCAGTTTGTATGGAATCTATATGCTATAGTAACCCGTTCTGAACAAGTTTTTTAGATTACATTGTTACCTTAAAAAATAATCTATACCAAATTTCGTGAATATTTCTTGTCAAATGTGAAAGTTGTCCATACAAGAACTTGATTCCGATCGTTCAGTTTGTATGGCAGCTATATGTTATAGTTAACCGATCTGAACAATTTCTTCGGAGATTACATTGTTGTCTTAGAAAATAATATATACCAAATTTCGTGAATATATCTTGTCAAATGTGAAAGTTGTCCATACAAGAACTTGATTCCGATCGTTCAGTTTGTATGGCAGCTATATGTTATAGTTAACCGATCTGAACAATTTCTTCGGAGATTACATTGTTGTCTTAGAAAATAATATATACCAAATTTCGTGAATATATCTTGTCAAATGTGAAAGTTGTCCATACAAGAACTTGATTCCGATCGTTCAGTTTGTATGGCAGCTATATGCTATAGTTAACCGATCTGAACAATTTCTTCGGAGATTACATTGTTGCCTTAGAAAATAATATATACCAAATTTCTTGAATATATCTTGTCAAATGTGAAAGTTTTCCATATGAGAACTTGATTCCGATCGTTCAGTTTATATGGCAGCTATATGCTATAGTGGTCTGATATCGGCCGTTCCGACAAATGAGCAGCTTCTTGAAGAGAAAATGACGTCTGCAAAATTTCAAAAGGATATCTTAAAAACTGAGGGACTAGTTCGTATATATACAGACAGACGGACAGACAGACGGACATGGCTAAATCGACTCAGCTCAACATACTGATCATTTATATATATACTTTATAGGGTCTCCGACGCTTCTTTCTGGGTGTTACAAACTTCGTGACAAACTTAATATACCCTGTTCAGGGTATAATTAGCATTAATAGATTGACAGCGTTATTTTAGCCTTACTTTTATTATAAGTAATTGTTACTAATTTTTTAATTTTATTTAAATTTTGTTTACATAATGTTTGTTTTCCAAATGCTCATCACTTCTAACGCGATTGCATTTATGTGAAATGCTTTCTCATACTAATTTACACACGCATTCGTAGATGTTTATGCTCGCGGCCACATTTCGGGGTCACACACTTTTTCTAGCACAATGACTTTGTTCAATGTAATTATCAGCACACGCTTACATACGTACAAGTGCAAGTATTTACGCGATTCATTCACGTTCTTTGTACATTTAATCATGCCTGCAAATCCATACTTATATACATAGATAGATAAGTAGCCGAAACACGTGTGTGTAAATTTATTTAAAATTTGATTTAATCACTTCACGCTCAAGTGTCAATGCACACAATTTGTTTTCGTATATTCGAACATATATTATATCTACGTAGATATATTCCGGTGTCTGCCGAAAACCTTTCAACGTTCTGTTCATTCCTTTGTGCAGGAGCATGTTGAACAAGCGATTATTAAGTAATTTATATCGCTGAGAATTTTCGAGCGTTTCCCCTGTGTAAATGTGATTTATTTTGGGTGAAAAGCATAACATATTTTATTTATTCAATATAAGTATATATTTTTTATAAAATGTTATATGTATATCTAATTATAAAATTTTTATTTCTGGATTTTCTTTGAACATAGTTTAAATTCAGTATAATTTTGTGTAGTCGAAAAAGTCTTTTCGTATTTTTAATCAAACGATTTTTTATATTGAATTTTTGAAACCAATGCTTTCAATATTTTTCTTTTTTATTAGTCTTTATTATTTTTCTAATTTCTGTAATTTTTTTTTATTTTTTCCGTTAATTTTATATTTTTCCTTGAGCACTAATAACCTTGCAATTGTTATTATCTTGTCGCCTTTGCTGTAACTTGTCTCTAAACACTTGACACGTGTCCAGCTTTTTACATTTTTGTAAAGCTCATTGAAAATATCTTACCTTGAAGTACAAACAAAAAACAAATTATATATGTATGGGCATTTTTTCGTATTTTTTGTGTAGTGTCGTAAATAATAACCCTTTTTAAATATTATTAGCACAAATTTCTTGGTAAATATTTACTTGACACATTTTTAGCCATTTTTAAACTAATTGAAATAGTTGTTAAGGAAATTTTTTTTCTGAAAAATACTTCAAAATTCCTTTGACAAAATATATTAAATGCGCCATTAAGTCTGTAACACCCAGAAGGAATCGTCTTTTTTTGCAAGTGAGGGTGTGGAAAATACCTTCCACATCATTAATGCTATCGTCACAGCAACCATATGTGCCACTTGCAGGTCACTAAAAACCCCCCTCTAAGTAACCGTAGCCCACCCTGGAACCACATTTGCAGTACTTTAGGGTGGCGTTCCATTTTTTTTTTTTCATTGAGAGATTTACATCTACGCATCTGCGTCCAGTTCCCACTTTTTTTATTTAGCTCCCACAGCCTTTTCCTTTCGTAAGCTAGGAGATCAATTAGGGTATGATAACTAGTATTGCATCAGCTGATCTGACCTGATTACCTGTTCGGTAAGCTGATGCAACTCTGAGGGCTATGGTGCGGTGTACTCTGGCCACTACTTTCCACCGGTTTTTCTTTTTAAGGACGTCTATCCAGGTCTTAGTTTCGCATAATATGTCGCTGATTTTCGTCGACATTATGAAAGGAAAAGTCCTTGGCTGGGCCCCTTATTCCCCCCAGTATAACATATAAACTGACTTATTAAAATCAAGATTTTCTATGAAAATGATACGAGATATCTTTATGAAATTTGTTGTTGTTTCTTAATCCTTTAATACCCCCTTTATGGTTTAAGAAATGCACCTGTGTAGGGTAATATATCTACGGTGCAGCCGAAGTTAAAGGTATAGTTTTGATGATGACTCATATTGTATTTAACATCTTGAGAAATGCCACGTGCAACCCAAAATTCTGATGTCATAATCTTGCCAGCCGATTTTTGCACCTTTTCAGGCTTTGGATTCGCTTTATAACGTGCAGTCCGATCGGCTGATAGTCAATTCACTCCGTTGAGAAATGATGGAGCTATGTTTCATTTATTGTCATCTAACGACGCAAAAATTCGGTTTTATTACAATTAAATAGCTTCAAACACTGCTCAATCATCAATTCGATGTTGTTTTTGAAGGATTGTGAGTTCGCGCGACATCCACTTTGCACAGAGCTTTCGCGTTCCCAAATATTCATTCACGTTCCTGTGATATCTTCAGAGTTTCAGCTATTCCAAACAACTTCACTTTATGGGCATCCGAAATTATTTCAGGACTTTTTTAATGCTTTCGTCGGTAGCAGTCTCTTTAGGGCATCCACTGTCTTCATAGGCCTCGGCGCTCATTTCGCCTCGTTTAAACTTATTAAAAAACTTTTGAATGGAAGATTTCGCTGGTGCAGAGTCCAAATAATGTTGATCATTTCAAACCTTGCCTTTAACAATATTTTTTACAACAAAATGCAATGTTTTATTAACATCTGATCCATTTCTTGTAAACCAACACAAGTTGCTTTACATCACTTTTTTGCGAAACAGTTACAATTTTGCTATAGTGGAGCGTTCCGGAAGTCCTTTCGCCTGTCAACTTGTTTAATTACTTATCCATACCCACAATAACCTGTCATTACTGCCAAGCAGATTAATTAAAAGCTGGCAAATGTCGCCAATCAATTAAATTAATTTGTTTACAAACGTTTAGAAACTGATACTAAGAAAAGTAAGGTAAATACAAAAAACAAACTTAAGCGATAATAGAAACTAATATCAGAAATTAACAAATGCACTGTAATAGATTTGTGGAAAGTTTTGTTGGTCTACACCTAAAAAGTAAACATGACAGGTAACAGAGAGTGTACGATATTCTCACTTGCATACTTTATAGAATACATACTTTATAAAAGTTTGTAAAGATAAATACATACACAGGATTTTCAGCAAATAGCCAATAAATGAAAGTTAAATGATTAGAAACGCAAAAACTCTAATGTAAAATCATAAGGTTAAATAAGAACATTTACGCTAAAATATTTCTACAAAAAACATTACAAACAAATACGTAATAAGTTACTTAAATATTAAAACCAATGACATATAATTATATTAACATACATATGTGCACTTAAGTAATAGAAGCTCATTAGTGTAGTAATTCACTCAACCGCAAGATTCTAACCAATGTCAGAGTCATCCTGCAATGCAAATGATTTATGCAAACAATCAATGCAGCTCTGTGGACTGGAAGAAAAAAATCAATGAACGGCACGTTTTGCTGTCAATGACTGCTAAGGATGTAAATAAACCAAACAAAACAAAAAATGTACGAAAATCGAACAAAAAATCTAAGTAGGTGCGTATATTTGCCTGGTGATTGCCCTTTGGAAGTGGGAAGAAGCAAATCGGTGAAGGAAAAACATGGCAAATCGCGTGTTGTGACCAAGAACGCGTAAAATTTCTGCTGTACAAATAAACAGTGTTTAACTTTTCTACGCTTATTTGCCGCCTAATTGCGTACATTTTGACATACATACAGACAGAGCGGTGAGCATTGCGCTTTTCTTGACTTGACCATGTAGACAGACCGTTTATAGACATTGGTTTCAATAGTGAAAGTGCCTATTGTGGGTTGCGTTAATAATAAATGTTAATTACGTTGATTACTGGAAAAATTGGTGCATACTTTGTCTGTAAAAAAAAATGAAAATATTTGTTTTTTTAGCTTCGCTATTATTTTCATATATCATAGGCTTTATACGTGCAAAAACAGTTTCAGTGTAGAAATTTAGATCTAAACATTTAAAATTACATTTGGCTAATTTCTTCTGATGAGATCAAAAGGGTTAAGTCTATATTTTAATTAGGATAAGATAGAAGATATTTGTTTACAAAGGGGGTTATTTATAACAGCATAAGTCAAAATGGATTTTATTTTATTTTGAAATGAGTTCAGTGCTATCACGTTTTACGCGTTCTACGTACGATTTCTTGAACGATTATAACTTCAGTCATAGAAATTAACAACCTTCACGAATAAGTCACCACAAACCAAATATGTATTTATATACTATACACTCTGTTTTCCAGTCTCTACCAGATTTAGTCACTATCTGGCCACACTTATTGTGATGAAATTGCGATTTTTTACTTTCGATTTTTGTTTTGATAACAAAAACGTTTTATATGCATGAACTAATTTTTAAAATATTTTCCACTCAATACCGTTGCTTAAAGTTGATGGTCAAAGTTGCCATAACACACACTTATCACTTGAATTAGAACAAAAAATTAATAATTATGATTGGACACCGTTCAACGTTCTTATATTTCTCTCTAACGAATACAAATGTAATCGCACATCAGCAATTGCTCGCTGACGTTAAGCGTTTTTCATGCGCCACCTGCATGGTTGCTCCTGATAGGCGTCCATTGTGGTCTTTCACAACATCATGGGTCAATAAACAAAGTCGCAAAAAACAGTTTCTATGAAATGCCAAGAAAGTGTTCGTAATTTTCGACGTATTAGTTAAAAATTCTAGACTGAGCTGGTTTGCATTTTGAGAATGCGAGAAGCAGAACTAATTTGCTAATTGTTTTGCAGGAAAATATGGTTTTTGTTTTTAATTTTTTAAATTTTTATTAAAAAAAATAATGTTGGATGTGTTTTTTTTTTTAATCCCAACAAAATGGTCTGAAAGGTCTTTTCATAATTTTTTTTTTTTAATATGGCTTTATAATTCGACCTAATCTTCATCTATAGTAATACATTTGCTGCAAGGCATGCCCTACATTTCGATACCATTTCATTAGTGTCAAGTTGAGAGACCTTTAAAATAGGCGTTTGTTTCCATCTTGATCTTCCAGCATTTCTGTGAAAACCTTTCCCAGCGAGGCACTTTTTGAGCACAGGAAATTTTTTTGACTGCTCTTTTGTCGCTCTCATAAAAGATAGCGAGACTTATGGTAAATTACCCTCAATAAATTAAACTTTTCTAATTCCAATAACGTTTTGACGTAATTCCACATATACTAATATATGATGTTTACATGCATTAATATTATATTATATACACAATTGCAACCGATCAACAATAAATCTGTAAATTACCATCTACTTTTATTATGCAGCCCCTTTGAATGCTGGCAATTTCCCAATTCAATTTATAACGGGTGATCCTTTAGAGGTACTTTTTTCAAGATCCTTTCTTGACAGATCACGCGTGAGGCGTGTCAACTCGGACTGACTACGGAACGACTTGGCGCATTTTACGTCGAGATCTTAAATTGAAAGCGTACAAAATACAACTTTTGCAAGAACTGAAGCTGCTCGCTCTATGGGCTCTTGAAAAGTTCCAAGAAGTTCCAATGTTTTCAAACCAAATTTTGTTCCACGAAGAGTCTTATTTCCGGCTCTATGTGTATGTAAACAAGCAAAATTGCCGCATTAGAGGCGAAAACCAACTGAAGAGATTTAATAGCCGCCATTTCATCCAGAAAAAACAACAGTTTGGTGTTGTTTCTGGACCAGTGGAATCATCGGCCCATATTTCTTCAAAAATGATGCCGCTGAGAACGTAACCGTCAATGGCGACCGTTATCGCGCCATGATAACCGACTATTTGATGGTTGAAATTGAAGCTCGTCATCTCGACGACCTTTAGTTTCAACAAGACGGCGCCACTTCCCACACATCTTATCAATCAATTGATTTATTAAGAGAACACTTTGGTGAGCAGATAATTTCACGTTTTAGGGCGGTCGATTGGCCACCAAGATCGTGTGATATGACACTATTAGGCTTTATCTTGTAATGTTTAAAGTCTATGCAGACAATTCTGCTTCGATTCAGGCCTTAAAGCAAAACATTACACGGATTATTAGCCAGTTACCAATCGAAATGCTCGAACGAGTCTTCGAAAATTGGGCATTTGAAAGAGATAATCTTCAAAAAATAAAAAAAAATAATTCTTTCGAATGATAATAAGTTCAAAGCTTCTGTGTTTTTTCTTCAAAAATGTAGGGAACCTCGAAATGTAACACCCTTTAAATCGCACATGACGCCACCATGCTACAAGCAGCTGCAATCGATTACAATACATGAAATCACAAACAATTAGAGCCATCTGTGGACTAGTATATAATATATTTTCCTGTAATTAAGGCATTTCATCAACTTTTGGCGGATATTAATAGCTTGAGTCAAAATTCGCAAACATGAAAGTTAAATGACTCACGAATTTGAGGCGCATTTAAAAGCTTTCAATGCATTATAAAACGTAATTCAACAAGCTTACATTAGGCTATAACTTTGACATGGCGCCAATGACAATGAGGCCCTGTCATTACGGATAAGATGTAATTTTATTCTTTATACCCTGAATAATATATATATATGACACGGTTTTTGAGATATAGATCTGAAATTTTGTACATATTCTTTTCTCTTCAAGAAGTTGCTCATTTGTTGGAACCACCCATATTGGAGCACTTTAGCATATGGCTACCATACAAACCGAACGATCGCATTCAAGTGCTTGTATGGAAAGTTTTTTTTATTTGATGAGATATTGTCAAGAAATTTGGCATATGTTATTGTCTAAAGTATTGATGCAATCTAGGAAGAAATTGTTTAGATCGGATTGATATAGCATATAGCTGCTATACAAACTAGACACTCGAAATCAAGTGCTTGTATGGAAAACTTTTTAATATGAGGAGATATCTTCACGAAATTTAGCATAGCTTATTTTCTAAAGCAATGGTGCAAATTCCGAAGAAATTATTTAGATCGGTTCACTGTAACATGTAGCTGCCATACAAACTGAACGATCGGCATCAAGTGCTTGTAAATAAACTTGAACCTGTGAAGGGTATTAGAGCTGCTGTGCAGCCGTTTTTTCTTATTTTCATGCTAACTTTTTTAAATTTCAATAATTATTTAATTATGATAATTAAACGTAAAATTATTCCGGTCACATTGACCTAGTGGTAATCATTCACATATACAATTTTATTACTTCATCTGATAAGTAAAAAATTATTATTCGTCAAATATGTTTACTTTTTCTTTTAAATATTATACAACATTTTTATCTTAAATAAAAATATTGATAAAGAGCACACTGCAAATATTGTCGAAATCCATACGCTCTCCCCTGAGAACAGCTGACTCATGTAAACCGCAGTAGTGCACACAAATGCATGCCATTAATGTTCTGTGTTTTGTATGAATCGCAAATTAGCAAATTTTACTTAAGCGAAATGCATTTGTTGTTTGAAAATTCACACTTTCTGTTTGTTTTTACACAATTTATTTTTAAGTTAAAAAAAAGACTTGTTTTTGTTTACAATTATCGCCACTTTTGTGCACTATGTAAATTGGTAACAGCTCATGGATTGCACAACAGCTGCATTTAATTGTTAATTTCTTTTGCTTTTTTCATTAGCAAACTATTCGACGAAAAACTATTTTCATGCTTAAGTGTATTTGTTGTAAGTGCACGCCAGCAAAACAATTAGAAATATCTTAAGGGAATTTATCTGATTATTTTCACTTTTTTTTGTGTAGATATCGTCTGCTTAGTTCAATTTATAATAGTTGTATACGGTTTCGCACACTTTAGAGACTGGCGAATCGAACAAACAACTGGTATAATTTCAATAGACTGATATAAACAAAAGAGATGTGGCGAATCTATTAAAATTGCTAAAATATCTGCTATGGGAATTTAACAGAATTTCTTAAAGGATTACATGAGTTTCCTCGGATAAGAAAGCCTTTTTTTAAACAGTTTTTCTCATATAAAAAATAAAATTTTTATTAGAATTTTTTTATTGTTACAAACATAGACTATTAACAAGGAAATTCTGAAATTTTTGAAAAAAAACCCGGCCATTGCGACGCTATATATATATCCCGCGTTAGCAGGATAACTCCTTACAAAATCACCTAAAGTGAAGAAATATGTGTTTTAGTTAAAACCTTAACTTAGAACTTGGAAGAAGGAACGAAAACTGAAAATTGGATTTTTGTCCGACATTTTTACAAAAAAAAAAATTTAACTTTCAAAGTGAAGAAATATGTGTTTTAGTTAAAAACTTAACTTAGAACTTGCAAGAAGGAACGAAAACTGAAAATTGGATTTTTGTCCGACATTTTTACAAAAAAAAAATTAAACTTTCGCGATATTTTTTTTTTTTCAAATAGTTGTAACCGAAAAAAATACGCGACTGTACTTCGAAGCGTGCGTGCACCGACTGGACTCGGTAGAAGTCGTTCCTAGCTAACGAACGAGCGGGTGGTCAACTGTCTCCGAGCACCTGGAGAGTCAGGACAAACATTTGCGCGCGACGTGTTTCTGTGAGTGGTGCAAGCCGAAAATGTAGCGTTCGTTAGAGCAGAGGTACGCGATTAAATTCTGTGTGAAACTCGGTAAATCTGCGACGGAGACGTTTGATATAATCAAGCAGGCTTACTCAGATGTTGCTTACCCAGTATGATTCCGAGACAAAGAGGCAATTTTCCGAGTGGCACACGCCGGCGTTTCCTGGCCCAAAAAGGGAAGAATGATCAAATCCAAAGTGAAAACGATGCTTATTGTCTTTTTTGACATCAAAGGCATCGTCCACGATGAATTTGTTCCTTTTGGACAAACCGTCAATGCCAAGTTTTACGTGGAAGTCCTCTAGAGACTCAAACGAAGGGTCAATCGGGTCCGACAAGACATCGCAGCCGATTTGAAGTTGCACCACGACAACGCCTCGGCTCACACCACCTGTCTTGTGAACAGCTAACCAAGGCCGGCATCCCAACGCTTTTGCAGCCGCTCTGCAACCCAAATGTGGCCCCCGGACTTTTTTTTGTTTCCTTGCCTGAAAACACAGATGCATGACAATCATTTTGAGACGACAGAGGGGATTCAAGCAGCATACACCTCTACTCTCATGGCTATTCAGAAGAATGCCGTCCGTGACGCCTTCAATGCTAAGAAATCTCACTGGCAGCGCTGCATCGACGCAGAAAGAGCCTGCTTTGAAAGTTTTAAAGTAATTGTAGCGATTGGTTCAATATTTTTTTTTCAAATCGACTTAGTCCTATTACTTTCCGGACAAACCCTGTTGTTTCTTAGCTTTTGAGATATCGACTGGAAATTTTGCATCCATCCTTTTCTCAACCAAAATCTGCTCATTTGTCGGAATGGCCGATATCGTACTATAATAGCATATCGGAATATAGTTTGCATAGAAAACTTTTTAATTTGCTGAGATGTCTTCTCGAAATTTAGATTTGTTATTGCTTAGTGATGCAATCTCCACAGAATTACAGTTCGGAGCATATACATAGCTGTCAATTTGTTTCGATCAAAGTTCTTTAATATATACATATACGAACTAGTCCCTCAGTTTTTAAGATATCCTTTTGAAATTTTGCAAACGTCATTTTCTCTTCAAGAAGCTGCTCATTTGTCGGAACGGCCGATATCGGACCACTATAACATATAGCTGCCATATAAACTGAACGATCGGAATCAAGTTTTCATATGGAAAACTTTCGCATTTGACAATGTATCTTCCTAAAATTTGGTATAGATTATTTCCTAAGGCAACAATGTAATCTCCGAAGAAATTGTTCAGATCGGTTAACTATAGCATATAGCTGCAATACAAACTGAACGATCGGAATCAAGTTCTTGTATGGAAAACTTTCACATTTGACAAGATATATTCACGAAATTTGGTATAGATTATTTTTTAAGGTAACAATGTAATCTCTAAAAAACTTGTTCGGAACGGGTTACTATAGCATATAGCTTCCATACAAACTGGACACATAGTTACTAACAGAAATGCACCTGTGAAGGGTATTTAGCTTCGGTGCAACCGAAGTTAACGTTTTTTCTTTTTATATACACCGTTTTAGATACATTGATATTGTAAATTAAATTATCTTAATTATGCATAATAGACTTGTTTGTTACACCATATACATATTTTCTATGTAGAATAATCACGCTTTGCAATCTGATAGCTAATAATAATTGTGAGCTGTGGTGCAGCACCGCAAACTAACAATAGCCAAGCAGCAAGTCAAGTTCATAGCTATACTTCTGTCAATTCAGTGCAAATAGCTTACACAGCAGCTCTGTACATACATAAGATATATGTATGTATGCAATGCTGAAAGCGCATTTACAAGTGCGCCTTAGAAATATCACATTCCACTTTTATGTGTAATTTAGCTAAGTACATACATAAGTATATGTATATAGATTTTTTGCATTTCCTATAATTCCTATAATTTTACTGCAATGCATTGTTCCACGATTGGCTAGGCAGTTGCTGCAGCGATAACGATGTGATTGATTGCCAATGCACTTAATTTGTCATATATACGTGCATATACATATGTATCAAATTAACTGACGTCACAAATCGTATGATTTATTGAAATATAATAAAATTGTGAAAAAGGCTATAATCAATTAATCGCCGTCAAAGGAAACTCGCAATATTGTATACATACATACATATGTACATATTTATGTACTTACATATACACATTTACATATGTATACTATTTAGTCTACAGTTACTCCCGACTCATGTGACTTGTTGTTGTTTTTAAAAAAGATTCGAAACAAAGCATGTGTTTTTCAAACGTCTCGCAGCTTATATTACTTCAATGCGTATTGCATTAAACTGTCTGCCTGCCACCACGATTTGTACAACACACTTCGGTACTGTTATTTTTGTATGTTTTTTTTTTTTTTATTGTTTATTCTTGTGTATTTTTGTCTCAAAAATTTCATATTTCCATGCCGGCTTACGTCAAACAGTATACTTATGTCTCACTGTGTCCGTCTGTCTGCTGTTCTATTTTCAGACTTGGCTTGACGACCGAGCCGTTATTGCCCTGTGACCAAGCTTTCGAAAGATTTAAGTCAATTGAGCCGGTATTTGTTCCTTAAATGCTGTTATCACTAAACGTCAAACTGGTTTGACATTTTGAGGTTATCAGTAGCCGTCCGTTGTCACCCTAGGCAAAACCGGTTTGAGTCGGTTTGTGGTTGGTTTTACATTTTGTTTTGATTTGGTGTTTTATTTTTCTTCATTAAAACAAAAAAAAAAAAAAACTTGTGCGAATGAGGCACGTCAGTTCGTTCCTCTCTTGTTCGATTTTCTCCCACTCCGTTAGGGATGAGTGAGTGATAGTGATAATGTAGTCTTTATTTTGCCTTATATTTGTTATTAAACTGTTTATATTGATTTTAAAGAAAATTTTATTTATTATTTTTGTTTTGTCTCAATTATAAATACATTTACATATGTATGTTTTTTGTTGTATGGCTTTAAAGCCTATATTCATTATTATTATTGTTTCTTATTTATTTTTATTGTCTGTTTTCTATTTTAAAATTTTTTTTTAACTTTATTTTTCATGTTTTTTTTATTTGCGTTATCATTAGTATACGTTTTCCAGTCTTCTTGGATTCTCTTTTTATATACGTATATATTTATGTATGTATGTATTATATAATACTTTATATTTTTATTATTTTTATATTGTTATGATTTATGACTTCTTTCGACTGTTATGACTTTAACTTTTCCTTTTACTTTCTGTTTTCCACTTCTTTGTGGTACTATTTGCTTACTGGCACTAGAACTTTCTATTTATTATCGACCAAACCATGCAATTGTGTATTAATTTAGATAAGCGAGTTGAAAGTAACGGGTGATTTTTTTGAGGTTAGGATTTTCATGCAGTAGTATTTGACAGATCACGTGGGATGTCAGACATGGTGTCAAAGAGAAAGATGCTCAGTATGCTTTGACATTTCATCATGAATAGACTTACTAACGAGCAACGCTTGCAAATCATTGAATTTTATTACCAAAATCAGTGTTCGGTTCGAAATGTGTTTCGCGTCCGTGTCCGATGAGCGATGAGGCTCATTTCTGGTTGAATGGCTACGTAAATAAGCAAAATTGCCGCATTTGGGGTGAAGAGCAACCAGAAGCCGTTCAAGAACTGCCCATGCATCCCGAAAAATGCACTGTTTGGTGTGGTTTGTACGCTGGTGGAATCATTGGACCGTATTTTTTCAAAGATGCTGTTGGACGCAACGTTACGGTGAATGGCGATCGCTATCGTTCGATGCTAACAAACTTTTTGTTGCCAAAAATGGAAGAACTGAACTTGGTTGACATGTGGTTTCAACAAGATGGCGCTACATGCCACACAGCTCGCGATTCTATGGCCATTTTGAGGGAAAACTTCGGACAACAATTCATCTCAAGAAATGGACCCGTAAGTTGGCCACCAAGATCATGCGATTTAACGCCTTTAGACTATTTTTTGTGGGGCTACGTCAAGTCTAAAGTCTACAGAAATAAGCCAGCAACTATTCCAGCTTTGGAAGACAACATTTCCGAAGAAATTCGGGCTATTCCGGCCGAAATGCTCGAAAAAGTTGCCCAAAATTGGACTTTCCGAATGGACCACCTAAGACGCAGCCGCGGTCAACATTTAAATGAAATTATCTTCAAAAAGTAAATGTCATGAACCAATCTAACGTTTCAAATAAAGAACCGATGAGATTTTGCAAATTTTATGCGTTTTTTTTTTTAAAAAAGTTATCAAGCTCTTAAAAAATCACCCGTTATAAATAAACTATTTTTGTTTACTTGACAAAACTAATTAAATTCATTCATGCGCACAGTGGTCGGTAGCACAACTCAAGCAAAGATAAATTATAATTGACTAGTTTGTTTTTTGGCAAGATAAAAATTAACTATAAATAATATTGGATTTCTCGAACAAACTTTAAACTACAAAAAAAGGCAAAAACCTAGCCCTAACCTATATCACATAGGGTCACAAAGGTGCAGCGCTCTGAATAATTCCAGGAGCCTGCTGGGCGCGACTAAGTTGATGTGATCCCTGTCCAAGTAGATTTAATCTAGGGTCTTGAGCTTGCTTCTGCTAATTGCTGGCCAATTCAGAATCAAGTGTTTTGGGGTGTCCTGTTCCATGTCGCGGAAACGGCAGTTTGCGCAAGAGACTGTAGCCATGTTGGACAAATGCTTCTTGAGCCTGCAGTGCCCTGTATAGAACGCAACAAGGAGGCGGAATTTGTGTCGGGTCAAGTTGTTCATCTCCTTAAACCTTGGAAGGTTGTACCTTTCCAGAAGCAATCTGCTGCCAATGATGTTCCCTCCCCACCATGTTGTTCGTCGGCCAGCTCATTGCCGGCCAAGCCATTATGCCCCGGCACACAGATTTGTGTACCCGGTTGAACACTGATGGACGGTTCAGGCTTCCTGTATACTCCTCTCCTCCGCTAAAAGCGATTTAACTTCACACGCTGAGATCGCCTTTAGTGCCGCTTGACTGTCGCTAAGTATGACTATGCGCTGGCTGCGATTGCTGCGAGGGAGATTGAGTTCTGCGCACTGACTTATAGCAAAGACTTCTGCTTGAAAGATGCTCGGAAAACCTCCGATTGCTCCAATGCCTTTTGGTGTTTTCGAGCCTTCAGTATACCATTGGATTGTGCTACCCCTCAGCAATATGTCGAGCGTGTCATTCCACTCCGCCTTACAGCCGAAAGTAATTTTAAAATTATTTGTAAAATTAATCCTCTTTATAACGCCGCCCCTTGAATGAAGGGCCAGTGGTATGGTTTCCGCCTAGGGTCTTCATTTGTTGAGACGACATTATCTTCCGTTCACCGAAACCCTCTGCTGCCATTAGCAACACGGTGAGTTTCGCTACCTGTTTGATCACTTCATGCCGTGGTGTGAGCTCCTGCAAGACTTTAAGTGCTGCATTGGGGTAAGTTCACATTGCCCATGAAGCGCAGACCCAGGCAAGCCTTTGTAGTTCGATAGCTGAAGGCCTACCGAGGACTCGTTGCCTTATGATACCTAACTGGCAGTCCCAGGATTTGCCGACTAGACATCTGCAAATCATGAGTACTTTGGTGGCTTTGGACAGCGGTAAATCCACATGCTTACTCCACCGTAAGATTGAATGTAATGTGATGCCAAGGAATTTGACCTCTTTAGACACCTCCAACTCCCTGCCACCGAGTGTTAGGGAAACGAAATTTTACAAACCAATTTTGGATTGGCGTTCGGTCAACACGTCTGCTCGGTATAATTTTCGCGTTGCTTGAACTGCATTTTTACGCTTTTCATAATAAAACAGTAAAATTTGACGAAAATGTTGTTTTCGAAATTTCATCGTCATAGAGCACCAAAAAAAAATTTTACAAACAAGCCTTGCACACAACCAAATTTACAGCATCGACAACAATTCGATTAAGCAAAGGTCAGCTAATTGATCCTGTGCGAAAAGGCTATTACGACTATATGTGTTACCGAAGCATTCAATATCTTAAAATATGTTAAGCTCTAAAATTTGTGCCATAAAAATTATCATGCTATAGAAAGTTAATGTAAAAATTTTAAATTATAGCAACCAAATATTTTAACATTATGCTTATTTTTGTTCACAATATACTATGTATGCTATAATTTAAACTTTTTATAGTAACTTTTTGTAGCAGAAAAAAGGTGTAATGCATCATAAATTATGATTAAAATGAATGACTGAATTATTCAATATCTTCAAATTTTTTTGCTTTAACATTTGTGCTATAAAAATTAGCATGCTATAAAAAATTACCATAAAAGTTTAAATTATAGCATATATACATATATTATAATATAAAAGCATAAAAATGCGTAATGGATCATAAAAAAGTTGCTATAAAAATTTATTTTTTTATATTTTTAATTATAGCGTCTCAATAACTCTTCGCAGCACTTTTTTCGTCTACGTAATTTTCCAGTAGAAATTTTATATTATATTATTATAAGATAATACTCCTAATTATCTTTTTCGAATGCTTTTGCTTGTTATTGCATAACGTGTCTATAATTTTGCTGTCAAAATAAACAGTTTCCTTTGTTATTACCCAAACGTCAACATTCTATAACAGAGATGTTAAAATTAAAAATAAAATAAATATTTTGACATTTTTGTAAATTAGAACTGCGAAAGATAAAACTGCAAATGGCAAACTAAGCACTTATTTGCGGTTCTGCTCGACAAATTGCTATTTGTTCCTTCGCCTGGCGCTCAAATACGTCGGTGATGACGAGACGCACGTCAATTGCGCTTGGTTATTTATAAAGACATTTTTAAAAGCAAATCAAATAAAAATGTGACACAATGTCTTCCTGCCAACAACCGAGAATTTAAACGTAATTTGTCAGATGGCGTGACGCTCAAACGTTACATGTATATTTGTATTTGTATACTATGTACATAACCAAGCCTCCTGTTTATTTTTCAAGACTTGCAACAATATCAATCTATGCGCTTGCTTCATTCATTCGCTGATTGTCGCAAATATGTAATACATATAAATAAACGCATTGATATTTATTTACATATATATATATGTATATGTATTTCATACCTAAATTGCTATAATAATTTTTTTCTTCCTTTTTTTCAGAACTGCTGGCACAGTTGGTGCTGTCGTCACATGCCCCTTGGAAGTGGTTAAGACACGCTTACAGAGTTCCAATGCTTTTCTCGGACCCACACGTCTCGAACCGCCCGGCTCCACTAATGGCGCTAGCGAATTGCTACGACCCGAACAGCGTCGTAAATTGAGCACAACCATTTTGCGTAAGAGGTCACAGCCACAGGTGATTGGGGGTGTGCGTAGGGTAGTACCAATTTTATGCAAATTTTCAATATTTTCATAACTTTTTCGTAGCAAAAATTTAACAATTATTGTTGTTTTTGTAAAATAATATTTAATCTTTGTTTTTAAAACCGTTTTTTTTACTACAGATCATGGCTATTTCACATTGCGGCATCTCATCCACCTCCACAAAGTCAATGAGCATCATACAGTGCTTGAGGTAAGTATAAAGTATAATATATATATTTTTTTGTCGCTTCAAACATGACTATAATGTTTAAAATATTTTTTATTTTATTTTTTCCAGGTACATAGTACAAAATGAGGGTCCACGCGCACTTTTCAAAGGTCTGGGCCCAAATCTCGTTGGCGTAGCGCCATCACGTGCGGTATATTTTTGCACCTACTCACAGACAAAGAATTTTTTAAATAATTTAAGGTGAGTTTCCTATTTTATTTTCGTTTTTCCTAATTGAAAACGCAGCTTCATAAATAAAACTGTTTGAAAATACATTTTTGCACTATACAAGCTATAAAATTCTGGTCAAGTAGAAGAAATTGCACACGCAGCATTTATAAATAACTCTTAAATAATGTATTTTGGCTTTAAACTTAAAATATTTTCATATTATTGACCAATATACGACACAAAAATTTAAAACAAATAATTAAATTTTTTTTTTTTTGAAATCCTAATGAATTAAAATACCATTTTTGATATGGATTTAGTACCACTTGTCAAAGAAAATTTCCCAGTTCCCGTAATGCAAGTTGCTGAAGGCTTTCGTTTGCGTTTTCTAAATATTTATGCAACTTCTGCTTATTAAACCGTTTAATAATAAAGCAAAATATAGTATACGCAGTTTTGTTCTACTGGACTAGTACTAAAAAAATTTCACGTATTCGAAATACATAAATTATTGGCAGATAATGTTAGGAAAATAAAAATATTTAATCGATAAACAATAATGCAGAAAAATGCCTCGAACATGTGGTTACCAGTTGAAATTTACTGCGGAGCACCAATTTGCGTCCATACTTTTAAAAGGTGTACTCGGTATGCTAATTTACTAAGTCAACAAAAGCTGCTCGCTCGTTTACGTAGGTCAAAATAGCATGATAATAATACTATCGTCGCCACTTCTATTAATGTAACTCTTCAAGAATGCAGTATGGCGTGTGGGTCGCGTTCTCACGAAAACACCTCTCTCTCATCGCTTTTGATCTATGCACAGTTTTTTAGTGATTCACTAATTTTACCACTGGTAAAAGTTGCTTATTACAAACAAATTTAATAACATAATTAACAAAAATATTATTTTCGCACAATTTTGTTGCAGTTACATACAAACAGAGTCGCCGCAAGTGCACATCTTGAGTGCAGCCAGCGCTGGTTTCGTCTCCTCCACACTAACGAATCCCATTTGGTTTGTAAAGACGCGCCTGCAGCTAGACTACAATTCCAAAGTGCAAATGACGGTGCGAGAATGCATCAATCGAGTGTATGCACAAGGCGGCATTGCTGGTTTCTACAAAGGCATTACAGCCAGCTATTTTGGCATCTGTGAGACAATGATACACTTTGTCATTTACGAGTTTATCAAATCGAAACTGGTAAGCTGGCGCTCTAATAAAATCTACATATTTTTGCAAATATATATTTATTTCGTTTTTACAGCTTGAAATGCGCAACTCACGTCACGAAGATGTCAAATCATCGAAGGACTTTCTGGAATTCATGATGGCTGGTGCCGTTTCAAAGACTGTAGCATCCTGTATTGCGTATCCACATGAGGTGGCACGCACAAGACTGCGTGAGGAGGGCAATAAATATAATACATTTTTCCAAACATTGCAGACTGTGTGGAAAGAGGAGGGTAGAGCTGGACTTTATCGGTAAGTCGAACAACTAAACTAAAAAAATAAATTAATATAGGAGGAGTAGTGACTGTTGTTGTTATTGTTGGTGTAGATACAGAATATTTGCCGACAATTAATTTTGAGGAATTACACTGAGTTTTCGGTCCTTCGTCGCATTTAAATCCGGCTCCATGCCGGTTACGTAGAAACGATTATCGTGAGAACAGTATTTTAAGTTTTCTTTTCATACTCTGTTATTCGAGAATTTCCACGAAGTTTATAACACCCAGAAGGAGATATTATAAAATATATATCAGTGTAAAAAATAATGGAATGTCTGCTCCATCGTCATCGATTGGGGAATCAGGTTCACCATTTCCTGGTGTTATGCTTTCACTTCTCTTCAGCAGGCTGGAGAAGTGTTCCCTTCATAATTTCAGTATGATTTGGGCATCAGTCACTAGATCACTTCCGGGGGTTCTACAAGAGTATTCTCCGGTCTTGAAACCTTCTGTTAGTCGCCGCCTCTTTTCGTAGAATTCGTCAACCTCTTTATACTCATGCATTTCAGTCTCTTTCCTCTTCAACTCTCGGTATCTAGCCCATCCGGCATAGGTTGTAAACGATTGTAACGTTGCGAGGTAGGCAGTCTGTGTTTCAACACTATAGCATATAGTTGTCATTAAACCCCATCAAAATTAAGATGCATTTCTTCATCAAAGCTACATTTCCATCGTCAAATTGCAAATAAAATTCTCCAACAACTGACCTCGACTGCTAATATTCATAATTGCAAGAAACGAAATGCTTTCTCTGTTTTACGTTCTTACATACTTGTACATATGTATTTCAAATATTCCCATTGTACAATTGCAAGCACAATAAGCTTACACTAATTGACCAAGCACGCTGTAGCCACTTGTATGAGTCGTTGTTGTGTCTATTTTTAATTTGCCTATCTCAATGAAATATAAGGCAAACTCTTCATACCTACACACACACACACATGTTTATAGTACATACATGTTGGCGCTACTTCACACCGTCTATCAAATTCTTAGTTATTTATTTGTTTATATTTTTTTATTGTTTCCTAATGACGCATTAGACTTTTACTCGCCATGAAGTACAATATTCTAAGCAAAGTCTGTTTATTTTTTAATTTTTTTTATATTATATTCTGCTTGTTTGCTAAATTATAATAGACTTTAAATAATCATTTAAATAAAAGCGCAAAAATGCATTTGATGCGTAGAAAATCACGCTTACAATTTGCACTGGTCTTTATGAACACCCTGTGGAATTTCGCCAACCTTTAATGAGCTTGTTTATTAGTTATGCCAATAGTAGTAACTCGTGAATAATTTTATTGTTATTATTATTTGCTTAAATCTACTGCACTTTCCACTCTGGTTGTTCTAATTATTTTTTTGTTATGTGTTATAAAGTTCTAACGATTTCATCAGCTTTAAAAATAGATTTCAAAAGCGTCTAGATAATTTCACAAACTAAAAACTAAAGTTTATTAAAAGTAAACAGTATACATTAAGGCAAAAAAGCACCCGGAAATTGTAATTAAATTCGACGATAAAAATATCGAACAAAGTATTGTCTTAAATTTTGTATTTTTAACCAAATTTCATGTGCGCAATCGTTGCGAATGTTAAAAAAGGCTTACAATGATTTAGTTTTACCAAAAAGACAAGCCTACGAGTGGTACAAAACCTTCAAAGGCAGTCGAGAGATCGTTGAAGACTTGACTCGTTTTGGACGACTTTCGACCTTTTCAATTGATGAAAATATTAAAAAAGTTAAAGATGTGGCAAGTGTGAGTGAGATGGCAAGAGAGCTCGACTTCTCTCGCGAGTTCGTTCGAATATTTTTTTTTGGATATTTTGGGTATGCAACGCGTTCTTGCTCGACTCGTACCGATAAAGCGAAATTTTTTTTTAAACGATTCTGACCAGATTTCGCACCATCGCACTATATTAATTTTACGCCGAAATCAAAGTCGGGGTCTACTTTATCTATTTGCATCCTGAATGTATACTATTAAACTCACGTTTGAGCGCAGTAAAAAATGTTGCCTACATTTAGGCAAAACGTTGTTTAATAACGCGTTTGTTATAGGTTTGTATACAGTTAGAAGGCCGAATGTTTCTTCCAGAATTTTTTCTAAGAAAACTTAAATTTATTGATCCAAAAATTTCTACACATATAATGGTGTCTTTTAACTATATTTTAAGACTTTGTATTAGTAAAAATATTTATGTGGGAAGTAAGTACAGCTGATCTCCGGGAGCTCCTCTCAAAAAAGACGTTTGCGGTGACCACTATATCTCTGAACTGAATGCAATGAAATTAAAACACCAAACAGATTTTGTTAAAGTAATGTTAAATCTAGTAACTAATTGAAGGACTAAGCAAAAAAATGTTGACAAAATGGCGGCTTCTCAAAAAAAATTCGAGTTTTGACCAAAATTTCGAACTTAGATTGTTTATAAAAAAATATATTTATCGGTGAGAAAAAATTTTCAATTAATTACTAAAATATTTTATAATTAAGAAGCTCGTGTTGAAATGTGAGACCAATCGGCTTAGCCGTTTTCGAGTAATGTTGGTCATCGACTTTAAAAACACCATTTTGATAAAAATGCGTTAAAAGTTTGGAATGCACTTCCAGCATTCTGAAACGCCTTTTCAAATTTGCGCGTAACTTCGAAAATATTCACCGGAACGATATGAAATTTTCTGTGTGTACTCTTAAATATATGTATGCAAATTGCGAAAAAACAAAAATCGATTTTCGAAAATTCTAATTGTATAATGTTTGTTCTTTCCGAAAATTGTAATAGTTTATATGCTCTCAAAAAATATGCTCTAAAAAATATTTTTTTTTTATTTATTTTTTTTTTTATTTTTTTTTTTAATATATTTTTTTTAATTAAATTTTTTTTATTTTCTAATATTTTTTTATTTTTTTTTATATATATTTTGTTTTTTTATTTTCTAATATTTTTTTTATTTTTTTTTTATATTTTTTTTTTATATTTTTTTAATTTTTTTTAAATATATTTTTTTTTAATATTTTTTCTATTAAATGTTGTCACATTTTGTAATTTAATTCATAAATATATACAAATATTAACCCCAACTGAAGGTATTAATACATATTACTTGTATTATCTTATCTTTGCAGAGGCTTAGCGACACAACTGGTGCGACAAATACCTAACACAGCCATAATGATGGCCACCTACGAAGCAGTCGTCTATGTGTTAACGCGACGATTCAATAATAAAAGCAATGAATTCTACGACTTCTAGATTTGTTTTCGTTTATGGCTTGTAGCGTGATTAATTTGAGCGGCTATAAGTACAAAAACGCCTACACACATGCACACAACGCTAAAGCGTAAATAAAATGTGTGTATATGTGTTTGTGTGCGAATTAATGTGTGCATATAGGACAGGCGCGTGTGGTCAAGGAGACGTTGTTATTTAAAACTTCTTAGCTACAAAGTTACTATGCAACTTTGTTGCTAAACAAATTATATAATAAAAAGGTGTGACAGTTGCAGCGCACTTCTAGGCGCTTATGAGTAGTAGTTAGAAGACTGCAGAACGCTGATACAAAAATTGTTACAATGCCGTTACCAAGGCGTACAACGAATTGAAAACTATTTTGAAATAGCTTTAAATGCTAGCAATCACACTAATTAATAGAATAGCATGTTGCAAAATGTGCGCAAATTTTTATGATTTCTTTTGTTTTTGTGCAGCAATTAAACAATCAATCAGCCAGTTAATGAACTACTTTCAAGCGTTTTGGCAGGCCAGCACTTGTAAAACACTTAATTTGTGCTCGTAAAGTGAACTTAATAGTCCGCGGCCTGGAGTGCCACAAACATTGTTTTTGTGCAGCAAATTTATATTTGCAATATTTAATTTTTTTTAATTTTTGTGTTTGTTCTTTTTTGTTTTACTTAATATATATTGTTTGAACACAATTTTTGAATTTGTTGTGTTTAATATATTTTTTCTTCAGATCTATAGTATAGATCTTGCGGCTATAATATAAATTTATATATTTATATGTATTATGCAACAAAAAAATGCTAAACACACACACACAGACTCACCTTAGTGCACATATAAAAACTAATTGTAAAACAATTAAAAAACAAAAATTACGAAACCTTATTTATGTACATATGTATAAATATGTACTTTGTACGCTTTAATGGTTAAACACGTTATTTTAATGTTAAGTAATTTAATTATTCCACTTAAAATGTTAACTAAAAATTATTATTTTTATATTAAGTATTGATTGAAATGAAGCAAAATAATTGGTTGAACATTGGTGCACATTTTATGCGTAGACATATTTATGAATATCGTCATATTTATAGATAAACACGATAAACACTTGAAGTGCTATATTTAATTTTTCCTACACACTCGTCTTTAAGTTTATAAGTCATATGCACTACAATTAATGCATACAACTGCATACTTGCTCATGCCATAAACATTTTAATTTGTTAAGCACATTTTGGCTTGCAAAATATTTGCTTTAATGCTAAATAATATATACTTGAAATAAGCATTAACTTTTATTTTTTATTTTTTGCTTTAGTTATTTTACTTGTAGATGAAATTGACCACAAACAGAAAAAAAAAAAAAAAACAGAAACAAACATATTTTAACCAAATTCGGAATCGAAACAATGAATAAGGCTGCTCTATAGTTAGACTGCAAAGTAGCTCATATGAAATTGTTAAAACAAATTAAAAAAAAATCTTATTAACCACTGAGTATACTATAAATGTTTAATTGGCACAAAATAGTTGTAAAAAATAAGTACTAAATATAAGTTGCTGTGTAAATAGTATGTAGTCGCAAAAAGGTGTGATAAAATTTATGTTAGTTTTTCCAAGATGTCACATGAGCTGTAAGACTGCGTGGTATAGCGTCTAAAAGTGTATTTGCACTTTGAATATTTCGAATTAATTAAATTGTATGAAATCACACACAGTTAATTTGGCAAACTTCCGCAAAAAATATCAAAAAAAAAATTTAAATAAATAACCGCGGTATTGCAAATTAGCATACTTTTAGGCGCATACATTCTACGTGTCTGCATTAGTAGTCTTGTAAACTCATCGTCGTCCAAAAAGTCATTTACTATATATATATGTACATAAACGCATAACAAAACGTTAGCAAATATCGCAATGCCTTGTATAAATTTAAGTTATATAAACAACAACAAATATATAAATATAATGCAAACATTATTAATAAAATTATTACAAAGTCCTTGAAGCACAACACTAGTGTTTGAAAACTCAATATGCAACTTGAATTTCATATAAAAACACATACAAAAACATACTCGTACATGCATATAATCAGAAATTCATAGATTGAACTAATAAATATGTATGTATGCAATTATTATAATTTTTTTTGTAACAAAATTTTAAATATTGCTTGTAACGAAAAGCAAACATTTGAACATATGTAAATTCCTTTTTGATTCTAAAGGGTGATTTTTTAAGAGCTTGATAACTTTTTTAAAAAAAAAAACGCATAAAATTTGCAAAATCTCATCGGTTCTTTATTTGAAACGTTAGATTGGTTCATGACATTTACTTTTTGAAGATAATTTCATTTAAATGTTGACCGCGGCTGCGTCTTAGGTGGTCCATTCGGAAAGTCCAATTTTGGGCAACTTTTTCGAGCATTTCGGCCGGAATAGCCCGAATTTCTTCGGAAATGTTGTCTTCCAAAGCTGGAATAGTTGCTGGCTTATTTCTGTAGACTTTAGACTTGACGTAGCCCCACAAAAAATAGTCTAAAGGCGTTAAATCGCATGATCTTGGTGGCCAACTTACGGGTCCATTTCTTGAGATGAATTGTTGTCCGAAGTTTTCCCTCAAAATGGCAATAGAATCGCGAGCTGTGTGGCCATCTTGTTGAAACCACATGTCAACCAAGTTCAGTTCTTCCATTTTTGGCAACAAAAAGTTTGTTAGCATCGAACGATAGCGATCGCCATTCACCGTAACGTTGCGTCCAACAGCATCTTTGAAAAAATACGGTCCAATGATTCCACCAGCGTACAAACCACACCAAACAGTGCATTTTTCGGGATGCATGGGCAGTTCTTGAACGGCTTCTGGTTGCTCTTCACCCCAAATGCGGCAATTTTGCTTATTTACGTAGCCATTCAACCAGAAATGAGCCTCATCGCTGAACAAAATTTGTCGATAAAAAAGCGGATTTTCTGCCAACTTTTCTAGGGCCCATTCACTGAAAATTCGACGTTGTGGCAGATCGTTCGGCTTCAGTTCTTGCACGAGCTGTATTTTATACGGTTTTACACCAAGATCTTTGCGTAAAATCTTCCATGTGGTCGAATAACACAAACCCAATTGCTGCGAACGGCGACGAATCGACATTTCACGGTCTTCAGCCACACTCTCAGAAACAGACGCAATATTCTCTTCTGTACGCACTGTACGCATTCGTGTGGTTGGTTTAATGTCCAATAAAGTAAACTGAGTGCGAAACTTGGTCACAATCGCATTAATTGTTTGCTCACTTGGTCGATTATGTAGACCATAAATCGGACGTAAAGCGCGAAACACATTTCGAACCGAACACTGATTTTGGTAATAAAATTCAATGATTTGCAAGCGTTGCTCGTTAGTAAGTCTATTCATGATGAAATGTCAAAGCATACTGAGCATCTTTCTCTTTGACACCATGTCTGAAATCCCACGTAATCTGTCAAATACTAATGCATGAAAATCATTTCGCGTCACTTTGCCACCGTTAGCGTAAGAGGATGTTCACATCGTCACCTAAAAAGCAAAACAATGTATCATCATTTAAAATTGAAATTGAGTAATTTATTGCTTACGATTCTTTGCATCATACATATGTAAGATATAACCAATATATAACCCACTTTATAACCAAACTATTTTTGTTTCTGTTATATCATTTTTTTTTTTTTTTTTTTGCATTTTAGATGACGATATGATATTGAAAATATAAAAAATAAATTTGAAATAAATTATTGCATGCCGACACTTTGTCGTTAAGCTTGCAAAATTGCGATTTTACGTTAATTCTATTTTTGTGCGATGAAAGTTTAATGTTTTTGTAGCTGTTTAGTACAGATTTCCATATGTAATTACATAACATTAAGTATGAAAATAATTTACACACATATATTTAAATATATACACGTAAATATATCCATGTTACTTGTTTTAGTATCGTAAGAGTTTTTCGATTTTGCTTTAAAGTAAACTTGGCTTAGAAACTATGGTAAACTGAATGAAATACTTAAAAATTAATTAATTATATAAAAACATAAGTAAATATATAAAAATGTGAACGAGAAACACGAAAAAAGATCTGTGAATTAATTTGTGAAATTGTTTATTTTACAATACATTACAACAACTGAAATGAAATAAAAGTTTTGTTTAAATAAAAATTTGAACTTTTATGTTTTACTATTGTAGTTGAGAAAGGTTTGCTGTGTGGAAAATATTCAAATTTTTGTAAGTAAATCAATCTGTTACATGAAAGAAAACTGTGGCCTTATTTTTGACAAAATTTCATGCCAAATTTCGGGAGAATATCTCGTCAGACAAAAAAGTTTTCATACAAGAACTTTTTTATTATAATCGTTATTTTTGCACGGCCACTATACCCTTTAGTGGGTCGATATCGGCGATTCTGGCAAATGAGCAGCTTCTTGAAGAGAAAAAATCCTGCCCCAATTTTGAGATCAATATCTCATCTTTCAGATCAGATCTAAAAAAACTAGGCGAGGGTTAGCATATATACAGAGGGACAGGTGGACATGGAAAAATTTACACAGTTCGTCCCTGCTTATTTTATAAGGAGACCACGTTTCCTGCTGGGTGGCAAATAACTTTATGACATATACATATGTTCAGGGTATAAAAATAAGTAAAAGTTCGTATATCTTGTTTAAACACTTTATATTTATACCTAAACTGTTTCTTTTTATTTATATTTTTAAATTAAAAATGATTTTTGTGTTATTTACAGTAAACAATAAAATATAGTAACTTTCTTAATAAACACATTTAATATACATTTGACATTTAAGCAAACTGTTGCTTCCAGTGTAGTTATCATGACTTCTGTGTGCAACTCTGCTTTTCTCTCATCTCTGATCGTACACTAATCGGGCAGAAGCAACAATTCATTGTTGATTGTCAATTTGTCAATTTGCGTGCAATTTTTTTATTGTTATTAGTGTTTATATATTTATTTTTAAACAAAATTGCTGCGATATGTTGTGCAATTTTGAGAATACTTTGTGATTTCGTGCTACATGCATACAAGTGTAAATAAGTGGAATAAAATATAAAATAGCTTGAAATACCAATACGCAGAAGCAACAGGTCTGCATAGTACAATGACTACACAACGTAGGCAAACTTGCGCATCCATAGCATCAGTAGGGCAATAAAAGGCATGCAGTTAACAGCAGCACAACAACAATAACGCAAATAACATTAACTACTAACTCAATAACAATAGCAACATATATCAAGTAATATTATTGCAGCGCATAAATTAGCCAAATTCTTCGGGAATCTAGCTGTGACGCTGTGGTGACGACGGCGACGCTAACCGCGAGACAGCAGCCGCATATAGAAATATACTTGTAGCGGCGTTTGTTCGCGATAAGTTTGGAATAACATTAGCACAAGTATGCTTAAAACGAGACCTGGAGTTGTGGTTTGTTAAATTCCCGTTGTGCATAAATTTATTTGGAAATTGCATGTGCGAAAAGTGTGGTAGTGCATCAAATCGTTTGACGATAAATAATGTGAGAGTATTGCAGGAATAGAAAATTACAGAAATATATTCTTTTATATAATATAAACAAAAGTTATTGAAAGTCAACGGCTTAACGTTTGCAACCCCAAGCACTTGCAATGCTAACGCTCCTCGGTGAATGTCATCTATGGAGTGTACGCGATGAGTTGCGCATTAAATCAACCGACCTGGGTGCCTTCCGTTACACACGCAATCGTGAGGCACAGCAACAGAACGCTGAGCTAACAGCGATCGCCAAGCGTGATTACACTGAGCGGCGTAATGGTGTGACGGTGCTTAAGAATAGCCGCAAGGCACCTGGGCGGTTGAAGGATAACATTAAACGCTTGGAGGAATTACTGCGTAGCTATAAAATTGTGCATACCGAATGGCGTGATGCAGCGCAAGTGTTGCTACTATTCGCCAACGGTATTATCGCACATATATCTGTGGATCCTGCGACAGGTGACATATTGCGCATGGTCTATGAGAAGTACTTTGTTGGCAAGCTGGCGTCGGAAGTTATCACCGACGGTAAGTGTAGATGTACAAACCATAGGCATGAAATTAAATGTGACAAATAGTTGTGCGGCGAATGTTTATCTATGTGTATATATATGTATATATTCTCTAATGCTGATAATGTGGAGAAATTTGCATTTGCGCAAACCCATGAGTATGCTGCGCGCATTCACACAGTTTCACATGCAATTAATGTTAATTAATTTCGCTACAACTTTGCTGTGTTTTGTTTGTTTTGCCTATGGTATTTCTGCATTACACTAGTAATACGTTTTATTGTCTCATGTTTTATCTCTGGTTTAGCATTTTTCACACGTACCCACATCGTCTTAGCCTATAATACGAATCAGTTGACGGTGGTGCATTTACAAAAACCGAACACACGTCTGCAAGGACCTGAGAAAATTAGTAATATGGATCCACGCATATTTCATGTGATAATACCAGGACCGTCAGAGCGTAAATTATCGCGTCATCTAATTGTGAACAGTAGCGCGGACCTTTTTGTTATATGGACGAAATCTTCTCAGAACGAAGTTTATCCTTGGCGGCCAACAATACGTGATCAGGATAGGGCGAATATACATGTTTTCAAATTAAAGGGGTGAGTGTAAGATATGTAAGAAAGTTTGAAAATGTTACTGGCAAGTGCCGGCACCAGCACAGCATTCTCCACAATTATATAATTCTACTAAGCAGTGTCTCTGTTAATTCTTAGACCTAACTAACAGTTCTTTTTTTCTACAGCATGCAGATAGAGTCCGTTTCATATTGTTGGTCTGAGAATGACCCGCTCTCCGTGGATTTTTTACGCTCCGCCGAAAGTCAAATTTTGACAGTAGAGCAAAAAGTATCGCGAAAAGGCGAAATATCCGCTGAAGTATGTACCTATGAAATAAATGCTGGTAAAATGCAACGCGCCACAGTGACGTCAATAACAATGGGAACGCAAATATGTTGTCACGCCTTCAGTCCAGATCAAGAGAAACTATTCTTGGGTTCAATCGATCGAAAAATTTGTCTGCATGATCTAGTGCAGCAAGTTACCAAAGTCACCACACGTATAGACATCGTAAGTAAACAAATATTACATATATAATTAAATACAATAGTATTTCATATTATAAAATTTCATATACATTGCAGATACCCACGCAATGTGCTTGGCACTCGGATAGTAGTATTGTTATGGTAGCTAATGAGCGTGCGCAATTTCAATGTTTTGACCTCGCCCTCACACCGGTCGGCAACCAATTGCAAAGCGAAGATGTCACACCGCTGAATTTATTGGATCTTTCACACTACTTCACCATACAACCGACGTTGTTGCACATTGCATTTAGTCACAAGCCGGATTTGACGCAACGCTCTTTACCATATGGCCAAACCGATTGTTTGCTCTTGTTGCACTTCGAACAAGGTCCGTTGGGTTGTTTGCGGTTTTTCGCTGGCGCCGGCATGCGTGGTGACATACACAATTCAGGCCTGACCGCCGATGTTTTGGTTGACAAATATCTAGCGCTGCATCAGCTGGAGAAAGCAGTGAATTTGTTAATGGCGATCAACTGGGAAACCTACGGCGCCATGTGTTTGATATCATTACACAAAATAGCTAATTACGTTTTCTTTCGTGGAGAGGCGAAACGCGCACGTGTAGAGCTGCTGGGAAAAGCGCTGAAGACATTCACCGATGAACTTTCCGAAGAAACAAAAGACGAGTTTAGCGATCAGGTGTTTGATTTGAAAAGACGTTTCTTCTTCTATCTGCTGCGGTAAGCCAGCATTAATAACGCATTTTAATGTATATTTAATCAAATTAATTATATATTATTTAGGAAACAAATGTATGCAGAGGCCTTTGAAGTTGCTGAAGATATTGAAGATTATGATCTCTTCATGGATTTATTCAATGAGACCAAATCGAATGTAAACTTGTTGGAATTCGCCACCGCTGCTTTCAGTCAAGCAGCGACTATACTGCATGAAGAGGAGGGACACGGTGGCGCTGTAAACGGTGTTGCGAACAGCAATCTCAGTTCAAATGCCGATTATCGCTCAGAATCGGCCTGCTCGCAATCAACATATTCCGACTTGCAGGTTGTGCAGCGCAGCAAGCTACAACATAACAAATACACAAAAGAACATTTAAAGAACTATGTGCCACCATTGCCATCATTCAAATCGAAAGTATTTAGTGCCGAAATGATAAAAATTAACATTCCCAAACCCGAGTTGCGCACGGAGAGTACGCAAGATGCAATACGTACACGTCCGCCACCACCACCGCCACCTTTGCCTTCGTTGCGCAGCTTGAAACTGTTACAAAACACAACCAATACACCAACTATAAACAGCACGCTTGCTGAGCTGTCTATAAAAAGTGGCAGTGATTTCAATAATACGGGTACTGGTAAGTATGGAAAACATTATTGTTGTAATCGCACGCACAAAAATGTTTATACTAATAATTCTAAATTTATTTTGTTTTCCAGCGCTGACCACTGCCCCATCCGTCACACTTTTACCGTGGCAACAACAATTGCCAGCCGATGCAATGGCACCAAACAGTATAAACGCACCCGCCGCCACAATGCTGCCAAGGCTTACCACCACTGGCAACAGTAACAGCGCACACACACTGTTAACCATAAATTCAACGCACCTGCATACCAACACAACCAATTCGAATATGATGCATCATGCCACACCGGCTGTGATCACTGATAATTCCTTGCCATTACAACAAAAACATATGCAACCGTTGCCACCAAACGCGCTTGCGCCCACTTCAATTGCGTCCGTATCCGCGTCGCAGCCTGGTAATTATAAGCCGAAATATTACCAACATCCTTTAGTTTCGGGCACAATACCACCAACTTTAGTTGTGACCACAAATAGTGAGGAACATCAAAAGCGTTTGTTGCAAAAGAAGCCAACGGCGTCAATACTATCGAATAGTTCAACACAACAACATAACGGTGCTAATTTAGTTAATGGTGGCAGTGGTGCAACGTATGCAAATGGCTTGAATAAAGAGTTGCCAAGTGGTGGTGGAAATGCACGCAATGCTGCGGGCGAAAAGAATAAAGTGAAGTTCTCGGACACGGTGCAGGTCGCTGTAGTGCCGGTGAGTGATTGATTTCACTTTCAAAATATGACAACTAAAAAAAATATATTTAACATTTTTCATTGCAGGAGATCCCACGTAAAGAAAAACCACAATTGCCGAAACGTAATGGCTATTCCCGTCCCTTACCGCGTAACATTACAAATCCGAAAAAGGAATTAGCAGATAGCTTGCCGTTATGTCATCCACATGATGAATATTTAAAAGATTTTAATCCGTTATCAGCAGGTATTTCTATTTTAGTTGCATATGTATATTGACTTCTAAAGCTTCTACCATTCCTTTCAGCCGATGAGTTGCCACGTCCGCCGGTAAGGTCCTCAAATCGTGATGAAACCTCAAAGTCACGCAAATCGAATAATACAACTCAGCCGGCTATTAAAGTGGTGCACTTTGGTGTTGTCTAAGTAAGCACATTTTTTTCCAAAATCTCGCTTTGACGCTAACGGTGCTATTCAGCATTACTTTAATAGAAACTGTGCAGTTTAAACGTCCATTTATACTATAAATATGTATGTAGGTTTAAGCTCTACACTCTTTGTGCCTTGTAATAATTTCTCGTATACATACATACACTTTGCTTTAGATTTTGTTTTCACAACATTTATATTGCCGTCCAGTAGGGAAAGCTTTAAATAGTACATTCCATTTAAATATTAAGCAGAGAGTTTAGTATTTTTATTCACTTTAGTTTGTATAAATTAAGTGCTTGCTACAAATATATGCATGTACGTTGTACATTCCGTGTACAATTAAAACAAAATACACGCAGTTTTAGATTTATTTCTTTTTGGGTCCACCCGGTACGCCTGCTTGCATGCGTTCCAATTCGGCTTTTAGGTCTAACAAATCACGATCAGGCACATAGCGGCGCTCCTCAAACTCATCAGAGTGTTCTTGTACACACAACTGCACACCTTCGGGCAAAGCGGCTTGCGCTATGCGTAAAAATACGGGATACACAGGTGCGTCTACATCGTTTATTTGCAAATTGCGTTCATACATTGTTAGTCTGTATTCGGCCTCTACAACGGCGGAGTTAGGACGCAATCTTTGTACTTGGGTGGTTTGTGGTGGCAAAGCGTAACTAAAAATATAAATATACTTTATTACAATGTCATTTTGAATATTTTTATGCACGCTCACCAATCAGAAACATCGATATCAAGGTATTCCGCAACACTATGCAAGTAACGCTGGTAGCTCTCAAGTATTGGGAAATCATAACCTTTCATTTGGACATTGAGACAGGAATATTGCGGAAATTTGGGTTTCAAGGACTGCAAAATAAGCAGTTGAGGTTGAAAGTGTTTTAATACATTTTTCTATTATGTAGTACTTTCAATTATTTACCTCCAAATAGTCCGGTTCATATACACTTCGTCCATCGCTGTATTGCTGTGCTGGAGATTTATTTAAGGAAGTAACAACATTATTGCATAGCAGGCGCGGCACAATTGGACTAAGCTGTGTAGTATTAATAAACGATTTACACATTGAATAATACAAAATAAAGTGGATTTACCTTTCTTAGCATCTTGTTTTCCTACCGATTTCCACTTAGTTTTTATGTGACTTATTAAAGAGGTTATGTCATACAAATACTGCCAATTTCATTTATTTTACCCTAAAATCATATGGTAGTTGTTTACATGACATAAAAAGGGGACAATATAGAACAGCTGTTTTATTTATTAACAAAAAATGTAAAAAATCGCACGAATTTTAATAGAAATTTATAATCAACTTTTACTGGCATTTGATTTTATTATATTGTCGCTGTATTTGCGTACTTGATTGTTTTAGTACATTTCTAACAAAACTATCAAACTTTTTTCTCAGTGCATTTATTGTTTGTTTTGTTTTAGCGTTATTCCCAACAAATAGTCGGTGAAAAAATTGACTATTAGCCCAACTAGAACTGTCAGAATTTTTACTTTTGCTTTATGCTCTTCCACTTTGCTGAGTTTGCTTGTTGACGTCGATTTTCCGTGAAAATTTGTTAGTTGCTACAATAAATTACAATTTACAAAAATTTCATCAACTTGCATTATTTTTGAAACTGTTTAATTAAACATTTTAGTGTTTAAGTGCGAGTTTGATCAATAAATAAAACAATGTGGAAAAGAAAGCTACTAATATTGGTGAAGGTGTTTCTGCTGATGACAATGCTTGCCTCGGCAACGCAGGCAAATTCTGATGCTGGCAAAACTATTAAAACGTTAACACCGGTAAGTATGGAATATATTTGCACACGTAACAATTAAAAGTTGTAAAATATATGTTTTTTGTTTAACAAATAATTTACATTTATTTCGCCTATAGAATGCCAACATTGCACGAGAGCAACGTCCCTTATTGGCCAATTCCAAAATAAAAGTTCACAGTAAGTGCCTTTTGATGAGTCAATAATATTTTATTGAATATTTTGTCTTTTTCAAACCATTAGTCGAATGTGAGGGTCGTGATGGCTTAGATGTAAATATTGAGTGGCAATTATATGAGCGCCAATGTTGGACGGACAAACGCATGGTAAATGTCTACTTGGCATGCAACTTACACTTTGGTTACTTATTTCTTGCTTAAATTTACAGTACGATATACAAAAATACGATATAGAAGAAAATTTGCCAATGCAAAATAAATCGGAATTTGGTTTCATCACCATGGACTCAAAAACTACCGAATGTTCAACGCATCCAATTCTGTTGTCGGAAAAACAATGGCCGGTGCAAGAAACGACAGCGTCTGGCATGGCAGCATTATCACCAGAGGCAGCTGCTTTGGCATCAGTCAAGAAAGCGAACAATACCAAAAAACATCCGACAGCGGTAATAACTAGTATTTTGCATGAACATTTAAAAAAAGTTAAATTTATAGAAAGGAACTCGCATATTTACGGACAATATTACTTCGTCTATTATGAAAACAATATTTTAGTATGGTCATAAAATATGAAGTAATTATAGCAAGAATTAATTTCGCGCGTTAGTTGTCGCTGATAAGGTTTATTTTCTTTTTTTTTATCATATTTGGCGTATTTGTAGTATGCTATCTTTTGGTAATATTTTATGAGTCAGCGTACGAGCGTCTATTTTTTTTTTTTTTGTAATTATCACATAGGAAGAGGAAGTAGGGGAAAAGTTGATAAAACTTACTTTGTGTTCGTAAACATACAAAATCTAATTTCTGATTTCCTGTGAAATGTTAGATTTATATTGCGTTTAATCAACCATATTTTTGAAGAGGTTTCATGAATTTTATTTTTAATTTCTTTTCAATGTTACGAAAGTTTTTAAAATTTTCTGCTTTCGTATACAATTGTTTATGTTTAATTATAAACCTTTCAACTACTTCTCTGTTTTTAAAAATTATAACATTTTTTTTTATTATAATAGCCATTAGATAAAAACATCATCACCATTGGCAGAGATGGCATTTATGAATTGACATTGAAAATTGAAGCTGTCAAAAGCTCAGAGCCCGTAGATTTTTCCGCACATGTACAACTGGATATTGTTGGACCTGATGGCGGTTATCTTTCTGCAATTGATCATCCGCTCTTGGCGGTAAGTCAAATACAATTCTATATATAATTATATTATTTGAAAAGTTATTATTTCTGCTATGTTAACAGTTCTACGGCATAATGTGCGTCGTCTATGTAATTTTCGGCATAATCTGGCTCTTTGTGTCGTTCATGCAATGGCGTGATCTTTTGCGCATACAATTTTGGATTGGTGGCGTCATATTGCTTGGCATGCTGGAGAAAGCCTTCTTCTATGCACAATACTATAGTCTGAATGCGACGGGTGTACCGGTTGAGGGCGCCGAATTGATGGCAGAATTCGTTTCCTGCGCCAAACGCACGTTAGCACGCATGCTTGTCATCATAATGAGTTTGGGTTTCGGTATTGTCAAGTGAGTGCACATATACATACATATATGTTGAAGGTATTTTCAAACATAAAGAAAATTTAAACATTTGTGCAAATAGGTCTAAAAATTACGCTGTTCATCAAAACACTTGTGTTTAATTACCTAATCTTCTTAAGTTTATTTATTAATATATATTCAATTCCGTGTGTAGGCCTCGTTTGGGTCCAATGCTTCATCGCGTGGTTGGCGTTGGCGCGCTGTACTTTGTCTTGGCTTGCGTTGAAAGTTACTTGCGTGTGACTAGCACGAAAACCGATGAACAGTTGGTGGCCGCCATACCGTTGGCTGTGCTGGACACAGGCATCTGTTGGTGGATATTTACATCGCTGGTGCAGACCACCAGAACGTTGCGCTTGAGAAGGTGTGTGTGCGTGAAAATTAACGCTTTGAAGTGTGTTAATTATCATAACTTATTTATTATGCTTGTTTTTGTTTTTTATCTCGCAGAAATATGGTGAAACTCTCGTTGTACAGACACTTCACAAACACACTGATATTTTCGGTGCTGGCATCAGTGATATTTATGTTATATGCACTGCATGTGCGCAAGTCACAGAACTGTACACCAGTGAGTGCTTAATGATTAATAACAACAAAAACAAATTAAATATATATTTTATAATAGGTTTGGCGTAATATTTGGTTCGATGCCGCTTTCTGGCATATACTGTTTTCAGTACTATTGTTGGTTATTATGATTTTGTGGCGTCCCACAAATAATAATCAACGCTATGCATTTACGCCGCTGCTTGATGCACCCGACGATGAGGACGATGATGGTAAGTATTATTATTGCTGTAATTTTATTTTAATTATATTCTGTAGTGAGAAGCTTAAACTAAATTCGATCTCGCCTATTATTGTTGTTTATTCTTTATTATATTTATGTTTCCTTTTTGTCTTTGCAGAGGAAGATCAATTCGTAGCCGATGCGTATGGTGTAAAAATGCGCAGTTCGCATGCAAATGGCGGCACTAAAACGCCACCAAATGCACAGCGCGGCACAACGACCGAAGAGGATGATCTACGCTGGGTGGAAGAGAATATACCTTCGTCAATGGCCGGTCCCGCGTTGCCGGTTTTAGATTCGGATGAAGAAATTATAAATACGAGATTCGAAGTTTCGAAAATGCAATAAAGCTAGACTATATATAGTAAGAGCGAAAAAAACCAAAACATCTAAAACTATTTACATATAAGTACTAATAACAACACATACACACACACACACACACCTAACAAGAGAACAGAAGAAAAATGTTGATTTGTGATTTTCAGTATAATTTGCTTGCTTATATACATTAATATATATATTTTTTATATCAGCTATCACATATGCATTGTAAATGCTACATTATTTTCTTGTTAAATGCTTATTATTGATTATATTTAAATTGCGCGAAAATAAAATTTTTGTTTGATTTAAGTGAAAGTTATAGCAGCTAAAATATGTTTAAAATATGCACAAATTAACTAATTTAAGTTTATATTAGTTCTAAATTAAATAATAAGTTGCTAATTTTGCTTTGTTATTTTTTCTTTTTTCGTGGTTTTTTCGGTATTATTACAAAAATTGCTTTTTCACACATTAAAAGTATTTTGGATGTGGTTTATTATTTGGTTTTTTATAAATAAGTAGTTTATTTTCAACAAATGTGTGTTCCTCGAAAACTTGTATGGAATCTTCAATTTATAAGAAAAACAATAATTTTAACTTGTACACAAATTATTTGACGTAAACCAGAGAAATATATAAGCAACATGTAAAATAAATATGAAAACCACATTTTATACGTGTACTATTTAGATGTAAACGCTTATTAAATCATTAATAACAATTAATTTGTAAGATGTAGATAACACTAACGCGCTGCGGCACTACATTTGTTTCTAGTTAATAAACACACCACAAAAAAGCTCTTGTAAACGTACATGCATACAGCTATTCTATATGTATGTAGTAATAAACAATTACTTGTAATTAACAATTCGAGGGCCATTATTAACCAACACATTCATAACTGCAAGCATACACATAAGTATTGTTGTATATAGTTAAGAGTTATGTATGTAATTATTATATTTTGTTTGTTTAGTTTTTCAACTGATGCATATTTTAAATATTATATGAAATATCTAATTAGTTTATATAGTGTGCTGGAAAAGATTTATAAATATTTGCAATGGAAATAAAAAAAATATTAAATAAATAAAACTCGCCAATTAAAGTCAGCTTTCGTTTGAACTGACATTCTATACAAAATAATATGAAAAATGCGTGCAATTTGTTTTTCCTAATGAATAAAAAAATTCAAATAACGTATGTTTAACGTTACACTTCAAACACACATATTTTTGCTATTAAAAAAAATATCCTTTAAATAAACTGTAGTCAAGCTTAATTATTTTATCAATAGAAAATAAATAATAAAAACAATACATACACACCATGTATAAATACTAGTATCAAAACAAACTGTCATTTACCTTGGCACCTGTCACTTACATTTATGTAGCGGATAACTGTTTTTAAGGCGGCATAGTAGAGTGGGTGGTTGCAGAGAAAGCCAAAATTGCAGAAAAACCAAACTTCCCGTGAATTAGTGACTCAAAAAAATTCAACAACGGATAAAAAAATAATGAAGTAAATTGTGAAAACAAATAAAAAGTTGTAAATAATGAAAAGGGTTGAATAGCAAGTTTCTTAAAGATTTATATTAGATGCTGTTGTAGTAACGGCAGAAAATAATCTTGCAGTAATTTGAAGGAATGCTGCAGGATAAAAATCAGTGCTCGTTGCGGTAACGTCCACCCGACTGTCGTGGAAATGAAATAGCTTTGCTCAGGACAAGGCAATCCATGGATGAATTATTTCAGCGGCAAAAAAAAACAAATTTTTCCAGCACTTATAAACATATCACTATCTTGATTCAGCAATTAACTACAAAACCCAGATTTGAATAGTGCAATTAGATGAAGCAATGTTAGATGCTTCATCGTTTGCGGTTTTACAATAGTTCAAAGGTTATTATATACAAGTACGATCTATCTATTCTATTTCCGAACGTTAAATCTATTCCAAACAACCGTACAACCAAATATCTGAAAATGAGTTCAAAAGTAGACACTTCACTGAAAAAGCGTACACCAACACAATTTTACACTCCTGGTTGAGACAGGTAAGTCTTTCACAAAAATTGAATTTATTGTTTTTTTTTTTTAATTTTTTTGTTTGTTTTATTAGTGTCTTGTATAAAATTTTGCACATTTGTTTTGCGGTTTTTAATTAAATCAAATACAAATTAATACATTCAAAACTAGACATTTCAGCTGAGTTGTTGTTGGCTGTTGGTTTGTTTCGTTATAAATACAGAGCAGTGTAATAAAGTAAAGTATGTATATATGTATGTATGCATGTGTAAGCACAATACGTAAACAGTAGTATATTTATAATAGTAGAAATTGTGTTAATTTTATTGCAGCTAATGCATAAACTTATAACTGTAAATACACAAATCAATCGTTTGATTTTTTTTTATATTAATGTTTTTTCGTTTCGTTTTGTTTTTTTATTTATGTATGCATGTAAATATACTTTTCTTATTTAAAATTATTGATAAATCGGCTGTTGTTCAAAGTTTTAAATACATACACACATGCAGTGTAACTTAAATATTAATATTTTTTTTATATTTATTAACGTTGACGGAGAGAAAAAAATAATTATAGTAATTGAGAGCAAAAAATAAAAATAAACAATACAAAATAGGCATTCACGTGGGTGGAAGGCGGGGGGAGAGTACAAACAATTGACAAGAAGTGCTATCGCTAAGCTTTGTTCACTTTTTTCTTTTCCTTTTTGTTTTTGCAATTTAAATGACAATCAAACTGTGGCGCATTACATATGTATGTATGTACATATTTTGTTTACTTTTATTGGGACATATATAAATTAAACGTTCTCGCTTGGTAGTGATAATTACATTATTTTGTATACTCTCTAATAATTAATTACACATGTAGCTCGCTTACCAAACTTTACTCTCGATCACTTTGTGTTTAATATTTAGTTTCAATTTGTCTTCAAATTATTTCAACAACTTTAACAATTGCTACATTTAAATTGTTTTTACTAAAAAATCACCACTACTGAACAATAATGCAAATGCTTTAGTTTACGTGTTATTGGTATGTTTTGTCCATTATATTTCGATGCGGTAATTTATTATAATTATAATTTGTATAACAGTATGTGCATGCAAGTAGGCGCCACACTCAAAAATATGATTTTAAAACTGTCAAGTGCGAGCGTATTGGTTACAAAATTGAGATTTTGTTTTCCGAGCTTCCAGCGAAAGTAGTCGCCTTGTAAGTTTAGCGCTTACTGATGCACGCACGTATTATTACTGTTGATAAAATTTTCATAGTCTTATTAGGCATTCAAAACTTAGTTTGGATTATTTCTTTTTAAATGGAATTTGAGTATAATTGCATAGGATTTGTGATTTTTCGTTTGCTTTTTGTGTGTTACTATCATTGTTATAATTATTTTTTAATTAAAAGAATTGCATCTATATGGTTTTATGCAGACTGTGCCTGCTAAGCACACTTCATCTACACTAATTCGCCGTTTATTCAATCCTTTCGCTTGCTATTGCGCCATTATTTTCGTTTTCTTCCGCAACTTGAACTATATATATGTATATGTTGTATGTATGTGTATTGCAAACGCCAATGTCATACTCCCCCATTACACACATGCACCTCAGTTCGATTCTGGTTTTACATTACGTTTTAATATTGCCGCAGCCAAGTCCTGTTTCATGGCTACCTCCTGCCGTTGATCGGCTAACGGCTGTACGTTACGTAAGCCGTTTATAATGTCTTTCGTTTTACCAAAATATATTTCATTAAGCGTGTTGCGTATTTTATTCTCCATTTCTTCAACCATTTTGCCAATGTTTACAATATGCGGCGAAGATTCACTGACATTAGCATCTTGTTCCGTTTGACGTGTCAATGAGCCGCCCAGGTTCATTGTGCCAGAACCTTGTTTGTTCGTTTGCAGCCATAACATAGCTGTGGATGTTAGTTTGTAGTGTGCCGTTCGCCCCGTAGGTTTTTCTTGTACTTCAACGACATGTATGGAATCCCAGCAACCTCGTATCTTTTTATTGCCATCGCCGGCCTTTTTAATTAAAACTACCGCTGCGAAACCATGTTCCAGATCCCACAAATACACCGAAGATACACCGCCTTCATAATACATTTCACGATATTGATCGAAGGCATAGTTAGCTTCTATTTCCAATTTACGTAAACGATCTGACGGCATTTGTCCGTCTTCTAGTGGCGGGTAGTAAGTGTTGGACCACGGCGATCGATACGAATCACCATCACGGTTGTAATCGCACAGCAGGTAATCTTTATTATGCTCCTTATCTTTTGCTATTTTAAGCGGTTGATCCACAGATGAGAGTAGATCCTCGCACAGTTCTGGCGCCAAATCAATCAAATCTATCAGATTCTTTTCGATTTGTTGTGGTGGCAGGCGACGCATCAAATCAAGTGCACTGTCCATTTGTACGTCCGACTGAAAGAGGCAGAAAATAATTAACAATGAGCCGATTGCCTATTACATTTTAAATATTTTAAAATAAAAATTTCACCGAAAAATTAGCAAATCGCGAAAGTGCTATTAACAGTACTATGTTTTGTTTAAATGGGGCTAATGTAAAGTTAACAATACGGATTTTGTTATGTTATGAATAACAAAGCCGTGGTTTGAACAACAACAACCACAACAATAGCAGGTATGATTACCATATATGGGCATGGTTTTTACTTGTAGTACTATTGCGCCTGCCCACTGCCTAATACACGCATTGCACCGGCACACCTTCAAGACTTGTTTTAAAATATATCGTAAATTTATATCAAGGTTATGCACTTGATTAGGAGAACATTTCGCAATATCCAGTATAGATATTAAAGTATCAAAATGCATTACTCACCATTTTGGCTGCTCCGGTACTTCGTCGTTATCTCCCTTTGCTTCTGTTTCTTTTTCCGAGTTTTTGCCTCACTTTCAACTTGGCCCTATTGTGGCAATTCACCTACATATATTTTTATTACGTTCAGTTCAATTTCTTTTAGTAAACACTTGACCAAATTATATTGCAAAACAATTTGTGTGGAATATAAAAAATTTAGTTATTTTTAAACTAAATATTATAGGGATTTCGTGTGTATTAATACGTTTGATAGGCCTTGTTTTTTTCAAGTAGAGGTGGGCGAATGAGCAATACCTTTTGACAGCTGTCAATTGCTACGAAGTTGTGGGCGAAGAAATAGTGTCATAATAAAACAGGGTTGACTGGGTGAAAATAATAAAAATAAATATAGCTGCAAGTTATGTGTTAATTTCAAAAATGTAGATATGGGTAGAAGGTGTTGTTATATTTGTGTAATATTCAGATATTTTATGCGTTTAATAAATAAACACTTCAAAAAATCTATCTACTACAACATAATTTATATTTGCGCAACATTCACTTTTCAGTAAGTTTCATATCCGCCGTACTACCCTGTCCGTTTGACGTGTCTTGGCATTTAACCCAATTTGCCAGTATTTCCCGATCATTTGTCAAAAAACCGAATACTGGGAATCTGTCATCGTCGGTCTGCTGGATCTTTTTTATTTTATTACTTCCCTGCTTTTGTACGTTGCGATAAAAAATTTCACCTTCTCTGCTAAAAAAATATTAAAGTGCCTTATTATTGGAAAATATGTGAAATTCGGGCATGAAAATTAGTGCAAATCGAAGATAAAGCAATCAAGTGTATGAATTTTATAAAATATAGTGCTAATAATTGTTATATTTAATAAGAAATATGTGAAAAAAATGGGCGTTAATCAAATTGTGAAAAAATAAAGAAAAATAAAATATAAAAAGTAGAGAAGCGTAGAAGAAGATTACAGTAACAACTACAATCACAGCAACAATTCCAACAACAACAAAAAATATAAGCAACGGCAGCAGCAACAGCAACAGTAGACAGCAGTAAACGTCAGCGCTAGCGACAGTCTTTCGCAGTGTAGGCTCGCTTTGAAAGAGCGCAAAGTGAAAGGCGATATTTTCTTTTTTCAAAGTGCAGCGTAGTGTAAAAAGGACACCTACATTAAAGGTATGTATATATTGCTGATCATCCTGTTAATTAGAAAGTGGTAGAGGTTTAATGCGGTGCAATGGCTTGATATTTTGGGTTGACATCAGCTTTTAGACTTAAGTTACTACTACATCCTTACAAGAATGCCTGAACTAAGATTGGAATATACATATATGGTTAAAACTTTGACACCACCAATTTTAGCTGCACTGATCTCATCATAACACACTTTACATACATTTTGGTGCACAAAGCTTTCCCTCAAGCATATTTTTAACCAATAGCAAAATGTAAATAAAGCTCAATTAAAAGAGGCGTTGAACGTTAAAATTATTCAAGTAAGATTGCTGTCTGCAGTTTTAATGCACATATGTATGTATGTACAACAGCAATTGCATTGCATATATTATACCGATTCACAAACTCCAGTTGTGTGCGCTGTGCCACATGCAGTGCTTCGTCATCTTATTACTATACTAACCACCCTACCCAGTACATAGCTATATGTAGATGTACGTAACAATACCGTCCAAATACTAATTAGTATGAAATCTACGATATATATAGTACGTTTGTGTATATGTATGTGTTCACCTCGATTTTTGCTAATTACGCGAGAGTTGCTCCATTCAAATCATTCAACCATTGTGTATTGTGCGCGCAACAGTTGTGCTTCTTTACATTACCGTCCGTACGCCGGAGTACCACAGGTAGTTATTTGTTTTTGCTTTTGCTTTATCTTTTCGTTGTTGTTATTCGCTGCCGATGTTTTGTTTTTGTTTTCTTTTTTTTTTGTCTGCTTGGGTGAGTTACTGGTGGTGGCTCTGCTAACTGGTTAGCTGCAAAGATTTCAGACCGGTGAATTATTACTGGTTTATTACTCGCCTTGTTGGTTTGGCTATTTGCTTCATATTTTCATTGTGAAATGTACAGATTCGGAACATTTGGAAATTAGTTGCTTCACACACATTTAACATACGTACATATTTATATGTATTTTATTTTTAATTTTTCGTTTATTGCGTGCTCTACTTTGTGCAAGTTTTGGCTAAGTTTTGTGATCGCATTAAAACTTGGAGCGTGCGAAACGGTCACCTTAATCATCGTCGTCGTCGTCGTCGTCGTTATTCATCCTGTTCGCCGTGATTGTGGTCAACACTACCAACATCTATAACTTCCACTTTGATGTTGCCTATACGATTTTTATTATTGTTGTTGTGTTGTGTCTTCAACAAGTTACCCGGATTTAAGCCGCTTTTCATACACGATTATTGGCGTTGGCTGCCGCGACCGCAATGTTTTGTTTTTGCTGTGTTTCATGTGTTGAGCATTGCCTCAGTTCATTTGCCCCTAAAGCAGCAAAAAAACAAAAAAAAAAAACACCCAAACTGCGGCAATAATCATAATAATTAAAGCTATTGTTTTGTTGTTGTTTTCACAGAGGCTTGAAATAAATAAAATAAATTAATAATTTATTTTTAATTTGCCTGCTCACTTGAGTTTCTCGCCAACACCATCATTTCTTTATGATTGCTACTATGTATTAGTGTGTTGTTTATTTGTGTATTGTGTGTGTGTTTATTTTAGCTTTAAGTTTAAAAATAGTAAAAAGCATTATTTTGCAATAATATTTCAGCCAAAATAAAAGCGATAAGACTTTTTTTCATATTAGTTTAATCGTCGACAAAATTTGCATACGACCTTGTCCAATCATAAAAAAATCGTATTGAAACACAACAATGTCAGCGGCATATTAGCGACTTTTTCTTCTATTTTTAAACAAGTCGTGCTCAGCAGTAGCTGCAAAATTTTTGTAATCTGAATTAGAAAATGTATTCAGTGTTTAAGGTATACAGTGAAGTAGAAAGTGTGATTTTTGTGTTTTTAATTAATACTGTTTATAAATTCGGTAATATTTTGAAACTCAACTGACATATGTAAAAATATTTTGTGCTAGATTTTAAAATGTTAGTGATTCAGTGCTTAACAAATTTTCACAGAATTGGCTAAAGATTATTTTCCAAGGCAGGTCTATAATCTCCGAAGAAATTGTTCATTTTGGTCCGCTATAACATACACATAGCTGTCATACAAACTGATCGAATCAAGTCTTGTGTGGAAAATCTTTTTATTTGACAACATTACGCAAAAAAAAGAGCATATATCTTTTTCCAAGGTAACTTTTTAATCTTCGTATAAATTGTTCCATTTGAGGCAACAGTATTCCAGCTTTCCTGCAGCCAAAATGTACGCTTTCGGTGAAATTCAAAAGATCTTGCTCATTAAATGTATACTCGTATTTACTGCTTAAACACTGTAATTAAATACAAGTAATGTTAGAACTACAAATTTTTGACCTACTATTACCATAAATACAACCAGCAACGCCTTTTTGTGCTTTAATAATTATGTTTAGTGTATGTAATTACGCATGGTCTACATTAGGCGTGAGGTGCGCAGTCACTAACACAATTAGTGTGCAGCCGTAAGTTTTGTTTCATCATTATACACTGACTTAACTTCCTACACCGACTTATTGAGCCTGTCATTCTTATCATTTTATATTTTAACTCATATCTTATTTTCCATTTATGTATGTAAGTATGTGTGTGGTTGTATTCAGTTCATGAAAAGTCAATAGTTAATGAATGTTTTATAATTTGTTTTAACTTTCAACTCAAATACAACAATATGTACATATGTATGTGTATAAGTGCTTATTTTTTACTACTTGAGCTGGTGCTGTGACACAAGTATGAATGTAGATAACTTATCATATCTTGGTTTTGGATTCATTTTTTTTATTATTTTTATTGTTTCAGTGCGTAGTACAAAAGGTGTAATATATTTTTTTTTGCATACATACTTATATATGTATATAAACACACACATACTAACTCATTTTGCAACTAACAAGTGCGGTATGAAGGTTTGGCCGATTTAAATTAATGACATGTACTTCTTAAAATTACTTGCTTCGCTAATTGAGCTATCTTAAGTGTTCTGTATGGATTACTTATGCCCTGAAAAGGTTTTATTAAGTCTGGCACGAAGCTTGTAACACCCTTCTGGGTGTCTCTATATTAGCACTGTGAGAGCTCAGTATATTGAGTCATATTCGTCTGTATGTTTACATGAGTTTTTGAGATATTTTTCACATGTTTTTTTCTCGCCAAAAAGCTGCTTATTTGTCGGAACCGCCGTTATCATACCATTATAGCACTTAGCTGCCATACAAACTGAATGATCGGATTAAAATGCTTATATGGAAAACATTTTCATTTGACGAGATATCTTCGCGAAATTTGACGTAGGCTATTGTTTGAAGTAAAGGTACAACCTACGAATTTTTTAAATTAAATTTTTTAATTTTTCTAACTGCTAACCCATCTTCTTGAAGTATCTGCAATATAATCTAACCTAACTACTATAATTATGCTTATAAAATTTACATGGTACGTTTGTTGTGCTAATTTCGGTGAATGCTGTTATCCTCACTGTTGCTATAATAATATAATAATAAATAATAATAAATAATAATAATAACCAACACAAATAAATAAATTTAACAAAAAAAAAAAAAAAAAAAAAAAACAATAAACATTTACACTCTTCAAATCATCAGTGTATTTTAAAAGTGACCCCTGTGACTTGAGAAAATGGTGTGATGGCGAAGATGGCATCTGGAGATCTCTCTTTAACGAGTACGAGTAGCCAAGAAGGTTAGTAACATAAGAATTCTGCAGTGTAAGATAAACAAATAAAAAAAAACACATTAAAATTACCATTTCAATTTATTTCCGTCTGCAGAAGAAAGTCCCGAGTATGTCGGCTATGACCGCACGCTTCGTCCCACATTGAATTCGAGTGCCAACACAAATGCGGCCAATTTGGCCAACACTAATGGACAAAGCAGTGGTAACAGTAGTGGCGGCGGCAGCGGCGTTGTCAGCGGCAGCACCGCTGGCGGTGGCGGCAATGTAAACAACGCCAACGTGTCGAATGGCTCACAATACGAGGTGATCAAGTCATCACCATACAGTCCGGCTTTCATGGAAATAAGTCAGATGCGACATCAGCGTGCCGATCCATTGTGCCGTTGCGAAGAGTTGCGCGATCAGGTGGGCTACTATCAGGAGCAATATGTGAACGCCATGGCGCAATTGGAGAGCAGTGAACGTAATAAATTTATCGACGTTATGGCGGAGAATGCGCGTCTCAAGCAGCAGAATACAAAACTAGAGCGCCAGCTGATACGTTTGGAGAATGAGAATGGCAATAAATCGGCTAATGCAGCGGCAAATGCATACTATTATGGCGACGTGGCGGTCGGACGTGGCGCTGATAATGAAAAATTGTTGCAACAAAGTGAAAAGTTGCTGGAGGAGTTGGATTTATGTAAAGAACACAACGCTGAGTTGGTGAATGAACGCAAATTAATTATTGCCGAGCGTGAAAAGTATAAGAAGAGCTTCAATTCGACATTTGCCGAACTGGACAATGTGAAGAAGGAACGCAATTTCTATCGTGAATCGCGTGAACATTTCAATTTAATGCGTGACACAATGGAAAAGGAGATACAAAAATTGAAATCACTACTTTCCGAGGAGTCCAAGAAAGTGCTACTCATAACGGTCGAACGCAATCGCATCGATGAGGAGCTCAAACAGCTGCTGTCCGAGAAGGACAATGTATTGCATGAGCATCAGAAAATGTTCGACGACTTATCGGCAGCCAAAAAAGAAATTGAGAATTACAAGAAAAACGACCTAATATATCAGGCGGAGATCAATGAGTTGCATCAGGCCAATGCCGAATTGCAAAAGCGCGATCTACTCAAGTCCAACTCGTGGTCGAAGGAGTTTTCCGATAGCAAAGATGATTTCAAGGAGGTGGAAAAGTTGCGCAAAAGCCTCGAGAAGGCCAACTCGGAGGTGGAGCGCGCGCTGCAAGATGCCGAACAGGCGAAAGGTGTGCGCGATTGGGCCATTTCGCAGCGTGAGAAAATCGTACAGGAGCGCGATTCGGTAAAGTCGCTTTGCGATAATTTACGCAAAGAACGCGACAAGGCGATCTCCGATTTACTCTCGGCCATACGTGATAGTGAGAAAATAAAGAAGCAAAAGGATGAAGCCCAAAAGAAAATTGACGTATTGAAGGAGCAAATTGAAAATCAGAATATTGATAGCACGTCGCGACGCAGCTTTCGCATGAGCACCTACGAGGCCGAAGATCTGCTCGACATTGAGTTGAACTATCATTCCGACAGCGATATCGGCATAATATTGGATGACAGCAACAATCGACAACTGGTGTGTGGCGTCACCAATAGTTCGCCCGCTTTTGGCAAATTGAAAATGAATGATGTCATCTGTAAGGTGAATAATCTAGATTGCCAGACCATGACTAAGCGTATGGTGCTGGACGAAATACGTAGCAGTGCGCCGCGTTGTAAGTTGTTGGTGTCGCGCACGCGCCACAGCAAACGACACTTTTACACCGTGCATTTGAATATGCAAAATAATATGAATCATGGTTTGAGTCTGGACACCGGCGTCTTCATTTCGAAAATAGAGCCGAACTCGTTGGCAGCCTACGAGCCCGAATTGGATGTGGGCGATCGTGTGCTGAGCATTAATAACAAATCAATGGAAGGCATACACTCCGGCGACGATGTGATGGGTCTGCTGAACGATGAGCGCAACGATGCTATTACCATCTTCGCATTAAAGAATGTGCAGGATATGGGTTATGGCGATGGTCAGCGACGCATGACCACCTCGTCGGCGCAAACCGATTCCATTGATTCGATGCATCGCATGACGAGCGCCAAGCACCCTTCGAAATTGTCGGAAATGTTAAGTATCTTCAAGAAGATACATATTTCAAAGCCGGGCACCGATGTCGATCACTTCACGCAGGAGCATGATGCGTTGGCCGAATTGGATTCGGTGTTAAGCGAAAATTCGTCGGAGAAACCACGACGTGGTAAGCGCAGCAAAAAGGAAAAGGAAGCGGCTGCCAAGAGTATGGGTACTTGGCCACGTGCTAATATACTCAATGCCACACATGAGAATCCCACAGGCACCATAGTGCAGCAACGCGAAAAAAAGCGACCGCCACTGGCACTCTTCACAGCCGGTCCGATAAATGTCGACAAGGAGGATGAGCGTGAGACCTCCGATGAGCAGCCGCCACCGCTGCCGCCGCAAGCTAAGCCGCAAGCGCACATGCGCAACGGCATAACGGGTGCCGGGCAAGCCATCAAAACCAATCCGCATCGCAATTCCAATCCCATACCCGCCTCGGCGCTCTTCAGCCCCACACCCGGTACAACAGCGATGCCGAACGTGAATGGCGGCAATATCAATAGCAATAATGTTTATGCCAACTACAGACACTCCGTGTATGCGGAACCACAAATAGACAACGTGGGCCTGTTGGGCGAGCCGACTAAGCTACTAAAACGACCGGCGCCCATATTGGGTGCGAATATGCGTGTGAAAATACCGCCCGTGCCGGACAAGTATGGCAATCAACGTGCGCACAACTATCAAAATCGCTACTCGCTCAACATAACGCCGACGGAGTTCTACAAGACCAGCGGACAACAAGCGCAGCAACAGGTCATACATAGCAGTACCGGTGCGGAGTTTCTGCCACGCAAACCGCACATTTTCGATATGTTGAACAGCGGAAATACGGGCATGGGCGGTGTTGGCATGCCTACAAGCGTTAGCTCGAGCAAATCACAACCACATCCGGCGCTCTTCACACCACTGAATCTCCATCCACCGAGTTTTGGGCGTAGCTCATCCACAACACAGCAGAATTCATTGGACATGATCTCGATTAAGTCGCAAAACTCTATCGATTCCATATTGTCGGCGAAGAGTCCCCCAAACAGTGAATGTGCGACGATCAATCATTATCAGAAGCGTGGCATACCAATGCCGCAAGCAGCAGCTAACAAGAATGTCTCCAAGTATCCAAGTGACAGCGAGAGCATTGCCTCGGGCATTATGAGCGCCAGTGTTGGCGGTGGCGGCATGAACGTTGGCGGTGGTACTGGTGGCGGTATCGGCGTCAACAACTTACTTTTCCATTCGAATAACATGCCCGCACCGATTCACAATCGCCACTCGCAGCTTTTTCCGACCTTCACGCAAAATTCCATAAATGCAATGCGTCAAATACGTCACTCTAGTCCGCTAACATTGCCCTCCTCACCGCCACTACACACGCATCCGCACTCTCACGGACCGCACTCGCACTCGCACGCGTCGACCCAACAGTCTCAACACGGCGGCGTGGATACGGCAGCTAGTAGCGCGATTGGCATACCCACCAGCTCGGTGGACAAATTCGATATGGACTTTATGACGCCCGGTTTGCCTATGCATACGCAATACGTGCAAGATTACCCGCTTTCGACGCACTATCATCATCCACATAGCAGTGGCGGTATGCCCGGTGGTGGTGCTGGCGGCATCATCTATGAAGGTGGCACATTTCCGCGCAAGAAGGATCATCAACGCTTGCGTATACCATCCAATCCGAGTGTGGCGAGTAAGAATAGTGCTGGCGTTAAGAACAGTTCCGGTTCGATTGATCATCACTATTGTGGCGTGAGCATGTCCGGCCCGCCACCATCGATGCTAATGCATCATTCAGCGATTGCTGCGGTCGCAGCGAATGGTGGCGGCAGCGGACGCGGTTCGCCGATGCCGCAAGTGCATGTGGAAGTGTTGAGTCATGGCGGTAGTAAGCGTAATTCGAATGCGCCGTCGGATTTTTTATGCCCTGGAGACCTTAGAAGAGTCACGATCGAGAAGAGCGACAAATCGCTCGGCATTACCATACAATGCAATAACAATGGTGGCGGCATCTTTGTATCGACTGTAGCCGATAAGAGCATAGCCACGCGTGCTGGTCTTCAGGTGGGCGATCAACTCTTGGAAGTTTGCGGCATAAATATGCGATCGGCTACAAATGACATTGCGGCGAATGTGTTACGTCAATGCGGCAACTCGATAACCATGCTGGTGCAGTACAATCCGGAAAGTGAGTACAAAAACCCATTGAGCACAAAAATAAATATTGTATTTCTATGTGTGGGCATTGAACATTTGCAGGGTGACGTTCATTTTACTAATTTTTTTACGATTCTCTCTATTTAAAGTTTTGAATTTGTCACACATGCGATCTTAATAGTTTTTTCTTTTTTTCAAGTCGGTCGAATGAGGTTTGATCCTCAACTAGTATTATTTTTCATCAAATATTTATCTCCGTATCGTATTTACCAAGCCTTAAGTGATCATTTTATTGATCTGTAATGTTGTAAAGATATTTCGAAAAATTTCCGTACCTAACCTCAAAATGATCACTATGATCATGAATTATTTTTGGTACTATACCTTATTTCCTTTAAATGGTTTCAGTTTTCGATCGTATTCATCAAGCTTTAAGTGATCTTTTTATGGATCTGTAATGTTTTAAAGATATTTTGAGAAATTTCGGTAACGTAACCTCAAATTTTTTTACTATGATCAAGGATAGTTTTTGGTACTGCGTGATATTAAATCTTAATTCCTTTAAAAATTTTAATTTTTGAACTTTTTTCGACATCCTTTCGATGTATGGCGATCTTCGTGTATTTCGGACCGCGTTCCCTATCATTGTGATTATCTTTACCGTTATGTTCAAACCTATGACGATCATTATTACTATTTTAAGCGTTATAAAAAAATCGACCCGATTATTGGTATTATTTTTACCGTTACAATCAAGTCGATTGCGATTTTCGATACTCTTTTTATCATTCTGTTAAAAATTTTTAGTTGTTTTGAAATTCTATTTTTAAGAGTTTTTTAAAATTTTGATTTTGGTGTTTCGTTAAAATTATCGGAAGAGTTTTTCAAAATTTTGATTTTGCTGTTTGCGAAATTTAATAAGTATTTGAAAAAACTAACGGTTTAAAAAAGGAAGTTTAAGCAAGTGCTCCAAATCATTTACTTTTTTACTTTCAATATTCATGTGTTCATGCCACACTGTTTCTCTGAAATCCCAACATGCCACATATTTTTTTAACATGTTTTGCGTTCAAGAATTTCACTCTGGCGAATACGACGGTACCAATAATCTCGAGACTGAATCTCCAGTTAATCACTCTGGCTCGCCCACACCTCGCAATTCACCACGACCACCGGTGCGCACCATGATGTCCTCACTACCACCACTACCCATCTCGGCACCCACCAGCAATCCCTTGGCACAACAGACGAACATAATGCCACAATCGAGCTCATTGATCTCAACACAATCGATCAAGGATCAGAGTTTTGCCGATAGCCTGGAAAATCAATCAGACATGAGCAGCAGTCAGGATTTGCCCTCGTCAGCGGCTACCACAACCACTACAGCTTCAACTACATCAACCGTGTACGAGGAGGAGGCGCGATATGTCACCCTCTGCATGGATAAATCGAAGAATTTAGGCATCAAGCTATTTGGTGGCAACAAGGTGGGCATTTTCGTGCATGACGTACATCCCGGTTCACCGTCCGATATCGCAGGCATACGCAAAGGTGATCAGATATTGGAATACAATGGCGTGGACTTGCGTTGTGTAACGGCCGAGCAGGCGGCCAATGAGATATCGAAGTTGACGGACACTGTCACCTTGTTGGTGCAGAATAAATTGAAAAGTGAGTGCATAATTTGTCAAATCTTAAGCGCACACAAATTATATTTTAACACATTCCAACAAATTTCCGTACAGAATTAAAGCAAATTAAAGACAAGACAGGTGATTCTTTTTATATACGCGTCGGTTTCGATCGTACCGGCGAGCTGAATGATGGCGACTTGCGTTTTGTCAAGGATGAGGTGCTCTATGTGGACAATACGGTTTTCAATGGCACATTTGGACTGTGGCGTGCTTGGAAATTGGATGCAAAAGGCCACCGCAAGGAGTGCGGCATTATACCGAGTCAAATGAAGTATGTCATCTTTGCTGCGAATAGCAAATTTTTTTTTAATTTTTTTGTATTTTCATTTCACAAATGCCACGTGCTTGCTTTTAGAGTGGAAGAGGAGTTGCGCGCTGGCGAAGTGGTCGACTGTGAGGGCGGCACCGCACGCCGTGGTAGTACTTCGGCGCGTCGTTCGTTTTTTCGTCGAAAAAAGCATCAGCGTAGCTCATCACGTGACTCCACCGAAATTGCCAGTTTCAGCAACACACAGCTAAGCTTCTTCCCCGACTCGGGCATATTGAATGATGACGGTGGCATATTGAGCTATCAGCGCGTGGAACGTTTGGATTGTGAGTAGCGCGCTGTATTAATTAGCATTGAAAGTGCTAAAAAGTGTTTTAACTGATTTTTTGTCATTTACATTATGTTGCAGCACCTGTACGTCGGCCGGTGCTTATAATCGGTCCGCTATCGGAGCGTGTTATGGAACGTTTGACTATTGATTTTTCGAATTTATTCAAAATGTGCGAAGTGACTACAATGGATTGCTCACAAAATGCCATGGAAGAGGGCTTACAGGAAAATATTTTCGTTGACTATCGCCGTCGTGGCAATAAATACGAGTGCACCACGGTAGAGAATATAAATAATGCATGCAAGAATGTGAGTAGCTTCGCTTTTTACTTGTGAAACTGTGGAAAAAGTTGTTGTGCTGCTGTTGTTGTAACAAAGTAAAAGATATCGGCATGGTTGGCAATAATTTGGTTGCCAAATGGAATCGGTTGTAACGTTCACAGATACCCAATGCCCTATTCCTCTCCTTTAAATGTTAACAACCAATCGAAATTCACCACTAATACTTAGTCTAGAAACTTTTCATACATTTTCAGCAACCTAGCCTCAGAACATAAATAGTTAATTTTAGCTTAGACACCTAATATCGCATTCTTATTTGATAAACGCTAACAACCAATCTAAATTCACTACTAATACTTTGGCTTAAACACTCTTGATACATTTTGGTAACATAACCTCAAAATATAAAACGTCAATCGTGGCTTAGACATCCAATACTCCATTCTTCTCCTTTAAACGTTAACAAACAATCTATATTTACCACTAATACTCCGTCCTAGACACTTTTCATACATTTTCGACAACCTAACATGAAAATATAAATCGTGGCTTAGACATCCAATACTCCATTCTTCTCCTTTAAACGTTAACAATCGATCTATATTCACCACTAATACTCCGTCTTAGACACTTGTCGCACATTTAGGTAACATAACCTCAAAATATAAATCATCAATCGTGGCTTAGACATCCAATACTCCATTCTTCTCCCTTAAACGTTAACAATCGATCTATATTCATCACTAATACTCCGTCTTAGACACTCTTCACACATTTTAGTAACATAACCTCAAAATAAAAATCGTCAATCGTGGCTTAGACACCCAATACTCTATTTTTCTCCTTTAAACGTTAACAATCAGTCAATATTCACCACTAATACTCCGTCTTAGACACTCTTCACACATTTTAGTAACATAACCTCAAAATATAAATCGTCAATCGTGGCTTAGACACCCAATACTCTATTTTTCTCCTTTAAACGTTAACAACCAATCGAAATTTACCAATAATACTTAGCCTTAGACACTCTTCATACATTTCGGTAACATAACCTCAAAATATAAATCTTCAATCGTAGCTTAACGACTTGTTCTGCAACAAAATTTCGAAATTTTTTTTGCAACAACAACTTCATCAACAATAATACACAGTTTCAACTTTTTTCTTAACCTAATTTTGCAATTGATTTAACCTTTTCCGTCCCTTAAAGGATCGTCGTCACTGCATTTTAGACATATCCCCATCGGCTGTTGAACGTCTTCAGCGCCTACAAATCTATCCGATTGTTTTGCTCTTACGTTTCAAATCAGCAAAACAAATACGTGAAATACGTGACTTTGGCATTGATAAAATATCGGCCAAGGCCGCCAAAGAAATGTACGAACGTGCATTAAAACTCGAAGCAGACTACAAGCAGTACATATCAGGTGTGTGTTTAACATTTTTTTGTTATGACTATTTAAAAATTAATTTTGTTATTTCCCTAATTAAGCTTAATGTTAGCATTAAACATATGTGACACAAATCAAGGATGCTGTGGATAAGGAACTGGATAAATTATTGTGGGTGCCTGTAAGCGGCTAATCATTGATGCCGACTTCGAATTATAATAAATATGCACTTATATGGCATTTAGGTGTACGAGTATAGTGTAATACGCACATTATGATTATTTAAAAAATTTCAGTTGATAATATTTTTTTTTGCAATTATGAGACAGCAGACACATAAATTTTTGTCGATTTTAAGCTTACCCTTGTTGGCTTAAACACATTTTTTTTGTTTGCTAAGCTTAAATTGCGCTTCTTGGTGAAAATTCTCTTCTTTTTCGCTTAATTTATATTTTCTTTTTAATTAAATTAATTTTTTTGAATTAAAATTATATTTAAATTATTTTTTTAAAAATAATTTTTAATTTTAATTTATTTTCTAATTGTAATTTGAATTAAAATATTTTTTTTTTAATTTATTTTTTGTTTTTAAATTAAAATTTTTGTTTAAATTTTTATTGACTCGTAAATAAGTTTTTTTTTAATTTTTAAAAATTTTTCTGTAATTTTAAATTAATTTCTTTTTTATGTTTAAATTAGTTTTTTTTATTTTTAAGTCAATTCTTTAATTAATTTTTAAATTTATAATTTTTAATTAAAGTTTTTTTTAATTATTATTTTTTTAATTTTTAAATTGAATTAATTTTTAAATTTATTTTAATATTTGTACCATTAGTTTTTCATTTTATTTTGTATTTTGTATTTTTTTATTTTTATTTTTTTTATTTTTATTTATAATTTTTTTTATTTTTATTTTTTAATTTTTTTTTTTATTTTTTAATTTTTTTTATTTTTTTTATTTTTTTTAAGCGTCATTCGTTTAGACGTTTTGTATTACTTTTTCCCCCGTTTCTTGTTGTGTTTCGTCCTTTTATCTTTATCTATAGATAACTACTTTTGTATTAACTAACCTTCTAAGAAGTATTCACTTAGTATGATTTGCTTTTAGCTTTTATTAGTTGTTAACTAACTATAAACTGTAAACTCTAAACTACTTATTATTGCTTTACATTTTAGATTAATTATGTTGCAACAACAACAATGACAAATATTATTTTTCAGAGAGTGTCCAATAGCTTTTAGTTTAAACGCGTAAAATTTGTTAGTAATTTTGTTTATACAAATTTATAATTAATTTTAAATTGCAAATTTTTAATTTTTTTTGCATTTATGCAACAAAAATGTAAAAAATATGACACGCGTTGCTCGGTGTGCTATAAAATTACTTAACTTTTGAATTTCATCATTTAATTTTCGAAATTCCTTTATCTTTTATATCTATTGTACATTTTCTGTTTTATTTTTCCCATTGAGCGCTCAGAATGCGCTTAAAACGCAAAGTATTTCGCCTCTTATTATTTTTCGCTACATTTCTTTTGTGTATTCTAAAGCTGTATTATTATTTTATTTTATTCTATTTTTGCTGAAATATTTTCCAATTATTTCTGCGAACCTATTTATATTGGAATTTTTAGCATGTGACGCGAGCAAAAATTAAAAACATTTAGTTACTAAGCGCAATATTCGAAATTGTAAAATATCAACATACTTCTCGGTATGTCCCTAGTTGAGTAAGCAACGAAAATGTTAGTTTTAAATTGTTATATTTTGCTACAATTTGTTGTACTAAGTGGAGTAGGGCTTTGTGCAGGCCAAGCCTGTGTCAAATGCCTAAATTATTGTTTTCAAATCGCTTTTTCTTTTTGCGCTTCAAATTATGCTAATTTTACAGGGTTACAGGGTAAAACAATATTATAATGCAATTTTTTTTATAAACATATACTTTTATTTACTTATAAACATGCATTACATATTCATTTATACATATCATATGTAATATAAAAAAGTGGAGATATTTTATATACTATATATAATACATATGGAAAAATATTGGTATTTACTAAATGATAGTAATTATGTATGTATATGCGATAAATGCTTTTTTCTAGTTTTAACTTTATCTTTCAACTTTACAGTTTTATTTATAATTTAATCGAAAAATTATACATATATTTAGTTTACTAAATTGTAAATGTATTATAAACACAATTATATGCATATATTTATATTATTTACAAACATGTTAATGTAACCAAAATTATAAACAGAAATTATGTTAAAATTAAAATTAAAAAAAAAAAAAAAATATTTCACTAGCCTTATAAATGAAACATTTTTATTTGAGACTTGAAATTTGCACAAAAACTGGTATTTTTTAATTCTATTTATAATAAATTAAAACAATAAAAATATTGAAAAAACTTTACATGGTACTTTTTATTTTATTTCATTTATTTAAAATAAATTATCAGAGAGAATTTATTTATTTTTTTTATTTAAAATATAATATGTAATATTTTTTAATGTAAAATAAAATTTGTTTTAAAAAATAATAATTGTTTTTAAATAAAAATATAAAAATACACATTAAAAAACAACAGTTAAAAAATCATACATAAAAATTATTAAAAATAAATATGAAAAGAAAAATAGAATATTTGTAAATAATTTTTTGATCAAATAAACAGAATATTTTACTTAATAATATCAATATTATTAATATTTTCTTAAAAAAATTATTTTCCTTTAATATAGACAAACTAATATTGTTTGTATATTTTTTGTTTAACACAAACAAATTTTTTTTATAAAAATAACATTTTTTAAATAAATTGATTAAAAAAAACTATTAAAAAAATTGTACATATAAAAAAATTTTTAAAAAATATAAATATAAAAAAGTAAAATTTTATAAAATTTTTTTCATAGCGGCATTTTTTTATAAAAGTAATATTTTTTAAATAAAAAAAATAGATAAAAAAATTTAATTAAAAAAAAATAGTTCTTTTAATTTTGTTTTTAAATTAAAAATAAATATATGTTTTAAATGAAAAAATGAATCAAAAAATTGTTTAAAAAGGTTCTTAATAAAATAATATTAAAAATATATAGTAAAAATTATTAATTTACAACAAAAAAAAAAATATATATATTATAAAATATTTACTAAATTTTCTTAAATATTTACTTCAAATATTAATATATTTTATAAAAAAGAATTATATTTTAACAAAAAATATCATATTTAAATATATTTTTTCAACACAAAATAAAGAAAAAGGCAATTTTTATTAAGCAATTTTTCTTTTTATTTCTCTTACAATTTCTTGTTAATTAACTAATAGTTAATTAGAAAAAAAATTTTACTTAATAAAAATATCCCTTTGAAAGCAACAAAATAGTGTTTCTTTTATAATTTTTTTATAATAGTTTTTTTATTATATTTTTTATAACACAGACGAATTTGTTTTAATAAAAATAATGTAAAAGAATTAAAATAATAAAACTGTAAAATTGTTTCGAAAAAATATATAAAAAATATTTTTTTTTTTTATTTTTTTACTCAATGAAAATGTTTTATTTAAACAAACAATTTTTTTATTATTTTTTTTTTCAACACAATAAAGAATAAATAAAAATTAAATATTACATATGTAAAAATTAAAAAAAAAATATTAAACAATAAATATTAAATAAAAATATTAAAAATTTATAATAAAACATAAGTTTTTATTAAAAAATATTTTCTTTGATAAAAGAATGTAATTTAAAAAAAATTAGTTCTTTTATTTTTTTTTAATATTATTTCTTTTTTAATTTTTTTTATAACTTTTTAAAATATCTTTTTATATATTTTTTTTTAATTTCAACGCAAAATAAAAGAAAAACTAATTTTTAAACACTTTTTTTCATAACTTTTTATTGATTTTAAAATTTCTTGTTAATTATCTAATAAAATAATTTTAAAAAATCTGTTGAACTACTCAAGAAGTTTTAGTTTTAAGTAAATGTTTTGACATGCTAAACTTGCTTATTATAGGCTTAAGAAATATTAAATAAAAAATACGAAATAAATAAATAAATATTTCATTGAAACAATAAAAAACTTTGCGAAACATGTGGCCTTAAAAAGTTAAAACAAAAATTACTAAGAACAATTATTCTAAGCGCATAGCTAATAGACAATTTTATTATATACTTTACATACATAAAAATATTTTTATAAAAAGTATACCACAATAAAATATATATACTGTATTGAAGTACCCTAAAATATTATTGTACTAATTATGAAATGCACTTAAAAATGTATTAAATACAATAACAACAAAAAACACTTAGGCAACTAGCTTACATGTACATATCAATACATAAGTATTTGTGTATTTGTAATATATATATTTATATAATTGTTGTAATTTACAAATGCGAAAAATATGTCGAATGTGTTTTAACGGTAAACGAATTGATGTAGATTTTTTTGATGCGCATGAAAGAGACAATGAATTTATATACATACATACATACTTATTTTACAAATGCATTACAATAAATGGAACTTTTTTCAATAAATACAATTGAAAAAACTTTTTTTTATAATTTTTTTTATACATTTTTTTTTATAAATTTTTTTTATAAATTTTTTTCTAAATTTTTTTGTCTTAGAGAAAGGTATTTTCTCTGCGGCTATCTTATTGATAGCACGGTCTACTTTTAGCACTATCGCATCTCAATTCAACCTACTCGAAACCGTTTTTTGTCGTCCCGCTTCTTTTAAAAAATTGCTAGAATAATTTTTTTTTTTTAGAATTCAAACGATTTGATTAATTGTATCACAAATACATTAATTTTTATTAAACAATCATAAGCCATCTTTGCTCTCCCTAATTACAGAGAGTGACGATTCGAACAAAGAACTGGTATAAATTAAATGGACTGGTATAAACGAGTAAAAGGTGACTACCAATTAAATGAAGTATCCGCATATTCTTTTATAATGAAATAAAGAATGGTCAAACGAACGAAAAATTGGTATAAATCAAGCGAACCGGAATCATAATCGAGTAGAGAATCGTATCGAACAAATAGCTGGTATAAATTAAAAGATATAAAGAAGATAATCGAAGAGAAAGAGGTCATACCACTTTTGTAACGTATTTGCATGCTCTTCTAATGAAGTAGAAAATGGCGAATCGAACAAGCAATTGGTATAAATCCAATGGACGGGCCTAATGGAGTAGCAAATGGGAGATATTTTTTTATATTAATATCCTGTGCAGTGAAATAGAGAGAAGCGAATAAAAAACAACTGGCATAAATTAAATAGTTTGGCCTAGACGAATGGAAAAGCAGTATAACAGTCTAATAAGAGTGGAGAATAAAAAAAAAACTGGTATAAATGAAATAGTTTGGCATAATCAAATAGAAAAGGTGTATAACGGTCTAATAGCACTCTTATATACTCTTTATTTTTATAAAGAAATAGGGGCGAAAAATCTAAAAAAGTAACTGGTATAAATTAAATAGACTGACGTAATCAAACAGAAAGTGAGTATAACACATTAATTAGTCACTCCATTACTTTTTGCTTATAAAGTATATAGCGACGAATCGAACAAGTAACTGGCATAAATCGAGCAAATTGGTATAATCAAATAGAACCCTTTAAATAAAAAAAAACTTCTTCATGCAAAATTAATAAATTATCTATTTTAAAAGCTCGTCTACCTGCCGCTCAAATTTTCGTTATTTTTGAAAATATTTAGAACACCGCTTTTTATTGTCTACCCCCTGTAGTTCAATAGTACATATTTAGCATAGAACATTTTTTATGGCCACAAATGTTTATTATTTATTTATAAATACACAAAGCAATAATTAAAAACTTAAAAATAAAATTTTTATTTCATTAAAATTTCCAATAATTTTAAAACATTTTTGTTACTATATATTGTATGTATAAATAATAATTTTTTAAAACCGAAAATATAATGATAAATACATGTTTCTCTTTACTTAAAATATTTTATGCTATTTCGTTATATTTAATTTTATTTACACTTTACATATATAATTAGACTTAAGCAAAGTGTGCATTTTTCATATACATATGCAAATGCATACATACATACATATGCACCCCGTGGGCATGCGCACACTCTGTCTTTAAGTATTCAAGGTACATTCGCTCGTGGTAAAAACTTCGTATTCGCAGCGCTATATCACACAACTATATTTACAATTGATATAACGCCGGCGTTTTTTTCTAAAAACTAAAATTGTGAAAACTACGAATTAACAATAAAAATTTCGACTAGCTGCAGAAAAAAAATATGAACATAAACTTAAAAAATATAATATTAATATACAGCAATTAATTTATATAAACTTATAACTACCAAAATTAGCATAGGCGAACAATATTTTTGTAATTTAAACGGAAATCATACTCTGGAGTTGCTGAAACGGAGTCAAGAAACTAATGTCTTAATTTTACTTGAACTTTGGGGGCTGACAGATCGAGAAGACTGCAGAAAATGTCTAGAACAGGGCACCAGGGAAGCAATGGAGCATCTCTTGTCCACTTGTACCGCATTGGCAAGACTACGCTGTAAGCATCTGGGACCCTCACGGTGGAATACACCGGAGGTGGTATCGATAATGAGGCCGCAGAGTTCAAATGATGACTGCTTCTCTTGGGCTATGTATTATATAATATTAATATAGGGAAATCTGCCATAAGCGGATACTGGTAGGACTAGCCTTTCTTTCCGGTTAATCGAGTTGTCCGCTTAACAGATCGTCCTTAACTTCAAAAGATGCTGTGGCAGGCCAATGTAAATGGTTAATGAAGAATTTAATAGAGTTTCCGTTAAATAGACCTTTTACTTATTCATCCACGAGATTAAAAGAAAGTATGGATGGATGACGATAATACCAGGTTTATGGAAAAAGGGCTTAAACACTTCTGTACAATACTCAAATGGAACGTGGTTCTGGAGATCCGATCCGAGGAAATCGGTTTTTTATAAGAAATATTTTGAAAATATTCAGTTAAATACTTCAGTATTCGTCTATTCTTAGTTAGGGTACTCGTTAATCCCATTCTGCTAAGACTTTTTCGAAACGTCCACAGAGCTATGATGATTTTCCACTTAACAGATTATAGCTAACTGTCTGAATTTCTCAATTCTCGTGTCTAATTATAGAAAATTTTTCTTAAAAAGGATTATTCTCTAAAGTTCTAACCTCACATGGCCTAAGTAATCAACCGTTAAGTTCGACTTAGTCAGCATCAGCTTTCAGTCATCTATTAACCAAACCTTATCTAATAACAAAGTACTCGACGTAAAAAGTCATAAAGAATTCAACTTTTCTCAAAAATTTTCCTTAGAAAAAGTTCTAATAACTCGGTTTTTCTTTTTCAGGTCTTCTGTAGTCAGAGTTCCTGTAATCGTAGTCTTGGTAAGTAAGAAAAACTTTTACTTATACCTTCACAAATTTACATCCAAAATTTTATTGTCACCGCCACTTACTTTTTACTTTTCAAATCACTTACTCACCCAATTTTCGACTCACTTTATACTGAAAGCTTTAACTCATTTCCAAAAATCTCCAGTAATATGATTTCCTAGAAACTAATGAATTTAGGCAGCTTTTGCTACTGTCTTTGTTGCCCTCACACACTAAATCTAACCTTCATAAAAATCGAATTCATCCTTCGGTCGATACCAATCTTCGGTTGCATGTTCGTAGATCGCTTGTCTCACCAACCGCTCAGCAACATCAAGCGGATGTTGCGAGTGTTGGCCTCCCACCGATTCCATTGAATCTTCTGCTTGAGCGCCATCATTATCATCGTCGAAATCGCTTTCTTCCGCCACAGTCTCAAAATCATCCATACGTTCGGAGCGCGGACTACGCGATGTGGCTCGAAACTCCGATGGTATGCCGTAGCATTTACAGATGCAGCATGAGGGAAAACGAAACCAATCGGAGAAAATGCCGCGACATTCATTGTGCGGATCGTAGGCTAATAAACGATGTAGTCGATATTGTTGTTCACAGCGGCAACCCTCGCGACAATACATCTGCCGATTTTCATGTGTGCATTTCTCCCAATGTACGTACTGCTCGAAGGGGTAGAGATTTAGGAGAGCCAACACCTCGCCGCGCGTGTTGTTGGCCCAAAAGGGCGCGACCACCTTTCCTCCTTTACGGGGCAGGCATTACTGGAAAGAAGAATAGAGTAAATTCTTAGTATTTTTATAGGGAAAACAAATTTTGGGTAATATCGGTGTTCGATGACAGGAAGTTCAGGAAGCTCTGTTTTGTAAGTTCAAACAAAAATCTATCAGAAGTAGTATGAATACTTTATTACCTACTCTTCTGCTTAATTTTAGTCTAGTCCTGCCCTTTTCATTCTGTTACTTAATGATATCTCTCAATGGGGGTTCAATAAATTTGCAGTTCACCCCACAGGTTTTTTGATTTTATTGGAATCTTGACAGGTCACAACCTACTGGCATCACATTTTGAGCCATATGAGTATAAGTAACGTCGAGAGAGATCCGGTGGAACACCTCCTCTATACAGCAATACCTAGAACTCATTTTAATTATCTAAGAGCTTCGCAGTTCAAAGGACTACACGAAGTATTACAATTGGATATCAAGTCTTAAAGCGTTGACGTCTTGGCTGAAGGATACTTTAACTCAAATTAAACAGAAGCTCCATCTAGCTTTGCAAAGGACCAGAAGCCGGCCTGTATAACTTAGCCTAACGTTTTCCACCCTCCGAACAGACCGAAATTTGTATACTGACCAAATGTAGCTCCGTTTTTCTTAAGACGGAAAGTTTATGAAATACTTTTTAAGAAACTAATACATATCCTAAATGATAGAATATAGTTGGGCGGAGATACTTTTTAAAAATAGAGGCTTCGTAAACTAAAGTGTTTCATCTCATCTCATTTCATTTCTCATCCCGCACACTATTTTTCCACCACCCCTTCTAAAATCAAATTTAACAAACTCGTCGACAACTTTAATTGCCGTCTATTTCCATCTATCACAATAATTCACTTACATGCCGCGCATATTGGGAGCCGGTTTCACCTCTTGCTTCAGAGCATCTTGATACAATTGGCCATCGCGTAGCACTGGTTTCGTTGACGCAGCCGCTGTAGCACTGACTGGAGTAGTCTGCGATGGCGTAGCTTGTGGTGCTCGTTGCGGCGCTGGCTGTGGTCTCTGAATTTTCTCACCGGCAAGCAGTTCCGTGTGTGGCGCTGACGGTGCTGTCTCTGCACCGGTTGTTGCAACACTTGGTGAGCTTGTAGTCTTAGCAGCCGAAGATAGTTCGGCTTGTGTGGATGTGAGCTTCGTTGCGATTGTGGTTGGTGGTGTTTGCTCGACTGTAGTCGCTGCTGCCGGCAGTTCGGCTTTATTCTCACCGTCAATATGTTGATTTTTATTTTTAGTCAGCTCATATTTCAGCTGTGCGTTGCTTGCCAATGTTGCGGTTGCCGTCGCTGTTGCCGTCAGGGTTGTTGTGACGTCTGTTGCGGCGGCGTTCGTAGCGCCAATGCTTGACAGCGTCGCCCCATTATCGGCGTCCGTTGTGACGTCTGTATTGTCGTTCGACGCTTTCTGCGCTTGTGTAGCGGCACTGTTGTTGTTGTTGTACACCGGTGCTATTGCCGTGGCGGTTTGTGTACGTTCACTTTCGTTGGTTGGTTTTGATTTTAATATCGAACTTTCTTTTATGCCACTCGTATCGGCATTTGTTGGCTGCGGTTTATTCACTTGTTGCAGTTTGAGTTTTTGTGATGGCTGTTGGCCAGGTCGTTGACGTTCCACTTGTGGTTTCAGTTGTTGTTGCAGTGGTGTGGGCGCCACCGGCGCCGGTGATGCCGGTATTGCACCAGCTGCTGGTCGCATATTGGTGGCAGGCGTGGAAACCACCTTAAGTGTGGTTGATATGGTAGCTGTCTCGGAATTATTTCTTTCTTCAGTCAGGGGTTTTTGCATTTGTCCGAGTTGTGGTGATTCGATGATCTGTATGTTGTCGCCGATATGTATTGTCGCGTCCTGTAGTGTGGGTATTTCATAGACACTATTCGATGCGAGATTGCCATCGTCTTCGGGTATTTCAAGTATAGTTTCTTCATGTAATACCAACTCCCCAGGTTGGTCTCCATTTTCCACCAGCGACGGTGGTTCTTCTGTGGTGGTTGTTGTAGTCGTGCGTCGGCGTAACGACGAATGTGTCGGTCTATTACGGTTAACATAAACATTGACACGCCGTCTATGTCCACCACCATTTGAATTGCCGTTAATTCGACGTCTTAACGCGGCGTTCGGAGGTTTCACTGGTCGCTCTTCGGCTTCCATTTTCGCTTCTACTATGGTAGCCTCAGTGGTTGTACTGCCAGTTTCGTCTTTTATTTCGTCCGGAGCGACTGTTGTTGTAGTTGTTGTTGTGGAGACCGGTCGAAAATGCGGTTCCATCACTACATCATTGTTTTTAATACTACCATATTCCTCCCGCGGCGCTTGCATGTATTTGGCCGCGCGTGCTCTATGCGGCTCCTTCGAGTAACGTTCGGCGGCCACTTCGACATCGTCCACATCGATCTCGTTGTTGAGTATCTCATCGCGCAATACTGAAATATGTTTCACATCGCCATACATGCGTTTCATGAGTCCATGGTTTTCGTGTACAAAACGACGTACCGCATGCCAAGGATATGCCGAACCGGGTAGATGACAGTAGGCTTGTCGTGTCAGATCGCAGGGTATAGTGGCTAACATTTGTGCTCTGCCACGTCGCGAGAGCTTAGTTCCTTGTGTGCTGCACGAGTTGGCGGAATCAAAACCGAAACCCGCAGTTTGTGCACTGATGGCGACGATGAAGACCAAGAGAAAGATAATATTTGTCTGAAATGAACGACGGAAATTTTATATTAAATAGCCACAATAACTAAAGCTTAGTACTTATTCTCTACATATAGTGTTTAAAACATCGGGTCTAAGAAAAATATTCGCTCGGTAAAGCCTTTAGAGAGGGTGGCTAGAAATTGAGGAACGAGTGGCTTTCATTGGGATCAGAAATGACTTTATACAACACTAAACGGAAGATACATTGCTGCGAAGGATGATGTCGTACTCCGGGAAACTGGGCACATTACGGGTACCAGAGAGAGACGTGTCGAAAACAGATAAATCATAGCTCAAGGCAAAGATTAAAGTGGGAATCTAGACGATATTGTTGTTCGAAGCGATAACCAAAGTACATTCTGCTCGAAGGAGTAGAGATTTAGGAGGGCCAACACTTTGGCACTTAATGCTAAAGCCGATGAGCTTGTGAGAAAAGATGCCATGGACACTGAATCTATGGTTTTCGTGCGAGCTCAACAAGCGTTGGTCAAAAAGTAGGGTTGCGAATGTCTTCTAGCTCAAAGTGGAACATACGTTAAAAGATCCATTGCAGTGTTATCTCTTAGAAAGGCTTACATCACAGCGATGATAAGCGTCCTAACTGTATATTGTCCCATTGACACTCACGCGATTAGACTAAAGTTTTTGGAGGACGCAACTTGTCAACATTTTCTCCTGCACTGTCCTGTTTTCGCCAGACTAAGGTTGAAGCATCTCGGTTGCCATGCTTCTTATGAACTCGTCCAATTGGCTGGAATTGATATTAGCCGCCTTATTGTGTCAGGTTCTAGGCATTTTTTCGATATTCTTTTTGATCCAAACCTAGGAGTTCTAGTCTTCACAACCTAAGATAAGATAAATAGATGTTTCTATTCAGTCACAACGACATACATAGCCCCAGTATACTGTAAAATTTCCATATACTGCTAGATGCTAAAGAGGCGATGTGATTCCTATTTGAGAACATGGATCCAAGGGTCTTTATTCTACGGCGTCAGACTACTATGTAGTCAATTAGCAGATGTTCTGGAGTTTCAGGCTTCCTGTCGCATAACTGTCAATTTGCACAAGAAGCTAGGCCCATGTTATTCTTGAACTTACATTGGCCAGTGTAGAATACGACATGTTGTCTGAGTTTGTCCCTAGGGAGGTAGATTACATATTTAAACCTGCTGAGTCTGTAGCTTCCCATTAGCAACTTTGTATGACGCATGCCTTGAAGTTGTTGCCAATACCTCTCTCTGCCTACTTCTTCTTCCTTGCGGATAAGCTCCTTTATCGTATGAAGACCCACAGCGATGAAGGGTTCAGGTCCTACCATGTTAGTAGTTGTTGCGGAGCGAGCGAGCTCATCAGGCTGTTCATTCCCGGCAACGGACTGTTTAGCCGTTCTCTACACTTCTGCACCAGTGGTGATTTGATCTCGTAGGCAGATATTGCTTTCAGTGCCGCTTGACTGTCTCTAAGTATGGTCACTTATGGCAAAGACCTCTGCCTCAATAAATACAAATCCGCTTTCACGAACTCGATACTAAATTAGCCTCAACTAAGATGCATGAAATGGAAAATAGCCAAAAATATAATTAGCCAGCGTGGGATGATTGTTTTCAGCGAACTTGTACGTTGATTTACAACATACATTTTTTGTCTGGTTTCAAGAAAATGCTTTCAGTAATTCATGCATTCAAAATGCATGAAAATTGACGACTTTTTATAGCCAACTCTCCATCAATCGAGAAGAGATGTAACCCACATCAAGTCAAACTGAAAGTAAACGCGAATGAAGCGACTTCTTACCGCAGGCGCTGAAAAACGAAATGAGCAGAATGCGAGAAGAAAAAGAAAAAGTCAGAAAACCGCTCAACGAAATGAAAAGAGAAATGCGTCAATCAAACAAGCGTCGAAGATCACAAACAATACTAACCGATCAAGCGTTTCCAAGGCATTTCAATCATCTCACCGTCAACGTTACCCGCAAAAAGCTTTTATAACGACACAAACAGCGTCACTACTGCAACGGGCCGGCTGAGTGAGTCGCATGACTGGGTGGGCAGACATTAGTCGACATTATCAGACGGGTACACCTCACAGCATAGCACGTTCGTTGGCGGCAGCAGGTTGGTTTCACTTGCGGTTGAAGTGAAAAGAGCGAAAAAAGAATGAATGAAGTAAAAAGTCTCTTGGGAAAAGTATTGTCTGTTATTATCGCCATTTGCTGCACTTTTTCTTAGTTCTTTTTTCATGCTACGCGCCCATCACATTCTTGCTTTCTAATAATGTTTTTTGTTTTGCTGATAGTAACAACTTTACGGTAAAAGTTGTAGTTGTAGAACCAGGTGGTGCAATTGATGATAGTTTTTTTGTAATGCCAGAAAATATTGAAAAAATGGTTTGGCCGAATGCTGTTAAGTTGATAATTCTTTGCTGAATACATATACCATATACATATGGTATAGAGTGTTTAAATTGAATGTAGATTTGGGTTAGTTTCGATTTTGAAAGGTCCGTCTGTTTGCATATTCGCCCATTAGTCCCTTAGGTTTTAAGATATCGATCTGAAATTGTGTATTTTGAAAGTGGACCCCTATAGCATATAGCTTCCATACGAACTGTTACAACAAAAATCAGGTTCCTGTTTGCGAAACTTTTTGTTGAGATCGGATAATTACATATTTCACAAGAAAACTTTGTCCACAAGCTATTGTGTAGAGGCCGTTAGATCCTCTAGAAGGTACTGTTTGGTGTGCTTTATGGAAAAGGTAATCATTGGTCATCATTGCTTCAAAATATAGAGCCATGATTAATGATTTTTTCGTGCCTAAGTTGGAGGATGTTGATGTAGTAGAACATTGGCTCCAACAAGATGGTCGCTAAATGTCATACAGCCAACGAAACAATTAATTCATTGAGGGCCACTTTGGGTGAATGGATAATCTCGCGTCGTGGACGCGTATCCTCTAAGATCTTGCGACTTAACACTGTTGGACTATTTTTTGTAGGATTATGTGAAGTCTAAGCAGATAAGTCCAAGACAATTGACACCTTGTAAGAGATATCAAATATCTAAAAAACAGATATTAAAATCTAGAAAAAATGATCCTGTGAGGGGTATTATAGCTCCGGTGTACCCGATTTTAACGTTCTTTCTTCTTGTTAAGTACTTTCATACTTTATTATGACTCCACTATATTTTTTATTTATTTCCGCGATTAATAACTCTTTGAACTCCACATTGGGGCAATAATACAATTGTTTCCAACAATTTACAAATTTTTCCCATATAAACCAATCAAAGCATATCTCTAATTTATGGTCTCGCTTTTACTTTTCAATAAAACCTTTCCATTTCCCCATACCTTTGTGTACGAATGCATACTTGTATGCAAATATGTTTGTAATCAATATAAATGTGCTGCATAATTTCCATGTCGATGCCCTCTAAATGCAGTGAAAGCTTTTCAAAGCGCAACGCGGCTGAGTGATTGTCTATACTCGCTGACCGGACGGCCGACTGACTGCCGGATATACGCTTCACCTTCAACAACATAGCAAATTGTACATAATGAAAGTGGTTTCAGGCCATGCAGGAAAATAGGAACAATAGTATGTGGAAGAAGGGCCAGTTCGTGTGTATAAAAACAGTAAATCCCATTGGGTTGTTTAGTTATCACTAGGCGGTCTTGAATTAAAAATTGCTTATGTCTTTGCTTCTTGCCTGATCGAGCATCTTGTTCTATTTCTGAAGCTTTTGCGTGAAAATGTATGTCTAGAGATTGTCAAGGCCCCTCTTTAAAACAAAATGTTTTTTATGTTAGTTTCAACAGTCCAAATAGAAGGAGATTTTCGTGGACTATTCACAATAGGTGTGAAGATTATAGTATAGCGGTTTGATCCATTTTAGAAAAAAAATTATTTTCCTTAGACCTCTTTCGATTTACTCTGGACCAAGATAACCTTACGACTGCAAAGTGGTCCACTAGCAAACCACAGGAAGACAACGGAACTCCTACCCGTTCCCAGTTATTGAAACTGAAGTACCTGTCCTAGTAAGCTCATCAGCTTTACAGTTTCCTGCAATATCGATGTTGTCAGACACCCACATTAGACTAATCTTAAAGTATCTTAACGCTAGACATAAGAGGTCTAGAGACCATTTCACTAATCTTGAGCGTACAGTCAGCGAACTCAAGGCCAATATCGCTGCCCTACTATCGGAGTGGATAATCACCACTCTGAAGGAGTTTGATCAGATCAAAGAACCTCTTAGTTTAGTAATAAGTCAATGGCATGGAAACCGCCTTAAATTCTCTTTCCTTGAGTTATTAAGCTCGTCATAATCTAAAAACCAATATTACTACATTTATGTTAGCTTTTCCTGCAGGGTGGCTAGGTATTTATGCCAGACACACAAGCCTATAACGCTGCGACTAAATAAATGTATTATTGCACAACAATGTTTAGTTAATGCATGCATTCCAGCGATACCAACAAATGTCACAATCAAATATTATATAATACAATAACAAAATATATATTTTTCACAACGACCGCAGACTATTAAAATACTCATAAGATTTGAATATTTTAATTAGAAAAAAGCACTAGTTAAAAGCCAGAAGATATTCGTAAAGCGACACGCTAAATGAAAACTAATAAAATTATTAATTTTTACAAGCAATAATAACAATAAAAGACGTGAAGACACACCAGCAGCGGCACTAATATGCACTGCAGCTCATATGCGGGTTTACTGCTGTTGTGGCTGTTGGTAACCGGTTGAAAACTGCAAATTTTTTGTTTTGTTATAATTTTATGTATCTATTTGCTGCTTATGTCAGCGCAGAGACCTAAGAACAACAACTAATATTATGTTTTGCACAACATGAACTTATCAGCTAATAGAAATGCTGTAATATTATATTGATATTGTGAACTAAAATCGCTGTGTTATGTTTAAGTTAAGCGGAAGAGTTGAAAAACTTTTATACAGATGGTTTTCTTTAAATATTTAAATATGAAGGGCATTTATATTTTGAAGATTATCTCTTTCAAATATTGGCCGCGGTTACGCCTCAGATGGTCCATTTGTTGAATTCAATTTATAATGACTCATTGCAGCATTTCGACTGCTCACTGGCGAATGATACGCGTGATGTTTTGCTACAAGGCTTGAATCGAAGCGGGGTTGTCCGCCGTATAGACTTTACATATACCCAAGGGAAAAAGTCTAAGGCTGTGATATCACACGGTCTTGGTGGTCAATCGACCCGCCCAAAAGGTGAAATTATCTGCTCACCAAAGTATTGCCTCAATAAATCTGTTGATTGATGGGATATGTGGGAAGTAGCGCCATCTTGTTGAAAGCAAATGTTGCCGAGATCACGAGCTTTAATGTTAGGTACCAAAAGTCGGTTATCATGACGCGTTAACTGTCGCCGTCGACGATTACGTTCTTACCGGCATCATTTTTGAAGAAAATCGGCCTAAAAACCACACCAAACCGTTGTTTTTCCTGAATGAATGTCAGTTCTTGCATCTCTTCAGTCTGCTCTTCGTCGTAAAAGCTGGTTTTCATATCCATTAAGCCAAAAATAAGTCTCACTGCTGAACAAAATTTGGCTCGAAAACGTCGGATCTTCTTGTAACTTTTCAAGAGCCCATAGAACGAAGTGATGTCGCTTGGGAAGGTCGAGAGGCTTCAGCTCTTCGACAAGCTGTATTTTGTAAACTTTCAATTAAAGATCTCGATGTAAAATGCGCAAAGTCGTTCCATACGTCAGTCCGAATTGTTGCAAACGTCGCCGAATCGACTCTCCACGGTCTTCTTGTAAACTCTCAGCTATTTCTCTTCACTGCTTGCTGGACGTGGTCCAATAATGTATGCTGGGTCTTAAGAGGGGTTTTGTTGTGCGAATAATACGTTCAGTAGGCCGATTATGTTGACATTAAATCGAGCGAAGCGCGCGAACGCGATTAATTCGTAATAAAGTTGAACGATTTGTAAACGTTGTTCCGGCTTAAGTCTCTCCATTATGAAATCTCATACACAACTGAACAAAAATAATATGGCAGCGTGATCTGTCAAAAAAAGGCTATCGGAAAAAGTACTTCTAATAACTTTGATTTCGAAGATGTGCCACACTCTGGAAGGTCAATTGTCAAAAATTTCGGTAAAATAATTAAAATAGTCTAGTTGGTCGGCCAATGGGAGAGGAATTGTGATCCGTTAATACAACGTCAGGCCGTACACCTCGACAGTGATTCGCCAAATGGCCGAGAGCTTGATTAGAAGATTAATATGCATCTACTTGATAGTCCGGATCTGGCACCAAGTGCTTACTAACAATTCCGATGCATGGCGACTCATTTTGCTGGTGAAAAATCCTCAAGGGAAGCTTGTGAAAATCAAATGTCCAAATTTTTTACCAATAGGAACGAGGGTTTTCATGAGAGCATGGAAATTTTTCAAAATGTCTCAAAATTATCGAACAAAACGTTGTATATTTGACCTAAACCGGATTAGATCTGCAGGCCTTATATGTAGGGTTTGTATAGTACTTGTTATAGTTTATTATTATGCTCACTTGACGTAGTTCATATCAACTACATACACAATAATCCTAAAACCAGCGTTGGAAATATAACAAACAGAGACATAGTCACAGACACATGCTCATATTCAAATAAACAAATATAGTAAACATAAATTTCTATGCACCCATAATTCCACGGTCGTTTTACTTGTCAGCTGTTAGCCACTAGCTAGTAAAAGTGTTAGATAATCCATACAAATTTCTTTGTTCCGCTTTAATTAGCATTTTGATTTATGTATTTATGTGCAAGCGACATTTGTATAATTGTTTTTGGACCTCCATCGTAATTATGTAAATCGGCTTTATTTTTCCCTTTTCGATTTATGTTGATTACTATTTTTATTGCGCGCATTATATGGAAATGAAAAGTGAATATCTGCACGTTGAATCACCTGTTGCCTTATTATTTATTGTTTATGATGTCGTTTTTTTATGTCTTGGTCAGCTTGAAGTTAATGTGATAATTTTTTTCTTGATTTATGTGTAAAAGGTGCGGACTTCGATTGTGTGTGTATGTGTGTATTATTATTAAAGTTTCATAAAGAAATCTCATATATTTTTGAAGTTATAACCGAAAGATTTATGATTTGATGTGCAAAATAGAGTAAGCTCAAAGAATTTCAATACTAGATGGTAGAAATGACTTAATAGGACTTAAAGTGTATTACGTAAGATAATTAGTTAGGCAATTTAGCGGTCGTATTTAAAAAAAGTATTTATTAAGAGGAGACTGAAAAATATTTAGCATTTTAAGGAAAGGCCCAGTTGTTTGGTGGAATTTGTTTTTATTATTCAACATATTTGCCATCGAGGGCGTTACACCGATTATTCAAACTTTTTGATACAATTTTTGTAGTACGATGTGTCTTTCGCTTTAAAATATTTCTCATTTTCGTCTATTGTTTTTTTATTCTCGCGAAATTTACTTTCCAAGATCATTATTTTGAGATCTGAGTACAGGAAACGGCCGCTGGAAGTCAGAGTCGGAGAATACGATGAATGCGGAAGCATCCTTAAGCAATTTGGTTATTGGTTTCATTTATTTGAGTCACGAAGAATCTTGATCAACTTGACAGATTGGCAATTTTGTTCTTCAAATGCTTCAAAAACTCTATGTAATGTTTCGAATGTCAAATGGGTTCATCGTATTAGATGATTACATCATCAGTTTTGCACAGGAACTATTAAACACTGGCACACAGATCAGAGCACGCTTAAGTTCCAATCGTTGGGCATGCTTTCGTCCGTCCATATTCTACAAAGAAGCACGGCCGGCAATCCGTCGGTTCCTGCCGCATTGTTCTTCAGGCGGGTAATTGCTATTCACACTTCGTCATGGTCGAACCCGCACGTGTAGGCAGTATGTTTTCTCTCCACTGCGACACGGCAGTCCTCATCATACCAGCTGATCTTTTGCATTTTCAGCAGCTGTATGCAAGGAGCTTGAAAGGCAGTTCCACAGTTCCCTCATACCGAGTTGTTGACGAGTGTTCTCAGAGGTGTACTAGTCGAGTCGAAAATCGTTCGGCTGTCTGTTGTGATTGCAGCTTCTCGCAAGCTGGTACGTATCTTGGCTGCAACAAGATAGTTGTCCGAGTCGATGTTAGAACCTCGGAGCGTACGATCTTGTTGGCGGCTTTTCGATCCAGGTAGCCAGGTAGCTTGATGAATTTTTTTACGCTGGCATCTAGTACCATAGATAACCATATTTCGGGCCCCGGCGAAGTTGATCAGCCTCAACCCATTTGGGGATGTTTCCTCGTGGAGTACCGACTGTTGTGTCAAAGATATTTTCTTTGCCCACTCTGGCGTTAAAGTCGACAAGCACGATTTTAACATCGCGGCGTAGTTCTCATAGGTGTGCACCAAGCGCTCATAGAAGATATCTTTGGTCACATCGTCCTTCTCTTCCTTCGGGGCGTGGGCGCAAATCAGCCACATGTTGAAGAATCTCGCTGTGATGTGGATTGTGGCTAGACGTTCATTCATAGGAGTGAATGATATTACTCGGCGACGGAGTTTCTTTCCCACCACGAATCCCACACCAAACTTGCGCTCCCTTTTATGACCACTATAGTAAATGCCACAAGGATCTGCTCGCCTCAGTTCTTGCCCCGCCCATCATCCATTTCTTGGATGGCGAGGATGTCAGCTGTTACTCTTACGAGGACATAAATTAGCTTAGCAACGGCACCTGTCCGTCCGTCTGTCTGTATATATACGAACTAGTCCCTCAGTTTTTAAGATATCCTTTTGAAATTTTGCAAACGTGATTTTCTCTTCAAGAAGCTGCTTATTTGACGGACCGATATCGGACCACTATAACATATAGCTGCCATATAAACTGAACGATCGGAATCAAGTTTTTATATGGAAAACTTTCACATTTGACAATGTATCTTCACCAAATTTGGTATAGGTTATTTTCTAGGGCAAAAATGTAATCTCCGAATTGTTCAGATCGGTTAACTATAACATATAGCTGCCATGCAAACTGAACGATCGGAATCAAGTTCTTGTATGGACAACTTTCACATTTGACAAGATATATTCACGAAATTTGGTATATATTATTTTCTAAGGCAACAATGTAATCTCCGAACAAATTGTTCAGATCGGTTAACTATAGCATATAGCTTCCATACAAACTGGGCACATAGTTAATAACAGAAATGCACCTGTAGAGGGTATTTAGCTTCGGTACAACCGAGGTTAACGTTTTTTCTTGTTTTTTTTTTAATTTTTTTTTTTTTTTATATTAAAAGCCTCTTCACAAAAACACTTTAAAAAAATCGAACTTTATCTGACTTGCCAATGGATATAACCCCTTAAAACTTTCCTAATTTCAATGTGTGGCAATCACATATGTAGATATGTATGTATGTAAGTACCTTTGGATTTTTCCATTTCCTTTACAAGTTTCCTTTCATCTCTAATGATGCATAACGTTGCATACTCATTTATTCCAAATGCATGTTATTAGATATAAATTGCGCTTTTTTTCCAAGTTTCGGAAATTACTCTGCGTACTTTCATATATCGGTACATATGTATGTATGTACTATATGTGGTAATGTGCGTACACCGTGTCTTTAATTAGTTATTATTAATTTCATGTGATTACCAAGTTCTCCTTATGATTTACAACGAGAAAGCGAAAGTAGTAAAATGTAATTAAGTTTTGTGGTTTCTTACTTTCGTTTGTACTTCATTGTATGTATGTATGCGGTGTGTTAAATGCAATTCGATTGAATGATGTGGCTACTTATACATACATACGTAATTGGTTTCACAATGGCCTTATCGCAGTATCTATGGAGTGGCATTACGCCGAAAAAATAGTTTGAAGGAAATAAAGAAAATAAAATTGATCGAGATAGCGGACTTTTTTAAGATGTGGAGGTAAACAGACATATTGTTCATGAAAATTTTTAGCAAAATTTTTAGTAGGCGAACACTTTGAGCTAAGTGGGTGTCGCGAGAGTTCTTATTTCATCGGTACATCGTGTCAGAAATCTATAAAGACGACAGCAACATTGCAGGAATTTAGTTCGAAATACTTTAGACATCTTACATATTCTTTGGAACTCGCCATATCAAAGTTTTTTAAGTAGAAGAGGTACAGGGTTTGTCCGAAAAGTAATTGAAAAAAAATTTATTGAACCAATCGTTACAATTCTTTAAAAACTTCCGAAATAGGCTCCTTCTGCGTCGATGCAGTGCTGTCAGCGCGATTTTTAAGTATTGACGACTTCACGGAAGGCATTCTCCAGAATAGGTTTGAGAGCCGAGCATGCTGCTTGCATCCCCTCTTTCGTATCAAAATGCTTGCCTTTTTTCGGCCTTTTCAGACAAGGTAACAGAAAAAAAGTCTGGGAGCCACATCTCGGCTTAAGGCGGCTGCGGAAGTGTTGGGATGACGGCTTTGGTTAGGTAGCTGTTCATAAGAAAGGCGGTGTGAGCCGGGCCATTGTCATGGTACAACTTTCAATCGGCTGCGATGTCTTGTCCGACTCGATTGATTCTTCGTTTAAGTCTATTGAGGATTTCTACGTAAAACTTGGTGTTGGCGGGTTGTCCAGGAGGAACAAATTCATGGATGTCAAAAAAGACAATAAGCATCGTTTTCACTTTGGATTTATTCTTCCGGTCTTCATCAGAGACCTCTTCTCGGCCATCCAAAAAGGCCTTCTCTAACGAACACTGCATTTTCGGCTTGAGCCAGTCACAGAAACATGTCTGGCGAAATTATTTGTCCTCGGAGATATCTGACCGCTCGTTCGTTAGCTAGGAACGCCCTCTACCGAATCCAGTCGGTGCGTACACGCTTCCTAGTACAGTCGCGGCGGGAGAAAACCACTCCTATTACTTTTCGGACAAACCCTGCGGCACAGACCTATTTTCTAAGAAAAGGCAAGTTCACTTTGCGAGTTTTTACAGTTGTCCGATCTCGAAAGATTGCTCTCTGGAAGGAAATGTACCGACAATGAAGAGGTAACCTTCGAGGTTCAGGCCTAATTTATAAAAAAAAGCAAGTTTACTTTCGAAAATTCACAAGGACGCTATAATTGTTCTATCGCCTTCGATGTGGGTGAAAAATGAACTCTATATCCACTCCGTTTATTATAACGGCAATGTGAATAAAATTCCTAAACTGCGTGCAGCATTTTGCGAAAGTATAAAAAATCCATAAGCAGACGCTAGGTGATAGGCTACATGCTTTCCATAAATATTTTCCCAATTGCTAACAGCAATTTTTTACTATTTCATATTTTGCACACAATACAATTTTACTACAGTTTTACAACTATTTTACAATGCTTTTACTATCGCGGCTCATTAAGCCGCACATTGATGCAAAGAGCGGCACAAACAGTAGTTGCTTATGAGCCGTGACGCTTCTTTTCCCCAATGACCCATTTTTGCAACAAACAAAGCCACACACACACACACACGCATTCATGCATGTGCATTCGTGTGTAATGTGAGGGGATTGTCGTATTTATTAAGTCAACAGGCTGCAAAATGTGACTGTTAAATGACAAATGTCGCCACTGAATTCCTGGTGCATGCATAGGTGAATGGCGCAGCATATGCATATGTGGGAGTGCGTGTGTGTGTATAAATATTTATATGTGCATAAGTGTCTATCATGTAGTTGGTTGAGTGTATATTAAGTCAAAGGCCGTGGCAAATTATATTTGTCAAGTGAGCTGACAGCTCTTGTTGTTTTAGCTGTTTTTATATTGTTGTTGCTGTCTGCGGCTTAAGTTGACAACTGATAGCGGAAAATGTCTTTTTTAAATTTTTTTGTAAAATTTTCTAAATACGAATTGTCAGGGTTTCAACTAGCTGCACGCTCCTCCGTTCTATCTCAAAAAAAAAAAAATTATCAAAATTTGTGTTAGATTTGAATCCTTCTATAAACAAATATAAAGAGTTTACTATATAATGTGTATTTCCTTCTTTACTGGCGTAGATACCGCTTTCGCGGTTATAGACGAGTTAACAACAACGAGCTAGTCGTTTCATCTCGCTATTTGATGCGAATTGGAGATACCAAGTGCAGCCAGATCCTTCCCTACCTGATCTGTCTAACGAAGTGGAGGTCTTTCTCTTCCTTTGCTTCCACCTTCGGGTACTGCCTCGAGTATTTTCAAAGCTGTGATGTTTTCACAAAAGGGAGTCTTATTGTTTATTTGGTATCGAACGGCTCGGAGATGTCCATCCCGATCCTGACGAAGCTTTTGGGGTTGTATAAACGTCAGTTTACACAGGCGTATTAGTTTTGCGGGTTGTCAAGATTAAACAATATCTATAAAGACAGCTCTTTTTCGTGCTGTTGGAAGCGGCTTTATAATCGCCGAGGAAGTGGTGTGAACGATCTTCTTTTCTGCGAGGTCATCTACATTTCGCATTGAATCAATGCTGCAACAACTGTTTTTTTAAGGTAAAAGGAAGGACGGGTTTTTTTATTTTAATTAATTGTATTACTCTTATTTCTGGTGATAATATGGCTGTCTTATTGAATCATTCAGAAAATAAATGTGCCACTAACTTTAAAATAATATGTATAAATATATTCTTATTAATAATATTTACAATATATTTTTGCTTCAGCCCCACTCAGATTAAAACTAGTTACTTTCTCACAGTATAATACATGGAACAGTTTCAAATAGTTGAAGAAAAAAGTCAAAATCGGGCTTACTTAATCGTATTCTGCTAATTTATAATAGTTTACTATCTCTAATCTTCCTTTTTGAGAAGAAGGGCATTCTCAAACTATATTCCATATTGAAATAAAAATATGAAGTTAAACGAAGACCCTTATTTTTTTCTTAAATTGAATGTTTTATTTAGCATAGTTAGTATGTTCTAACTTAAGTCAAATATGTGCCGATTTCTTTGATAACTCATTATTATTTTGTACGTAATTTTTTTTTAATTGTCAAAAAACTGTATCAATTGATTTTAACAAGCTTCGCTTGAGCCGATTTTTTTTTTACCACCAAATCATTTCTCATAGACAGAAACGGGCAACAATCACTTGCTGCCAGATTCGAACTATAAGGTGGATGCATAAAAACCTCCCACCTAAGCTCGAGTTTCTGGTAATTTACCTCCTACAGCCCAACTTATTTTTGACAGTACAGTTTCGAATTAAGAGTTTGGCCGTAGGGAATAGTTCATAGTATATATGTAGATGAGAAGCGTGGCTCCGATAATTAAAAAAAATATTAAAAATCATAAATGAATGGTACCATTAGATACATATTAATCGAATATTTTGGTCGATGAGAAATGTTCCACATACATCTTTCTTAGTGCTCTTAGTGCTAATGGCGTGAATAATAAACAAATATTATAAATATTACGGCCACTAAAAAGTTTTGCTTCATATAATTTTCATATAAGAATTATTATTTCCATCTGTCAAAATTCATTTGAATTTTTGAGGTTGCATCGAAATCATAATACAAAAGGCTTCTTACAAGAACTTGATTTTGATCGGTCAGTTTGCATGGCAGCTATAAGCGATAGTAGTCCAATCTAAATAATTTCTACGCAGATTGTATCGTTGTCATATAAAAAAGTTTTCCATACAAGGGTATTATTTCGATTGTTCAATTTGTATAGCAGCTATATGCTATTTTGGTCTGATATTGACGATTCTGACAAATCTACAGTTTGTTGGTGAGAAAAATACAAACCGAAAGATAAACGGGCGGTTAATAATCTATCCTACCCTACATTTTATAGGGTCTCCAAGGTTTTTTTTTGATTCTTACAACTTCGTAGCATAAAAAAAGTTAATAGTATTTTGGTGTAATGTTCAAATCACTTTCTTTAAACTAATTGCATACAGGCTCTAAAGAGATTTTGGTTCTCTATTTATTATTTGTATTACACAAGTGAACTATATTGGCAACAAAAGACTTAAGAAACGAACTTTTTCTATTTCTGAACTTTTTATACGAAATTTAATATATTGACTTAATTCAAAACTTTAAAAAGCAAATATTTCGTTGCCGTATATATTTAACATAACTGTAAATTAATATATATTGCATTTAGAAATTGCTGCAAGCTTTCCATTATCACTTCTTTCTGCTATTTAAATAAATGTGTTAGCATGTAAACCAGTAATTGCTTTCCTAAAACACACAGCTGCTCAACTGATTTTATTCTGCTGCGCTGCCAACAACAACAATAACACCACAAACAGCAACAGCAGCGTTGCCGCCAGCATCTTAAACGCCATTTCAATTACAAATCAATTGAATTGATGTTGTTAAATGAATTATTTATGTGCGAATAAGGAGCAGAATATGCACACCAGCGACCCGAAGCAGTTATAAGTACCCATCTCAATGTATATATACATGTTTGGGTATATGTGTGTGTGTGTGTGCAGTCGCCAACTGGCTGTTACACTTAGCCAAATTTAGTAATTCAAGCAACGAGCAGCTGGTGAAATTTTATCTGCGCTGTCTCAACCGAAATGGCAACTAAGCGCAACAACAACAACACAAAAGCAAAACCAAAGCGCAGAACATAAAACAAAAGAGGAAGCAGCAAAAAGCAGGCAGTAGTTGTTGTTTAGTGTGGGAAAAGCCAGTAGAAAGGTTATTATTAGAAATGTTCGCAGAATCTTATTGAACTCTTTGAAATCGCTTGATCTACAAAACGTTAATGGTAGTTTTGGTTAAACGGTCCTCAGCCGCGCTCGTAGTGAGCACATAAGTGGCAGTTAAGTGGCAGCTAATACTTAAGTGAAATCAGTTGAATGCACATTTAATTGTGTGTGTGTGTAGTTGTGAGTGCGCGACTTATTAATTAGCGGTACTTTAACTAGAACGGTTAGAGTTTTCTTCGCTGCAATTTCAGCGTTGGTTGTTGGAAAGAAAGTTTAGAAAAAGAAATACAATTGATTTTTCGTGGAAAGTGGCGTTTGTGTGGAGTTGCAACAAAAGACTTAAGAGACGAACTTTTCCTTGTTTTAGCTTAATTTTTTTCTGCATTTTTGAGGGCTTGTAATGTTTGGAGTAAATTATTTATATTTATGCTAGTAGGTCGTGGTTTAAAATCTGGAATTTAAGGCGCTGCCAAACCTCTAACTTAATGAAAGTACTAATTATTTATGCATGTAATTATGTTTGTTAGCAAAAGAGCTATCTTTAAATCAAAACAGTTCCAGATATTAATAATTAATATGAAGATATGCTTAGAGTGGGCACATCTCATATATTTGATGGAACTGTTCACTAAACTTCGTAATATGTAGATAATAGACTTCATGAGGTGGTTACGAAAATGTTAAAGGAGAGCAGACAAGGCAAAAAGCTTTGACTGATCATCTACTTTTGTTGATAACTGCGGTATCCAAGTGGTCTTCAAAGCAAAAATATCGAAGAATTGCTGCCATCAGCTTTATTTCAATATGTAGTTTAATAAGAAATTAAAAAAAAACATTTAATAATGTAATGTACATATGTACCATATATACTTTGACAGTCTAAAACAAGAAAACCCGATAACTTTGGCTGCATTGCAGCAAGAATATCCTTCACAAATAAAGAAGCTTCCATATCCGGAGTATACATAATTTTGATCGGCCAGTTTGTATGGCAGCTATATGCTACAGTGATCGGATTTAGAAAATTTCTTCACGTATTATAGCGTTGCCTTGGAAACTAACCCATGTCAAATTTCGTAAAGATATCTCCTTAAATAAAAAAAGGTTTTCTTACAAGAAATTCATTTTAATTAGAACAGTGGAATTATATTAATCGATTTCTGAGAATTTAATTTGTTTGAAAGATCTTAGAGGCAACTGAAGTTGGCTCTTTCTCTTCTTTTCATATTTTCCAAATCAGACGACTGAGAAGAACTTAAAAAGTACACTATAGCTATAAAAAAAAAGTCAAGCATTGAGTTAAGGTCTCATGCGAGTTGTCCATTGACCTCTATTAATGACGATAACATCGAAAAAATTAAAGAAACAGTGCTTGAAAATCGTTATGTTGGTATCAGGAAGACTTCAGAGTGTCTCAAAATCTTTTATGGATCGATTCAACCATTTTTGGTAATATTTTAGGTACGAAACGTGTCAATGCTAGACTCACACCAAAAGATCTGACTTTTTTGTCAACACGACAACGAACAGAGATTGCAATAGAGATGCTTGACAGCGTAGCTGAGAACCCTACATTCATGAAACGCATCATTACTGATGACAAGAAGCTTTTGAATATGACATCCAAAATATCTAGCGAATAGCGCTCCAAAAATGCGCCGAAACTTAAAGAATCACTTCCATTGGTCGGTTAAAAATTAAGGAGATACTCATCGTTTTCTTTGATAAATGTGGTGTGGTTGACCATGAATTCGTTGCTCGAGGTCAAACGGTCAAAAAAATACTACTTAGCAGTTTTGAGGTGTTTTCGTGAAGCAATCTATCGAAAACGACCGGATTTTGTAGGCAGAAAATTCATTAATTTTTCAACAAGATAAAGTGCCGTCATATTCTTCGTTGATTGTGACTATCGTTTTGGCTAAATATGAAACGAGAGTCAGTGCTCAGCCAACGCATTCGTTAGATTCGGCTCCCTGTGACTTTTCTGTTTTCGAAATTGAAAAATCCGCTTTGGCGAAAAAAACCCTAATTTGGTTTTTATTCTTAACATAATTGAGATATAAAGTATCCTATCTTTTAATTTGAACTAAACTAGGCACAGTGTGCTCAATCTTACTTAAGTCGGTTCAGTAATTTAGGAGTTTACCCCGGACAAAATGTGACACGTAAACATTACATTATACATTAGAGTGCGTTGATTTACAGGAAGCCGAAGAAAAAAATATTTTTTGCGGGAAATGTTCTATGGATCAGTCTGAACAACTTTGCTTAAGAGACTATGGATCTAAAGTCGGTTTCGAGGCAGCGATTTTTAAGTCGAGTTTGTTTAGGGTTCATTAAAATTTGTTCGTCAGTTTTAGAGATATTCGAATAAAATTTAATACGTGTGTGTATTTTGACCTTCTATTGATTCTCTGTCGGAATATCACATATCTCCCATGCAGCGGATTATTCAGATTTTTTAAACTTCGCCTCAAAAATCGTTGACTCCAAGCCAGTTTTAGACCTGTCCAAGTTGTTCAGTTGATCTAAAGAACATTGCCCGCATACGCGATTTAATAGAAAAAAATCGACCCGCTCTAATATTCACATATGTATGTAAAAATATTTTCTATGAAATAATTTTACTTGACATAATTAAAAACCGCCTGATGTTAAGCGAAATGCCCCAACAATAATTCATTACACCTTTTCGACACAGTGCTTGACCAAAATTTGGGCAACAATTGCTGAATTTCGCAAATGTCACTTCACTTTTCTTAGCCGCGCCATAAAAGCGGCGACTAGGAAATAAGAAAATAAATAGAATTTCAAAAATATTGTTAATTATGTACGCACAGCTGACTCAGTTGGCGACAGGCAATTTCACTTCCCGACCAATTTACACCGCCTTGCGACAATTGCGACACGACATGCGTTTGTACGCTAGCAACACGCAGCAGAAAACGTAAATTTTGCTGGCTTCCAGCGATTTTGCATACCAATGTTTGTTTTTGTTATATTTTTATGGCAGTTAGTGTTAAAAAACGTAATAATAATAAATAAATAAAAGCGTTATAGCAAAAACAACAAAAAAAAAATCGAGCCGCAAGAGAAATGTGTCAAATCGTTTAACTATTCAAAACGGCGAGCGCACCAAATATTCCACGACGATTTATGCTCTACACGCCACACATATAGCACATACAATACATACATACATATGTATATACATACAGATATAATGTAATGTAAATGAAACGTGAAAAAGTTTACTCTCTTTTGCTCAACGCCGTGCTGCGCCGCCAACTCCCCTTTCCTTCTACCGCTTACGGTAATATAGTGATTTCATTTATTTTTTATTGTTGTTGGTTTTACTTTGTTTTTGGTGCGTAAACACTCCACTTTGGTGTTCATATTCGCATTGCCAAAGAAAGTGAAACTTTTTTGTATAAACAACAATGGAGAAATACTATACTCACGGACGGAATATGGAATATGTGCTTGTGTGAGCGATAAAAGGAGCGCAAAGGTGAAATAAATGGGAAAAAAGTGAAAAGAGAAAAGCAAAATGAAGTAGAAAAATATGAATATTTCAAAAAAAAAAAGTTAAAAAATTATAAAAACGATTGCGTATTCATGCGGGTTGCTCTTGTTGTTATTGTTGTTGTTGTCATTTTCCGTATTTTGTAATTTGTATGCACGTGATTCATTGCATGGCCATAAGCTGCCTGGGTACATATGAGTTTTTGAATATTTTACTGCAGTAAAATTGTTTTTTGTGGCCGGTAATGGCGCCCATAAAATAATACAGTACGGAGCAAAAATATGAGTTCGGTGACAAATAGTTAGCTGTGAATATTTATAATACTTATTATAGGGTAGTCGAAAGAGTTTTTTCGTATTTCTGATCAAACTTCAACTTACTTTTTTATATTTAATGAATTTTAATGAACCAAATATGTACCTTTTCGGTCGATCACTTTTTGCCATTTTTCCGCTAGAGACACTATTTCATCAGTGCAAAACTTTTCTGGTTTCTCGGCGAAAAACTGCGACAAGTAATTTTCACAGGCTTCTTTTGAAGCAAACTTTACTCCATTAAGCTCCCTTCTGCATTAGCCGAAACAAATGGTAGTTCGATGGTGCAAGGTCAGGGCTATATGGTGGATGCATCAAAGCTTCACAGCCAAGCTCTCGCAATTTTTGCCGAGTCATCAAAGATGTGTGTGGTCTAGCGTTGCCCTGATGGAAGACGAAGCCCTTTCTGTTTATCAGTTCTGACCGTTTTTTTTTTGCTTGTTGTTGTAGTTTTGCTTCAAACTCATCAGTTGTTGACAGTAAAATGTAGAATCAATCGTTCGACTAGGCTGAAGCAGCTCATAGTGGATGATTCCTTTCCAGTCCCACTAAACACTCAGCATAACCTTTTGACATGTCATTGATGACAGTTATAACCTTGAGGTAGAAGACTAAACACTCAGCATAACCTTTTGACATGTTATTGATGACAGTTATAACCTTGAAGTAGTAGATAACTTCATCTGTCTTGGAATCAGCATTAACACCAACAACAAAATTGGTCTCGAAATCGAACACAGAATCATTTTCCTTTCTTATATAGCCTGAAACCCAACACTTTATATAAAATCTCTTATTCATATCACATCAACATAACCGAGTCACATGGCTACTGGCTAACCATCCAACCGTTTCTGGTAACCTTTGAGCCAGCAGCCAGAGGCTCAACACTTCAATTCACTCATATGACTACTGGCTAGCCACACTGTCGGCCTTTTTTATATAGAATCAGTAGCAAAAAACCTTCGACTTCAGTTCACAAAAACACATTATTTGACAACACATTAACTCCACCGAGTAACACGGGTACGAGTGTTGGTCCTTTGCGCTTTGGGAACGGCGAGTACGAATTAAGAGACAGCGTTACGCTGGTTAGGTCATGTTGTCCAGATGAAAGATAACACTCTAGCTTCGGAGCTTTTCGATGAAGTACCTGGCGAAGAAACGACTGATAAATTCAACAAGAGTGATAATAAATTCAATTTCCCCTTTTACTCCCAAAATAAATGTTCAAATTTTGTAATATTCAAATTTTAGGCTTTTTTGTGGGTTCTAGATCGACCTCACAACTTGAAAACTTTATAGCATGATTACTCTAATTATGTCTACTTATTATAGCTAAAATCTTATAGAAATTAATTTTTGAAAATGTTTTGCAGCTAAAGCTTCCGAAAGATGGCGCTGTCGTCAAATGGGTCAAAATTTCATAGTTTTCATGGAAAGATAATATTGCTAACTATCTGAAAACTATGAAATTTAGTAATTTAAATAATTAACTTAGCTTAAACATTCAGAAGAATTTATATTAAATATGAGCTTTCAAATATTTTTGAAAGCTTAAGGGGATATTTTAGTCTAGAAATAGGAAAAATCGATCTTCTTTATTTTCGAAGTTGAATTATTCAAGAATATGTCTGCAAGAGGAATTTTCAAAATTTAAGTTATTTTCGGAGATATAGATAGCAAATCGGAGATATTGGTAAATGCGAAACTTTAAAAGTCTTTTTTTTGTAAGCAGTCTTTTTCAAAACGATATCCCCGGTTACTGAGGCTCTACCGGACCGATTTACCTGAAATTTTTAGAGAATCTTCTTTATAGACTTATCTATGTCTGAGAAATTTAAAAAATTTACTGTTTAAAAAAAAATCGAAACAATCAGGTTCTATAAAAATAAAAAAAAAAAATTAAAAATCCTTTTGGCGGGTGCCAAAATAAATGAATTGAACCGGAAGTCATTCGAATTTTCTTATAAAAAAATTTTGCAAATTATTTGCATCAAACAGACTTCAAAATTCTTGCAGAACTTTCGAATCAAAAAATATATAAATATAAAAATTTATGCTCCATTAGGCACATTCCCACCATACATACATACATACACAGTCCATTTAATTGTTATCTTTATCTCTTATAAATAATTTACTACGCTCAACAGCTCACTGCCGCCATTCACTCAAACACTCACATTCTACATACACACACACACACAACAAACGAAAGACTTAAGCCACAAACTCGCTTTCAATTAGGCAAGCCACTTTTATTCTGTTACATTCTCATTCTGCCACGGCCAACAAGCGCATGAGCAAGCGCGCCGTGGGAACTTTTAAGTTCGTGCGAAATTCGCAAAATATGTTTGTTTACTTACAATTAACGTTTTCGAGATTTTAAATCGCTTATCCATATTTATATATTCCATTGTGCCGGCCGATTACTGTGATTACCGCTGTGCTCCAGCTGTTGACGCGCTGTCGGGTGGCTGGCGTTTAATTATTATTGCTTTATTATTAACACTTTCTTTGTGCGAATGCACCTTTTTCAGCTAAGATATTGCAATTGTTACACTGTTTTGTTGTGTGTTCACTTGGACGTGCTGCTTTGTGTGGTTCTTGTGCTCTAGCTGCAGGCAGCCAATTAATTGTAGATTGCACGTATTTCACTTTGAATGGAAAAAACTGTAATTATTATTAAATATTTTATTAGTGAGAGGCTTGTTGGGTAGTTTTTTAAAGGGGAATTATTTGTATTTATTTTAACTGTTAACGCATAATAAATTAAAGTTTTGAAGTGTTTATGAGTTGTAGAGTTGAAAATTAAATTAAAAATAATTTTTTGTTTTTCTGTAATAAAAAAAACTATTTTTAATTTTTTGTTTTTTTTTTTAATTATATACATATGTTTTTCGAAGGCACTGTTAATATAAATGTTTTTACAAAAATTATTAAAAACTAATAACTAAGAGCTCTATTAAAATTATTATATAATTATGACATTAAAATTTTGTATTTTAAAATTTTCTTTAGGGCTTTGTTGGCATAAGAGGATTGTTTTGGTTTTTTTATTTTTATTTTTTCGACTAATAAATAAAAGATAAAAATATTTTTAGTATTAATTCATTAATATTTTAAGAATTTTAGTATTATAATTCTAGTAGTAGAATTATTTTGTTTTCAAATTTTTCTATTTTTTTTTCTTCAATGTATAATTTTTTTTAAATTTTCTATTTTTTTATTTTAATTAAGAAAAATAAAATATATTTTTAGCGTTTTAAAATTTGTGAATGGATTTTAAGTTCTAATTTTTTTATCATATTTTGGGGAATTTTTGTTTACTTTTAAGTGCAATATGGATTTTTATATAACCATTTTCTTCAATTTATAATACTTATTATTAATTATTTAAAGTTAAAGTTTCTTTAAAAAAATAAGGTATTTTGGTTAAATAATTTTAATATTAATAATTTTTCAAATTTTTTTTAATTTTTATATATTTTAATTTATTATCATTATTTTCGCTAAAAAAATAAATATTTTTATAGAATCCTTTTCCTTCAATTTATAACAAAACTAGTAATAGTTTTGTATTAATGTTTTAAATACTTTTTAAATAATAATTTTTCAAAAATATATTTTCTGATTTTTTATTTCATTATTTTTCTTTATATTTTTTATTTTATTTTATTTTTTCTTTGAATAATTTTTTTTTTTTATAAAATTATGATTTTCAATGAAACATTTTTTGGAGTTTTTATAATTATTTCTGGGTTTTATTCATTCTTAATTTTCTTACAAGTAAAGAATTTTGGTTATATACATAATTAAATATTAATATTTTTTTAAAAATATTTTTTTTTTTTAAATTTTTTATAAATTATTTTTCTCTATATTTTTTTATTTTATATAATTATCCTAATTTTAAATTGTTTATGAATTTTTATAAATATTTCTGATTTTTTATTATTTCTAAAATTTTTTTAAAACAATAAAGAATTTTAGTTTCTTATATTTTTTTTTAATAATAGTATTTTTAATATTTTTTAATGATAATTTTTCAAATAAAAATTAGGGAAAAATAATTTTTTATTAATTTTACTTTATTTCGTTATTTTTCTCTATATTTTTATTTTTATTTATATTATGGTTTTGTGTAAAAATAATGATTTCAAATTAAAAATTAATTTATTTTATATTATTTTTTCTACAAAAATTATGATCCTCAATTAACAATTTTGTTTTTTTAATTTTTTCAATAATTTCTGAGATTTTACTTTTTCTAAATCTTCTTAAAAAAATAAAGAATTTCAGTTACTTGTATATTTTTTAATATTAATAATTTTAATATATTTACTTTATTTCACCATTTTTGTCTATATTTTTCATTTTATTTTATTTTTCTATTTAGTTCTCATTATAAAATATTCTTTGTATAAAAATTATGATCCCTAAATAACAATTTTGTTTTTTAATTTTTATAAATATTTTTAAGTTTTTGTTTTTTTTTCGACAATTCTGACCGGATTTCGTTGTTACAAGTATATAAATCTCATTATGAATAAATAAATCGATATTTATAAATATTTATACGCAGGGACTAGTTTTAGGGATATCGATAGCAAATTTTGTCCACATCTTTTTCTCTCTAAGAAACTGATAATTTATCGGAACTTACAAACTGATCGATCGAAATCAAGATAAATGTTTTTTATACCCTTTTATATTGTTTTATGCTATAAGAATTACGCCTGTGAAGGGTATTGCAGCTTCGGTGCAGCCAAAATGAACGTTTGTTCTTGTTTCTTAATTTACATTATGTTTTTTGATATTCATATTATTTTTTTATTTTATATTATTATTATTTTTAGTCATATTTTGGTTAGCCTTTGTATTTCCCGTTTTAACTTTCTAGGTAAAATACTTTTAATATTTTTTTTTTTTTTTAGTTTTTTAATTAATTTGTGTTTTTAAATTAGTACCTTTCCTTTTAATACAATATTTCTATAATTTTTTCAACTCCAGCTGTCACTTTTAGTCTTTTAAGTCTATATTATTATTTCATTATATTACTATTTTGTATTCTCTTAGCACTTTGCATTAATTATTTATATATATAACATTATAATTAACATTATTTCATTTTTTATTTGTTTTACAATTGTTTATTTTTTGCTTAAACTTCACTCTTACTTTACCGTTTTCTCGAAGCACTTTATGCACTTTTCTCACGTGCAACAACACTTACACAACAAAATATGAATTTCACCAACTTTGTTATATTTCTAAATGCACACATCGCCTCAGCGCTTAATTGTATTTCACTGCAACGCACCACACACATACACACACAGCGTTGTATGCGTGCGTACACATGCGCAGATATGCCACCTTAATTCCCTTTTATGAGTTTTTAATTTATTTAACGTTGATATTGTTGTTGTTGTTGCTTTAGCTGTTGCCGTTTTATCTTCGGCCGATTTATATTTCATGAACACTTCCTGCTAGCAGTTCACAGAATAACTAAATGGCAAATGTAGTACGCGACGCTTGGCTAAGTAACCGAAAGCAAAAACAAAACAAGGCGAAGAAGAAAATCACGTTCACACGCTTGGCACTCACGTTTACAACTGTGCGCCGTACCAGCGGCGAAAACATCATCAACACCGAATGGCAGGCAGCAGGCAGCAGGCAGCAAGCAGCAGCAAACACCAAACGCCACCAAACCAAACAGCGCAGACAGACCATAAGCCATAAAGCAAGTGTGATGGCAGCGCTGAATCAAAGCAGAAGTGGCTAAAGCGGCAGCAGCAGCAGCCAATAAGCTAACATGAAAACCGCGCGCAGAGTCAAACTCAGGCGCAGTATCTCAGACGCGCGCAGCTAAGTTGAGTTAAGTGGCAAGAGACAGTTAAGTGAGCGGCAGCGGCTAATGTCAAACAGTTGGCAACCACCAAAGCGGCAAGTAGGTGGCGAGTGGCGGGCGGCGCGCTGTTTTTGCTGATAGCGTTGGTAGCGCGCCACCAAGCACGCGCGCTGTGCGGCAGGCGGCGGGTGGTTGTTAAAGAAGCGCGCTTCCTAATGCCTGAGAGCGAGCGCCTTTGTGGGTAGGTGAGTGTGCGCAACGTTTCTGGCGTAGTGTTAGGCGCTCGCGTATAACAGTCACATTTGACGCCGCCGCAAAGAGTGCCGCTGGTGTCTTCTTCTACTACTACTACTACTATCTCATACCTTTCCGCGCGTCTCCCACACATCGCCATCAGACCAATGCTAGTCTGCAATTTACGCGCTGAGGTATAACTTTTTCTTATTTATTATTCGCGGCGGACAGCAACGACAGAAATCTACTGAAAACAAACAAAAACAAAAAGTTACTTAAAGAAGAGACTACAACAACAGTGAAGTGCTAGTGAAGAAAGGCAAAAAAGGAGCGAAAAGGTGAAAAGAGTAAAAACAACAAAAACAAAAATAAAAACAGCGTTAACAGGCGTGTTGTTAGCGCCGCTGTAGCTTTCGAGCGATGAGCGATTTGCCACATTTGTACACATGGATTTGTTTAATTGTTGGTGTTTTTTGTTGTTGTTTTTGTTCTTAAATGTTTGTAGATGCATTTATGAATTTTGATAGTACTACTACTATTTTACTACTCCTAATACTATTTTTCTTCAGTTACTGCTATTTTTCGACAGCAACTACTATTTTACTACTGCTAGTATTTTTCAGTACTTCCAAAACTAGTTTTTAATTCTACTACTATTTTACTCCTCGTTTTTTTAATACTGCTACTACTAGTTTGCGAGAACCTACTACTATTTTTTCTTCTGCCAACACTATTCTACTGCTGCTCCTATTTTTCAGTACTACCAATACTAGTTTTTTCTTCTACTACTATTTTAGTACTACTACTAATTTTCCTCTTCGTTTTTTTAATACTACTACTACTATTTTGCTAGAACCTTCTACTATTTTTTCTTCTGCTATTACTATTTTACAGCTGCTGCTATTTTTCATTATTGCCAATACTAGCTTTCTACTTCTACTACTATTATACTACTACTAATTTTACTCCTTATTGCTTTTAATACTACTGCTCTCGAAGTTGTGGTTTTGTCATATCTAGCTCTTATATGTAAATATTATTATGAGCAATTTGCATATTTGTTAAAACTCCAAATTCAATACTACGAAATTTTTAATACTTATTATGAAAGTTGCATTACTTATAGTTCTCTAAGTGTTGTTCTTAGGTGGTGATTTATGCTATAATGAAAACATTCGTACAATTTCAATATTTTAATACTATTTTCTACTACTTTTTTGTCTACTACACCCATTTAAAACATGTGCTCTTGCTCCTATAAATAATTTGACTATTGTATACTAATGTTATGTATTTTTTGAATATTTATAATGTTCTAGAGGGATAGCTGTCAAGCCAGCTGTCAAAATATACACGTGTTTTCGACATTTATGTCCAGAGTACTTTGTGAAATTACCAGTTTTACAGCGACAAAAACGTTAAACAATCTCTACGATTTATTCAAAAACACACCCTCTTTAGCCTCAACCCTTTGGCATTCAGAAAAAGATACTGCCCAGTAGTACTTTGTTTGCCGAAAGGTGAAATTAGTAAAGACCGTTCACGGTGAGCGGTAGAGGCAAATGATTCGCTGCTCTCTGCTTCCCCATGTCAAAAGAATGCTCCTTTATAATACCTCTTAAGGGAGTACTTGACGTATGTAAATGGTGTATGATAAATCTCATACCACCCAACAGTGGAAATTCGGCCTGTGATTAGCAAGATATGTCTGGTTACTTTGGAAAAGTGGTGCCAAAGTGGTCAGAGTTGATGTTTGTCTAACAACACCACTACTAATTTTTATACTAAGACTTTCTACTACTATTATTTTTACTACCAATAATAATAAGAGCTTCTGCACTTTTCTATTACTATTTGGTACCCTTTTATTTTGTGTTTGTTACCCTTACAAATACTACCTTATTTACTACTATTAATACTACTATTTTTAACATTAACTACTGCTGCCTGGGAAGGAGTTGCTTCCCTTTTCACTGAAGTGCAATTTAGCAAGCAAGACAGTAAAGAAATGTGTAAGCGGTGAAGATGAACTGACCAATACTGAAAAACAGACAGACAGCTAGACAAACTGTTGGTCAAATGGTCGAACCGCTAGCTAGCCAGACACTCATCCACTCAGTGAGCAAGTCACCCAGCTGCTAGAAACTACAAGTATTCACATATAAACCAATGCCTGTGTGGCTGCATCGGACTCAGCATGCCACCACAGCAGCATAGCTGACGCGCACAGCTGATTGGACGCTCAGCTACTACCAGCTCGCGCATTTTATACGCCGAACACCGCTGTGTGACGCCAAAATGTTTCACTACAAGCTTGCTTCTACAACTTTTTACCACTGCCGAGCCTGTCAGCTCTGCCGCGGCGGCTTTTGCGTTGCCTAATCATCGCTTCACGTTCTACGCTTTGCGCGCATGCGCAGTGTGTTCGTATGTGCGTCGGTCTCTGTAGTACCGTCTACTTGTTTCTCTCATTTTCTCGTTTTACTATATTTTGCTTGCGCGCGCACACTTGTTGCTGCCGTGCGTTGTTGTGGTTTTCGCCGCATTAACGCGCTCCAACGCGAATGCGCGCCTTAGTAGGTCAGTAGTGGTAATTGGCGCGTCATTGTTTGCTCGTCTTCGTTTACTCATTCGCCTTCAATTTTTCTATACTTTACTTGAGAGTTCTTTTATTTTTATTTTTATTATTATCATTGCTTTTTAATTTATTTCTCATTTTATTTACTTTCGGCTTGTTTGATTTCCTTGTCTTGTTTTGCGTAATTTTTGTGATTTTATTTATGTTTAATGACCGTGACCAGATTAGATGGAAGTGTCTTTTATAGGTATGCTTTACAAACTCTAAAAATATAGCATTTAGTGTGTAAAAATATTCATTTGTCTTCATAAAACAATACTTTGTATATTTCTAAAACTCTTTTTTAAAATGCGAAACGTTTTTCACTCATTCTGTTACTTTTCAATCCAACAAAATAATATGTAGCCTACAATTAGGCGCAATACTATTTGTAAAGCTTCTAGCAAAGTCGCACACCTTCAGAAGTTTCTTGAGAACCGTTGAGGCTTTTCTTCTAACAATGGTCAAGCTTTTCGTTTATTAGACTGTAGTAAATAAAACGGCTCCTAGTCTAAGCTTCTAGTCTTAAAGAAGATCAATATTGAAAGGTTATACATAGAACAGCGACTCCTGAATCATCTAGCAATCTTATGCCGGGCTGAATAAAATGTGTAAAAATATTCATATGTCTTCAAAAAGCATTACTTTATACTTTTCAATCCAACAAAATAAAATGTGGCCTACAATTATTAGCAATACTAATTGTAAAGCTTTTTAGCAAAGTCTCACACCTCCGAAAGTCTTTTAGTACAGTTGAGAAGTTGAGGTAGCCTAAAATTAGGTGCAATACTATTTGTAAAGCTTTTAGCAAAGTCGCACAGTGCTTTCCTTCGAACAGTGATCAAGCTCTTAGTTTATTAGACTGTAGTAAATAAAACGTCTCTTAGTCTTAGCTTCTAGCCTTAAACGAATATATTGATCGTCTTAAAGGTTAGAATAGCTACCCCTTTTAACCGGCTGAATATCTATTCTTGAAGAAAATTTAGGACGGTTCGAAAAACATTTCATGTCATTTATAATTATATACTTTTAGGCACTAGGCGTACATAAATAATTTTAAGTCCTGCTTTTCGCATTGGTTGGGCAAATATAGAGTATTCCAAGAGCATTATTTACAGAGCTATTTGCTTAGTAGTTTCTCATTAGACTCTAAATTTTATCAGAACTTCTTGAACTAAATTTGTTTTCTTAAACTTAAAAATATTATGTTCAAAAATTTTTTTGAAAGCGCGTGTAAAGATACTACAATAATGGATTGCTCTCCAATAGGGTAAAGTCTTAGTATAAAATGGTTAAGTAAGGTAAAGTTGGCAACATAAAATTATAATAAAAATTTGTGGTAAAAATGCTGCTCTTGGTTAAAATATTTTGCAAAGAATATTTTGTATTTGAAATAGTTTAAAAAATTCGTATCTTGTAAAAGAGGGTTGCCATGTGGTTAAATTTAAAGTATTTTTTAATTAAAAACAACAAGAAATAATAAGAGGCAAACAAGTCATGACAGTTTATTTCAAATTTTTTTGAAAAAATATTTCTTTAGAAAAAAATTTTCGCCAAAAAATTTAGTAAAATTGCCATATTTTACATAATTTTTTTGAGCATTTTCAAAGTGCACCTTAAACGACGGTTTACCTAAGTTTTAGCTCAAAGTATTCTTAAACAGAGTTGCCATCAGTACAAAATTCCAGCTATCAAAAATATGAAAATAACAAACTACAAATGGAACTAACAAGCTACGAAATTATGGCTTGAAAATGGCCAAAAAAATGTTCGAATACCTAAATTTTCACAGAAGAGTTGCCATATAATTTAATTTTATTTATTTTATTTTTGTAAAGAAGTATAAGAAAGATGTAGCTATTAAAGCTGGAATGAAAATAGTAGTTCTAGCAAGTTTTAGCTTAAAGTATGCTTAAACAAAGTTGCCATCGCTACAGAATTCCAGTCAACAAAAAAAAGGTAATAATAAGCTACGAAATGGCTTGAAAACTGTTGGATTGTCCAAATTTACACATATTCATATAACTGGTGTCAAACGAGATGGCAGAGTTGCCATATTTTTTATTTTTTTTCGTTTATTTATGTAAGGAAGTAAATAAAAAAGATGCAATTAACAAATCTGACATGAAAATATATAAAATTGTATGTTCCACATACTCATTTATATATTCCTTAAATACTCTCTACGCAAAGGCCACTCTGTCGGCTATTTCATTGTGAAGTCTTGTTTATTTTAATTTTCTTATTTAAGTTTTCTTCTTTTAATTTTACTGTACATTTTCAACATTTTTCCTTTGTATAAATAAACATTGTTTTTTGCATGCAACATATTAGTTTTTGTTGTTGTTATCGCAACAAACTACTACATTATGCAAAACACACAGCCACACAAACACGATCCCGCCGAGCGTGATGCTGAGCTGAGGTTGACTTTTCCATGCCCTCGTCTAAATGATAAATGTGCGACTAAACCGCACAAGCAGACAGCGAAAATCATAAAAACAAAAAACTAAAAAAAATAATATATACAAAATATTAATTCGTGAGAATAGCGGCGTTTGGGAGGAGGGGACCCGGAGCTGCAACACTTCGGCAATATGTTCACAAGGTGCAGCCGACATGCAATTGCTGTGTATTTTTTCCCCCAAAGTGGAGGCGTTTGTTGCGAAAATTGGAAAATTCAATTTATTTTTCGGTGAACAGAAAATTTTAAGGTGAGCCCACCATGGCCGGGCTACAAAAGACTTAAGCAACAAACTTGCGCGGTGTAAAACCTAAATAACTTAACGCCGCCGCGTAGTGTGTGCATGTGCATGTAGTGGTAGTGCTGCCATCGGCTTTTAACATTGCTTTTTCAGTAACTCTGTTTTGCTATGATCAAATATGTGCGCATGTGTGGATGTGTGTGTGGAAATGAAAGTGAATTTCTAGCGGTAAAGCTTGTTGGGTGTAACTATTTAAATTGCAGCTTCTCTAAATTGGCTAATGTTAAACATACATACATATAGTATATGTAGACAGGCGACTATTATTCGTTACTGATGAAGGCACCAAGAGCTATGCTATTTCGAGTGGAGTTTCGCAAGGCTCAGTTCTAGGCTCTCTATAAGTTATCAAAGCCGTCTATAGGAGCCAAAAGAGTTGAGAGAGAGAGAGAGAGTCAAGGCCGGTGAACCCGGACATCCATTCGTGGATCGGCAGAGGACATGGGAACCTTGATTCCCACTTAACCCAAATACTAAGTAGACATGGGTGCGTCAGACAGACCTTAGTCCGAATTGTCCGACATGTCCAGAGTGCTTTGAAAACTCTGATTATGCATTTTTTTACTGCCCTCGCTTTTTAAGTACAAGGGAAAAACTTAAAACTACATTGGGTGGTAGTTTTACGGTGGAAAATTTTACCACATTCCAATGAGAATTGTCAGCAAAGTGGCAGCCTCAATCAAAAGTTAGATATATAGAGCAGATTAGGTATCCGTCATTCCGTGGGCAAGAGGAGACTTAAATGCTTTATCGCCCTCAGAGTTGGGTTTAGCTGATATAAGTTCCACACTTCGGCTTTTGACTTAAAAAAAAAAAAAATTGAAAGTTAGCTTGAAAAAGTTCTCAATTTACACACAAGTAATTTTGTAACTAGCTACTTTAAAACTAACTGAAAATTAGACACAATTTCGTTGAAATCTAAAAACTTGCAAATTAGTTGGAAAACTGTTTTCAACTTACAAACTAGTTACTTTTCAACTAGTTAATTTGCAACTAATGACTTTTGGAACTAGTTACTTTTGGAATAGTTGCATTCGTAACTAGTTACTTTTGGCCCAGTTACTTCCGGGACTAGTTACTTTTGGACCAGTTTCTTTTGAAACTAGTTATAAAAGCGGTATAAAATATTTATCAGGTAATTTCGGGGACTCTTGTCGAGTTGGCAGCCTTTGGCTAGATAAAAATCCGGGTGCATTCTGCGTCCTATACCCGACTGTCGTCGGAAAGGAAATAGTAACGGTAATGAATTGACTGTCTGATGCACCGTTGTAAGTAGTTGAGAAGAAATAGAGGCATCCTCCGATTGCATCATTTTATTTATATATAAATTTTCCCAACCTTCCAACCACTGTACCCCATCATTTCCAATTACACCAAAACCAAATACTAAACTGAGTGAAGATTAACAACCATAACAATGATGAAAAGTCAAAAGACAAAAAATTAAACTCAAAACAAAAAAAAAAAAAAAAAAAAAACCCAAAACACACGTGGTTGGCTGCAGCGAAGACTTGCACAAATGAAAGCAGTACAAAATCGTGTTGACTTCAACGTCAACTTCATTGATCTTTCGTAACACCACGAGACTGAACGGACAAATAAACACTAAAGTCAAGCTTATTGCACAACCACACAGTAAGAGAAGAAATATATTGAAAATAAACTGAAGACGGGCGTTGAGCATCACAACTCTTTGCCATGAGAAGAAAAAACGAGGAAACTAAACAGGATAAATGAAAACAAAAACAATTACTTCGTATACAATGACAACGAGCACAAAGAGTCATGACTTTTCGCCTTGGTTCGTAGCCGAGGTGATGGCTGGTGGCGCCCCTATATACTTAGGAGGGGATGTCAAAAAGTGTTGAAGCAAGTAATATTGGCTAATGATTTTGCATCATATAGTAAAATGATTGAATATTTCTTTGACTCTTTATTCCTTAAACACATATGTATCTACATACATATATGTACATATAGACGAAAAGTTAGAAATTTTGGTGAAAATTAAGTTTTGGCAAGTTTTTTATTTGAACATATTTTTGATAGAGTTGAGTAGAGATTTGAATTTGGAATTTTTGAACAGAGTTGCCACCTGTCAAAAAATTTTAATTGAAAAAGTCTTACATAATGTGCTTCATTCAAAACCCGTTCACAAATTGCTCTTAAATACTCTAATGTAGACCTTTTGCATAGAGTTGCCACCTTTTGAAAAAGTACCACTAAACAAAATTTTTCATAATGTGTTTCACTTAAAAATCGTTTACAGATTGCTCTGAAAGAATACTTTAGAATTTATATATAGTATATAATTTTTTTAAATAGAGTTGCCACTTTTTGAAAAATTTAAAACTGAACAAACATTTTCGTAATGTGTTTCATTCAAAACCCGTTCACAAATTGCTCTTAAATTTTCTAATGCAGTCTTTTCGTATAGAGTTGCCACCTTTTGAAAAAGTACCACTGAACAAAATTTTTCATAATGTGTTTCATTCAAAAAACCCTGCAAAAAATACTTATAGAGCTTGTAATTTATATATGTGACCTGGTCTACGAAAAGGGGGCTTAGCAGTCAAAAAAAAAAAAAAAAATAAAATAAATTGATTTTTTGACACCTAAGCCCCCTTTCGTAGACCAGGTCACATATATGGAATGGCGCTGCCACCTATTGAAAAAAATCCATTCATCGAAATTAAAATCTTTGCAAAATGTATCTCAAACTCATTTTTTGCATACAGTTTGGAAATAGGTTGCTAAATAAGATTCAAGATTTCGTTGGATGATGCTCAAAATTTGTGACATCTGGGTCATCTAGTATGTCTCTAAACTAGATCCCGAAAAATTCGTGAATCGTCGAGTAATGTCTGCCGTCCCTTCTTAGTGCCTTAGAATTCTTCCGAATTAAATCAGTCTTACCGCGATACATCTTGGGAACCCACCTTACAGCTGAGATCCCTACGTTTTTGACTGGTTACGAAAAAACTACTTATTTTACTAAGAAGGGATTGGTGTCCCTGACGGTCCAACATACTTTCAGATCTCAGGAAAAAGGTAATGTAGGCTCTTCAATAAGGCGAAACGAACGGGATCTGGGAGAAATATAAATGCGACATAACTCCATGTAATATGGAGATTAGGGCTGTAAAAAAGGCAAGCTTTAGGAAGTTCTATGAAAACGTCACCTCTACACCCTAGGCAGCTGGGCTGCACAAGGCTTTGGCCAGAGGCAAGACAGACACAGTATTGGTGATCAAACGAGACGGCGGGAGGACGAATGAAAGAGCCTGCGAACCGGGCGCATTTCCCGGAAACAATTTGGAAAGTTCAATGTGGGTTATGGCTTCGTTCGAGAAATTCAAGTCACCGGTGTGCACTCTTACAACAGAGAGAACAGATTATACTGTGGCACCTTGTACTGCTGATGAGGATTAGCCTCCCACTGGCGTATGCCCCTGAAATATAGGTGACCGCGAAGGTGATCTTTTTCCCAAAATAGGAAGGAATTTAATGGCAAAATCCTTCAGGCAAATTGGTATAATTTATTTTCTACTAAAAAGTATGGAAAAGATCGCGGACCATGACTTAAGATTGTGGTGCATTCCTCGTTTATCAATCTAATCTAAATATAGCCAGTGCTCTCGAACCATTTCTCGGATCTATCCCACATTTTCCCATTTATAAATGGATTCCCTCAACATATTTCATTAATGTATCTCGCTTAATCTCATTCAGCATCGTTCAGGGCGGCATGTTAGGTTGGAGTGTGTAAAATTTTATAATCGACTATCGTGCTCTTTTTCCATAACTTACTAATCGGAGCCGGGATCAGTGGAAGAGTCTCTTGTTTCAATACGTATTGATTGTTTTTAAAGATTCCCACAGGTTTGACAGTTTTTTTCGTTCGTAAAGACATCATTTATTGTGCGCGAGGCTGCGATCAGCAATGATGTCTTTTAAGATTGTTTTAAGAACACTCACAGGTGTCATAGTTTCCTTTCTTTTCTAAAGGCAACCCTTATTGTGCTGAGAAAACTCTAGTCATAAAATAAAACAGATATTCTCCGAAAACTCTACAAGAAGACCGAGAGAACAACTCTCGAATTAACTACTTAGCGGTTTTAGTTTCCAAAGCATTAATTTGTGGCATTTTTTTATTTCATAAAGGCTTAGTGTACCACCAAATTCTCAAACTAAAATTTTTTCTCATTTTCCAACTTTTTGAGCTCCCCTCTTTCAAGTCGAAACATACATATACAAATATAATCATATGAATACAGCTGATTGCCAACATATAAGCAATTACATACATACATACACTCATGTAAATATAACAGCATAATAAACACACATATCTACAAGCATCAGTCTTCACTTGGTCTTCTGCAAGATTAAACTAACCTCAACTGGTGCTGCCCCCTCAACCGTACACTTCAACTGTCGGCGAGTCGTTTGACTCAAAATTTATTGTCTGCGCTGACGCGCCGACTAAGTGACTGACTGGCTGGCCGCTTGTCTGAATCAGTGTAGACTTTGTGATGCATGCTGCACCTCGTTCGGCTGGCTGCTGACTGCTGGCTTGGCTGACTGGCTGTTAGCTGCATGATTAAGTAGCAAAAGTGCAATGAAGTTGAGTTTTCGATTCCACTCGCTTCGATGTGCCATGTGACCAGGTAATGCTGGGAACTTTTTGCGCCATGAATGAAGAACGTGCTTACTTGTTGTTATTGTTGTTTTCATTGTTATTGCTTTTGTTGTGTATGAGCTTGTTTTTGTTGTGGGCAATGGTGTTTTAGTGCTTTCTTCGGCAAAAAGGTGAAAAATGGGTGGTCCGGCCCTCAGTGCATATTGTAGGGGGAAGAGCGCAAAAAATCTGTAGACATATAAATATATGTACATATATTTGTTAAAGATGAGCAAGTACATGTAAACGGGCAGAAAAGTAGCTCTGCTTGCATTTTTATACCTTTAACAGGGATTACGATTTGAGCAGGAAATGTCGTAGACCCTTTGAAATACGTTTATATACGCGAACTAGTCGCTCAATTTTTAAGATATCGTTCGGAAAGTTCGCACCCGAGTTTTTCTCTACAAGGAGCAGCTCATTTGTCGGAACCGCCGATATCGGACCACTATAGCATATAGCTGCCATACAAACTGAACGATCAAAAACAAGTCCTTGTGAGGAAAACTTTTTTATTTTACAAGATATCTTCACAAATTTTCGCATGGATTCTTGCCTAAGTGAAAGATAAATTCTCCCACAAAATTTTTCCGATCGGATCATTATAGCATGCCATACAAACTGAACTATCAAAAACAAGCCCTTGTAAGGAAAACTTTTTTATTTGACGAGATATCTTCATGAATTTTAGCATGGATTATTTTCTAAAAGAAAGGTGTATTCTTCCATAAAATTTTTCAGATCGGGCTACTATAGCTTATAGCTGCCATACAAACTGACCGAACAAAATCAAGTTAAAGACCTTTTTATACCCTTTCATGGTATAAAAATTATGCCTGTGAAAGGTATTATACGAGCCGAAGTGCACTTTCTTTGTTTTGTATATTTCTTATTAAATATACATATTTATAAAATATTTATTAAATATATATATATTAATATACATACATATATTTTTTAATTTTTTTCTTGCTTTGTTTGGGTTGTTGGGTGTGTGAAAACTATAAAACGTTTTATTTCTCAGAGTTTTCGTTTTTTCCGCTCCTTCATTGTTGTGGCGAAATTGCATGCGAAATTTGCAGCACATATACACACACTCACACATTCAAAAACTCAAAAAGGGCGCTGACTGCTGTAGGAAATGACCAAAGCAGCGAAATATAATGCAATACATATGTATATGTATGCATATATACATACTTACATATATATGTACATATATAAACGTTTACTTACGGTAAATTTAACTAAACGCGAAATGCCCACTTAACCACGGGGTAAGCGTACAAGCCACAATTTATAAATTGGGCGAACGAGCGTTGGGATCGCCTTATTTGCTTGCTGTGCCGCCGCCATTAAGTGAAAGTGCAAAATCGATGAAGTGAAGCCGAAAGCAAACTAAAAAAAGTATAGAAAAAATATTAAGTTAGTATTTCTTGTTAGCTCGAGCGCTCGGCAGTTGGGAGAGCGTGTTTAAATGCTAAATCAATCGAAAAATCTGTTTTCTTCTGCTTATACGAAGACATACATACATACATATGTAAAGGCGTTCATATATACATTTATGAGAGTGTGATTATATGCATACACTATTTATTTTTTATTATTTCGTCAACCAATAAAGTTTCCGTTCAGTTTGTCCATTTTAGTTTCCTTCTCTGTTTAAGTTACATCATCGCTGTTGTTGATTTTAAATCGGAGAAAGCAATATTTAACGCTCTTCACCACGCCACGACTTAATTATATAATTTTATTAACGGAAATGTGGGCTGATCTCGGATGAAATTATTTATTGATGCGCTCAATCCATTTTGAAATGAGTTGCCATTTGTGTAATCACAGCGCGACTGGAAGTAAATCACAGCCGAGGGAAACTATAAACAAATTTTGAGAAAAGAAGTTTAATTATGAAAATAGCAATTTAAGGGAGATTTACTGAGTTATCGACTTCTGTTCGTGAGGCACCCATAATTGTAGGCATTGAGGGGTTACATCGTCTCGAAGGTCAGAAAAATGCGCTTTTTATGAAATTGTTGTAAAGATTTACAGAATTTTATATTCATTTTAAGCACAACTATTCACAGTTATAAGAAAAAAACGCTCTCTTAATTTTGTTAAGATAACTCACATATTGGCCAATATATGCAGTATAAAGTCTCCCGGAAGTTTGAAATTAGGTAAATGGGAACTCAGGGAAGTATTGATCCGATTTAGCCTATTTGTAGCACACAGACATACTACTATCAGGAAAGAATTCTCTCTGAATATTAATTATCAATCTGACATATTGACCAATCTTCTTCTTCTTTACTGACGCTTACGCGCTTGTAGCCGAGTTAACAGCAGCACGCCAGTCGTTCCTTCTTTTCGCAAGGTGGCCCCAGTTGGAAGCCAGGTACTTCGGACGGAGTGGAGGTCTTCCTCCGCTTCCCCCGGCGGGTCGAATACTTTCAGAGCTGCAGTATTTTCATCCATTCGGACGACAAGACCTAGGCAGCGTAGCCGTTGTCTTTTAATTCGCTGAACTATGTCACTGCCGTCGTATATTTCGCTCAGCTCATCGTTCCATCGATTGCGGTATTCGCTATTGCCAATGCGCAAAGGACCTTATTTCTTCCGCAGAACCTTACTCTCGAAACCTCGTAACGCAGACTCAACATATAACAGGACGGGGATGATGATTGACTTGTAGAGTTTGGTTTTTGAGGAGGAGGACTTTACTTCTCAATTGCCTATTTAGTCAGAAGTAGCACCTGCTGGCAAGAGTTGTTCTGCTTTGGATTTCGAGGCTGACGTTCTTGTTGGTGTTAATTTTGGTTCCGAGATAGACGAAATTATCTAAGACTTCGAAGTTATGACTGTCAAAAGTGACAGGAGATATTTCGTCTTGTCCTCGTTCACAACCAGACGCATAAGATTCACTTCCTTATCCCGTCTAGAGAAAGCAGATTTGTAGAAGATTGTATCTTCTCTATTCAGATTTGCAGCTCGAGTTATTTTCTTCAGAAGTAAATGCTGAAGAACTCGCAAGATAGAGAGTCGCCTTGTCTGAAACCTCATTTGGTATCGAACGGCTCGGATAGGTCCTTCCTGAACTTTGGATAGTTAAAATTCTACTCTAGATCCGCCTCGACTTAGTTTTTGGTTTCCAAATTTATTATGGTTAGTCTATTTATCTTCAATCCAGTCTTTACTCTTTAATTTTGATTCCAGTTTCCTAACAAAGAGTTCTCCAGACCTCAAATTTACCCACAAATCTCATAATGGTACTTTCAAGGATTATATAGTTCCCCGACATAATTTTTGTTAAGAGAAAAAGTTCTATATTAGTTTTATCTACCCTTATATAATATATACATCAACCCTTGGTCTGCGTGATTGGAGCTCCCCTTCATATTCTCTTCATTTTGTTTTCTTAACAGTGGGACCTAATAATATCCCTTAACAAATTTCTTCTCTATAAAACCGTAATACTTCTCAGCGACTCAAATAAAATCAACGAAGTTTAGTCGCAGAATTAGAAAGTAACTAAGATAGACGAGCATGCAAAATGTGTACAAATCTAAGAGAATAACAACGAACCAGACAAGAATAAGGCACTCAACCGCTAAAGCAAAAGCCAAGAAAAGGAAAAAAAAAGAACGCGCTAGTTGTGATATTACTAGTGCGTTGCAACGCAACAACAACTACAAGCAACTAACCGCATAAAGACGCCAGTTTGTCTAGGTACGCAGACGGTGAAAATTCGCAAGAATCAAAAAGAACAACAAAAAAGTAGATGAACAAAAAGCAAAATAAACACATGCAGAATACAAGAGAACAGGTGTTCAGCGGCAAGTTTGATGCATGAGCACTACACTGCGCGACATTTATTTAGGTACATATACTAGAAAATCGAAATTAAATATATGTATGTACATATGTACATTAGTGGAGAGAGTTTCGAAAAACAAAGTTTTAAGTTCGAATGTCATATCAACGTCCTTGAAAGCCAAAACACAAGAAGTGGTTTGTTGAAAATTATTTTTCAGCCCCTAAAAATTGTATTCTTTGGGCCTAAAAGCCACCTCGATTGTACAACATTTGTATTAAGATTACTTTAAAATTAAAAGCAATATTATTATATTAAATTGTCTTTATAAATATTTTTTTTTAAACATGTGGCAACTTTTTTAAAAAATAACTTGTTTTTTTTTCATTGTTGCCCATTTTGTTATATTCCATTTATCTCATAATTAAAATAAAATAATTATTTTTAAAAGGGTGGCAGCTACTCATAATTTAATTAATTTTTTTGTGACAACTTAAAACTTCTTAGTTTGAAAAAAATTTCAATTAAAATATCTCTTAACTACTTTATTTTTTTATAGCAATATATTACATAATTTATTTTCAAAAAAGTGGCAACTCTTTTTTAATTGTACAACATTTCTATTAAGGTTACTTCAAAATTTAATTATTAATAAATTGAATTTATTTCATAAAGTTGTTTTTTTTTAAACATGTGGCAACCCTTTTCAAAAATAACTTGTTTTTTTTAATTCTTTTTACTTTGTTGCTAAATTTGTTATAGTCCACTTATTTCATTATTAAAATTATTTCATATTTAAAATTATTTTTAAACAAGTGGCAGCTCTTCATAATTTTTCTTTGAGAACTTAAAACTTCTTAGTTTAGTTTTAAAATAAATTCGGCTATTTTAAAATCAGTTTTTTTATTTTAATCTTATAATACTAAACTTATTTGAAATTTTTTGTTGATTAAAAACTTAATACAGGTGGCAACTCTTTTATTTTTTTATTGTAAGACTTACATATGTACATATGTAAATCTCTTTATCAACTGAAAACCTTTTAGTTTGAATGAAAATTTCAACCAAACTAGTTCTTAAGTACTTTACATTTTAAAGCAATATTATTACATAAGTTATTTTCAAGCAGGTGGCAACACTTTTTAAAATAAATTCGGTTTTTTGAAATCTGTTTTTTTTATTTTAATTTTATGTAACTATATTTATTTGAACATTTTTGTTGGTTAAAAATTTTAAAAGGTGGCAACACTTTTGTTTTTTTTTTTTTTGTTTTGAGCTGTAAGGCACAAGTTTAAAAAAAATCTGTTTTTTAATTAATTTTATATTACTAAATTTATTTGAATATTTTTGCTGATTAAAAAATGTTAAAAGGTGGCAACTCTTTTAGTTTTTTTTAGCTGTAAGATTCTTAAAACTTTTTGGTTTGATGTTCAATTAAAAACTTTATTTTTGTTGACTTATTGCATTCGATTTTTTTTTTTAAACTGGTGGCAACTTTATAAAAAACACAAAAATTCTCAAATCGGTAATTTTCAAGTTTGGCTGCACTTTAAAAATTTTAGAATCGCACCGTTATAAAATATTCACATATTTAAGTAAATTACCAATTATTTATTTATAAAGTGTGTCTAAGCAAATTTTGCACACTGTATCAGCTTATTACAAGGAGTAGATCTTAGAATCAAAACAGAAAAAGCATACGCAAATAATAAAACGCAGGGCATAAGAAGAGCATAACAAGCTCAAGAACAAGACCGAATTGCCATCAAAGTCTCGGTAAATAAAAACAACAATAAATTACAAAAGACTTAAGACAGCAACGCATACAGACCAAGTAGTGATTTCCCAAGCCAAGAGACAACTTGAAACGATGCGCCACATAAATGCATCGTTGTTGAGCCGACGACTTTTAATTCTGTCTTTATATAACTGCCTGCGCACTCATTAATCCCAAGACCAATCGGCGGCGTGTAAAAACAATTCTCAGCCGTAAAATCGCATGCTGGCAACAATTATGTCTGCAAGTAGCCGAAGTCGGTGAGTAGGATGATCTGTCTAACGCAACTAAAGCGTTGAATATTAAGGCGCAGTGTTTCAGGGGTGAAGAAGAAACGCTTGTAGACGATTTTAGTGGCATTTAGCAAGCAAATGTTCTACTTTCACCAAACGCTGCAGCGTCGACGAGCCGATGAGCCGCCCAGCCGCATTTAATTCAGCTCAACCGCAAGTAGTCGCGTGTCGTCCAACAAGCAGCGGCATTCAGTCAACCGTATGCGCTCGCAATGTGGCGACAGCAACTTGCACATACAAAAACAATAATAATAACAACAACGAAAACAAAGAAGCGCCGCATACGCAAGTCGCATGTCGAAAGCGCGCGCAAAAAGAGCAAAAATTGCGAAAATTAGTCAACGAGCATAAAAAATGTAGTCTGTTGTGCTTTTTATTACGATTTCCTACTAAAGTCTAGGTGGTCACGCATGCGCCGCCGCACACCTGTGGTTGTTCACATGTGTGGCAATACTCTCACGCTTTCTCTCTTTGCGCACAAGGCACTCTCTATTGTTGTAATGCGTAGTTCTAGTGCAAGCAGATGACTTCTGTAATCTATGTTAGCTTGTTTTGGGTCTGCGCAGACATTGTGGCAACAACACTCAAATTATAGCCAAGCGGAAGCAGTGGGAGAGAAGGAAGTTTAATCAAAACAAATAAGTAGTACATACTTATCTAATATGATACAAATTGACATTTTTCATTTTTATTATTTAAAAATATGCCTATAGTTGTTTTAATAAACCATGCCACACTTCCTTTTAACCAAAAATAAACTTACAACAATAACGACTCATAAAGCATAGACACTTCCTTTTAATCAAGGCTGCGAACCATACTCGTTCATTGAATTTTTTTAAATATAAATTTATCCAACATTGAAACCATGTTTAGCACAGACATAATCCCTTTTTCAGTTCATTTTCCACCCTCCACCCAGTATTACGTTCCATTTCTCACCTTATCCCAATCAGCTGTGGCGCCAACTCAGCTGTTTGCATTTTGTCGACGCGCCCGAAAAAACAAGTGCTAAATAAATTTGTTTAAATATTTCAGCTTAAAATATCATTAAAATGGATTTAGAGAATGAACGCGTGTTAAAATTGATTTTCCCGGATGGTTTGCCAGGTTTGGAAATCATTAAAAGTGCAAAGAGTGCATAATGAATGTGCATTTATTTACAGAGAATCTGCGTGACAATCCAGAACTTTACAGTTATCTAGCTAATTTGGGCACCTACAAGGTGGAGCAATTGAAAAAGGAGCAAGCGCGTTTGGCCGACGAAAACAAACGTATTGTGGAGCAGACGCAGGAGTTGGCCATTTCCAATTATAGAACATTCATACATACAGCCGAGAATTCGCGTTCAATTTTCACTGAATTCAAAAATACAGAAGAGCAAGTGAGCACCTTGTTGGATAAATTGCCCGTTTTTACGGCGGAGTGTGAAAATTTTCTAGCCAAAGCGGAGGATATAAATGAGGAAAGACGCATTAATTCGATAACATTGAAAAAGAATGCGCAGCTGCTGGAAATACTTGAGTTGCCGCAGCTGATGGAGCGTTGCATACGCGAAGGCCGTTATGAAGAAGCATTGGAACTGGCAAGTTATGTGCAGAAATTAGGACACAACCATAGTGATATACCGATTATAAAGGTGGGTGTAGTTAATTAGTAGAAAATTTATATATTAATTTCAATAATTATGCTTTCAGAGTATTGTACACTCAGTGGAGGCGCTTTGGCACACCATGTTGGTGCAGTTAGTGGCGCAGTTGCGCACCGATTTACAGTTGCCCAAATGCTTGCAAATTGTTGGTTATATACGACGCATGCAGGCATTTAGCAATAATGAATTGAAGTTGAAGTTTCTGCAAGCGCGTGATACGTGGCTTAAAGGCACATTGAAAGCGATAGCCAAGGATGATGGTGCGTCTGTTTGCAGTATATTAATATTTAATAACATTTACTTATTCTAAAATCATGTCTTTGCATATACCAGCCCAGCAACATTTGACCAAAACCATTGAGGTTACGCGCATTAATTTATTTAATATTATAACACAATATCGCGCAATATTTCCCGATGATGAGCCGAGCGCTGTTGCAGCCGTCAAACCAATGCAAGGGGTGACGTGTGAGGGTGAGCGTTTGTTTCAGGCATGGCTGCATAGGAAGGTTAGTAATAATTGAGATTTTGTTGTTTATTTTTATAGTTTTGAAAAAAGTGTTGTTTATTTTTTTGTTTTAATTTAAATATTTCAAAATTGTGAAAAAACAAGTGATGTTTATTTTTTTAGTACTAACATCTTCATCAATATTTACAAATTACTGAATTTTGTTTTTCGTATAATTTTACTATTCAATTGAGCTCAGGGTTGCAAAAAATGTTTTAAAAAAATAATTCCATTAACAATTGAATAAAAATTTTTTTATGTTGTAATCCCGAAGTTTTAAATTTCAAAATTCTAATCTCAAATATCAAATTAAATAATAAAAAAAAAAAATGAATACCAAATACCGATTACAAAAAAAAGAAAGATACATAAAAACTAATCTCAAAAATTCGATTAGAAATTAAAAATTAAATTCTTAATCCAAAATACCGGAATGTAAAAAATGTTTTGTAGTAAAAAAAATTTTAAAAATAAAAAAATTAATGCCATATACCAGTTCGAAGAAAAAAAAAAGAAAATTAAACCGAAAAATTTAAACCATTATTAAAATAAACCAAAAATTCAAAATCAGAGTTTAAATTTTAAAATATAATTTTTAGTCACATTATTTGATCTAGAAAATTTTCTTTTTTTTTTTAATTTCAAAAATTTATTTTTTTCGCGGAATTAAATATTGAAAATATAATTTTAAATTAAAAAAATCGCAATACTCTTCAAAAAACTTAAAACTTTATTATTCTTATAATTCTACAATTAAATTGAGGTAAAAGTTGGGCTGTTAAAACTAAAACACATTTGTCCCAACTCTTTTTCAATTTCTGACAACAACAAAAACCGCTACAAATACAATTATTTTTCAGATTGACGATTTTCTGCACACTTTGGAACTCGATTTGGAGCGCGGCATCAGCTCATTTGACACCGTACTCGGCCAGTGCATGTATTTCGGGCTCTCCTTTAGCCGCGTCGGAGCCGATTTTCGTGGGCTAATGGTGCCCATCTTTTTGCGTGTTATACGGCGTAATTTCAATAATGCAATTTCCAACGTGAATCAAAGTTTCGCACAAGAACTTGAACGTTACACGCTTATTAATAAAGTGACACTGCATACACGTGGACACAAAGTGGATACAGCCAGCAATAATCCGACTACAACACAGGAGCAGGAATCGTATGCACCGCCAGAAGCATTGCTGGATTTCCATCCGCTGGCCTCACTCTGCAATGGCTACTTAAATGCGCTGAACGAATTGCGTCTATGTGCGCCCATCGCCTTGGCGAATGACGTCACACGTGCACTACAAACGTCACTGGAATTTGTCGCCACCAAAGTGTTGAGTTTCTATCGCCAGGAGCAGCAAGCGTTCACCAGCGCCGAGCGTGAGACATTCGTTAAGTTGTGTTCCAGCTTGGCTTACGATCTAATACCATATATACAGCGTTGCATACACGCCATATTTCCGCAACAGACGCTAACCAATCACTTGGGTATCAATTTGTTGACGTTGGAGCAAGAAGGGATTACTTACTTACAGCAGCAAAAGATATTGGAGCCGCTAAAACATTTGTTGCCCAACAAAATACCCGAAGTATTGCTTAAGCAAGAGCAGGCGCCAACCACAGTGGAACCGGCGGCAACGCAGAGTGTTACAAGCGCTGTGTCTGCCGAAAGTTAAGCGAATAGCAGTAAAATTTGGCATATAACTACTTAACCTATAATATACGCGTATAACGAAATAAACTTAAGATGTCTTTAAGCTACATATTAATAAATAATACATACAATGCTGCATATAAAACGAGGCTGCAATACATACGCACGCGTGTGCCCTTACGAAATACTCATTTATGTGTTCGCCACAATCGACCACAAATGCCACATTCATATGAGTCACAATCAGCAAACCACCCTCACATCACTTCATACAGTTTCATAAGTACATACATGTGTAAAATAAGTGCAAACTTACACCACTGCATCACAACAACAACAAAAACAATTACTACATAATGTAATTTATGAATTACAATTAAAAAGGAAAAATTAGCCACATGAGCTGAAGCGCAAACAAGCTGAGCATCATCAGCGTTCGCAGCAGCCATAGCCGCTACAAGCAGCATGCACATCTGTACATACATACTTACAGCCCAGCCACCCACTACTACTCATTCATCCGCACATCTAACTAGCCATTCATTTAACCTCACCCTCACACCCACGCACACAGCCTCATACATATTTCTAATATTTGCGGCACTGCCGATTGCTCGAAGTTTTATTTCACTACTTTGGCGTTTGTGCTTTGGTCATCATTTTTGTGCAGCTGGTGTAATAAAACTCCCCATTTGGTCATTTGGCAATTATCCCGATAAATTAGCCGAAATAGTAGCGTTGCCCCAGCAAGCAAGCCGGCTAACTGTCAGAACAATAGCTGAAAATCAAATAAATGAGCAGCAGCAGCAAATAACAACAATAAGAACAATAATAACACATTGCTGTACTCACAGGTTCGTATGTGTTGTGTGTTCGTTTGTGCGTGTAGTAGTGTAGTGTAGAAGCTGACAAAATCGACAAATGAATGGACGAGTAGATAATTTTCGCATTTATAAAAAGGACAATGCGCTTAAGTAGCGCCAAAATGACAGCACACTAGTAGTGGGGGAGAAGGAGGGAGAGTGTGATGTGTGTGCGAATGCACGAGTGTTTTGGATATTTTTCGAATATTGCCACATGTGCTTGTACATACATACATACATATATTTATGTCCACATTTATATTTGGCAATTATCTCTTTGGTTATACATACATACTATATACTTTCCCTGATACTTATATAAATTATATACTTTATATGAAATGTGTTTTCGGATATTCTAGTAATATCCCTATGATAATATCGTTCTTCCTTTTCGCTGTTTGGCGCCAATTGGAGTTTTCGAGTGTAGCTAGGTCCTTCTTCTAGCTTGGTGATCTTCCTCTTCCTCTGTTTCCCCCGGCGGGTACTGCGTCGAATTCTCTTATAGCTGGAGTGTTTTCGTCATGACCTAGCCAGCGCAACCGCTGTCTCTGGATTCGTTGAACTGTGTCAATGTCGTCGTATATCTCATACAGCTCATCGTTCCATTAACTGCGGTATTCGCGGTTTTGCAAAGGACCATAAATCTTTTGCAGAACTTTTTTCTCGAAAACGCGCAACGTCGACTCATCAGATGTTGTCATCGTCCATGCCTCTGCACCATATAGCTGGACGGGGAAGATGAGTGACTTGTAGAATGTGGTCTTTTTTGGTCGAGATAGGTCTTAACTTCTCAAATGCCTACTCAGTCCGAAGTAGCACCTGTTGGCAAGAATTATTCTGCTTTCTTGGCTGACGTTGTTGTTGGTTTTAATACTGGTTCCAAGATAGACGAATTTATCTACGACTTCGAAGTTATGACTGTCAGTAGTGATGTGGGAGCCTCTACAGCTCGAATTATATACTCCAACAGTGGATTGAAGTATTCGCACGATAGGGAATCACCTAGTCTAAAGCCTTATTTGATATCGAAAGGCTTTAAGTGTTGCTCAACGTCAATTTACACAGCCGTATTAGTTTCGCGGGAATACCAAATTCAGATATCGTCAAAAGCAACTTTGAAATCGAAGATGTGGTTTGTGTCAATCCTTTTTTCACGGGTCATTTTCATAATTTGGCGCATGGTGATTATCTGACCCATTGTTGATTTTCCAGGTCTAAAGCCACACTGATAAAGCCCAAAGAAGTTTGTTGACGGTGGGCTTTAATCTTTCACACAGTACGCTGTATAAAACCTTTTATGCGATGCTTAGGAGACTTATCCCACGATAGTTGGTGGTGTCTCTTTTTTTTGTGGTTTGGGCAGAGCATACTTAAATTCCATGCTTTCGTGCGACCACATTCTACGAAGAAGCTGAAGCATGCTCCTCTTCGCTGTCGTATTTTTATAACTCGGCCGGATATCCAACGGTCCCGTCGCTTTGTTGTTCTTGAGACAGGCAATTGCTGTTCGAACTTCTTCATGGTCGGGCAGTGGAACGTCTCCTCCATCGTTGTCGATTGGGAAATCGGAGAAGTGTTTCATCCATAATTTCAGTATGCTCTGGGCTTTAATTACCAGATCACCTCGGCGTTCTAAAGGAGTATGCTCCCGTATTGAAACCTTCTGTTAGTAGTCGCTTAATTTCTAAGAGTTTTCGAGCATTTCCCCTCTTGACCAGCTTGTCAAGCTCTTCGTATTCACGCTTTTCGGCCTCTCCCTTTATTTGTCTAGAAATGCGTTTCGCTTCCCTCTTTAACTCGGTGTCTATCCCATCCCATACGTGTTCTTTCGTTCTATAAGAATATGACGAACCTACATACATATATGCCAAGCTTCGAAATTAATCCTAGATGTCTTTTGAGTTGTTATTCGACGATTTGCACCCACCAACGCCTTTATTTTAACCAAACGGCTTCAAGGGTCCTTCCAGAATGTTGTGCATCCTCAAGATCGACATTGCCGGTTCGAAATCTTGCATACAAATTATGGCGTTGGCACATCTGCTCCGAATACATTGCATAACTATCGCTTTGCTTGAACTGTATTTGTGATTTTTTTGGTAGTATAACAGCAAAATATACCGAAAATTCGGTTTTCGATCTTCCATCTTCGATAGGTCACCAAAGAAAATCTGGTCCAAAATGATTTAAAAAAATATTTTCCAAATAAACATTTCAAGTGTGAAGTTGGCTGCGAAAAAATTCAATCATCAGTTGTTGTCGTTAAACAAAACGACCCAATGTATCGTATTTTTTATAAATGCAAAAATTGGAAGTGAGAACACTTTTAAGGGAAACATACATATTATCGATTGGTTAAAAAGTAATTTTAAACGTTTATAATGCCAGGCCGCAGTTAACGGGAAATTATTGTAACACTGAGAACAGATGCACAACTGAGAACAGTTTTAAGTTTTTCTTTGTTGTGTATTTATTTACTGTATATCATTTGTGTTAAAACTGTATTTTTTCAAAATCGTTGCCTGCCATTAAATCAATAGAAATTATAAGCGTTCCTAAGGACAGTTGAATTTTGCATAATTGAAAAGAGGAGTCTCTATAGATTTCAAATTTTCGGTAAACGAAAAGTAATTTGAAGACTGGGAACAGATTCACAGCTGAGAACAGTTTGCAGTATTTGTTTGTTAAACATCTATTTACTGTATAAATATATTTTTGGTGTTATTATCGAATTTTTTCAAAATTATTTGCCTTCCGATCATTAAAAATTTTAAGCGTTCCTAAGAACAGTGGATTTTTTAAGTGTTTGAAAGTATTATACGAGTTTGTTTGCTTGAAAAAATATTTAACCCTTCAGAACTGTTGTCAAATTGTCTCATTTTGCTCTAACTTTGATTACCAGGACCAACATTTTATCGCTTCGAAGCGACATTTGTTATTATTTCTTGCATACTACTTATCTAAATCGCCATATAATAACCACATTTGGACTTGGCACATTGAATTTCGTGGATTTACCAACGTTCAACGAATCTATGGGGCGCACAAACGATTGGCAATTGTACAAAGCTAAGGTCAATAAGTGTTCACACGTCTGACTAACTATTCACAAAGCAGTATTTTGTTGCTGTGCTCATGTGCGGTATGTTTTTGCAATGTCCTCCAGAAATTAAGTTGATAAATCTAAGTGCTTACAAAGTGCAACTAACACACATACCCATATATAGGCATATACATGTGTATGTATCATATTTTTATGGCGGCTTGTGCGCATTTGACTAACAAAAACCGCGGTGTTACAACGGTAAATTGAAACTGACGCATAAAGAACAACTAAAACCTATACAACAAATTGTTTGCGCGCAAAAGCAAAGTGCAATTCCAATTGATTGGTTGGCTGGGCGTTTTGAGCCTCAATATAAGTGTGTGACGGTGTGTGTATGGGTGCGGTCGCGTAGTGTGCTTGTGGTCAGTTCAAGGCGAGTCAATATTTATGCAATTTCGCGCGCAATCACTAAAATACCCGAATTTCGTAAAATACCGAACGAAAAAAAAAAACGCAACAACTACAAAGTAACAACAATTTTTCCTTTGTATGTAATCGATTGACGCGTTTGGTCGCGTATACGCCCCAGCGCACCAAGGACAGGCCAACGTTATTCATATAACGATATGCAATTTCGCGAACTAAATGCACACACACATGCCAACATTTATATGCAATGCACACATATACATACTATATATAGTATAGAAGCAAGCCGACTGACTGTGCGTGGGTGTAGCGGGTGCTAGATAGTCTTTTTGTACGCAAAAATAGTGCGAGCTTAACTGAGACGCAATTTTATGCATTTGCCTGCATGTGTGTACTGGTTTGTATGTACATATGCGTGCACTTGTTTGTATGTAAGTTGTTAGTTTGTATGTCTGCATTTTGATGCGTTTGATTGCGAAATTGTGCAACTTGTGTTGTTCTGCCTGCGTTCGCAGTGTATTTTTAAGCCCACCACTAAATATACACGAGTACAAGCGTAGGCATTCGACCAGTAGTAATCCGTCGGCAGCAAGTGCGGGTGAGAAGCTGACAAAACAGCGCAGATAGCGCACCAACAACAGCGTCCGAATGGGCAACAACTCATTGCAAGCTGTCGAATTGAGCTATAGCTGGGGAAAAATGAAAATTACTCCTTCTCGCCTATGGAAATATTGCCGGCAAATGGCTCAATCGCCCTGTGCACAGTGTTCTGTAGGTTCTATTTCATAAATTTTCCAAAAATTTTTACTTACTTTGTGACAATTTAAACTGCACTGATTTCTTTCTAGAGTCTGATTGGTATCCTTAAATCTCATAGTTGCGCTTGAGTACTTTCTTTTTGGCTCTACAATGAGGATTCGGCATCTCTGTTATGTGTAGCGTCTGGTATTCTTCAAGAACCTTGATATCTTTCTCTCCGGCCGTCTTCTAGACTCAGCTAGCATATTCCAAATGGAGAAACTTTTCTTTACCGACGGCTTCAAAATGGCTTGAGGCGTAGGGTCGGGAGTATGCTGCGAGGATGTTGATATCTTTTCCTCCAGCCGTCTACCAAACCGAGCAAGCATCTTCCGAATGGAAAACTTTTCTATACCGTCGTGTCGTTGCCTCACTGTCAGGTCAACTCCACTTGTCCATAATTTGGGTTCTCGGTCATAGGAACATTTTCGCCAAAGAATCAGTAGACGAGTTGGCCGAGTCTGAAGGAGTTAAGATAGCGAAACTGATATGGACAAAATATGACAAGAACTAATAATACTTTAGAATTTTTCCTGTATAATAAACTCTTGGTTGCAGTAGGAAGCCCCATCCCAGTCGAAAAGCTCGAGTTCCCTCTCGCGACAAACAATCCTTCGACATTTCTGGTTTGGGTATTAGTAACTACTACTACTCGGACATACCAAATCAAAATACCTGGTTGCACTTTTACTACTACGTACTCATCCAAGGGCTCTCTTCTTATCGACCGACATCATTAGGTGTTGTCAGAACAATCTCTAATTTCTTACATCTAAACAGTATTGACTATTCGCTGCAACAACAATAACGACCGGAATTACCTGTACATCTTCAACAATTCACTACATTTCCGGCATCTTCTGAAATTTTAACTCGTGTAGACAGTTCCTCTATAAACAAAAACAAGCTTGAAAGATCTGGAACCGATTATCAGTCCTTACACTGCGATGTGAAATTTAGAAATTGCGACCCGACTGTGAATATATGAGTTTTGTTTGCTCTAAGAACCTTCGAAATCGTCGTAAATTCGAGCTTTGCCCGTTGAACTATTATTACTTTCTTTTCGATCCTTACTAAAATGATTTGAAAGATAGTCTCTTGAGCTCAATAATCGTGCGTTTGGGGCTGGTTAAGGAGTGCCTAACCTCGTTATCAATGGCATCGAGTCACTTTGTGATAAAATTAGTTTGAATGTCCGGCTAAAGCGGAGTCGCAGGCAACTGTAAAGCTGATGAGCTGGCAAAAAAATGTATCCTGGAACTGCTAGCAGTAGAATGGCAACGTGTCGGTTCACTTCTCCTCGTGTTTTATACTACTGGGTAGCTGGGCTTCATGGAAACTAAGCCATCCCTGGGTTACCATTGCTTCATCTCCTTTCGCAAGAACCTTTTGATCCAAATCGATCGTGAGAGATCCACTGAGCTCTTTGTGCTCAGTAAGACTAGCCTCTCTCTATTGGTGGGAGTTCCAAACAAGCCTTACCGGTGTCCATGATGTAGGGTTGAGAATTTTACCGGGGGACAGCTGAAGAAGCTGTATGAAAGACGATGAGGTGTTAACAGCTCAGCCATTCCTTTTAGATTGTCCCGAGTTTGGGCGATCAAAGGTTAAAGACTCACACTTTCAGATATCCCACGGAACTGGTGGGAATAGATATTTAGATCGAATTACAGCAGTCCTGTTTTTATAGCAGTGCACTTGCGATCTCCGGATCAACCGTCGTACCTAACCTAACCACGTCCACTTGTGTTTCATTTGCTCGTATAACTAACTAACATGCTAAATTGTAGCTCTTTATGGAAATTTTGTTTAAATATTGGACCCTGGGGTTTTGAAATTGTCTATATAGTATACATAAGTCTGCACCTAGAGATTTGTCGTATATAATCGTTTTTGGAATAAATGACATCAAATTTCTAATATCTCTTTAAAACCAATAAATGTCCACCATATTTAATCCTCCATAGAACACTGTATCCTTTCCGTTCACATGAAGATGATGTAGGCATTCCTCTATTGCTGCATTTCAACACACTGGCAGGGTGTACTCAATTCAAATGGAATTTGGGATTTTGATTTTGATTGCGAATTCGAATAGATTGTGGTATTTTTGAAGCAGCCGTCTGCCAGCCCGGTGAAGTCTGCCGATTACGACGATTACGGCCGGACAGCACGAACTCCCTACACTTCCAGCGCACAACTCGCCAGCACAATATGTGTATGAGGGTGTGTGTGTGTGGGCAGTGAGTGCCTCAATGCATCAATTCAGTGCGTCGGCTGTTGTTCTAGGTTTGTTGAATTGTCAGCTTTCAGGCCTTTTTGTCCAACTGCTGGGCTGTCAGATTTTCGCTGTGTCGGCTGTGCGTGAGCACCACAGAAGGGGGAAGAGGGACTGAGAGAGAGAGAGAGCGTGGGGCATGTGGCCGAGGTGCTTAGGCATTTTGCTCTGTGTTTTTACTTCAATGGCGAAACGATTGTTTGTTTGATTGACTGATTGGATGCGTTGCCTCAGAGTTGGAGTTGCCCGGCCGTTGGGTGCGTGGCATGTGTTTCCATGCTTTGGCTTTTATTTCTTATTTTCTGCTGCACCACACGCACACACATGCACTTACACATCCCAGATTTTTTGTTTTTTGGTCGCTGCCTTGCAATGAGTCCACCGAGTCCATTTTATGGCGTTCTCCTGTGGGCTCGTCTATGTGCGTCGGCTTTTTGTGTGAACATTCAGGCATTTTAATTCGGTACAAATTTGATTTTGCTAACCTGGAAAAGCTGATTTGCACAAATAGTCGAAACCGCTTTGGCTCGTTGTTTTGCTGTTCGACTGTGTGAGTCTGTTTGTGTGTGTGTGTGTACGACTATTTCGTTGGCTTTCGCATCAATACGCATTTATATTGCTCTATGGGCTTACATTGTACATCCCCCTCCCTTAGCCATCACCTCGACCAACGCTTTTGGACCGAAACGCTTGTGTACATACGGTCGTTGCAATTCACTTGCTTTCAGCGGATTTATTCGCTTCGTTGCATTTAACGTTTGCCAGGTTTTATGAACATTTTCGCCATTTCTTTCATTTCGAATCGAGCAAAAGTCCAAAAATGATTTCTGTAGAATTTCTGTTGCATTGAACACAAAGTTTTCAGTTTTTGTTTTCGCGAAATATAAGTGCCAGTGAGTGAATGGTTGAAGCTTCGATTTCTAAAAAATCGGCTAGGTCCCCGCAACTAATACGGGTGCGTAAACTGACGTTGAGCAGCGCAAAAGGTCCATCAGCATCGGGAGGGACCTCTCCGGTCTGTTCGATACCAAACGAAATTTCAGGCAAGGCGACACTTTCGTGCGACTTCTTCAATCTACTGCTGTAGAAAATAATTAGAGTTGTAGAACTGAGAAGTAAAGTCTTCTCTCGTCGAATAAAAACCAAACTCTATAAGTCACTCATTATTCCCGTCCTGATAATGGTGCAGAGGAATGGACGGTGACAACATCTGATGAGTCGACGTTACGAATTTTCAAGAGAAAAGTTCTGCGAAGAATTTATGGTCCTTTACGCATTGGCGAATACCGCAGTCGACGGAACGATGAGCTGTCCGAGATATACGACGAAATTGAATGCCGATGATGAATACACTGCGACCTTTGGTCTACTGTGCCCTCTACTCACATTGACTCGCCTAGACCCAGCCCATTAATAAAGTCCAGTAGACTTCCAGGCGGTAGCGAGACAATGCGATCCCTATCCGGAAACAGTACTCCAGGCTCCAAGGACCTTAGATCTGCGTCTACAGACTGCGTGCAGTCAAACAGCAGATGCCCCGGGGTTTCAGGCTCCATGTCGCAGAAACGGCAGCTGGCGCAAGCTGATAGGCCTATGCTATGCAGATGCCTGTTAGCTTGCAGTGTACCATGCGACTAGCAGCCTGACTTTGTTCCTGGGGAGGTTTATTGCAATTTTGAACCTCTTCAGGTTGTAACCTGCCATTAGTAGCTTGGCGTGTCTCATACCATGAGCCTGTAGTCAATACTCCTCCCTGTCTATTCTTTCCTCTTTACGGAGCAGTTCCTTTATGGTATGGGGACCGACCCCCATAAAAAGTTCGGGTAATAACATTTGGGGGGAGGCCGCGGAGCGGGCGAGCTCGTCCGTCAGTTCGCTACCGGCTATACCTTTATGACCAGGCACCCAGATCAGGTACGACGACATTGACATAGTTCAGCGAATTAAGAGACAACGACTACGCCGGCTAGGTCATGCCCGATTGGATGAAAACATAGCAGATGAAGGGCTACTTCCGCCGCTACCTAATTTTTTACCGCAGTTTTGGGCTTCATCTTGTTACTTCAACGCTTAAGTATGATCTATATCTCTTTATTCCAATGATTTGAAATTTTCCTCAACTTTTGAAACTTGGCTATTTTAATAAAAAATCCTTTTAAAAATCTGCTGTTTTCATTGCAAACTATAAAACTCTGTAGACGTCCGCCTGCCCGACGTCAGCTTTTTTAGCACAAAACTATGGACGGGGTTTGTGTATTTGCTTCTCTGCAATGAAGAATTTTATTTGGAATTTCCTTTTATGGTCTTTTTGAATGATTTGCTTCGTTTTCTTTTCCCTGTTATGCGCTGTCTTTCTCGTCACACAGAAATTAAAATCCTCTCACTTTATGGTCTCCTCTCTGAACCACCCTGTGCTTCTTATAAAGTTCGTCCGTAGAAATAGTTTGATCTGCGGCCCATAATTTATTCATGCCATGTTTGGCTGCTTTTTGAACAAGTTCGTTATTGCTTCTACCGATACTGAACTATATTTATAACAAGTTTGTCGAATATCTAAAATGAGCCATAGGCATATAAATTCCATCTGGTGTTGCTGTTGTTGTAGTGTCAGTAAACATTCCTGAAGTAATTTCGATGCATGGAGCCGAGTTAACAGTTCTTGGCCGGGTAAAAATCCGGGTCTGTTCCGGTTACTTAGACCCGACTGCGGTGGGAACGGTTCCTTCTTGTGTCTTTTTATAAGGTGTTGCCTATTCTGGCTACTTCATCTGATTCACAGTTACTAGGAATTACTGTCCTGGTACCCATTGCAGGTTTATCGCTTATAAACGCATTAACAGAAGGTCCAGCCACGCTCTGTTCCCTCTATTGAGCTTACTTTTTTTTTGCTTGTTTTAGAATTATTTTGGAACCAATCCAAGCAATACTGGCCCCCCATAAAATCTATTTAATCTCTTCTGCGGACGACATTTTCTATCTCGCAGTATTTGTTTTTTCGTCTCTGACTTTCTTTTACTCTATCTCTATTCTGCTTAAAGCCCTCTGATGAATTTTCCATAATTATTCATTGAAGTAAAATAACTTAGAAGCAATAAAAACTTGAAAAATTAAAGGAAATTTCTGTGTAGGAATTTCATTTCAGAAATACTTCAGGATGCTTGATATTATATGTTGAGATCCGGCTATTAGATTTTTATACCACGAATAGGGTACGTTAGGTTTAGTTTGCCACGAAGTTTGCAACACCCAAAAGTAAACGTAAAAGACCCTAAAAAAATATATACTATATATATAGGTAAATGATCAGCGTAACAAGTTGATACCATTTAGCCATGTCCGTCCGTCTGTCTTTATATACGCAAATTAGTATAGGCTAGGTTAGGTTAGATTATATATGTACAGACGTACTGGTCTTTGGTACTGCCATATTGAGGTTCAGTTTAGTTTGAGGTGAAGTATTCGTGTTACAGGACGCTCGCTTTAAAAGCGAGTTGGCATCTAAATTTAAAACTTCGTTTAGTCCTTTGAAGCGAAGCTTCTAGATATTTAAGACCAGTTCGTCATAGTGTTGGACAGGGGCTTATGAAATATTCCAGTATCTCTTTTATGCTTACTTTTTTGCACTTTCTGCATGTATCGTCGTTACTTATGCCCATCCGGCTCACATGTGATGCCAGTAGGTTGTGACTTGTCAAAAGACCAATAGCTGTCAGGCAGTGCTTTCGAGATCAAGTGAGTTAAAAGCATGAAAGTTTTCCTAAGGGACACTTGCACATGGCGAGATGGCCCTGACCTGCCTGCAAGCCTTTTAAGAAACTTCATTGCATATCTTTCTAGTGACTTCCTTAATTTCTGTGCTTGTTCGTTAGTCAGATGGACGGCACTTTTGGCAATCTTTTCAGTTGTTTCGTTTCTCGGAATTGTTTTGTGACCGCTTTCCGACAGCTGTTACATCTACTACCTCACTGCTTCTAAAAAGATTCTCTGACGAAATGCGATGTGAGGTTACTACCTTAATTGGCGCCTAGCTATCGATATATAGTATGTCGAATGAAAGTCACACGGAGCTGAATCAGACGAATACGGTGATTGCGGCACGTTATCGGTTCAAAATTTGGCGTAAAATCACGAAGAATAAATGCAGTATGCGACGGTACGAAAAGACACTCAAATAATATTCCTTGTTTACAGTTTAACCAATCGGAAGGAATCCAGGGTGCACGACAATTCGATAACCGAAGAAAACGGTTCAATCCAACCTAATTTTTGACCTGCTCGGACGTGTTTTTTAGGCTTCGGCTCACCTTTGTCACGATATTCGACCGCTTGATCGTCTGTTGCTTGGTCGTGAGCATAAATTAAGACTCAATGCTAGTAATAATACGTTTAATGACATCCTGGTAGTCGGAAGGCATTGTTTCACAGACGTTAACACGATGCTGTTTTTCGAAAAAATCTTGTGATTTTGGAATCTATCGTGCTTTCGCTTTTCTTAGTCCCAAATGATCTTTCATAATGGTTTTGATCCTTCCGATATATCAACGATGCCAGTAATATCTATGACTGTGCAGCGTCGATTCTCAACCATCAATTCCTTTATTTTATTGGCACGCATTATTTCATAGAACTTCTGTGTTGAATAATTTCACTCATCGTAAAAATCGCTGAATGCACTTTATGTACTTCAAAAAGACAAGCGATATTTCGAAGGATGGGTTATTGTGGGAAATTTGAATGAAAAGGTCTTACTACATATTTTTTGCCCACGGTAGTATAACTGCCACACAAGACCGATTAAAATTAAGCTACAAATCCTTTTATACCCTTTTATGCCATAAGAAGTGTACTTGTGAAGGGTATTAAATTTTCGGTGCAGACAAAGTTGACATTTTTTTCACAATTTTAGGTCTTGCCTCGTCACCCAGAGTAACTCACTATCATATCCATTAAATACATAGCAGCGTAGTATTAGACGTACTTACTTATTTTTATTACCATTAGTAACCCTATAACTTTTAATTTGCATAATTTGCCTTCGCATATTATCTTGAGTTAAACCTTTTCACTTTCCCTTCAAATGCCTTTATTCACTTCTATGAAACTTTTTAAACTAATCAATTCAACAAAAAAAAACTGATTATGTATAAAAATAAAGTGAATAAATGCGAAAGTCATGCAAGTCATAGCCGCGAGCGTTTAGTCAAACTCAAAAGTGTTACAAGCGACTTTCAGTTTATGCGCCCCCGGCACATAAGTGACACTGAGAGCCAGCTGCTTAGCGCTTGCAGCCAGTTAAAGTTTGCTCGCTTCGAAAGTTTGTGGGCGGCGTTTGTGAGGACACACGTAAGGCTATGAACTTAATATATGCGCGCGGGTGTTGCTGTCAACGTTGTCGGCATTGTTCGTAAGTGAATAAGTGCGTTAGCAAAGTAAGCATGACAATAAAATTAAATCAATGACAAAGCATGTTTTTTTTTTGCAAATTTTCTTTATATTTTTTTCAAATAGCAACACTAACAAGTACATGTAATAAAATGAAGTGTAACTAAATATAAAGGCGAAAAAAATAACTATTTTTGAAATTCGATACTTTTTTATGACTTGAGCCACTTTACTTGTCAGCTTTTGCGCTATTTTGCGTCACATTTTTCTTCAGAATTTCGCTTTCAATTCGAACTTTAGGGAATTTGCCTAAAAAGCTGTCAGTGATTTGTTGTTCATGCCTTGTAGGCCTTGCCCCCACTCTCTCCCACAAAACTCACATGCTTGCCTCTTTAGTTGACTGTTGTAATTTTGGCGCGCCTAACGGCACTTTTTTAGGCACACAAATTCACACTCATGCCTTGAGTGTGCCCATGTACATACATATGTGCTCAGCATGTGTGTGTGGATTTTTGTGCGGGCTTAGATTATTTGAAAAATCACTAAAGGATAACGCATAGGAAAGGAAAGGATTCCCCTAAGGGTATTTCGCGGCGTGCAAAGTGATTTGTTTGCCAATTTACATATTCATGCATTATGCTTATGGCTCAAAATAGCAGCAAACTCCAGCGCAAAGTGTGCTGAAGACCCTTGCTGCTGACTTGCGGCGCCATCTCCACCGCCTTCCATGACGGCAATCACCACCTCGGCGCGCTTTACCGTTAACTAAGCATATGCGTGTGCTTTTCTATGCCATTTTTTCAATAAGCATTATTTTTTTAAGTCATACTTATGCGATATGTACCTCGTATGTATGTATGTATGTCTTCTTATTTGTGTGGTGTCAATGCCATATCATATCCCAGCGCGTTTTCCAATTCGTTGCATTTTTCCAACGAATTTTCATTTGAATGTTATTGTTGTTGCTTTTTAAAGCTTTTTGTTGTTGTATTTTTTTTCTCTATTGAATTTCAATAAAGTATTTGGCGATAATTTTGCATAAAGTATGGTGCTTCGCCGTCAAATTGAATCGTTAGAAAATTGAATTCAGTCAAAATTGAATGCAAAGTGCTCGATTTTTTTATACCCAATGCATATTTAATCCTATGAGTATTTTTATGTTATGAATAAGAAGAAATTACTATTTGTTTGATGACAGGAGACATTTCGTCTTATCCTCGTTCACAACCAGAGCCAGCAGACGCTGTATGTACTACAAGCTCTGTACTACAGATAACCATATTTCGGGCCCCAGCAAAGTCGATCAGCTTCAACACATTTGGAGAGGTTCCTTCATGGAGGCTAAATTTTCCGACTCTTATACCAAACATGTCTTCTTTGGTCTTAAAACCACCGGGCTCCAGATGCAAATCAGTGTTATGTTGAAAAATTTTGTCCTAATGCCGATTGTGGCTAAACACTCATCCATTGGAGTGAATAATAGGACTCGACGATTAAGTCTTTCTCCCATCGTGAATCCCACACCGAATTTGCGCTCCTTTATATGGTTGCTGAAGTAAATATCACTCGTCTCCGTCCTTGTTCCATCCATCACACTTCTTGGACAGCGATAATGCCCTTTCACGAGGACATCATCCTGCTGGGCATCGACACGGGGAACGGGCATTCCAGCTGCATGCCCGTAAATTATAGTCTTTATTACGTTAGCTGTTGTCGTCATCGAAAGTCGGATTTTCCATTCAAGGCTGTTGTTTAATTGGGAGTGCTTTCTACGTAGCTGGTCCCAAACTCAGTTCATAACCTCGCTATGTGAGTAGTATAAAGCTTTATACACATTTATATAGCGGGGCCGCCTGTTTCAAGACCGACGCCGGCTCTCAGTCGAACCTCTTGTGAACAGACGTTGCGATTATATTTCAGGGAACCCTTAAACCGAATTTGTCGAAGTGGCACCGCTGAAGCTTCCTCTTATTTAGCTGTGATCCCAGACTCCACGCGGGTTGGCTGGCTACCGCATCTTACACAATGTTTACTCACGTTTCCGGGGTGCGCGGTGAGACTAGAGATTGGGTATAGTCCTGCAACTATAACAACTTATTCAGAAGCATAACTATACCCCATTACACTCTATATGCTATAGTGAGTCGACGGTTCCAAAAAATGCGCAAGTTCTTGGAGAGAAAAGGACATGTGCTTGACTAAATCGAGTCAACTTTTTATAATCTCCGGCATTTCCTTCTGGGAAACTTTAATATATCTATTCTTGCTATCTGATATTTTTTTTCTCTTTTATTTGGAAAAGTTGTTTTAATAATTTGTAGTGTGTGTGAGTTTTTGGTATCTAATCCTAACAAAAGAGCTATGCTGCGGCTGGTTCTGCAATCTTCATTCACCGTTTAATGTACAAGCTTTTTTGCAACCCGACAAGCCTTATTGTTATACATCTTACAGCATTTCAGTTGAGCCGAACTGTTACTTTTTCAATAATATCTTCTGTCCTTTTAAGACGACGTCAAATATTCAAACGTCTGTTTTGTGTCCTAAATTTGATTGCCTTATGTAAGATTGAAAACCGAAATCTTAATCATCCAAGTATTACCTATGGACTTAGTACCAGAACCATCTTTTTGTAGATCTTTCGGTGGTCGAAGGCATTTCGTAAGTGCGGATTATTAGCGCAGTCATAATCCGAGCTAATAATGAAGACTGAGGTACAGCAGCATAAATTTATAGTCTGAATTGTGGCTTAATACGGTCGAATTTGTTCCAAATTTACGATAGTGACAACTCTTAGCGCCTCACTCGCTTCATTTGTTCAATGCGGAAGCCTTATTTTCGTCAGCATTTCAAGTCCCAGAGATTGTGTACCTCTATAACCCAAATTTTTTCTCCATTTATTTAAATTTATGGTCCAATGCGTATAGTGTATGACTACTACCCAGAACGTTGTGGTTCAAAATCGTTTCCAAGCAAAAAGCCAAAACTGTAGAAGATTCATTAAATGTCAAAGTCAAGCATTCGATTGTATGTATGATAGAAAAAAAAAATTGTCGGTAAAATCGAGACAAATTTTCGTATTTGTATAGGAGCTTAAGTTCGATAAAATGTCCATCCAAAGCATACGCTTCTGGGGAAACTTTTATAGTATTAGAGAGATTTTTAACCGATGTTCCCTCTCCGAGTCACGCACATTAGATCGTAAAGTTTTAAAAATAATTTTCTTTAAAAAAATCATGTAGAGCGCAAGTGCCCTGGGTATAAAAGTCCCGCTCGACTTCAGCACTAAGCACACACGAACACAGCGCACTTCACTCGGACCGACGCGGCACTTTTGTTACTTTTAAACAGCACTTTTTTCAATTCTTTTCTCAGCACTTCTTATTTATTTGCACTTTCTCGACGTCGCTGCTTGCCTACATATCTCCAATATCCTTTTTTTCGGCGAAAGCGGCTGCTGGTTACTGCTAGTTCCGCCATTGTGGCCATATGCTCGACTGCTTTCGCGCTTTAGCGCTGCGACTCTTTAGCTCTTTGGCTTTGGTCGGTGTAAATAACATCTTCAAATCCAATTCAATTGCAACCTGAAATCAATTGTGGCAACCTTAAGTGGAAAATTCAATTTAATATGAAAGCAGATGACATTTATGCCGCGACGCGATGCGACGCTCGTATTAATACACCGGAGCGCGTTTTGCCCTCAAATGCTTTCACGTCGCGTTCTTGTATTGTTACATTACTTTTTTTTTCTCAGATAAGTGGGAGTGTGAGAGGGTTGTGATTGATAGTGTAAGTGATATAGTGCGGTTGATTAAGTCTAATGAAATTTAAAGAGGGTGCGTTGGTTGAGGTGGTAGTAAGGGACGTACCTTTGCTGGGCTCTGAGTAAAGTAAAACACGAAAAAACATTAACTTTGTCTGCAATATCCTTCACAAGTCTTCTTCTTCTTCTTTATTGGCGTGGACACCGCTTACGCCACTCGTTCTTCTTTTTCGCTGTTTAGCGCCAATTCGAGATACCAAGTGCAGCCAGGTCCTTCTCCACCTGGTCTTTCCATCGGAGAGGAGGTGTTCCTTTTCCTCTGCTTCCCCGGCGGGTACTGCGGTGAATACTCTCAATGCTGGAGTGTTTTCATCCATTCGGTCGACATGACCTAGACAATGTAGCGTTGTCTCTTAATTCGCTGAACAATGTCAATGTCGTCGCATATATTGTATAGCTTATCGTTCCGTCGACTGGGGTATTCGCCGTTACCAATGCGCAAATCTTCCGCAGAATCTTTCTCTCGAAAATTCGTAATGCCGACACATCAGATGTTTGCATCGTCCATGCCTCTGCCCAATATAGTAGGACGGGAATGATGCGAAACTTGTAGAGTTAGTCTTTGTTCCTACTGCCACTCAGTCCGAAGTAGCACCTGTTGGCAAGAGTGATTATTTTTTGTCAGAATGAACCGATTATGGTCAAATATGCAGCGCTCTCATAGAAGCCTTGTCCCTTTTGGCAAAGCACTGGAACAGTCGATTTTCAGGAACCTCTCTTGATGCGCACTTTTCACCAGCAAAATAATTCGCTATAAAAAGGAACTATTGTCTGTTCCTTTCACTTGGTGCAGGTCCTAACTATGAGCTGAATGCATAAAAACCTCTCAACCAGGTTAACGATACTTTTGGCGAGTCAGTTTCATTGTGTGCGGCCTGTCTTTGTCCTGATCGACAATTTCTTTGGCGAATGCTGAATAAAGAGTTTGGTCGTAGATGAACCGCTCATAGTAGATCACTCCCTGCCAATCCCAACAAATACACCCTAAACATTTCCTGACAGTCAATCCCAGCTTGGTTACCGTTTGCTCCGGCTACACGCGATTCGAGCACGACTGTTTTTACTTGACGTTGTCATAAGTAACATAAGTGTCACTTCAGATCACCAGTAACCATCCCCTTCAAAAATTCATCTATTTGGTAATGATTAAGCAGCGTTTCTTAGTAAGAATATAGCCGATAAGGTTTTTTTTCGTTAACTCGTGAACGCTTCCTTTTGTATCCACCTTCATTTCAATGGCTCTTAACGGGTTTTTATTCAATTTTAACTTTCTTTGTTGAAAAAAGTATTGACTTAAGGTTGAACTCGAAAATTTCTAGAATTTTACGGTGTTTTTGATAAAAATTCGATGGGCTTCCAGACATAAAAATTACCGGATCGGATTAGACGAAACCAAAAATTTCCATATAGAGTAACCCGATACCACTTTAACAGATTACGAATGCTTTGTGTAAAAAAAAAGATTTCTTTTTACTAGAAAATTGGTTTTTGGGTGATTTCCAGGCCCCTAGGAAAACTGTCTAAACGGTCGAAATAATGTGTACCTCCGCAGTTACTCAAATTCGAGAGCCCGCGTCATCCAGGTCTTCTGGTTATACGCTAATGGCGACTCGTTTATCCTGTAAATTGGTTTTTGGGCGATTGCCACGCCCCTAGAAGGACTGTCTAGGCGATTTGCATCTCTAAATAACATCGAAACTTATTTCATATATGTAAGTCGAAGGGGGTACACTTATATTCTTATAGGTTTTTAGCAGAGAAATAGGGAGATACGATTATGTTACTAATTTCTGAATATCTGATGGTTTTTATTCGCATTTATTCTTGTCAAAAGATAAACAGTCTAATATAAGACAATAACTTAGCTGACAGTTGCAGTGTTGCATTTGAAATTACTTGGCAGGAGATTAAAAATTTTCTGACTCATTTTTATTTCAAATGTATTATATATGTACATAAATAATACGGTTTGACAATTGCCATTGCCATAAATGAAGAAAACTATTATATATGTACATATGTACATAAATACATACTTTCATGTACAAGTATGTACCCTGCTTCTCTTTCCTAAGCATATTTTTTTCCTGTATATTTAGGGTAGAGGTCAGCCAGCAATGCCATAAAAGTAGTTAACTATATATCTGCACACACATACAAAGCATATAACGGAGTAGTGGGGTTTATGTGCTCAAACCTAAGTGCAATATATAATACTCGTATAATACTTTATGTTCAAATACAATAAAATTATACGCACTGTTGCACATGCTACAATTCACACAAGTGCTGCTGCGGTCAGTGAGTGCGGCGACTGGACAAAAAGCGAGCATGAGTTTAAGCGAAAAAATGTGGAAATGAAGAAGAAAACAAGAAGGAAACACAAAATTATAGGTGTAAGGCAGCGCTAGTGGGTGTACCAATGGGTGGTTCCTAAATATGTTTGTTTATGTGTGTGTCACTGTACTCCCATGCTACATTTACTCGATGGCATTTGAAGCTATAAACCACTGCTAAATCATATATTTGTATATAAAGTAAGAAAGTAGTGATATAACAAGAAAAAAACGTTAACTTTGACTGTATGGACGGACGGACGGAGATATAATACCCTACACCTGTGCATTGTTTTAGCACAATAAAAAATGAAAATATTATTTGCTTGATTTTGAGGCGTTAAAATGTATAACAGCTATAAGCTATAGTACTACGATCTGAACGATTTCTTTGGAAATTGTGGCGATACCTTGGATAATACTCCATGTAAAATTTCGTGAAAATATCTCGTCAAATAAAAAAGTATTTCATACAAAAACTTTTTTTGGATTGTTGAGTTTGTGTGGCTGCTATATGCTATAGTGGTCCGACATGAACTATTTGCTCGGAGGTTGTAGCAATTTCTTAGACAATAATCTACGCTAAATTTCGTGCAGATATCTTGCCAAATAAAAAAATTTTCCTGACAAGAACTTGATTTTTATCGTCCAGTTTGTATGGCAGCTATATGCTATAGTGATCCGATGTGAACAATATGTTTGGATATTGTAGGAATATCTTCTACAATAATCCATGCCAAATTTCGTAAAGATATCTCGTCAAATAAAAAAGTTTTCCTTACAAGGACTCAATTTTGATCGTTCAGGTTGTATGGCAGCTATACTCTATAGTGATCCGATCTGAACAATTTGTTTGCAGATTGTAGCACTTTCTTGGGCAATAATCTAAGTCAAATTTCGTAAAGATATCTCGTCAAATAAAAAAATTTTCCTTACAAGGACTTGATTTTGATCGTTCAGTTTGAATGGCAGCTATATGCAATAGTGATCCGATATCGACGTTTCCGACAAATGAGATGCTTCTTGTAAAGACAGGAACGTGCACAAAATTTCAGATCGATATCTCAAAATGGAGGGACTATTTCTCGCATAAGCAAGCTGCTTGGCATTGTGCAGTAGACATAAATATATATGTACATGTTCGTTTGTGTGTATGTACTCAAGTACATATTTACCTTTCTGGGTGGAGTAAAGCAACTAATAAAAGTATGACATCATATTTCAGCCACGTAGATTTGGCCCACCCAACACACACCCATTCATAAAGTATTCATACAAACACGCATACACACAACTAGCAGCAAACCGCTATATATTTATGTGTCCGTTATATATTTTTCGCATGTTGGAAGGCGTACCTTCTGTAATGCGCCACGTAAACGTAGCAACATTGTTATAAAAGTTCAAATAAACATCCCCATAACGATAGCCACACACACACATACACCCCAACATAAGTGCCATATATTATTACCACCCACTCGCTGTTTGTATGTGTGTGTGTGCTTCTGCTACGTGGTCAGTCGTTCCAATGTTCATATTTCTATCTGCGCCCCAGTGTTGCATTTCGCTTCGTTTGACCACCATACATACACACACACACATGAACACCCACTTGCGCCCCGTTATATGTATGCGGCTCCGTTGGCGCTCAAGGTGGTTAGCTTGAAATATTCTCTACCTTAGCTTCTTTTTTATTTCATTACCTCGTTTCGATTTTTTCCCTTCATTTGCTTTTCTTTTGTATTTTTTCCATGTTTTGCTCAACGTGCTTTCTCAGGTTGCCATTGCTTGGGTTGCCTCACCGCTGACCAGTGTCCGTTTGTGTTTGTATGCCCCTCCGGTGAACGAAATGAAATATAAATACGTTGGATAAGAAGAAAAAATAATTTAATAGATTATTTTGGGCGCCAGTAGGAACTATGCAGCTGTTCGGAGTACTTCCGGTCTTTACTCTAACTATATGACGTTCCAGAAGACTATTTATCTATAATTTTCGTTAGAGCAACCGACTATCAAGGTTCATATGCGCTGAAATATATTATTTTTTCCCGGAATTCCAATAATTTCGTCGTTAAGTTACTCTAACTTCAGTTTAGTCTATATTAGTTCCAAATAACAAAATTGTAACTTGTAACCAACGATCCACGAAACCCTGATTTATTTGGACCAGATCTCATGAAGTTAGTCTTTTTTAGATTTTTAATTCGGCATGAGATCTGTTTTCTATCTTCTTCCTAATCAGAATTTGTCCGAATGTTGAAAGAGCTGAGCGCAAATTGTATATCCGGTCTTTCCAACAGAGTGGAGGTCTTCCTCTTTCTCTGCTTCCCTCGTCGAGTACTGCGTCGAATACTTTCAGAGCTGGAGGGGTTTCGTACATCCCGACGACATGACCTAGCCAGTGTAACCGCTGTCTCTTAATTCGCTGAACTATGTCAATGTCGTCGTATATCTTGTACAGTTCATCGTTCCACTGAATGCGATACTCGCCGTGGCCAAAGCGCTGGGGGCCATATATCTTTCGCAGAATCTTTCTCTCGAAAACTCATAACGTCGACTCATCAGATGTTGGCCTCATCTGAGGCCTTTTTTTACATAGCAGGTTCCAAACCAAAAGCCAACCCTGGAGAGGGATGGTTCGTGTTCTCATTTAAGCTCGCCTTCAAACGGATGTTCTTTGGCTACCCAGAGGACACTTGGTCTGAGACCGGAAGTCGTGAGCTGCTTGAGCCTTATGTAAAATACTCGTTTCTGGCCACTCCCAAGTGAATGGCGCTCAGAGAACTTTCCTCACTTGCGTGAACTTCTACACATGACTCCATCCTTCACTTTTTAGTTCACATATTAATTCCCTTCCCTCCGATCCTTGTTATTTATTATTGTGTTTCTAATAAGTTTGAAAAGTCATTTAAAAAGATCGTCTCAATATTTATTTCCTAACCAGACTTGTTAGAAATAAAATTTCTAGACTTCCTGACCAATATACTTACCTTCCTTTCGGAGATCGGAAGCTTGATGTCTAGTTAATATCGTGCTTCATCGGAACATAGTCTTTATAGGGTTGGTTTGGACTGAATTTAGGTCAATAGTTCCATATCTTGATATATCTTTACTAACTTTAATGCTCGCCATTTTAAAAGGTCGTCTCAAATATTTATTTCCTAACCAGACTTCATCAGAAATAAATATTCTCGATTTCTTGCCTAATGTAATCCCCTTCCCCTAGATGATTCCTTGATATTTAGTTACTATCGACAATTTTTTGCAAATATTGAACTCGGATTTCGAAGCAAGAGAGCTTACTTGGCTGTAATGATGTAATCAGAAAAGTTATCAAAAGATCGGAAATCGCGTTAATGGTTGAGTCCAGGATTTATGTTGGACCTTCATAATAACTGCCGTAATACTGCTCAAAGGCGAAAAGATGATCTCAACTTCCGCTCAGAAGCAACATATGATGGTGCTGAATATTTCCGAGCGGGTTGAAAAGAGAATCCATACTTATACTACACGCTCATAAATCAATACAAACAAACTTGCTGCATTTAATGTTGACCATCCATTCCTTTTTTCGCACGTTTCTTCATTCCAACGTTCCGATACAAAGCATGCCTGATATAACAACGTAATATCCTGGCGATTTTTCTGCAGCGCATTTTTACTTCCTGAATGGATGGATGGACCGAGCGTCAGCCAACCAACCAGCCCCAGCCACACAGCGAGCCACAAACACACTACCTTCATATGAACGGGGTCAGCACGAAGTTATGAAGCTCTGGCGTAGAATACGAAATACATAAATAAAATGATAAAATAAAAATGGCAAATGGCAGATAAGAAATGAAATGTTGGCAGGGACATGTGGAGTGCGCAGTCGGAGCAAAGGCGGAGGAGCCGAGCTGAAGTCGTGCATGAGTTGACAGAAAAATGAGAAACCATGCGGTTGCGGCGGAAGTAAAAATATAGCAAAACGAAAATAAGAAAAGAAATATGGCACTCGGAATAGAAATACATAAAGGATAAATGAAAAAGAATAAAATTTATAGCTGGCAACGGCGGAGGTACCACAAGAAAGTGCAAAATGAAAAATAAAATAAATAATAAAACAGAAAGAAGAGAAAAATTGTGTAGCGAAGTGAGTGAGTTCGACGGTAGAAAGTAAGCGCAGATATAAATTGCAGCGTTGGCTTTGGAAAATGAAAAATCGAATGAAATATTTTTATAACCAACAAAGGACAGCTTGGAGGAATTTGCTGTAGCGAATGTACATATATGTGTATGGATAAAGCGCCTAAAAATGGTGGAGCAGGTGCCTGGTTAGGTGCAGAACACCTTTTCACAACGGATTAAGGAAGATACCAATAGAATGATGAAAAAGCCAAGGCTCATAAAATATGAAGAACTACAAGAAAATACAGCAGAAGGAGAATCATTCAAGCTTTGAGCGAACCAGATAAATAGACAGACCAAGAGGAAAAAGTCAAATTCGGGGAGTCCTCGGTTGTATAGGCTGGTTGTTGGTTGAACTTTGACTTGTAGGATTTTTATTGCGGCGCAATTAACTAGTTGCCCTTTTAACTAATTGCTAACCCATAATCTCTTGATCGATCGCACGGAGCCAAATCAGGCGAATACGCGATTTGCGAAACAATATGAGTCTAGTTTTTGGCAAAAAAGTCATGAAGAACTAATGCAGTTTGACATAATTAAATTGAGCGATTTGGATCCTATTGAAACTTGGCGCGTTTCAGACAATAAAACATTCTTCCAAATGGTTTCAGCTAAGTCAAATTATATAACAACACTTTTAGCGCGGTCGGTCGGTCTCTAAATGTCAGTCGACGATAAGCACCAAAACTGGGATTTTTTGGATGTAGTCCTCGTCAGTAGAGGTTGATAATCGTACAGACCGTGTGAACAGGTTCGCGACCTGAAGAGTCAGGACAAACATTTTCGAGCGACGTGTTTCTGTGAGTGGTGCAAGCGATTAAATTCTGTGTGAAATTCGGTAAATCTGCCACAGAGTCGTTTGATATGATCAAGCAGGCTTCCCCAGATGTTGGTTACGCAAGAAGTGGTGTGTTTCGGTAGCACTATGGCATTTTGGAGGGCCTCGCCGAAAAAAGGGAAGAATGAGCAAATTCAAAGTGAAAACGATGCTCATTATCTCTTTTGACATCAAAGGCATCGTCCACCATGAATTTGTTCCTCCTGGATAAACCGTGAGTTTTACGTGTAAGTCCTCAAGAGACTCATATGATTTGGCCCCCGGACTTTTTTTGATTCCTTGTTTGAAAAAGGCGATGAAAGGCAAGCATTTTGAGACGACAGAGAGGAACGAAGCAGCATGCACCTCGGCTCTTAAGGCTATTCCGGAGAATGCTTTCCTTGACGCCTTCAATGCTTGGAAATAGCGCTGGCAGCACTGCATCGAGGCAGAAGCAGCCTATTTTGAAAGTTTTTAAAGAATTGTAACGATTGGTTCAATATATTTTTTTAAATCGACTCAGTCCTATTACTTTTCAGACAGCCAAATAAGCAGTTAAACTAATGTAAACAATTTGCCAAAAAGCTATGAAGAGGAAGCAAAAGAGGAAAATTATGCGAAATAAATGTTTTTAAATTCATTGAAAGCGAAAAAAATCTTGACGATTATATTTGCAAAAAGTTGTTAATTAATTTTTGTCCGTAACTAGTTCATAAGTAACTACTTTCAAAAGTAACTAGTGGCAAAGTAATTAGTTTTAAAAATTATTAGTTGTAAAATATCTAGTTTAAAACGTAACTGGTTTAAAATGTTACTAGTTGAAAAGTAACTAGTTGTGAATGAAACTAGACCAAAAGTAACTAGTTCTGAATGTAACTAGTGCGAAATAACTATTTTTTTTTTTTTAATTTTTTCGCAAAGAATTTGATGCATAAAAATCGATTTTTTTTTAGAAATTGTACATTTTTTACTTCGAGCTGAGTTCATCTAATTTTACAAGTTGGTTTTGAATTGTTGTTGTTATGCGCAAGGGGAGTTGAAATATTGCGCATAAAATACAGTGTAAGCTTTATTTGCTTTAATGTGTTGTTGTTTTCATTACAACATTATGTAGATACACGTGGAGCATAAAAAGATAAAATAAAAAGTGTGGAAAAATGATAAAAATGAAATTGGAAATAATACCAGGAAAAAAGGTGAACAAGGCAGAAGTTTTCATTTCAACTTACCAATAATATTGACAGAATATAACGGTGAGCTTAGAGAAAGGGTGGCAGCATATGTTTTTATGGGTGTGCGTGGGTGGGTTGGGCGAAGAACGGGTTGTTTGAATGTAAGCGTCGCTTTGGCACGGAGGATATATTGATGGCATACTATTGTATGTGTGTGTGAGTGTATATGAGTGTGATGGTGTATATATGAGGCATTAATCCCTCGCGGGAGATATACAATAAAAGCGAATATATTTTATCTTTTCCATTGTATTTTTTATATGAAATGTTGGCTGATATATGAAATAAATAAACATGCCACATATGTACATACACATATCGGTGGTACGTGACCAATGGTCTGCCCGTTAGCCTGCCCGCTCCACATACACGCATATACATATTCAGATGTGTGTGTTTGTGCACTGGCAGCCGCAAGCTTTGAGCAGTCGCGCGCAATCTTTCAATCATCGATAAGAATTTCTCATTTTGAAAATACCAAAAATACTTGAATGTTGCATGCAACATACACTACATACTTGCAACATTGGTAGCAGCGCGCTTTGGCGTACAAATGTGATTGAAGTGGCAATAAAGGCGCGCAAAGCGCCAACAATAGACGCTGAAATGAAAGAAACTTAAACGCTGATACAAAAGCCAAGCAGCGGGGCGACGAACGCGCTTCATTCGAAATATATACTTAGTCGCTATAAATATATCAGAATTGTGAAACACCTTTGGTCGGTGGCAGCACCCACCGGCAAGCGCACCAGCCGTGAACTTTTATGGCTGCAGTTGTTGCTGCTGTTGTTGTGCCGTCTGTGGTCGCCAGCTATCACCGTTATGCCGAGGTGAGTGAGGTCACCACAAACAGTTCACTTGATCTCCGCGTCACCTGCCATCTTCGGTGCACCTCCACCTTGACTCACACCACCAACGTCTCACCTCTCTCACCTTCCACTCTTTCTTTATCATTTTTTCTTTTCATCCATATTCTTTCCACAATAGATTCCTCTGACCAATCGCATTTTAATGGCCGCAATTCTATAGACGTCCTCGTCGCCGGTTATTGGTTCACTTGCGCTTATAATACTTGCATTATATAATATAGGTATACAACGAATATGAGAAAAAATGAAATGAAATCAAATCAATTTGATAACCACCACAAAAAGTTGCTTTGAAAAATGCAGAAAATGGCGACTGGGTGTAGTTTGTTGTAGTTTTTCAGTTACTTTCCGCAAGAGGAATGAAATCCTACACACACCTTTACAAATAAGTAATTTTGTGTGCGGAATATTTTGTTGTAAAAAATGAAGCAATTTTGATTGAAAAGAAATGCAGTTGATTTGATGCGCCCTGAGAGCTTCGAATCGCTTTTGCAGCATAGTTTAAGAAACTTGTGAAGATTTATCGGTAAACGCATCTTCTTTTATATTAGTTCATAGTGTTTCTTGTTAAACAATGCAATATCCTAATGCGGATTCGGCTGAACTTTACAGTTAAGTCTTTGTGTTCCCGAATTTTGAAAAACTTTAAGCGCAGAATAACTTTCCTTTAGATGTCATTATGTAATGGATAGGCAATTGGAATGCAGATTCCGCTCTTGTAGAGTAAAAATTAGGCTCTATATGTCTCTCATTATTCCCAACCTAATATAAGGTGCAGAAATACCGACGATGGGCATTTGAGTCAACTGTTCTCCGCATGAGCTTAGGCTCTGTCATAGTGAGCGATGGATATCGTAGAAGGTGAAACCACGAACTGTATGAGTGTTACCGGCCATGCATAAAAATCCAATGAACAGTTAGGCCAAGCCGTTCGCATGACGGATGATGTTCCAGCGAAAAGCTCTTTCGATCGTGACTCATGTATGGACAAAAGAAGCCAGGGCGCCCAAGAATTCAATGGAAGGACTAAGTGCACATCGCTATCAGTCAGCACTTGGAATGTAAAACTGGCGAGACCTCGCATGGTATATGGTGATAAGTCCTTCAAAATGGCTCTGTAACTGTTCATATATTTGCCAGTCTGTAAAAGTAATATGTAATCAGCCTATTTGATAGTGAAGTTTTAGAAAAAAGTGTTCATATATTTCAATACGTTGTTAAAGCTTATAACTTTAGAGTATTAAGCGCAGCTCTTGTTAGGCACTTAATTGACTTTTTGTGTTCAGCTCGGATGTATTTTTGTACAAAATTTAGTTCCTTTTGTTTGACTAAGCCAACGAAGAGTTTCAAACCCAAATATCAACAAAACTGTAATGAGTCCGTTCATACCAGAATGGAGAACCTCATCCATCTTTAGTTATACTTTTCCACGAAGTTTGAAACACCAGGGAGGAAGCGTGACGAATTAAGCCGATTTAGCCATGTCCGTCTGTCTGTATGTATACATATATGGGAACTAAACCCACAGCACTTCACACATCGATCTGAAATTTTGCACATGTCCTTTTCTGCCCAAGAAGCTGCTCATTTGTCAGACCAGCCGATATGGGAGTATTATATCATACAGCTGTTATACAAACTGATTGATCGGAATAAAGTGCTTGTATGAAAAACTTTTTCATTTGACCAGATATCTTCACAAAACTTGGCATGATTTATTAACATAGGCAACGCTACAACCTTTGAATGAATTGTTCAGATTGGACCACTATAGCATATAGTTGCCATATAAGTTGAAAGATCGGAGTCAAGTTCTTCCATGGAAACGTTTTTTATTATTCAGTGCTGTATTAACAGAGACTAGACGTAATTTCTGGGATCCCAGAGTTCTCGCTGAATGATTTGAGTGAAAATTTTAATAAAGTAGAATCATTGCAACATTTTATTGGAATTGCTTCACCAAAATTTATACCTTTATCTCATAATGTTCAACACTTTCCTTCGCATAAAAACACACAGGCAACAGGAGGCAGGACGGTTGTTCTCTAATGGTAGGTAACAACCTACTGGCATCACATGTGAGTCAGATGGGACATAAGTCATGAAGTAGGCATGAGAGAGACGCTGGAATTTCTCCTATGCTTCTGTCCAGCAGTATTTAGAGCTCGTCTTAGATATCTACGAGCTTCTTAGTTCTATATTAGATAAGTATCAGGTCGAGGTTTGACAATTAAGTAATGAGATTGATTTTATTGCCCCGCTTGTGGTAAACCTGTGACCTTGAAATTCCCTTTCTCTTTTTCCGGCTTACTTCCCCTCTCCATTGATATATGTATCATCGCTCTAGCTAAACGTTCGCCTACTGCGTCAAGTTGAGTAGACCTGTGTTTGTAGTGCTCGTCCCGAAAAGGGAAAAACGAAATCAAGAGCAACGCGTCGCGATAAAATTTTGTGCCAGATTGGGTGAATCAGCTTCGGAAACGTACTCTAAAATCGTAAGAATGTATGGTGATAATGCCATAGTTTCCAATACGACCCGGAAACCAAACGCCAAAGCTCACAATGGTTGTCTCCGCGCGCCCTCCGCCCAAAAAAAGCTCGCATGAGCAAGTCTAAGGTGAAAACGATAATTATTACCTTTTTTGATAGCCAAGGAATCGTCCACAAAGAATTTGTTCCACCGGGGAAAACGATGAATCAAGTCTACTATTGCTAAGTACTAAGATTGTGAAAACGAGTCAAGGGGTGCGCCCAGGCATCGCTCGTAACTGGATCCCTCATCACGACAACGCGCCGTGCCACATCGCCCTCAGCGTGTTTCAGTGTTTAGCCTCTAAAGGAATCGCCATGTTGCAACTGCTGCCTTATTCGCCCGACATGTCATCCCGTGACATTTTCTTGTTTCCTAAAACAAAATCGGTGGTCAAAGGAACCCATTTTGAGTCGATTACGGACATCCAGGCGGCCGTGACGAAGGTACTCGCGGACGTCCCAGTCGAAGCGTTCCAGAAATGTTACGAAGCATGGAAAACGCGCTGGAATCGCTGTATAGCTGCCCAAGGGGACTACTTTGAAGGGGATGGCAGAGTTGTAGCATAATTTTCAAATATACGGTTTTTATGGAATAAGTCTCATTACTTAATTGTCATACCTCGTAAGGTTCGGAAAAGGCGCTGATGTTCTGTATGACGACTATTTCAGCTCAAAATAAACTGTATTCCATCTGACATTACTAAAAACCAGTAAGTCTACTTTTCGTGTGACTGCCGGCCAGTATAACATAACCTAAACTTTTTTTACATAAAAATGTGGGAGGGCAACACACAAAAATCATATCCTTTCGTGGTTTAGGAAGTAAATAAAACTTCGTAAAGAAAATACAAAGAAAACATAACAAAAGTTATTATATTTACCGACGTTGTACTACTTTTATGAAAAAATACAGTTACTACGTAGTTGCATGAATATATTTATATAAATATGTACATATATACCAGTTTACAGGTCTTTTGGAATAATTTAGTTAGCATACATATAAATACATGTTCTTTTCTTGCATAGCCAGAATATTTATTTGCTGCCTGGACAACTTGACTATTGGGCTAGGCCCATATAAAGCATGTATGTTATGATGGATATTGTGAATTTCATCAAACATGATTTGTATTGGCATTGTCTTATGACTTGTTTATGATGTGTAGCTTTTATGTGTTTTGGTCTTTTTTATTTGTTTGAACAGAATTTAATCAATTTTAGTCAAGCTTGTAAAATACTTTTATGTTAAGTACGAGTATAGTTTTTATACTCTTGCAACATGTTGCCTCTGAGTATAGCAGTTACTATTTTTTATAGGTAGTTTTGTTCGCCTTACGGTTCTTAACAACCGATATGGAAATAATCGAAAGAGTCATTCGAAAGGCGTAACATATTCAAAACCTTAAGGGGGTATTCTAGTCTAGAAGCATGAATTTCAGGTAATTTTTAAAGTGTCGTAAAAAAAAGCAATTAATATTTTTACTATACATTTTTTTACTAGTTCTTTGTTAATTTTAGAAGAGTAGAGAAAAAAATTAAAAACTAAAAAAAGTAAAAAATTTCAAAAATTATGAGTTGACGAAGTGGGGGTCTCTAAAAATATCCACGTGACCATACCCATAGTTTAAACCCTCCTAGTTATCTGAAACCAAAAAGAAAAAAAGATTATTAATCTATAATAATGTCGCAAAGGCCGGAACTATGGAAAAATGGGAAAAAAATTTTAACAAAATGGCGACTGCTTGAAAAAAAAGTTTTTTTGGATCACTTTTTCTGACTATTTGGAATTTTTTAAAAATAATAAAAATAAAATTTAGGGATGGGACTAGTTCCAACCATAGACAAGCCTATAAAGAAGACTGTATAAAAATTTCAAGTAAATCGGTCCAGTAGAACTTGAGAAATCGTGGTGTCGTTCCGAAAAAGTCAGTTTTGAGAAAAATGCGTTTAAAGTTTCCCTAATGTCTTTTGTTCAATTAGTTCCGGACGAACCAGTTTGGATGCCGGGTTAGAGATATGCCTATAGTATCTCCGAAAATTATATGAATTTTGAAAAATCCTCTTGTACACATATTCTTGAATAGTTAAACTTTGAAAATAAAAAAAAATCGATTTTTTAAATTTCTAGATTAGAATACCCCCTTAACCTCCGGAAACAAATGGTCATTGAATTCCTTATTGTCTGTCTAAGAGTAGATATTATAAAATGAGATTCGAACTTTTGGTTAAGAGCAAAGGCATAATAAAACCCCATATGTGGCAACTTAAACGAGTAAAGATAAAAAATCTTTACTATGATCCAATTGGGATCATACCAGGTTGTTCAATAAGTTTTGTCGTTTGATAAGAAAAACATAATTTTATATTTCAAAATACACTTTATTATTCAGTATAATCACCCTGAATATTAATACACTTGATTCAACGATTCTCCAATCTGTGGATCCCAATCCGGAAGGTCTGAAAAATATGCTTCAAGAGCCGTTATGACCTCTTTTTAATGAAAAATGCTTGCCACGCATACATTTTTTGTATTCGGGAAACAAATGGAAATCGCTGGAAATGGATCTGGTGAATACGGTGGATGCTCCAACAATTCGAACTTTAATTCATGGATTTTAGCCATTGTCAAAATGCTCCTCTCACACGGTGCATTGTTCTGATGAAATACGATTTTTTTCCTCTGCAAACGGCATCTTTTTGCACGAATTTTTTTCTTCAGTTTCCAAAAGCTTCGAATAATATTCAGAATTAATTGTTTTTACCAGTTTGCAAGTAATTCACAAACAAAATTCCTCTCGCATCCCAAAACACTGATGCCATAACCTTTTTGGCCGATTTCCGGACACGAACTCGTTTCGAAGCTGAACAACCAGCCTCTTGTTTTGAGTCAGGATCAAGGTGAAATAAAGGCGAAAATATTCTTGCTGGTATTAGAATCCAAGGGATTGTTCTTGAGGTTTAATTTTGAATATGTTCACACAAATAATTTTCATTGGAAAATATAACTAATTTAAGGCTGTTTTTTCGATGTCTGGTACCAGTCTAGTTAATGGGAGTTGTCCGCTTAATAGATTGTACTTAATATAGATCAACAATGTGCATGGTTAATGGAGATGTCCGCTTAATAGTGCGCCCATTTAAGAGAGCTTTCGTTGTATTTTTTATTTTTGAATTGTTTTAACTATCCTATCTTCTAAGTTGTTTCGAACTGGACACAGTGTGCTAAATTTTACTAAAATCGGTTCAGTAGTTTAGGCGTTCATCGCGGACAAACAACGTGACAAGTACTTCTTATATATAAACATATATATAAATTGCAAACTGACACTTAGAAAAAATATCTTATTAATCTGAGTAGAAACTTCTTTAATTGCAACAAAATAATTGCCTCTAATACCCTACACGCTCATTGTGACAGAACTCCTTACCCACTTCGTATATACAGATACTTTCGCATAAACACACATAAATAAATATATAAAAATAATTCGCATTGAAATATAAAATTCTGCTCATATCTATCCGTTTTCATTGCTCTCCACATCCTTCCGCTACACCCCACCCACATATCGCATTACGCTTGCCGTCTAAGCCCCTCACTCGCCTGCCTGCCTGCCAGCCAGCACATTTATGCCATTATAATTGGGTGCCGTCTCGCCTTTGCCTTCGTTTAGCTTTTGTTGTTATTGACATTTTTCTACGTTTGACTCACGTTTATTGCTCAACCACTGTTGTTGGTGTAGTTGTTGTTAGCAAACATACAAACATATCTGGTATGTATATAAATGTAGCATATCTTTGACCTCATGAGGGTAGTTTTCATGCACACACACATTCATACCAAGTACAGGCTTTCTCTACGTTGAACTGTGGGTGCTCACAATATTACCTCACCGGCTCCCGCGCTGCTAGCTTGCTTCCCACCCACATGCACAGTGGAAAATTGGTGGTTGCTGCACGATTGCACGACTGCTTTTCACTGTCGTTTGCCTTATCTGCCGTTATTACGGTGCTTGCTCTACGTGGTTGTTGTAGTTTTTGTTGTTAATATTGACGTTTTTGTTGTTGCTGCTCTGATTGTGGGTTGTAATATGAAATCATAACAGGCCACCTTTATGCGCTCATTGTGGGTGGGAGAATATAAAGAATTGTGGTGTGGGGAAAATATAGTCGAGTGGTGGATTTGGTGTAGCAATACACATATTTCCTTCTGTGTGTACGTGTGTGTTATTTTATGAATTTTCTTTTGTATATGAGTGAAATATAAAAAGGTTATGGATTATGATAGCATATTCCGTTATTATGCCAGCTATGACTTGTTGGCTGCCTTGCGCAATCGTAAGGCGTGGCAATGCCGCATGATTGGTTGAAAATTTTCTTTTTGAGGTTATGCGAAAGGGAAGTAGTCATATTTTTTGCGGTTATGTAATTTCATAAGCATTGTGAGGGTGCCTCAGCTAAATTTTGATTATGAACGGAGGGCAGTTTCATTTTGGGCGTCGCAAGAAAATGGCGGATTTATGAATTTTTTATGTGTGCGTGGGATTACTTATACGAATACGGATACACTTTCATATACTTACACACATATGCAGTCATATCCATATACACTCATATACATACATAAATACATATATAGCACATAACATTACCTGCAAAAAATTACCGCTATTTAAATGATAAATACACTTGGAGCTACAGCGAGCTGAGGCAGCAAGTCTAAACAAAATGAAAAAAAAAAAATTAAATAAATCACCAACCCTTGCTTTATGCCTTTCCTGACGTCTCGCAGCACTTGCCGCGTTGAGAAAGGTGCAAATCCACTAAGACAGATGTCTAGCAGTGGTCAGCTGAAAATAAATTATAGACCATATCGCAATGCCTTAAGCGATTGTGACGCACACACACATACACTTGCAGGCATTTTTATATATAAATGCCGTTATAAATACAAACTTCATTATTACAAATATATGCCGTTAGATGAGAGAAAAAAATGTACTCTGTCCACCTGAGCGAATTGAAAAATAAGCAAAGCTGAGACCAGCCGGAGGTCTCTATAATAATGGCAATACGTATATACATATGTATGTATGTTCGTATGAATGTGTGTATATGTCTGTGCATGTATAGGTGCTTGTAAAAATTTATAAAAAATTGCGCTTACCAGCAGCGAACGTTTGCTGATATAAAAATGTAGACATATTGAAGAAAGAAGAAAGTAAAAAATAAAGCAATAAAATACCTGGTCATCACAGTAAGAAATTTAAAATTGTGCTCTAATGCAGCGAAGAGTAATTTATTTTTCCACCTGTAGAGGTTTTAAGCTTTGAAGATGTACTCCGTTACTTTGAAGATGTGCTTCGGGTAAAACTGTAGGTTTTCAAGCTTTGAAGATGTACTTCATTTGAAAACTCTAGGTTTTGATGCTTTGAAGATATACTTCGTGTGAAAGCTTTGAAGATATACTTCGTGTTAAAGCTTTAAGTTTTTAAGCTTTAAAGGTGTACTTCGTCTGAAAACTCTAAGCTTTTAAGCTTTGAAGATGTATGTCTGTTGAAAGCTCTAGGTTTTCAAGCTTTGAAGATGTACTTCGTTTGAAAGCTTAGGATTTTAAGCTTTGAAGATATACTTCCTTTCAAAGCTCAAGATATTTAAGCTTTGAAGGTCTACTGCGATTGAGAGCTTTAGGTTTTTGAGCTTTGAAGATATACTTCGTTTGAAAGCTTTAGGTTTTTAAGCTTTGAAGACATACTTCTTTTGAAAGCTTAAGGTTTCAAGCTTTGAAAATGTCCTTTGTGTGAAAGCTTTAGGTTTTTAAGCTTTAAAGACATACTTCTTTTGAAAGCTTAAGGTTTTAAGCTTTAAAAATGTCTTTTGTGTGAAAGCTCAAGGTTTTTAAGATTTGAAAATGTACTTTGTGTGAAAGCTTTAGGTTTTTAAGCTTTGAAGACATACTTCTTTTGAAAGCTCGAGGTATTTAAGCTTTTAAGGTCTACTTCGTTTGAAAGCTCTAGGTTTTTCAGCTTTTAAGATGTACTTTGACATACTATACAACTGTCTGATTCTATACATATACATATGTATGTGATATAAGCATAGCTCTAGTGCAATCTGATATTAGAATAATACTCTAAGGTATTTAATTCAAAAAGATTGTGATCGAGTTGTAATGAAGTTTATCGATATATTTCAAATTTAATCGCTTATAATTCTTTAATAATTTTTGTTGCAAAGAAATTTATTGACCACTTTTTTAAATTTTGTCGATATATTTCAAAATTAATTCGATTTGTATCAAATTTATTTGACATAGTTTTATTCAAGTTTACTGATTATTCAAAAATAATCGATTATTATCATTTCTATCTTTTTTTCGCTGTAGTAAAGTTCATTGACCTAGTTTAATTCGAGTTTATCGTAAATTAAAAATGAGTCGATTTTTATCTAAATATATTTTATTGCAGCGAATACCAGTTGTAATCGGGTTTATCGATATATTTAAATTGTTGTTGATTGTTATCGATTTTTAATGTAATATTTTTCTTGAAAAGAATTTAATTGTAGTGTTAATCGATTTTTTCAAAATTTTCGATTTCAAAGTTAATCGAATAATATCGATTTGTGTAAAACTTAATTGACGTGTTCTTCAAATTTACTGATTATTTATAAATAATCGTTTATTATTGCTTTTATCCAATATTTTGTTGTTATAATAAATTTAAATGACCTAGTTTTAATCGAGTTTATCGAAAACTTAAAATTAATCGATTTTCATCTAAATATATTTTATTGCTGCAAATTCAATGACCCAATTTTAATCGAGTTTGTCGATATATTTTAAATTTCAACAATTGTTATCGATTTTTAATGAAATATTTTTGCTAGGATTTTTTCCAATCTAGCCTTAACCTAGTTGGTCAATATCTTTCTAACTTAAGCAATTATTAACGATTCTTATATAAATTTTGTTTTTTGTAAACTATTTTATAAACCCAGCTTTAGCCGAGTTTATCGATAACACAAAATTATTCGATTTTTATCGATTTTATATACATATATACTGAAATGGAATCAATCCTAGTCTCAAGCAGTATATACCAGTATATCTAATTGTGACATTTGGTAATATATCATAGTATCTTTTTGAACTCCTACATACATACTTACACATACACAAATATGTGTATATAAAAGATTATGTATGTATGCAAGTGAAAACCGAAACCTCGAACGGCAATAGAAAGGATGAAATTAATTTTTTTCAACCGCATGGCCGCCGCTAATATGTTGTACCTGCTACATTGCCTCCACCTAACCTCAAAAAGTCCAAAGTTTAATTGTGAAGAAGAAGAAAATCGTATAAACTGTACACACACATAAGTGTTTGTATGTATGCGTTTCTGCAATCGCTGCTCTTTGTGGCAATAAAAACCGAAAAAATTACAAATGAAAGGAGAAGAAAGATAAAGTGAAAGGCATATAAAAAATAACGGACTTGAAAGGAAGTTTTGTAAAAATATCTCTACATATGTGTGGGTGAATCGAACTGATAAAGCAAATAAATGCTAAAAAAAGCTAACAAAAACAACAATAACAGCGTACGAGGATAAAAAAGCAGGCATTATAAAAACGCCGTTTTAAAAGGTGTGGGAGGGGGGAATAAAAACATAAATTGTGAAACGAAAAAATTGCGCAGGTGAACACTTAAACGCTAACGGAGTTTGGGTGTAAGCTTTCGTAGAGGTGAAAGCAGCTTAAATGTATGTGGTTTATGCACACATACATACATATCTGACTGTATATCTAACGTTTATATATGTACATATGTGTTTGTGACGGAATTGGGCGTTGAATTGGTGGTCAGGCAGCGTCGCTGAACCGTCCAGACACTCAGTGGGTCGATTGCTGCGAAGCGTTTGCGACCTCAGAACTAACACCTGAGCTAAGTACATTTTTATAGATTTTTTTCCTTGAATAATAAAGCGGCGGCGTACACACGTGTGGTGTATGCTTGGGTGGAAGATAAAATGTGCCGTCATGAGTTTATGGGTGTTTGAAAATGTATGAATCTTTTTGCATAAGTGTTTCGGCTGATTGTACTGGGCTTACGTTTGTACGAAATTGATTTGCTTGTAATATGAATCCACAACTATGCAGTCATACATATATACATATACGTGCATGTGTACATATAGCTATGTGCTTTAAATATATAACATAATACCTTGAGAATCCTCTTAAGTATAAAAAATCGATGATTTTGCACGTAAAAATAAAAATAGTGCGAAAAAGTTCGTGCAGGAAGCGTGAATCAGTTGAAAAGGTAACCGGAAGTCAGGTGATAGAAAGAGTGATGGAAACACTTCAAATTTGTAACTATGTACATATGGACTCATATATCTTTGAAAAGAGGACGGAAAAAGTAGTTGAATTGTATATGTATGTATGGGGTGGAAGTATGATATTTTGTTGTTTGTTTGGTAAGAGGTGGTGAAGTTATGGTTAAAAAATAAAATTTCGGATATTAATAGGCTTCAGTCCTAGGAAAGGTACGCTTTATTATCAGATTACATCAGTACTGTTATCCAGCCAGAGATCGGATTCCTCGTTGGTAAGTAGGGAAATATGACCTCGATCGAGGCTTCTTCTTCCTCTTCTTTATTGGCGTAGACACCGCTTACAGCCGAGCTAACAACAGCGCGCCAATCGTTTCTTCTTTTCGAAAGCTGGCCATGTCCTTCTCCACCTGGTCTTTCCTACGTGGTCGAGGTCTTCCTGTACTTCCCCCGGCGGGTACTGCGTTGAGTACTTTTAAAGCCGGAGTGTTTTCATCCATTCGGACGACATGACCTAGCCAACGTAGCTGGTGTCTTTGAATTCGCGGAACTATGTCAATGCCGTCGTATATCTCGTACAGTTCATGGTTTCATCGACTTCGGTATTTGTCTTTGCTTATCATTGCCCACGCCTTAGCACCATATAGCAGGACGGGGATGATGAGTGACTTATTGAGTTTGGACTTTGTTCGTCGAGAGAGGACTTTACTTCTTATTTGCCTACTCAGTCCGAAAAAGCAAGAACTATTCTGCGTTGGATTTCGAGGCTAACGTTGTTGTTGGTGTTAATGCTGGTTCCAAGATCGACGAAATTATCTACGACTTATTATGACTGTCCACAGTGACGTAGGAGCAAAGTCGCTAGTGCGACGACTGTTTGTTTGATGTCAGGAGACTTTGCGTCTTGTCCTCGTTCACAACCATGCCCATACTCTTCGCTGCTTTTCCAGTTTGGAAAATGCCGATCTAACGGTTGTTGAAGCCAGTGAATCGGCATTCGCCAGCAGCTGTACACTCTTATAGAAGATGGTACCTGCTCTATACAGCTCTGCAGCTCGAATTATATTCTCCTGGAGTAGATTGAAGAAGTCACATAATAGAAAGTCTTCTTGTCCGAACCTTTGCTTGGTATCCATCGGCACGGAGAGGACCCTTCCGATCCTGACGAAGTTTAAGGTGTTGCTCAATGTAATTTGACCGAAATGAAAAGCAAAGAAGTAGGATTTCTTCACGTATATATATTTCAAATTGAAGGCATATTGGTAGTGTTTTCAGTTTTTAGAAAGAAACCAGGCCTTATGTGTGTATGTAGATATATAATCGGCTAATAGTGGGGACGAAGTTGATCTTCAAAGCTAAGTATTACCTAATACCTTGGCGGAAAATGAGGGTTTCCAAGTTTAGCATTGAATTTTTGTATGGGAATTTTCCTTTTTTTCTTCCCTCTCGATCTTTGTTTGGTTTGAGGACTAGCTGGGTGTTCCTCTAGCTCCCTTCAAATTTCTTTTCACCTCTTTCTCTTTCTGAAGATTGTGCCTTTCTCTCTCTCTCACTCTATCTTTCTCTCCTTCCTCTCCGCTCCGTCCCAACCATCTTTCTTCTTTTTTCTCTCTTTCTCTAAATCACCAAAGGTTTTATGTTTCTCTCCACCTCTTTCTCTCTCAAAAGACTATGCCTTTTTCTCTCTCTGCCCTCTCTTTCTCTCCTTCCTTTCCTCTCTGTCCCAATTATCTCTCCTTCTTTTTTTGTTTCTCTTTCTCTACATCAACAAAGGTTTCATATATCTCTCCACCTGTTCTTCTCTCAGAAGACTGTGCCACTTTCTCTCTCTGGCCCTCTTCTTTCCCTCCTTTCTAGTTTGTCACTCTTTCTCTACATCTTCAGAGGTTTGTGTCTGAAGTGTGGAGTTAAAGCTCACTCTTTCTCTACCACTCTTGCTATTTGTACACACTTTGTCTACGTTTCTTTCTCTCTATAATTCCATCTTTCTTTCCTGCCCTTTTTCTCTTTCTCTATATCTATATCTTTCTCTCTCTGTTCTGTGTCTGTAGTAGGTTAATAACGCTCCTCTCTCTTTCTGTGCTTCTCTTCCTACCTTTGAAAAATGTGTGGGTGCCCCCTTCTCTTTCGATACCTATCCTTTGCTCTCTATCTCTCCCTCTCTATATATCTCTGAAGATTGTGGCTGTGTGGTCTCTGCTCAAAGCAGTTTGGATCTGAGATTTACAATAATCTAGCTTTAATTTTTGCAATAGTTAGCATCACTTTTGCCAGTTATTATAGTTTCAATCAAAAAGAGTCGAATTTACTCTATTATACATAAAATCCCATTAGAAATATATATGTATATGCACATACATATGTATATACTTATGTATGTATAATCTTAAATATCTGAAAACCTTTTTTGAATATCAAAACCATAATCATTATTAAAAGAAAATCATCATAGCGTTTATTCGCTCTCCTTCCCCTTTCTTCCATCCAAAGGCGACCAACATCAGCACTTTTCTCCATTCAAATGAGAATCTCTCACTCACGCACTTATCGCCAACGACATCTTAACTTTGTCGCCTTTATTCTAGCTTATCCAACCTTTAACGCTTTTAATTTTCCTTCGTACGTGTTCGCAGTAAGCGTTTCTACAAAGAAGAGCCAAGGATAAACATTCAAACAGACAAACCAAAGAACTGGTAAAAGCAGCTTTCATCTTAATTTTCATCACCAACGTCAATTGCGGCAAAAGGAACACCACCAACAACAACAACAGCAACAACACTTAACTCTTTTCATACCTTTTAGGCACTTCTTTAAGTGTCGAGGTGAGCGTATGGTGGCGAGATAAAAGCAAAAAGAAAGACACAATTAAGCACACAAATACACAGACAGTAACCGGTTGTCTTAAGCAGTAGCCACCAGTCAAACAAAGCGACGTTTAGACAGACCGACAGACAGCCTGATACGCATTCATTCACGCGCCCATTGATACATTTCTTGCTTGCGCTTCAGACACTCACGCCTTTCACGCCTCCGCAAATCGAGATATTCACTCAGCATTCGCTCTGGCAGACACTTCCGCTGCCATAGAATTATGTCCTTGATGTGAAAATTTTAATTTTAAACTTAAATTTTGAACGGCAACTTGAGCAAACAAATATTTTCCGCTGAGACAGATGACAATTTTTGGCGTCTTTTGCGGCGTGGCAAGCCGCCTTGTGCTCTTAATGGATTGCCGGCATTCCAGCATGAGCTCCACGGCAAACATTTAGGCTACGCAGAAAATCTGAATGCGTCAGCAACTCGCTCGCTTTGCTCATTTTGTCATTTCACTGTATAATTTTCTGCTTAATTTTCTCACTTTTTCCATAAGACGAAGACAAATAAATTTGATAAAGTGTCAGCAAAGCACTGGCGGGTGTTGATGGAAGGGTTGCAAAGTGCGTATAACGGCAGGTACTCGCTTAAGCGACGTTTGTGTGTTGTCGTTGTCGTTGTTGGAGTGCGAGTGTTGTTGTCTGTAGATAAATATAATTTTGAAGCGAATAATTTCGGAGATAATGAAGTTTTTAATGAATGTCTTTTTGTTTCTTTTTTGTTGTTGGTTGACATTTATGTTGTTGTGTCTGTTTTTTCTTCTAGTATTAATGGTATTTGTTTTAGCAAAGAGATTTCGAACTTATTTTTAGGTTATGTGGCAGGTTTGTTTGAGTGGGAGGCAAATTGTTTGCTATTTATGTATTTTTTCTTGGTTTTAAAATTTTTGTATAATTATTTCTTAAAGGTTCTTTAATATTTTATTTGTTTATTTCAGAGTCTTCGTTATGTCTTCTATCCTTATGAGAGCTGATTTAAAAGGTAAGTGTCCAATTTGTATAATGACAGTATGTATATATTGGTTTATACCGTTTTCATATTATGAAGACATTTCAATATCTCATATATGTTTCCGTTTAAAAATCGAATAGTTCATCACCTACAGAAATATTGCCCCTGGGTCGGTCTGAGCCGAAAGCACAAATTTTCGCCAGTTGCCTGTATCCTTGCAAGGACACGCCAGTTGTATACTACAAGTGTAGACTGGTCGCTATGCACTGGGAATTCCATTGGATGCGTAGGCGCCCTTGCTTCCGTCGACCCTTGGACCTAGAAAAGAAGGAGCTTTTCGCTGGATTCTCATCTCCTGTGCGGAAAATATGGAATAACCAGCGTATTCGTTAGATTTTTATGCTCTCAAATGCATTCTTGCTGCCGAGCTCATAAAATACGGTTACACATCTTCTTTGACATTCTTTTCAAGCTGACGGCTCCAAAGATATTATAGAGAACAGTTCTCTCGAATGCTTTGTCATCTGGATTTGACATCGTCTATACATCTGCGGGGCATAATAGCACTAGAATAATCAGAAACTTATTTTCTTCTTTATTTAGGTAGACATCGTTTACGTTGTTATAGCCGAGTTTACAATAGAGCGCCAGTCGTCCTGGTCTTTCCAACGGTAGTTGGCGCAGATTGTGGGGCCTCCGTTTTGTGATTTGGGCAGAGCAAATTTAAATTCCAATTGTTGTGCATGCTTTCGTGCGATCATATTCTACAAAGAAGTTGTTGCAAGCTCCTTATCAGTTCTTCGCCGCTGTATTTGAATAGCTCAGGTGGCAATGCATTGGTCCCTGCCGATTCGCTGTTCTTCTGACGGGTAATTGTTATTCCCACTTCTTCATGGTCGGTCAATGGAACGTCCGCTTTATCGTCATCGACTAGGGAATCGGGTTCGCCGTCTCCTAATGTTATGCTTTCGCTGCCATTCAGCATGCTGGAGAAGTGTTTGCTCCATAATTTCGGTATGCTTTGGGCGTCAGTCACTAGATTACCTCTGGGGGTTCTACAAGTGTATGCTCCGGTCAAAAAACCTTCTGTTGGTCACCGCATCCTTTCGTAGAATTTTCGAGTATGACCTCCGTCGGAAAATTTGTCAAGCTCTTCTTACTCACGCGTTTCGGCCTCTCTCTTTTTCTGTCTGCAAATGCGCCTCGCCTCCCTCTTTAACTCTCGGTATCTGTCCCATCCCGCACGTGTTTTGGTTGATGTAACGTTGCGAGGTAGGCAGTCTGCTCTCTCTTCACTCCGGCACGGCGTTCCTCATCGTACCAGTTTTTTTTCTGTTGTGATTGCAGCTTCTTTTGTGTTTTCAATCCGGAGACAGCCAGGTAAGTTGAGCTAGTTCTACAGATAACCATATTTCGGAACCCGGAAAAGTCGATCAGCCTTAACCTATTTGAGGTTGTGGCAAAAACACTTTATCACACTCCTTAGCCTTTGGTGTTGTCAGTCTTAACTCTTACTTGAACATCAACCAGCTGAGGAGCACCACCTTTCCAATTAAAGGACATTCCTGGTTTATTCCTTTAAATTGTATTCCTTAGTACGTTTGCAGTGGTCGTCATTAAAAAGAGGGTTCCTCGTGCTAGGGTGTTGTTTCCATTTCATTGGTAGCAGAACCCTTGGGAGGTGATGTTTCGCTTTCTCACTTTAACTCGCCTTGAAAGGGATGTGCTTTGGCTACCTAGAGGATATTTGTTTTAAGACCAGAAGTCGTGAGCTGGTTGAGCCACATGTAGAAGAATCGTTTCTGATAGCCACTCTCTAGTGAATCTCGCTCAGAGAACTTTCCTCACTTACGTGAACTTCTACACATGGCTTCAACCTTCCTATGCGAATGGCCCACAATCTAGTTTTCATATACTATTTACTTATAGAATTACTAGAAACCTGTAGAAATGTCAATATTTCAGAAGTAGCATAAAATTCAACAGACTTTTTTGTCATCTTTTGACACAACATACGTACTAAAATTTAATTGGAGTAGGTAACCCTAACTGTTCAAGAGAAAGACGCATGTTGTACAACTGTAAATATACCTTTAATGGACGTCACAGGGGAATCGAAAAAAATGAAGAAGTAAAAAAGAAACCCCCATAAAAAATCAACTACAACTTTTAGTTCTTGAAAAAGTTTTCTTTCGCTTCCGCTGCGCTGAGTAAAAAGTTAAAAATGTACAGCTGGACACAATGGCCGGCAGCCAAGTGACAATAAGATGACTTGCCGTTCTCATGTGATTGTGCCGCCGGACACTGTGTACACTTTCTGTGCTGTGTCCCACTACTTATTCACCCTGCGGCAGCTAATGTGTTGCTTTTAGTTTTATATTATTGATGCGCTGTGCCATTGCAGCCGCTTCCCCCTTGCGACAACTTACACTGCAGCCTCACTTGTTTCATCTTCAGAGACATGTAAGTGAAATTAAATTGATTTTTTTCGGTATACTCGCTGGACATGACAGTGACCCCGACGATGATTCGCAGACACTGACGCCGCCAAAATTTAGTGGACACTGGTTGTCCTCCAGCCGCCTTTCACATGCTTCTTGTACTTGTTGTATCTTTGTGGGGTCGCCTGTTTGTATTTGCTGTTGATGGTGGTGGAACCAACTTAAACTTGCCGCAATGGGTCCACATCAAATACGCATAAAAGTGTAAGTGTGGTTATAAATTCGAGTACCGTTAGTTACATTCAAGTGCACACAAGTGTTGCTATGTGAAGCAGCTCGGCCATGACTTTACATGTTTCATAGTTGCACCACTCGCGATGCGTCATTTCTATAAGTTTTACAGCAATTTAGTACAGCCACAATTTTTAAGTTTCATTTTTGAAACTGCAGACTGTTGACCTCGCACCTCGCATACCAAATTTGTGCTGACCAATAGATTTTCCAATCGAATGGTTGCGAGTAATGTCCCTCAGATTCCATGGAATGTGGAGAGGAGAATTTGTGGGTTTATGTGGAAAAGTACCATTATAATGGAGAGAGAAACTGTTTTGTAAGACATATTTTAGATTCTTGATATATCTGCTCCGAAATTGGTATAGAAATGTCTAACCAACTACTCAGAGTGAAGGCAATAAGAAGTAATCTAATATTCCCATTGCTCCAGATAAAGCTTTACTCAGTTTTAGTTATGACTTTTGAACAAATATATGTATCTGAAGCCTTCTTGGGTAAAATATCCCAACTTTACCCAATTTTCTTGAAACGGGATATTTTTTGAACTTCTCTAAATTGTTGAATTTCCTTGAGACTGCGTATTTTTCAAATTATTATGTTTGAATGATTTTGAGATTGAGTAATTTTTCATATACAGGTTCGTAAATTATTATATTTTCTTGAAACTGGGAAATTTTAAAGAAATTTTTTTGGATGATTTGGACAGGAAAAAGTAGAATCGTTAATAAATAATTCTCTAAATCACTTCATTTTTATGAAACGGTTTCTTTAACGGGATATTTTTTCGATGGTAAGGATGTTTAATAAAATATCCCGATAAAGGAAAGGGTGTTAGTTTAATAATATCCGTAAACTAACTGATATCCCTGAAGTTGGGTGAAGTTTTTGATTTTGTAAAGCATTGTCTTCGAATAAAATATCCTTACATAGGAAAGAATATTGGGTGACGTTTTTTTATTTTGCAAAGCATTGCCTTTAAGTCAAAAATATTGCATAAAATATCCTTACATGAGAGAGGATATTTGTCGAAAAATATCCTTAAATTAAATTATTTCCCAGAAAATGGGTGAAGGTTTTCATTTGGCCTTTGATTTGCCTTGAGATAAAGTTAAAAAATTTTGAATAAATTATCCCTATGTAGGAAAGGATATTGGTTGAAAAATAACCCTAAATTAAATTATTTTCCTGAATTTTTTCATTTTGTAAAGCATTACCTTCAGATAGAGTTAAAAAATATTGAATAAAATATCCCTATATAGGAAATGATAGTGGTTGAAAAATATCCCGGACTTAAATTATTTCTCTGAAGCTGAGTGAAGTTTTTGATTTGGTAATACATGATTTTCTGCTAAAGTTACAAATATTAAATAAAATATCGCTATATGTGAAAGGATATTGTTGAAAAAATATCCCTAAATTAAGTTATTTCCCTGAAACTGGGTAAGGTTTTGATTTTTTAAAGCATTTCAATTAATTGAAATTATTTCCCTCAAACTGAGAGAATTTTTCTTTTCAAAGCAATGCTTTCAGATAGAGTTAAAAAATATTGAATTGGTTGAAAAATATCCCTAATTTCAATTATTTCCATAATTTTTTTTGTTTTGATAGTGTAACCTAAAATATCCTTATACAGAAAAGGATATTAGTTAAAAAATATCCCTAAATTAAATTATTTCCCAGATTTTTTTTTATTTTTTTAAAGCTTTGCCTTTAGATAGGGTTTAAGATTGAATAAAGTATCCTTTTATAGAAACTTTCAAAAATGTGTTTTTTAAATTTGAATGCATTTTTTCTGCGCGCCACTGTATATAACTTTGAGCCATAACATTTGTATGACATGATAAAAGAATAACAGACCGTTGACCATTCGGGCGTATTTGATATGCAAAATAAATCAACACAAATAAGGTTATGTAATATACTTACCTATTCCTTGGTCGTATTTTTACATTTATTTTTTTTTCTTTACAATTTAAAAGTATTTCATATGTGTTTGAGCCAAAAGCAACAATAAAAACAAGACATATGACCAGTAAGTGCTGACAGCTAAAAAAAAACAGTAGTTTATTACATCAGCAGCGCATGCACCCCTAAAAGTAGGCTTAAAAATTCAAATAAAACAAAAATAAAGTAAGAAAGTTTAATCTCTTACATAAATAACTGCATGTTCAGCTAGTGTTGTTTCATACCTTCAATTCGAAGCCACCTGCGCTTGTTGCTGCCTGCCATCTTTCGTGTATATACCTTTTTCCAGCACAATGCCACCAACAAATGTTGAACAAAGAGCAATATTTATGCGCCATAGTTGAGTTTCTGATTTACTTATGCAATAAATTCGTTTGTAAGGCTATGCACTAATACATTTACATGTATACATACACACATGAAACAAAAAAATGAGTGCCTGGCCATTCGAAAGGCACCTGGATTATCAAAAGACGCATCGAAGCCCTCAATAAGTGATCAAATATGATGCCGGACATTTGGTTATGTGAAAAGTTTTTGAGTGCTTTGCTCTCGCACACACCTCCGCCACCCACCTCATTACATGCTCGAAGCATTTTATCATCACATTGGGGTTTCGGGCGATTTTTGGGCTCTAAAAGCTTTTATACAATATATTTTACATTGTTGTTCTTGTTGTTGTGTTTATTTGCTGTCTATCTGCAGCTAGTGCTATGTTAAACGTAGCGAGTATGAGTGCTGTCCGTTTGTTTTTGCACACATTCTTATATATTCCTAGTAATGTTAGTTGTTGTTATTTGCACTGACCATTGGGCGTCGCAGCGCCGGTAAAATAACGAAAGGGTAGCATTTTGCAATTTGCGGCATTAATATTTAATAACACGAATTGTTGATTGAGTTAGAAAGGCTAGCAAAGCACACGCGCACATACACACAGAGGCAATAAACTCACACACACACACATGCAAAAATCATCGCACATACATATTTACCACATAAAAGCATACACAGGTGTATCAAATGTTATGTTTTATACATCCATTCGGCTGCATTGTGCAATTGTGCTTTTGTGCGCCTTTATGTATGCTTCGACTATTTCAATTTTTTGACTCTTAACTAGTGAAATGTGCATTGAGCTGAGATTTTATTTGTTTATTGGCAAATTGGATTGAGAATAATTTAGTGTGGCATTTTTGTGCCCACACACACACATACATACACGCTTACATCTGTGAAATAAACGTATATTGAGTATACGCGGCACCCTGTTGGCATTGTCGTTTGGCATTTGTAGATTTTCCGAAATAACAGCATTAAATATGAGTTCTCTGTCAAGTCACTTCATACCTAGCATACCCACATACACTTTCAAACAAAGCAGTGCGCCTGTGTGTATGCTAACCTGCGCTACTTTGTGTGTAAACTGTATTTTTGCGTTTTTGCTGTCTCTGTCGGTGTGCGTAATTGTCCAGTTGCATTGATAGTAGTTTTCAAATATCATTTATTTTTCATACACCCACAAAAATGTTGATTTTATAAATTTTTCAACGCAGTGAAATTGCTTTCTAACTCTTTGTGCAGCCCTCTCGCTCCGCTGCGCACTTACTTATTTCATTTCTGTATGAGTGCTTGCTTGTTTGTATTTGTATTTGATCTAAAATTATAATGTCACTCATGGAAATTACTGCGTCGACATTTTTAAACAGCTTTCTGAGTGCTCTATAAATTAGATATGACTTTGGGGCAAAATGCGGCTCTAAAATAAGCAAATAGTTGCAAATAAATAAATACCAATTTAGTTATATCCTTCCATTTTTTATGAATATACCATACATTTACGTACTGACATTAAAGTTAACAGTGCCTAGCGTTAGTACCGTCAGAGTTTTGAGACTTGGTAGCTATAAATTGAGGTTAGGTTTTATTTTGTATAAAAATTACGAGAGTTGTTTGTATTACGAGGTCGGAATTTTATTAAATATCCAATAGTATATTAGACTCTGAACTCGATTTCATAGTTTTTTTATTTTTTAATCTGAAGACTTAAGGAGTTATATACAGTTAGAAGGCCGAAATCAAACGAAATTTCCAGAATTTTTCTGAGAAAACTTTAAAATATATTGCTCCAAAAATTTGTACACACATTATGATATTTGTTAACTGTATTTCAAGACTTAGTATTTGTAAAGATATTTTATTAGGAAGGAACTACAGCTGACCTCCGCGAGCTCTTCTAAAAAGGACGTTTTGCGGTGACTACCATATCTCTGAATTGGATCCTCTGAAATTAAAAAACCAAGCAGATTTCGTTAAAATAATGTTAAATCTAGTAAAGAAAATTGAAGGAACAAGCAAAAAAAAAAAACAATTTTTTGACAAAATGGCGGTTTCTCAAAAAAAAAAAAATCGATTTTTGACCAAAATTTCGGATAATAAACTTTGCCCCAATTCCATACAACGTTTAGTTTTTTTCTGTCCTGCCCGCCAATTAGGAAATATCGTACAAATGAAAAACTGAGTAATCGCGCGTCAAAGTTTTCTTCTTTTGCCCAAGCGCTCAGGTACCTGCTAGACTTTCGACCACTATTTCCCCTCTAGCTTCGACATTATTTCGAGTTCCCATCTATAACTTTAGGAACATATTCTTAGATAATTTTTGTAGAGATTTAAACAAAAAAAATATATATATATTATAAAACAGCTTTAATTTATTTATAAAAAAAAAACTATTTATCGGTGTGAAAAAAACCTTTACTTACTAAAAAGGATATTTATTTATAGGCAAAAAAAGGATATATTTCCTTTTTTTTGCGGCGACATGAGTAATATAATTTTATTAAATTTAATGACGTATAGTATGTACAACATTTGAAGCATATTAGACAAAATATATTAATAAATAAGCCTATGACGGTGAATCTCCAGCAGCGCCTTGAAAAAAACTCTTTATATATAACTCATTACCGGATCGTCTGAAACTCCATCTGATTACCTGTTGATTTATGTGAGGAAGTAATGTTCAAATTTTCAAAAGGATCGGTTCGGTAGATTTTGAGTTCTTATGTTCACGAACTTCAAAAATAATGTTTTCGCGAAAATCGATTTGAAGTTTCAAAAGTTTCCTAGTCAGGTAACACGGCCGGTCGTTCAAAACGCTGTAACTCCGTTAGTTTGACTAGAATTGACTCAAAATTTGTACGCAATGTTCTTGACAAAAAAGGAAAAAAAATCTAAATTTACTAGAATTAAATTAGACAACTAAAATATATAAAATAATAAAATTATAATTTTTTTTAAACTCGTGAAACTCATTTAACCCCTTATAGTTTAGGGGTAGTCAAAATTATCAGAATTTGAAAAAAAAATAATTTTTTTTTTTGCAAATTTTATATATTTTTAATTAATATTTGAGATATTAAATAAAACCTGGCAATTTTTCTGTTAAGGGGTTAGGGGTAGTTAGAATTTTCAAAAAATTATTTTTTTTTTTTTGCATTTTCGTTAAGTGTAATATCTTAAAAATATTCTCTGAACATTTCACGTTGATCCGCTAATTAGTTTTTGAGTTATTCGACAAATAACAAAGAGAGCTCTGGCACTTCAAAGCGCTACTGTGAAACTTTAAACGCGTTTTTCTCAAAACTATGTTTTTTGAATTGGTGACAACTGTAACTCGAAAATCTCTCAGTAGATTTTAATGAAATTTATACAGCTTTAGATTACATACTAAGCTCGGGTCTGATCGAAGGATTTTTTTTTTTATCAAAAATTTCGATTTTTTAAGACCAATTAACTGTTGATTTTTTCCCAAAAACTTGAAAAAGAAATTTCCTGAGGCCAACATAAAACTATTTTTTTCTGTCCGATTGATTTTAGATGAATCTCCAACTTATAGTTATCACCGCAAGTTCCTTTTTTTGGAACTAGGCCAACACAAACAACTATAACTTTTGAAATTAATTGTTTTTTTGTTTTTTTGAAATTTTCGTGACTTAAAGTCAGTACATTCTATAATAATGCCATATTACGTCACGATTTAATAGCAAAAAACAAAAAAATACTGAAAATTCTCATTTTTCGTGCCTCTCTAGCAACTTTTATCTTATTATGTATTTAGATCGGATGTTCCTTACTATTTACTATACATGTTACAAGATTAGAAAATTTCCTCTTTGAAGAAGTATCTTGCATTTTTTCTGTAAAATGGCGGTTGAGGCCTTAAGTTTCTATATCTAAATACGAATCGTATATTTGAGAATCCTCGGAAAATTTTCCATCCAACCATAATTGTTATTTCCGAAGTTCGAATATTATTTGATCTACTTGTTAGAAATTTCGAACAATAACTTTTGTGGTGTCGTTTGTCTGGCGAAGGAGTGTACTTATCGCTTCCTTAAACTTCCAATCTTCGCTGCACTCTTTTCACGAAAATTTGGGGCAGTCATAAGTTTTGCGAGGTGTCCTTCAAACCTCATTTAACAATTTTTTCAATATCCTACCCTGTTTGATGTCCCACATAATCATATCATTTCGCAGAAATTAGTTTTATTATACTCTTTAATTCCAACGCAAACGCTTTGTTTTGAAAAATTTTCATCTCGAATAACATTTATTTTGCATTGCATATTTTTCGGCGCAAATTGCAACTCATTAGGTAATTACTAATCCGCCGCTCATGCTACGCACAAAAATAAAAACAAGAAAACAACCAACCGGGACCAAATCAGTTCGGCCACAAGTCTGCCAAGGGATAACAGCAACTAACCCAGGTCTATATGTACGTATATGTGCTGTAAGTCTACGCATGCAAATAACAGCATTTGTTTGTGCGCCTAAAACCACACTTTGGGTGAACGATAAAAATCTACTTTGCCCACTAATCCCATACACACGCAAACAAGCTACACACACACGTTGATATGCATGAATGTATTTGTATGTGTTCGGTCGTATAAGTGTATTTGTGTGTATGTGTGTGTTGGTGTAATGTGTATGCCAACGTAATTACCTAAATGCCTACTAATTTAAATTATTCGAACAATAAAAGCAACAACAACACACAATAAAATACTAATGTTGGCTCAAATTAATGCACACGCCGCCCCACCCCCGCAAGACCCATAAACTAATACGTCGCATTTATAAGCGCACACCAATAAAAGCAAAGCAAAACCCAGAGTGGCAGATTGTGGAAGTTTAAAGAAATAAGTCAGGGATGGGGGAGGTGCGAGTGGCTAAAATGCCCCAAAAAGTAGGCTTGTTTGGAGCAATGTGTGCAAAACTGCCAAAAAAAAAAAACGAGCTCGACTATAAAGTAGTACCCAAATTGCCTTGTTGGCACAATGAGAATATTTTATTGGGTATTTATTTCTATGTATGTGTGCTATTTCTATGCATGTGGTGAGTGTTGTTGTTCGTATGTGTGCGTGTAGTCTTTTGCGACCACAAATAAAACATATCCACACTTACATATGTATGTACGCCAGCCAAAAATTACATTTTACATTCACGCACTCATACACACACACGCACACAGCTACACACTCCCTCACATTAATAGCGCCGCATGCGCCCCCACTCGCCAATACTTAACACTAAATGTGTTATAGAAATAAAAATGATCATAAAAATGTTGCTCATACGCCTAGTTGGGCCACAGGCGGCTAATGCCGCTCCACCAACGAAACAAGCAGTCAAGCGTTCAACTAACAGCGCTCTATGCCGTGTTTGTGGAGCTTTCAGTGTTCACTGGTTATTTTCGCTCCTACTCTCCCACACACACACACACACACACACACACGAATGTGTAGGCATTCAAAAAATGTTGTTTATTTTACTAGTTCCATTCCATTATTGTTTTTGTTGTTTTTAGCTACAATCTACTGTTGTTGTTGGTGTGGTTGTTGCTGTTCGCTTATCTGAAATCTAAATTCAAAATTGTTGTAAAAGCTTCGCATGCAAATATTATGCATTATAAATGCTAGTCTACTTTACGGCGTCGCACACTTGCGCACACATTCAAACAGACACAGCAAACTGCACTTATCGCTTCATATGTGTTTATAACTTCAAAAAACACTTACACACGCCATTACAAATGTCCAAAAATGAATGTGTTCTCGCATAAATAAGCGTTGTGTGGGCAGACATTCATATCAAAGCGCACATTTAGGCGCTCGTGTGGGCACAGTGTGCTTAGTTTGGCAAAAGCGGGATTTTAGTTTCAATTTCGTATACTAAGTTGCTGTCATTTTTAATCTTAATCAAATTTATATACGAGTATAACATTGGCTAACAATACAAATTGAATCTTAGGAGCTATCTATTTTCCTACTTAAAGATAAGGTGCGCAGCATTTGGCTTCATCCTTATATATTCAAATGTATCATATGTAACTGACCAAGGTAAATTTTATTCTAATAAACTTATATAAGTTATTTGATATATTTGAAATTCCAACGAAGCATAAATCTGTATTTTTCGCACTGAACCTTTGATTAAATGCCATGAAAGCATCTCTTGTTGTTGCCGTTACACTTTACTAGATATATTTGGAAAGTTCTGATGATCAAGTCCCAAAGTAGATATACTATAAATTCTCAGTCTCGCCCCGTAGTTCCGCCAAAAAAGTCAACACTCCGAAAAAGCAGAATTTTTTATATGCAATTGAGAAGCAGGTCCCTCTTTCGGCGAACAAAAATTACGCTCTCTTAGTCTATCATTATTTTCGTCCTATTATACGCGCCCACAAACATGGACGATGACGAACAGAGATGTGAAAACATTTAGAGCATTCGACAGAACTGTTATCCGCAAGGTCTTTGGATCTGTCTGCATTTGGCATGTACAGCAGGCGTCATGTCCTTGCAAAGTAGAGAGGCAATTGGCCCAGATCGACTCACAGTTGCAATGTCAAAAAAGATATATCTACTATCTAACCAAATTTGACACGGACTGAAAAAGATTTTTCACATACCACTTTGATAGTAGTATACAATTTAATAAAAATCTTAAAAATCGCCTTTAAAATCTACTGCTTTCGTGCCGATACAAGCTTATCACTGCTTAATCCTTTTCCATACACTGGCTACTACTAGAAGCCTCGGATGAGGTGGCCTTCAGAGCCTTCAGCGAAGTTTTTTTTATCGTTTGCAATCCGTTTTAGGAGCGTCATTTACCAAATTTTTGGACAGTTTCTATATCATGTTTGTAAACCCACATCTCGCCACCAATATTGATGCAGCTTTATTGTTAAACATCTTTTTGTGACCTCTACTTGACGTCGCCTTTAAAAAAGATTTGAGTCTAGCAATGATACAATTAATTCCTAACATGTTAACCAAGAAGTGTTGAGAGGTTCCCTAAGAGATTTTGAGATCATCTGCTATCTTTCTGATCCCAACCTGATGACTTTCAAATTTCTTAAACTTTTTTGTGAATATCCTCATTAACAGAGGTGGAAGGGATGACATGCTTGAGGGGTAAGTTTTCGCTGTTGCTTTGTGTAACTTAAGGGGTTAGGGGTAGTCAGAGGCACGAAAAAATTAGAATTTTCAGTATTTCTTTTTTGCTATTAAATCATGTTATTTTACAAAAGTAGTAATATGGCATTATTATAGAATGTGTCGACATGAAGTCACAAAAATTTCTAAAAAAAATTAATTTTCAAAGTTATAGTTGTTTGTGTTGACCCAGTTCCAAGAAAGGTACTTGCGGTAACAACCATAAGTCCTTGGAGATTCCTCTAAAATCAATCGGACAAAAAAAAAAAAATAGTTTTATAAATAGGTAATCCTGGTCAAAGGATTTTATTTATTTATTTATTTTTTTTTTCAAAAATTAACAAAATGGCGGCCTCAAAATCTAAATTTTTGAAAAAAAGTCCTTCAGGCCCGAGTTTATTAGGAGTATGTATTCTAAAAGCTGTATAAATTTCATTAAAATCTACTGAGTGGTTTTCGAGTTACAGTTGTCACATTGCCATTAGCGCTTTGCAGTGCCAGAGCTCTCTTTGTTATTCGTCGAATAACTCAAAAACTAATTATCGGATCAACGTTTTCAGAGAATATTTTTAAGATATTACACTTAACGAAAATGCAAAAAAAAAAATAATTTTTTGAAAATTCTAAATACTCCTAACCCGCTAAATACTTTTGTTCGTGACATACAATTACATTTTAGAAACCTTGAAAAAATGTAAAAGAGTAAAAGAGGGAACATATTCATTTTGACAAAAAAGTACCCGGATATTTAATTATTTATCAATATTTATTTTGTCGCCTTCAAAGTAATCCGCACCATATGTATGTAATACACTTATGCTAACGATTTTTACATTCTTCGAAAAATTTCCCATAAGCTTTCACTTTCACCTTTTGGGATGGCTTTCAGCACCTTCAGCGAATTTTGTTTTATCTCTTCAACCAACTGAAAACGGGTTCAAATCCGATGATTGTTGACTTGTTTGCATGTAAAACTCAAAAACTCCATGGATGAGGGATCGGAATTCGCACGATCAAGCATGTGCAAAGAGACCTTTTTTTTGCGGTACTCGTTTTGACATATGGACATATATTTTTGGCATAGTAATTAAGGGAGTCCTACCCACTTAGCAAAATACATTTTTTTTGAAATAGCATTTGCATGGTGGATTTAATACCATTTCCGGGTGCTTTTTTGACACAATGTATTAATGGATTAAAAACTAGTTTCATTCGAATAATTCATCATATCATATTGTAATAAATCATACTATAATAAGCGATTTGCACATACCTTTGCACATTACATAATCCTCCTTTACGTGCAACATTCTGTACAATAATTTCGTAGTAAATATTATCTCAACATGTTTAACCAACTCTTAGAGAGAAAATATTGACCATTGATATTTTTTTCTTCAACTGCTTTCCTGAAATTGTCCCACTGTGCGCCAGCAGTAACGAAAACAAACACACATAGATATGTAAATGAGTGTGTGGTGTGAGTGCTCCCATTTAGATTTGGCAATAAAGTGCGTTTTAATACTTGCTATTTTTCGATGTTGTTGTTGTTGTTGTTGACTTTGTTAGTTTTGTTGTGCCGTTTTTGGTAAACGCTTATTTTGTAGCTTTTCTACAAAGCTAGGAATCAAAAGGGATTTCGTGATGGCGAGTTCGAAAGAATCTGCACACAGGCACAGCAAACAAACACATACACACAAATATACATACATATGTTGGTATGTAAATGCGAGCATACATATTTATGGAGCGATTGGAGCCAAAGCGTGCTCATACTTTTTCGCCGAAGCAAGAGTGTTCGATACCGATGCTTGTTTTGAAAACTCATGTGCAAATACACATGTGTGTACATATGTATGTATGTTTATAGTTAAGCTTATTTACATACAAACATATGTTGCTATTTTATTCTGCTGTTGTTGTTTTTCTGTTTCTGTTTGTTGTGCTGCGTTGTGGTCAGTTTTATTTGGAAATTTACAATCGCTTCTGCAGGCGGCAGGCGCACCAACAGTTTGAATGCCCACGCAGTCAAGTGCTCACCGTTGTATTATATTTATTTGTATGTGTATGTGTGTTTGCACAACTAAATATATTTGTAATTGTTGTACATTCGACTTTCAATACGATTAAGTTGCAAAGAGAAATGTGTGGGTGAGAACTAATCACCCCGTATCACTGTTCAATCCACAGTCGAATTGTAGAGGACTAGCATATTTTTTGAAGTAAGCAGTTAGCATAAGAATGGGATCACTCTTATCTTTACGATGAAGAAACATACCATCCTCTTTAGCCTTTATCTGTGCTGAAGTTTCGTCTGTGTGCTGGGGTTTGGATACCTTATACTAGATGAAAGGTTTGACTGGCAGAATTTCTTTTGTTCAAGTCCATATCATCCAAATCGGGCCAAAAATATTGGGTTATCATTTCAAGTTATTGCTCAGTCCAATTTACAAACATACGACAATTCTGGTAGTCAAACGGCTCATTTCTTACGTCAATTTAATCTTGTAAGGTTGTAGTCCAAGATCTTTTCGGAAAATACGCCACAACGTCGCCACAGAGATGTCCAACGCTCGAGAACGACATGTGAGAGACTGATTTGGGTCTTCCTCAATTGATGCGCTAGCGGCAGCAATATTCTCGACACAACGAACTCTTCTTTCTCTCATTGACACGGGAACATTTTGTACTGTGACTGTTGATTCAAATTTTTTCACTACATATTCAATTGTTGATCTGACAGGACGATTATGCCGACCTTAAATTGGACGTAGCACTCTTACAGCTAAGGCCATTGAATACGAATTAGGGTAGTAAAATTTTAATAATTTCGACTCGTTGTAGGCTTGTATATCTCTCCATCATGAATGGTCAAATATTACTGAAGAGAAATGTCAAAAAAGCGGGAAAATATGGCGTCATTTGCTGTCCATATCGGTCTACTTTTATAGCGTCCCTATCGAAAAACCCGTTATAAAGCTCGTAATCTGACGAAGAAAAACGAAACGAAAGACGAAGAAAATATCCGACATATAAATCATAGAATTGTATAAGCCCTACGGCGACATGGATATAGTTAATCGGATAAGAATTCAACTAATGCGCTGGCTAGGCCATGACGTTCACATGGAAGAAGAGGCTTCAGCGAACAAAAGCTTCGATTCGAGATCGTGAAGCAAGGGCGCCCACGTATCCAAAGGAAATACCAAGTGCAATTCGACCTGCCTGCACTTGGGATGTATAACTGGCGTAACATCGCTATTGATAGAGGCTACTGGCAAAGTTTTGTGTTCTCGGCCTAGACCGACTCACGGTTCTAGTGCCAAAGAAGTAGAAGAAGAAGGGCTGAAGTTCTTCTAGAACATGATATATTATATTTCTAAGTGCTTTGCATTTCCAAGTGATTCGATCTCTCTTGTGTTCTTGCTTTTGATTCGACTTGATAGGGTTTTGCTCTTCAAGTCTCGTCTCAAAACCTACATATGTGGTCTTTTTTTCGATAAAAAAAAACTTTTCAATTGCTTTTCAGGCTTGAAAAAGTTTTCTTAATAAATTCATGACAGTCACATTAAAAAAAAATTGAGTTCCCTTCCGGCTTCGTAGACTGGACTGTTGTGAAAACACTCTACAAATTCATTTAACACTTGGCTTCGTTAAGTTCGCTTTTCTTAAATATAAAGAGATCCTTTCCTATAAATACAAATTTCACCAAACCTCATTTAAAGTCTCTCCAATTTTATTTTCACATGTTCCACCAAACCGTAGAAAAAGGACTGCCACCAGATTTCGTGCTAAATGTTGCCATCTTATTAAAATTTGTCTTAAAGATTTGGAAAAATAATTAAATTAAATTAGACAATATAATTGTAATTAGGGCTTAATATACTGAGTTTAAGTACAACAATAAGAGTCTTAGGCAATAGTAATTTAAAATAATGCCGTAGTAAAAAAAAAAGAAATCTAAAAGAAACAGAGTGCCAAGTATGTACTAGAAATATGTCCGCATTGTGTAAATGCAATTAAGCGTTTATAATTTTTTCATTAAAGAAGAAAGCTTAAGACCAAAAACAATTATGTTTGTATGTAAATTCCGTTAGACTGCGTCACGAACTGGCAAAGGGAGGGAAAATTAAAAGAATAAATGCTTCTTGCATTAGGGTTGTAGATATTTTACTGGATAGGTGAAAGTTAAATATCTAATGTACTCTCTAGATCTTATTTGTTCTAGAATAACGCGAGCTTATCGAGGTATTAAACTCTTTGAACTCTTAGGTTGCTAATACTAAGACTCTTAAAATGTCATTTACGAGAAGAGAGTTTTATAGACATGTTAATTGTCCGCCTCTGAAATTCCTATCAATAGGTAGCCTTGTCTCTTATTTGCTACGTAAGATGCAGGAAAAGTTAGGTTAATCTGGTAGGCCAATAAGCCACGCATACGATACCAGACAGAGTTCACTTGCTAAGTTCAAGAGGAGTAGTCATCGTTTAGGATACCTGCGCTTGAAGCAAATTTTAACAGACTCTTTGACCTCTTTATGGCTTCCTCCTCCATTGTATGATATATTGTGGGGACCCAGATGTTTGTAGCTTAGTCTTGCCAATGCTGGACAACTATAACATATATGTATATTTGGTTAAAATCTCGATATATATATATGCAATACTGAGAATCTATGTTGAACTTCATTATCATTACATATGGTGCTGTACTTTGTTAAATTCTTTACGCTATTGAATAGGTGTGTGACTTGGCTATTATAAAATAATGCCCTTAATTGTAGGCATCGTTAAGGTTGGATTTTCAATTTTGCTTTACTATTCATAAATTCAAAACACATTATTTGTAATAGAATGATCATCATAAAGATCTATGATGAGAACCTGTTCTTAATTGAAAAGCATCGGTAGACTTGATTATAGTTAGCTAAAAAATAGCCACAGATTATAGTGATATTCTGGAAGGCTCATATCTTTCAAGTCTGCATACAATGGCACATGGCCGATTAAGGAGATATTCATGCAGGATAATGATCCGAAACACCGCAAAAATTACCAAATCATGGTTTTGGGAAAGAGATATTAAACTGTTCGACTGGCCCCACCGCATCCAACTATTTTAAACCCATTGAACACCTTTAAGCCATTTTAGAAATGAAAATTGTTTCCAAAGTAGAAGCTCCAAAAACTGTACATGAGTTGCGGAAACGGGCCCTTCTAGCATAGCAAAATACGAACGACGAACCACGTCCAGGATGGCCATTAACACCAACTGTTGATCAACACGTCAATCAAATAAAGGAATTTCAGCTTGAGAATCGACGTTTAACAGGCAGAGATCTTACTGCCATCGTTGGAATATCGAAATGATCAGTGAAAACCATTTTGAAAGATCATTTGGGCATAAGAAAATGCGAAGCACAATTGCTTCCGGAATCACTAATTTTTTTCGAAAAGCAGCATCGTGTTAATGTCTGTGAATCATCCGACTATCTGAAAGTTATAAAATGCATTATTACAGGCAATGAATCTTAGATCAAAGCGAATATCGCGTCAAAGGTGAGCCAAAGTCGAAAAAAACACCTCAAAGCAGGTCAAAAATCAATTTTATGTTGACAGTTTCTTCGATTATGGAGTTGTGGTGCACTCCGAATGCCTTCCGACCGGCCAAATTGTCAACAAGGAATTCTATTTCAGTGTTAAGGGGGTATTCTACTATAGAATTTTTCAAAATTCGACTTTTTTCATATATTTAAAGTTTAAACTTTCAAAAATACGACCTTGGAAGGATTTTTCAAAATTCGACTTATTTTCGGAGATACAGTCGATTTTGTTAGGTGGCGTCCGTGTTCACTAGAATTTCGTTTTAAATATTTAAAAAAAAATTCAGGAATTTCAAAAAAAGCGTAAAAAATGATTTTTATTTTCAGGCAGTCGCCATTTTTCAAAAAACAAAAAAATTTTCGTGTTCCCTGAAGTAGGGACTATAGCAGCATCCTTACTAATAATAATAGCTTTTTGGATTTTCAGACCACCAGGAGAGTCAGGATCAATGTCACCAGAATGCGTCATTGTTTTTTGACACCTGCCTCTCCATTAATTTTTAATATTTTTCTGTAAAATTTTTTTTTTTTTTTGTATTCTTAAGATATCAATAAAAACACCATAAAAAAATGTATAGTAAAAATATTTTTGGTTTTTTTTTAATAAAATTCAAAAACACCCCCTTAAGCGTCGATCAAATTGAGTTCTAGGTTTTGTTTTATGGAAGTATTTAGCGAACTTTTTACACACCCTAACATAAGCCGTCAAAAGTATTTCGAATATTTATATGCCGTGCTATCTAGTCTCATTTTCCGTTGTGTCTGTATATATTTTTCCCCCCTTGCATGCTATTGTGCGTGTTCGTTTCCATGTTGTTTGCTGTCATCTGCAAAATTTTTCCATTTTCCTTAAGCGTCGCTCATTTGCTGTTTTTATTTTTACTTTCTCGCTTTCTTCTGCCGCGTGTAGCGATATGTTCGTTTATTTTTTCTCATTTAGAAAGTTTATTTTTTTAATAAAGCCCCCTAAAAAATCTGCCTACCCCCGGCATAGTAACGCGACTAACACTACTGCGCTGTGTTATGCCAGGTTATGCTATTTCTTGCTATGTTAGCTTGTGCTGTTCTATGCTATTTAGGATAACATCTGAATTTATGTAAAAGTGCTAGTATTTGCATATCACGACACTTGCTTACATATTTACATAAAGATATAAAGACATATTTACGGATAGATATACATTTTATATATAGATGTGTATATACGTACATATATAGCTATGTATTTTCATTGGGAAGCAGCAAACATTTTTTTCCGCCGCCACAATTTCGTGTGAATAAAAGAAATTCATACCAAGCGCGTTAAGCGTAGCATACTTTCTGGCGCTTTGGCTGTTTTTTCTTCCTTTTTCTTTTCTATCCTCGTACTGGCGCTAGAGAGCATGCAGATTGTGTGGAAATAACAATATAAAGATATCCTGGGGCTTGTTTTGCGCCGCCACGCACGTGCTTGTGTATGTGTGTGTGTGTGTTTAAGTATTTTTATTTTCATGTACATATATGCATGTGTATATATATTTATAAGCATTTGTAGGCCTTTGCGCGCCGCCAATGAAGCGTTGTCATTTCTTTTCGCTTCTTTCAGCTTTTTTTTTTGTTATTTTTGTGCAACAAAATATGCGCTGCTGTTGTTGTTGTTTGTTGGCGTGTTGACTTCACAATTGTAAATGAAAACTGTTGCGGATTAGTATTTAAAATAATGTCCTGCAGCGATATACATAACTTGTTTGGCATTATTTTTCTGTTGTTGTTGTTGTTGCTTTGCTGTTTTTAATTTTCACGCTGCGTTCTTTCTTCCTTCTTTTAATTTTTCTTCGCTCTTTCATATATTTTACTTTCTGCAACTGTTTTTTGTTGTTTTTGTAATTTATATTTTTTGGTTGTTGTTGTATTTCGCTTTGTGTGTCGTGATGTTTTATAAAATTTATATTTTGCAGATAAATGCATCAGTCGGCAGTGTGTGCGTGTAACGTTCACCGTAATCGCTTGTATAACAGCAAACGAAATGAAGGAAGAGAAAAAAGAGAAAAGTTTTAACGAAAAAATTTCATGCTAAGGGTGAGTAAGAATTTTTATTACAACGCAATTTACATATTTTTCTTGTTAAAATTCTTATGCATCGTTCACACTTTGTATAACGCAACGCCTTCCTGCCATAAATTTTCGTTGGCATTGCCTTTGCGAATGCTTCTTTGGCTGGCTGAGTAGTTTTACAAGCAGATTTGTGCGTATACTAAATACCAAAAATTTGTATATGACAATGTATGTATTACACGTAAAAGGAGTGTTAAATAGTATTACCGATCCTTAAGAACTCAAAAAACTTCGGCATACTACGTGATCAAATTTGACTCGGACTGAGAAAAAATACATTTTTAGGTATTTTAACAAACATATTTATCAATGACTTCTCAAAACGGTATTAAATACCTCAAAAACTTCCTTATGACTTATGATCAAATTTGACCCAGACTGGCAACAACTACATTTTTAGGTATTCTTTTAACATTTTTTTTATTGCATTCTCAAAATAGTATTATATACTCAAATTCCACATACCAAATGATCAAATATGACTCGGACTGGCAAAAATTACATTTTTAGCTATTTTAATACAAATTTTTATTATTGCCTCCTCAAAAAAGCGTTAAAAACTCAAAAACTTTCACATACCAAATGATCAAATTTGACTCGGACTGGACAAAATTACATTTTAGTTATTTTATTACATATTTTTATTATTGCCTTCTCAAAATAGCATTAAATACTCAAAAACTTCTATACACCATATGATCAAATATGACTCGGACTTTCAAAAACTACATTTTTTGGTATTTTATTACAAAATTTTCATTATTGCTTTCTCAAAATAGCATTGAATACTCAAAAAGCTTCGAGACCATGTGATCAAATTTGACTCGGACTACAAAAACTACATGTTTAGTATTTTAATACAAATTTTTATTATTGCATTCTCATAATAGCATGAAATACTCAAAAAACTTATACAAACCTTATGATCAAATTTGACTCGGACTGACAAAAACTATGTTTTTGGTTATTTAATTAAGCATGTTAACGCTTAATCCTATTTGCCATACACTTGTTATACGCATGGGCTAGGAGAGCCTCCAGGACCTTCAGCAAATTTTAATTTTTTTGGTTTCGGCTAATTTTTAAAGCACAATCGGACAATTAAGCCAAGTTAATAATCAACTTTTTGCGATTTCTACTCTACGTCGTTTTTACTAAAACTTCAGATCCTTTTGTACGCGTCTGTTGATACTCTTCATATCCGAAACTTTAACAAAAATGCGTTGAGTTGATCCACAAGGGGTGTTAAGATCCGCAGCTATGTCTCTGATGCCAATTTGACACAGTTTCTTTAACTTTAATGGTAGTCTTATTAACCGAGCTGGATGGACGACTCGCTTGACGCAAATTTTCGATAAATTCATTACACCTGCCGGCTAGTTTGTCAAGCTCTTCGTACTCACGCCTTTGTCTGCAAATGAGACCCACTTCTCTTCCCATTTTTATAGCATTCTTCAAGTTAGATCCCTACAAGCAGGCCTAAATTCTAGACGAACCGATAGTAATGGTTCATGCTAATCTACCTGGAAAAGCTTGTTCATATCTCATTTTCAATCATATGTTTTATATAACTTGGGACAGGTTTCTTCTGAAATAAGACCCGATTATCCCTCAAGCTATGCAAATTATTGACCACTCTTCATTTGAAACTACTTGCGCCCATTCATCTTTATTTTCCACAATACACGGGCTAACCTTTACCTCAACGCCAGATTTCGCATTAATGTTTTGTATAACATTTCCACCAAACCCCCCGCTCCCCCGAGGTCATATGTTCAGTAAGCTAGTATGCGAAATGTGAAACCCCCGCTGTTCACGTAAGTCGTTTGCCGCGATTAATGTTAATTTTTATTAGCCTCGTGTACGGCTATTCGGCACAGTGCTACTTCCCGCGAGGGTGACTCACATTGAATGCCATTTCTTTCATTAAAATTCAAAATCAGCAGAGGTGTGGTGGCGCACAACAACTGCAAACAATATTGAAACAATGGATAACATTGGAAAGTAATAAAAAATGCAGAGAAAAAATTATAATGGCAAAATTGCTGAAAAAATACCGAAAAGCGACCCCAAAACAAACCGGGGAGATGTGCTTCACACCAACACCCAGCACTTCTTTTGTCAGCTCAGCATTTATTAGTATTGACTCCCCTGAATTTTTCAACTTACCCACATTCACCACTTCCTCTTCGAAATTTTCAGTTGACCCCACCACACTTGCCGCACGCTCATTATTTATTCGCCGCGCAGTTTCTATTAATTATCGTTACACAATTTTCGATTGGTAAATATCTTGAAATGAATGTTATCCTGTTGTTCAATTTCCCTAGAACACTCCCCTTCTCTTCTCACGCTTTGACTACTTTATTTGTTATTGTGTTACTTTTATTTCGTTTTTTTCTTCATTTTATATTTCAGCATTTTTATACAGTTTGCTGCTTGCCCATACCTCCCTTCACTGCAAACTTCATTCATTCATTTCCATCGATATCTCGCTGTGCTGTGTCAATATCTCGCACTGTCCTGTCTTATTGGCCGCCATTAATTCCTCGCATTTTTATTATTCGTAAAAATCCGCTCATCTGCACATTTTTATTAGCATTTAATTATGTTTGCTGCATTCGAATTGACCCCAGCGTGTTTTAATATATCTACCGATGTACTATATGCATATATATTGTATACAAGTATATACATATGTATGTTCATATATATTACAATAAGTAAGCGTTGAGTGTAGCATGGGTAGCGAAGAGATTGTAGAATAATTATTGGCGTTCTCGCTTGCTCGTCTTAACATTTTTTTTGTTTGTTTTTCGTAGCGGTATTAAAAATTTTCCGTTTTCTTTTGATTACTTTTTTTATTTTAATTACTCTTTATGTGTTTTGATTAAGCGCTTTACGAATTTATTGCCTGTTCTCTAATCGATTATTATAGTCCTAAATTTTTCCTTTCTGAGTAATATTGTGTAGAAGTTATTTTGTTATTTTTTTATATGTGTTAGGGTTTTAGAAAGCCAAACATTTTATTAGTTTTATTGGAAAACCTACCTAATACCCAATAATTTCTTTTGCTTGAAAATTTCGATTTTTTACTAATAATTTATTGTGTTTCCATTATTATTAATAAGTGCGAGTATTCGATTTGGCATTGAGTTGGTGTAATGAGAAAGCATTTCTGGGGTTAATAAAACCCATATTATCCAAAATAGTTGTTTTCAGCTCAGAAATCGTATTAAATTGTCGATAATCCTCTTAAATCTTTCGTAACAGCCATCCCCTAATGTTTTCAATAGGACTTACACCAGGATAACAAGTTGATTAGTTCAAAAGATCTATATTTTGACGTTGAAGCCAAGTTTTCGTTGGACTGCTCGTATGGATTCTAGCGTTATCTTGTTGTAAAGAGAAAGCTTTTTTCGGATGACTATAGCAGATTTGCTTCTAATACTTCCTGACACTCGGAACTATTAATTTGCGAAGAAGGGCATGCCAATGGTATTGTCCCAGAATTTCAAAATACACCCGATACCATAAGTGAGCCTACCCATAAAGTGCGCTTTGAAAAAAAGAGGAGTCTGGATCATCAAGCTTGAACCTTTGCCCATTGGAAAAAATCATCTATGACCAATAGTATGTTTTTTCTTATTTCATGTGATTTCGGGCAAAGCTGAGACGAGAGTGGTCATTTATGGTGTGGTTTCACGAAAGCCGCTTTTTGCATTTGCTCCCGTACAATGTTAGGATTTCGTTTCACTTCACGAAACAGAGGCAAAAATTTGGTTCCCACAAAAATATAGTGTTTTTAGGCATTCTGTTTAGATCTCAGAGCAGTAAAAGTACTATAAAAAAGGTAGGACCTTACTGATTTTTGAAACAAAAATTTTGAAAGCGATCTTTCAATTTTTATTTCCCACGTTATCTCTTCTTTTCCCTCTTTATCGTAGTTTTTATCTTTCTCTCTTTTTCTTTCCCTCTCTCTGAGATTTCTGATTTGATTTCTAGTAGTAAAAAATCCTCTCCGAGCAGTTAATCGAGCTTCAATGTAACATTAAAAAATATCTTACTACAAAGTTTGTTAGTAAAAAGTGTTAATAAAAAATTCGAGATTTTTTTTTGCAATTACATAAAATAGTATTTAGTTCCGAATCCGAAAATTAATTAAAAAAATTATTCTAAACTCTGTCCTCTGAACGTATAGATCGTATAACCGGTTTTCCCATTGCATACTGTGCTAGTTAGACTAATTGCTCCCGCTTATCTTATTGGATCAATCAGAAATCACCAAGCCAGTTCATGCGTAAGCAAGTAGGACTTACGAAGATTACGTGAGTCATGCTGCCAGATCGTTTTTTTAAACATTTTTGACCATTAGCTGGATAATAAGATTGCCTTTTTCAGTAAATATTTCGAAATTTTCTGAGGAAAAAGTTTCAGTTCTATTATGTCCCCTCTCAATCTTTCCTTTTCCAAAATTCAAGTAGAGACATTTTTGGTTGTTGTTATAGCGGCGGAATTCTGCCGAGTTTACAGTCCTTGGCCGGATATAAATCCGGCTCCGTTCCGGTTACGTCGACCTGACGGGCGTAAGAACTGAGGCAAGTTTGGTTGAAGTCTATGGTATCGATCTTATTTTGAAGATGAAAGCAAATATTTGTGTATTTGTAAAAGATAAACGTTTTTTTTCTTGGAACTCAGGATTTCTGGATAGAAGCCTAGCTGATTTATTGATCTAAAATCAGTAAAAGTTCTTTATGGTTTCTTTATTCGGACCTGCAGTATTCGGATGGTCGTAAGTCGTCGACTATTCGATTGATCGTTCATTTTCGAGTATCCGGTTAACTGTTCGTTGTCTATTCGGTCGGTAAGCGTTCTAATTCTAGACAGTTTTTCGATGATCTACAAAATTTTCGAAATCGACTGCTATGGAAGCCCAGAATAGACCAATAGCTACTGTTTCCAACCACCAATCGCTGCTCAGACTACTACTGCTTCATAGGAAAGAAATGCCATAAGACTTGTTCGTATTTGTCAAGTATTTCTGTTGGTACCCTCTTTATTACGTTAATTCCTCTCCGACCTTATGCTTTGCGCTGAAAAAAATTTACGCTAATTAGATTCTTTCATAAGCCAACAAGCTGACAAGCGGCCATTTTTGGGTGCGCTCATAAATTCACCGTTTTTTTTACCCCCTGAGCAAAGCGCTGGGACAACTTAATGCCAACAAGCTGCGCCATCTTTATTTTCTCGGCTCTACGGGATTTTATTGACAACAATTGCTGGCCGTATTGCATATGAAACAAATAAGATAAATTTGTAAATTTTCTTTTAATTACTTTCGAATAACCGACATGTAAATTGTGAGCGGCGGAGAGAGAGGCAGAAGGGCGCACGAAAACGGCTGAAAATGAAGCAATGCAGAAAACGTAAGATAAGAGCTTGGACATGTCTTCTGTTGCATAATTTCAGGCAGCGGCTGAAGAGAACCTTTTTCGCTGAAAATCGTAAAAAACCGAAGTGAAATAAAAAATTGTGTGTGGGAAGGGGTTGGGGAAAGGGAGTTCAGGCTAAGATAAATACCTTTTCATAGCGCGCGATGGGTCGCGGCCAGCGCTCATTTATTTATTGTTATTTTTAGATGTTTGCGAGCTTAAGTAAATTTATTTATTTGGCGTAATTTTTCTTGTTTTCCCCGAAAAGATGCCAGAAACACGAAAAATACCAAACCAAAACGAAAAATAAATATAATGAGTGGAAATGAGTGTAACGGGAAAGCATATTACAAAAACAAAAAAATGTATACAAGTGAAATTTTTTAATTAGAATAAAAAGCGGAAATAACAAAATGGCGAAAATGGCTCGAGAACACAACAAATGAAAAAGAGAAATAAAAAAAAAAAATAAAAATTTCCTGCAAGCCTTACGGCGCAAGCATATTGTGGAGTATAAATAGCAACCTAAAACAAAATAACGAAAAAATTAAAATGGCGGGCAAAAGCGGCCAAGAGTCTAGGCAACCGTCAACCCATGCCTTCGTCTTAATGTCCTGCGAGATGACTTTATGCTTACGCTAAGAATTTTGCGCCGTTACCATTTTTTATTCCACTTTTCCTATTTATTTTTCTCATTATTATGTTGTTGTCTCTTCTTTTTTTATTTTATTTAATTTTTTATTTTTATTTTAATTTTTTTTCTGCTCAGCTCGGCATGTTTTAATTTTTCTTCGCAATCTTTTGTTGTCAGTTTCTGATTGTTGTTATGCTCTGCTCGCCGCTTGTTATTTTTGTTTTTAATTTATTCCTTTTTTATTTTTTCAATTGTATTTTCATTTCGCCGCTCGCTTGTTAATAAGGCAAAAAGTTGTGCAATTTTAATGAGATTTTCCGTTCTGTCCACTGCCAGTCCATCACCGAGAGTCCACTCCCGTGTTCGCTGCGCTGCGCTGCGCTCATTTCAGCGAAATTGACAAGGGACACAATTTTTAAGCAGCAAAACGAATTGCTCTTGCAAATAAGTCAGAAGTGGCGGGAGGCAAGAAAGTAGTGGGTGTGAGAAAAACCCAAAAAAATTTAAGGAAATTAAGGCATAGTATTTGTTATATAATTATAAGGAGTGTGAGTCTTCGGTTTTCACTGGTTACAAGTTGAGATTATAATATATATGTTGTATATATTATAATTGGTTATTACAACTTATGTGGATGTGAATGGGGTTCGAGCCTTGGTAGTTAACATTTTCTTCATTGTGAATGGCTGTGGAAATACTTTTCCTAAGCTCTTTTTGGGGTGGCCTTGAGCTCCTTTAGCGAATTTTATTTTATCTCTTACAAGTATATCGACTGAAAATAGGTTCCACGAAGCGACAATTTCAGTTCGAAGAACAAGAAAAGATCACACAGAGCCAAATCTGGTGATCGATGTTATTCATCATTTTGGCTTTAAATTCTTTCACAATCATGGCTTAATGCGATGGTGCATTATCATCGTGTAAAATGTGGATGTTCTCTCGTAAACGCCTCAATACGCCCGAATATAACTCCCTATCGACCGTATGTCCCACCGTAACAAATTCATGACGCACCAAACCCCGAATATCGAAAGAAACCATTGAGCATCATCTTGATTTTTAAGCGGCTTTGGCGGTGTTTTTTTGGTTTCCGATGATTGTTGACTTACTATATTTGCATGTCAAACACATAAACCCACTTCTCATCGGCAGTTATAATTCTCTCCAGGAATATGGGATCGTAGTTTGCACGATCAAGCATTCCACAGAGAGCTATTTATCTTGCTCTTTAAAAAACAATCAACTTTATCGGGACGAGTCGAGCAAGAACGCGTTTCATACCCAAATTTTCCACTATTATCCTTGGGGCGGACTAACGAGAGATGTCGAGCTCTCTTGCCATCTGTCTAACACTTGCATGCCGATTTTCAAGCACCATATCCTTAACTTTTTTGACATTCAGTTGAAGAGGTAGAAGATCGTCCAAAACGAGGCATATTTTCAACGATCTCTCGACTGCCTTTGAAGACTCCATACCACTCGTAGGCTTGTGTTTTTGATAAAACTGAATCACGAAAATTGGTTAGAAATACAAACTTTGATATTTTTATCCATTGTAAAAATTTCAACGCTCTACTGAGGTGTTCCAACTTAAGCAGCTCCTATAAACAAATTGGTCGACAAATCAGGCTCTTATTTGGTGTAGTAATAGAGAACAGTCCTACCAAAATACATTAAAAAATCGAATATTATTTTTGGTTGGTGTTCGAAAAATTGGTTCTGAAACACCTCAAAGAAAGTATCTCTTGGTATGAGCCCATAATTGCAACGGGAAGGTCCTCCTCATTGCAGTTTCTATTGTTTTTTTATTATCAGATATACAATTTCCAATCCCGCTTCCAAATACTTAAAACTCATAGTTTCGTGGAAAATTTACTGCTTTCACAAAATTGGCGTCTTATAATTTTTTGATTGTGTTAAGCGGTTGGGAGCTATTCATCGTTCATTGACAACATCCTTGCTTATCAATTTTTCTAATTAAAAAAATTAAAAATCATTTTAGCTTAGAGATATTATCTATGTAGTTTCTTTTAACAGACATGAAAAATGCTATGCTAATCACGTTTTATACCGCCAATTTTGTTTTAGACCCTCTCCCAATACACTTAATCCATGCTGCAATATTTATCCGACAATGTATTGGGTAGTCTTTTCGTATTTTGTCAATAGATGTCTTTCCAGTCGTATATCTCTAGTCCTATTTTTCTCTACTAATGTCGCAGAGAAGTATTTGGTTGATATTAGATTAGGTTATGTTAGATGTCTTATCGATGATCGCACGTGGGCTGGAAACGTAGTCCTTTGTGAAGTCATAGAAAAGAAGAATTCCTGTGTTCACACGTATAAATTAGCAAAACGCTTAGTATCCAATACAAAATTGCACAGGGGTTTATTTTCCATTCCCGCCAGTTTGGTGGGATTCCTGAAGCTATGCGCTCCCAAGTGTTTACGTCTTAACCTCCCAAACGCAGGACAGTCAAGAAAGAAGTGTTGAGTTTTTTCCACCTCGCCTTCTTCCAAATAGCTTCTGCAGATGGCGTAAGATTCCCAACAGACACTCAATGCCAGAGTTCGGTTTGGCGACTGATTTAGATGATCCAAAGTGTTAGAGGATATCCGAGTGTTCAGACACGTGTTCTTTTAAGAACTCAAAGAATCTAAGTCTTGGGGCCGCTTTCGCGGTCTTACACCTTCCGGGGAAGTCTATGTTCAAAATGGCGTTAAGGGCCATGGTTAGAGTGGACATTAATGCACCACATATGCTGATGAGCGCTGTCCGTTGAACGCTCTCGAGTTTCTTTGCAAGTGTGATTTTTTCTAGACCCCTCCAAAGCTCCCTAGAACATAATGGGCTTGACTATGTCGTGATAGAGCCAGAAAACCACTTTCAGTGAAAGACCCCATCTATTGTCAATGACTTTTCTTCAGCAGTATAGAGCAATAGATGCCTTTTTTGACATTTCTTTGATATTCGGCTTCAATTTGCGGTAGCGGTGCCACCTGGATCTTATAATAAAGTGAAAACCATCTCGGGCAGGAACTTTCCTTTGACCCTAAGTGCTACATCGTCTACATAGGCAATACCTCGGCAGCCTCATTTCTTTAAGCAGATCGTTAACGACCAGGATCCATAAAAGAGGAGAGAGAACTCCATTCTGTGTGGTACACCTACTCACATTTCGTCGCGTGCGCGCTTTGCCCCATTCCCCCAAACGGAATGAGGTGTTTAAGATTTGACTCAACCTCAAAACCGTTTAGAGCAGTAACGACTCCCTCCGGCAAGTGTTTGTTGAAACCTCCCTCAATATCAGAGAAGGCCCCGACAACAACCCAATAGTATGCAAGGAAGTACCCACTTGCATTTACACTAAGCATGTTGCTCTCCTGATAGATATTCCCTCGGAAGGCACCTCCTTATGTACCAGTCCATTAGTCTCTCCAGAGTTTTTTGTAAGAAGGAGTAGAGGCTGATGGGCCTAAAGTCCTTGCTGATATTAGTAAATAAAGTTAATTTATTAGGCATTGAAAACCAAATAAAAGCAGGGTTCAGTCTTCAAATAGATCTCCAAATAATTTACGATTGAAAAAAGTCAAAAATTGACAAAATGCCGGCGTGTTACAAAAGGTTGAATTCTGCCTGAAATTTTTGTCGTTTCTAGCCTAAAAAAGTTTGATTTTGGATCAGATTTAAAAACTGGTAATACTTAAGATAACTATTTCGAAGATTTTATATATTATTTTTAAAGGTATAACTTATCGAAATATATAAAAAAAAAAGATTTTTTAAATTAGAATAATAAGGAACGTTGATATAAATCTGGTTTCTAAAGCATCATGAGTTATACTTATGCTGTGCTCGTGAGTTTCAGAGAAAAGGAAAATATGTTCAAGTGCATACCACCTAAGACCCAAATTAAGTCCTTAAAGGCAATCTTAATTTTTCTAACCAAACTTTATTGCAAAATGTCAAAAAATTATTTTCATTTTTTTGGCCTTTGGCGGATTTTCATATAATTAAAAAATGGTGGAAACCCTGGTTCCAATTATTTCTTTTAATCTAGTGGTCAAATACTTAACACATTTTAAACTGGTTTTATTATATTTGAAGAGTTTTTAAATAAAATCTGGTGGCAACCCCAACCAAACTTTGTTGTAAAATGTGAAAAAGTTTATCTTTCAGATATCTTATTTTATTTAAGCGCATTCGTTTTAGCATTTGGACTTTTCCTGATTTTTAGTTAATTAAAAAATGGTGGCAACGCCAGTTCCAATATATTTTTTTTGATATGGTGGTCAAATATTTAAAGAATTTTTAAGCGTTTTTACTTTCTTTCAAAAGTTTTTTATTAAATAAAATCAGGTGGCAACCCCAAAAATAATATTTGTGTAAGAAACAGCTCACATATGGTACAAAAGCTAAATGTTGACTCTAATATGTTTTTACACAAATATACACTCTAAAAGTAATATGTAGTTTAAGTTTAAATACACTAATTATAAATATATTGCAATGAAGTTACATGCGCCACCTTTATTAATGCCGTACATATTTACATACTTATGCACGCCATAATACGTATATACTTGCACATAGATATAATTACCGCAAATTATGTGCAACGCATATTTCTCAACATTCCTCTACTCAAAACATATCTCAATGCAAGCACATACTACATACACGCTCACACACTCATACATTCAAGCAGATAGCTGGCTTAGTGCGAAAATTTAATTACAATGTATTATGGAATTTATATGACAGCCCAGTTGCTCAGCGCTCAATTCGACACTCGGCTTAATTCAGTTCAAAAGTAATTCATTCATTCTCATGTAATTCGTTTCACTTCAGCGCCGTTACGTATACGCAGTGTCGCACATTCGCATTGGAAGTAGAGACGGCACGCCACCAGCGAAATTTCTTCTATGTTGTCTGTGTGTGCGTTGTTGTGGTGTTATCGTGGTGTGAGATTAATTATGATGTGCCTGAATGATATGAGTGCTTGAGCGCATATTGCCCGCAGACATACTCATACATGCGCAGTTCGAAGGGCCATATGCATGCACGCATATTAAAATGTCACATTCCACTCGCTTGCGCATAATTTGAAAGACTTGTAAATTTCACCGTTGGAAGTTATGGTTTTTAGTATTAAATGTAATAATTTTCAGTGAGCGTTGTATTTTAGTTGGAGAATTTGAAATTGTCACGCATAAATCGTACGTTGTTCTAAGGCGTTATTCAGCAGGGTTGCTTGGCTTTGAGGGGTTGTGTTAGCCTAAAAACAATTCTGATGAAGTAGTATTGATGTTTAAGTGATATTTTGAATGTTAAATCTTGAAATATATTACAAAAAAAATTGATATGTTCTTGGAGATATAGTTTAGAGTCTCCTGATATAGGCTATCATTCCGTAGATAGAGACTCACCATCGACACATGAGCTGTATGAGATTTACTCGGGTTCTCTCTCGGTTTCTTAATATCACCGTTTTATTGTTGTTGTAACATATGTGAAAACATCTTTGAAGTAATTAAGCGAGTGGACAGACGGATAAAAATTACGTAGAACCGTCGGTTTTGGATATGGAATGCCACAGATTTCTTCCAGTCCACTAAACCCATTTTTCTTCGCTAAGTTCAATTGCTGCTCAAATTGAGCTTTACACTTGATCGTTCTTACGAAGACAAGATCTACCTCAAATTTCTCTCATTCAGCGTTGGAGAGTCTGATTCGATCACATCGTGAATTGACTTCCCTAACCACCATATACATAAGATACGTTACGGATTTCTATTTAGTAGATAATAGTTAACTTAGAAGCACCTCTCAACATTATTTTGGAAAATAGGCGTGGCTGTAGTCCGATTTCGTCAATTTTAACACTCTAACTGTTTGAATTATATCAAACTGTTTGATTTGTAAGATCAAACTAACTCAACAAAGATTTTAGATAATCCTTACCACTGGTGGGGGGAATTAAACAACGTCTTTAGTCGAGCTGAGAATATTTCATTCTAGTTTTATTTAGTAATTTGGAAACCTTATATACTATTTTTCAAAATATCCTAAATAACTAAATATATGTGTATGTGTGTATGTTCATATGTATGTAGCATATTGTTTATGCTACATGGTATGGTATTGCTTTCAAGTGCACATGTTGTGTGACCTTGGGTTGTTTTAATGTGAGTACATTTACAAGCAGTTGCTAAAATGTATTCTAAGAACCCATGGGTTATCATATGTAAACATCTTATCCTTAGTAATATTTGTGTTATTGTTTGTTGAATGCTATTGTTTTGCATGACAATGCATTTTAAGTATGTTTATGTATATGTGTGTATGTTCAATATATTTAAACATAAATATCTAATATTAGTGGACTGTATCAATAGTAAGATTATTTCTTATCTTATTTAACATAATATATAAAAGGTTTAAATATAATATTGTTGTTCGTGCTTTGGCAGCAACGAACATGTTCAATTTTGAACACTAACATATCAGTGTCTTACGATTATTTTGTGCCGGATTTAGTTGAAATCGGTCGGACGGATCTCGAAATGTGATTCATCTAAAAGGGGGGACGCCCTCTTCGTCGATCCTCTATTCACGGATTTTCCCATCGATTAGGGAATCGGGTTCACATTTTTCTAGTTTTATGCTTTCTCAGCCATTCAGCGGTCGGGGTTACATTCAGCTTGTTGGAGTAGTGTTTCCTCCATAATTTCAGTGTGCTTTTGGAATCAGTCAGGGGTTATACAAGAGTATAAACTAGAAACCTTTTGTTAGTCGTCGTATCTTTTCGTAGAATTTTCGGGCGTTGTTCCTGTTGGCTAGCTTGTTAAGTTCTTCGTACTTAAGCATTTCGGCCTCGCTCTCGCTTTTTTTTTGTCTGCAAATGCGTCTCGCATCCCTCTTCAACTTTGGATTTCTATCCCATCCCCCACTGGTTATGGTCGATTGTAACGTTACGTAGGCAGTCTATTTTCTCTTCACTCATTATCGTACCAGCGGTTCTTTTGCCATTTCCGAAAGCCAATATTATCGTTTGCAGCAGCACAAAAGGAGCTTGGAAGGTATAGTCTATCAAAATGTGAAGGAAAAGAAAACCTACTTTTTTTTAATTTTAATAGACAGGTTCATGTCGCTTTATAAACGAACTAATACATTTTTTTCACAAAATAATACGTCCCCCTGTTTTTTTTTTCACAACTATCAAATAAGGAGTTACATCGCCCTTTCTTCATTGAATTGTGACCATGGATCTCAATCTTATTTTATTACTGTTAGTTTCGGGTTACTATTAGTTTCGGATTATTCCAACATTTTCTCTTTCAGCCTTTTCAAATATTCGTCCAAATATTTATAAATTCATGAAACCTATAACTTATTCTCAAATACAATTTACTCCACGCTTTATTATTTCCAATTTTACGACATCAGTGCTTCCCTTCAAAACGCATAAACTGACCACATTTAAGTGCTCCACCGCGTAGTAAGGGTTTCCTGCTCAGCGCGTGTGGCCGAGTGTCTCCATCTACTTTTACATATATCACGAATGAATACATACAATTGTGTATGTAATCACTAGTCTGTAGATAATACAATTTGGCTACAATTTAGGGGTTGACAAGTTGACCAAAGCAAGTGTCCCCCCTATGTACAAGCGCTGTCACAAGCAGACAGACAGACAAACATAATTATTTATGTATGCAGTGGGGACATCGGAATATGCGCCATAATGCTGAAGAAGGGTTTTGCTGCGTCAAGTGACCATAACAATTTTCCGGGGAGACAAATATGGATGCTGTCAATGCTGACGAAGCCAGCATGGTTGGGCACGTGGTGAATACATAGACTAAAATTCATAAGCGACATGACAACGCAACATCCGCTAACCACTCGATGCAGCAGCCAGTGGCAGGTGGGGGCAAAACAAATATGGCGTGTGCTTGGAGCTACGTTGTTTACGATGGATGAAAATTGTGCGGTATTTTAACCCTTAAAAATTTTACGACCACAATAAGGCAATGTGGAGCTCATCCCTAGGTGGAAGTAAAAACCAGCTGTGGGGGGAGCCGGCGCGTTCGTTAGGACATTTGTATGCCTGTCAAGCTGTTAAGTGGACAACGGAAATAAAGAATATCTAACTAAAATTTTTTGCTGAAATTAAAAAGTTGCTTTTCGGTCCTTTTTTGGGACTAACAGGTTCAACTAAGCATACTAATAAATGATTGTAATAAACTGGGGATGTACTCGTATAATAAATGCGCGGTAGAGCGGGCAGTACTTACAAGTACAGGCTATAATGAAAGGACAGTGGATTTGAAAAAAAAAAAACAAAATGTAAAAACAAAAACAAAAAACGCATAATGGACACTGTTATAATAAAGGCACCGAAACGTTGTCACTTTATTAAGCTGAAACGAGAAACAACAACAACGTATTGGCGTTGAGAAAAAATCAACGTATGCAAATGAAAATTAATTTAATCCAGCGTATATTTTCATTTTAATTTAATTACACGCGCTAAAGTGTATTTATGTATGTATAAATGCTTATAGCGACATGGCCTGTAGGAATAATTGAGCACAAAAGTAGAAAAATGACAGCACCAGAGCACAGGGAGAGCATCTCTATGGAGTTGATGATCCCAAGCTGGATATTGCTTCCGATTAAAGAAGCGCAATGCTAAGTGTTATCGTGGCTTATAAGGGAAAAAGTCAGCCGATAGAATTTGTTGTTACCGCTTGAGCTCTTAAAGGTTGATATTTTCGAAATTTAATTCGACACATGAATTGTTGATACATCCTCAACAATCTCAAAAACAACCAAGAATATTTTATAAATTATATAGACATGTATAACAGGAAGTTTCGCCCCAAAAACGCTTTTGGAAAGTGCGATATTGAGGCGAAGGCTCTAAAACCAATGAAAATCTACTTATTGACGGACGGATCAAAAGATGAGTCACGAACAGGGCTTCTTTTGAAGTAATCCATACAGAGAAAGCAGTTTTAAATAGACAGAAGAAGTTGAATATATACCAGAAGAAGCCAAGTGAGTATTTGCTCTAACCGGCTAACTAAACCATTTAGTGGATTGCCAAGCGACAATTAAAGCTATTCTCAGCGCCAATACTAAATCTCACTTAAAAGAGTCTCGGTAGTTAACTCGTTTAATATCATCTGCGATAGAAGGAAACGAAAACATAGGCAGAGTTGGCTCGCTTGAGGGCAGCTAAAGACGCAATTTCCCTAAGATGTCTCAGGCCTTTCAGCTTTAAGGGCTATTTGAAGCTTTAAGCCCTAGAAGAGCAAGTCAGTTCCTGCAACACAAATTAGGCAAGACATATGATAACTTACTTTGGGGTAGTATAGATGGTGGACAGACAAACAGAGAAACAGAACTTAGTTATACAGTCTTTACCGCGCACATACCCTGGAGACCCCACCATAGCAAAATTGGAGAAGTCAATTCGACGGAATGTAAAGCATGCGAAGAGGATGATAAGACGCTCGTACATTATCTGTGCGAATGCCCAGCCTTTAGCCAAATGAGACGGGATATGCTTTACCGCTCACAATGTTCCTAAGACATATTGGGCAGCAGAGATAGAAAAAGGTATTTTACCAATATTCTTTAGTTGCTGGATAAAGCTTAATAGAAGGTATAGAAGATAAAGAAATATCTTAATAAAGTAAAGATATAGAGAGGAGTGGAGAGGAGAGGTGTGGAGAGGAGAGGTGTGGAGAGGAGAGGTGTGAAGGAGAGGAGAGTTGTGAAGGAGAGGAGAGGTGTGAAGGAGAGAGGAGAGAAGAGGACAGGAGAGGGGAGGAGAGGAGAGGAGAGAAAAACTTATTATTCTCTTTTTTTCTGAAACATTTTTTTTTAACTTGTATTCCTCTCTCTCTTTTTCGAAACTTGGGGGTTTTTCAGTGTCGGGCAAAATGTTGAGCAAATTCTCTTTACTTAAGTAAATATTAGTAGTATTTATCTCTTTTTCTATTCACTGAAAGAAAACTACGGGTTTTGTAATCTTTTTAGTAAAATCGTGTTCCAGAATAGAAAAGCGTTTTTTTTTAAATCATAGCTATCGATTCAAAATGTTTGGTTTCAGTAAGACATAATCATAAACCTTTATAAACCTATTTACCATGGGTTTTAGCCCTCAGTTCTCCCGAACATCGAATTATCCTACCTGGGTAATCGAAGAATAACTTTATGGTTTCCTCGATTTTTTTATAAACCTACTTTTCGGGATTTTTTAACCTCCATTCTAGGATTATGCTTGATGCTTTCCTAAATTTTCTTCCACACTCACGTTTTTTTGAGGGTCTTTCTTAGAACAAATTTACAGTATTGTTCCACAAATTCGTCGAAATTATTTAATTTTAAAACTAAGATTCTAAGAAATTGCCAGTAGTTAGAATTTGAGTCTAGTCTATTTGAGCTTAATGAATAAAAATCTTTGGATTCCTATCAAATTTCGCACGAAAGATTTTGCGTTGGTCTATTTCCTAATTATTATTTTTTTTTTGTGATTCCCTCCCGTCAAACCGAGAGACGATATTGAGAAGCGACTTTTAATTAAAGCTCGATCCTGCTGAGTCGTCTAATATGAACAAAAATATTGCGTCACAAGTGACCAAGTGTCCGAGTGACATGAACAAGTTCCAAGCAACAGTCACCATAATAAAAATAACGCAATTTTGGCAGGGCAAAAATACGCTGACCCCAACATACACACACACACGAACACACACGCCAACAGATTTATTTATATGTGTCAATTTTAATTCTGTGCCGTAATTATTTTAAGCCGACGGACGGTCCACACTTGCTGTCCAACATTCTAATGACCAAATTGCCTCATTGCCAAGTCGCTCTCCCCTCTCGCACAGAGAGTGCATATGTGTGTGTGTCTTTGTATAAGTGTGCGTGCTCGTTGTCATTTGTGCTGCCATTTTATTTTGGAAATTATGAAGGTCCTCTATTCGTATAATGAGTCTATGCAGCCATCACTAGTTATTTTTTCTGTGTATCTGCTCCACTTTAGTTACGCCCTGTCTGCTTTATTAGACGTAGGTTGGTTAACGGTAAATGACTTTTTCTGCTGATGTCTTCTTCTCTGCCCAACTCTGCGCATTTGCTTTTTCATAAAACTAAAGACTCGCAATTGTAATTAATTAAGCGAAATGGGTTGCCGTTGCTCCCCCTTCGCTCTCTTTTTTCCTTTTTTTTCATTATTTTCTTGGAAATCTTTCGTAATTTTCCACATTTTTTCTTGCCTATTATCATTATTCTTGTGAGGCCTTTCCTTTTGCTCAACCATAGCTTATGAAATTAAAATGCAATTTCCATCGGAACGAGCTTACTTTCGCTGTCATTACAATTTGGTTGAATTACCAGGAGACGCTGTGCCGTTCAACCGCCTAAAAGCGACATTTTAATTTCTTTCCTACATTTTCATACGATTTTTTCCCGCTTTTGTCTTTCATCTGGTCAATTTTGCCTTCTTCAATTATTGTATAAATTTTTGCCGCATTTTTTCTATTTTTTTCTGCCATTTTCTTTCAGCATTAATGATTCTGTTCGTGTAAGATGGCAAATGCTAATGAAGAAAGAGGAAATTAGTCGTCAGTAGCGTTATTAAATTGAATTAAAAAGCCTATAATTGTATGCATGTAGCAGAGGCTGTCATGCGGATGGGTAACAAGTTAATACTTTTAACAAAAACAAAGAAAAGGTTTTGGGTTAATGTTTTAAAATCAAATTGATTGCAAATAATTACTAATTTAGACTAATTTCTTTGGCGATTAATTCTATTGAAGCTTACTTCCTAATTTAATTAACTTTTGGTATATAAAAATTATCGACTGGTCTTAAATCTTTTAGGACATAGTTTGGTGGTGTGTAAAATCGCATAATTACTTTACTTCCAAAAATCATTTGTAGAAAAAATAAAATAACAAGTAAGTATAAGGTTGGGTGTAACTGAATATTTTATATTTTTTTTTTGTACTTTCGCAAAAATCAAAGCAAAGGAAATACTTTTATGTGCTGGCAAATCTTTATATGAAAAATTCATTATTCGACGAAAGTGTGAAAAGATTACAATCATATTTGATATCTTATTAACCATAGTCGACATACTACTATGCCCAAAAATTTGTGCCCATTGTATTTATTTTGAAAATTCTTTATTTATTCTTCCAAATCAATTTCGTCCCCTTCAAAGTAATCCCCTCCCGATGCAATGCACTTATGCCAACGGATTTTCCAATCTTCAAAACACTAGTTGTAGTCACTTTCCGGGATGGCCTTCAGTTCCGTCTTCGCTGCGGCTTGAATCTCCTCTATCGTATAAAAACGGTGTTCTCGGAGCGGTGTTTTGAGCTTGGTGAACAGCCAGAAGTCGCACGGCGCCAGATCAGGTGAATACGATGGTTGTGGAATGATATGGGCTGCGTTTTTGGCGAAATGATCACGAATTACGAGGGCAGTATGGGACGGTGCATTATCGTGGTGTAAAAACCAAGAATTTTCTTTCCCCAATTCCGGCCTTTTTAGGCGGATAGCGTTACGCAAACGACGCATAGCGTTCAAATAATATTCCTTGTTGACTGTTTGACCGGTTGGAAGGAATTCATAATGCACAACACCACGATAATCGAAAAAAACAGTCAACATGACCTTGATTTTTGAGCGACTTTGGCGCAATTTTTTTGGCTCGGCTCTCTTTTGGCACGATATTCGCTCGATTGATCGGTTGTTTCGGGGTCGTAAGCATAGATCTAAGTATCATCTCCAGTTAATGCATTTCATGACACCCTGGTATTCGGAAAGCATCGTTTCACACACTTCAACGCGACGCCTTTTTTCCAAAAAATTCAATGTTTTCCGTACCAGTCGAGATTGGTCGCGCTTGAGGCCCAAAACATCCTTCAAAATGGTATTGGCTGAGCCTTTCGATATGCCAACTTCATCAGCAAGGTCTCTAGTTGTTAATCGAAGGTTTTTCAACACAAAATCTTTGATTTGTTGAACGTGAGCTTCGTCGGTTGAGGTTGATGGTCGCTCTGGACGCTCTTTGTCTTCGACACTCAACAAATTTCGACATCGCAAAAAACGAAAAACTACTTTTAGCAGCTCACAAAACGACACGTATCTCAACATTAATGAATATTTTGACATGAAATTTGACATAAATGTGACTGACAGTACTACCAACCTAAAAAAAAAAATAGTTCTCCAAACCCTTCGAAGCACAGTTTAAATTCAAATGTCACCTCTTTTGGACACAGTAGTATATGATAATTGCAAGCCTAAAAAGTTATGACCCGATTAAGACTATTTTTGGAATTCAGATCGTTTAGTTTTAAGGAAGCACCGTATATTATACACAGAGTTTCGAGTCATATGATGGCTTAAGGGGTCAGTAGGATAATCTTTTTTCAAAAAAAAAGTTTTTTTTTGCATTTTTTGTTCCCTTATACCCTTAGAATTAATGTAGAAACCCACTTTACCATTGGAAGGTAGAAAGAAAAGAAAAAAAGGAGGGAAAATTCCAAAAATAATAATACCGCTCCACGTTCGGAGCGCTCGGAGTGTACAACTCAACTTTAAACACTTTTTTAAACTGGCGGACATGATTCCGGTCGAATTACTCAACCGATTTGCTTAATTTTTGTTTTAATGTTCACAAAACACCAGGCTACCATACCCATATTTTCATGATTATAATAGGGACGATAACCATTCACGCACTTTTTAAGAATAAATTGGGTTTTTGTGTTTCAGATGATCCAAACATTATAAAACGTGTCCGCCTGTGAAAACATGCGTCCCATTCACCCAGGCAGATATCATCAAAAAATTCCGAAAAAGTTTGTTTATACACTCCAGGATATACCTCATGATATGTCTATTGTAGAATAAAAATTTCTATGAAAACAAAATGTCAAAACAACAGGCTAGATTACCCTACTGACCCCTTAAAATTATCCGCTTAAGGAGGCACTATATGAAAGATATATGTACTTTTTGACAAAAAAAAAAAAAAATACATAAAAAAGAGCCGAGTTACTTCCTTTCGCATGTTTTGTTGTATTAGTTTTAGTGTTTGAGATATACATATGCTTACTAAACCTATTACGGGAAAGGACAGCGGCCAATTTTTAAAAAATTTCATGCCTTTTCTCCTCATACCTTTTACCAAATAAAGGTTTTGTATCTTTATTTGGCGCGTTGTGATTGCCTTTTATATGTTTTCGCTTAACGGCACTTATTTATTTAATGTTGTCTTTTCCTTCGAAATAGGCATTAGTCTCAGCGGTTACTTCCTCTAGTTTTTTAATTTCATAGTAGCGAACATTTGCAGGAGAACTGAGAAAAAAAGCTCAAAAACGATGAGGTTTAGTTCTATCTATCTTTCCAGTTGTTTTGTGCAACTTTTAATTTAATTTCTAGGTAACTCAAAACGGCCAAGTAGTATTGTTTTGCCGTTGACCTTGTGAGACGAATTAATATTTATCAAATAATATAATGAACAACTTAATTTTTGGCTGACTTTGAAGTGGTTTTTTTAAGTTTCGACTTATTTTTTGGAGCGCCATTCAAAAGCTTCGACGTCATATTCATAAACGCCTCGTCAGCAGTGACGATATATTTGATGAATGTACGATCCTAAGCTTAGTTTGTTATGAATCTCTCGATGGAATTTTTGCAAAAAATTCAGATATTCGATATACCTCTGCTATCTCTCTGATGCCCACATACCGATTTTCAAAAACTGTTTCCTTAAATCTTTTGGTGTTGAATCACGACTCGTATGAGACCAGTTTTCGATTACTTCAAGATGTTTTCTAAATGCTTTATGTCACTTAAACACATGGTTCCATGGAAACCGAAAAATTTCAAGCAAAGTCTTTGTTCTATTTTTTGTCAAATGTAAAAATCGCCATACAAACTTTTCGCGTCGTAAACAAACAGCTGCTAAAGACACGATACGGACACATAGGCATCCAACTTCACACGAACGTAAAAACAGGTTATACTAACTAGCAAAACTATTATTATCGATTTGGGTTGCGCGGGCAATTTATGGTATATGGACCATTTCGGATCCAATACGATCTTTAGTGTATATCCTTTGTTGCAATATTACTTTACGAAATCTTTTGACTATAAATGCCAACCAGTGACATTTTTCAATAGTTATGTTTATGCTTTGTTGCCATGTTGCAAAATGTCCTCCTTGACCTAAAATTATTACAATACGGAAATGGAAATGCAATTATACACCAACTTAAGGTAATTTATTAATTTAATTTGCATTTCTTGACTGCATGCAAATATTTGATTTTAATTAATAAGAACAAATTCGTCAATTAATTATGCAAACAACACCCACTAGTGCCATAAAATCGCATTATAAAACATTTACAACACAAATCGGCGCTTCCTACGTCGCCGCCTGTCTCGTGCGCCACGCCAGCGAGCAATCCAATTAAGTAAGCCAGCTATGATGTCACGTATCGTCGCTGGGTGAGACTTTTTTTAATGTAAATTCAAATGCCAATAACGAAAATTCAATATCGTTATTTATATGAGTATGTATTGGTACGAGTATGTGTTATTTATATATAAATATATTGTGGGTGGCTGGGAGTGAGATATTTTATAGTCAGCTATGTACATATCATCATCATTTGATGACTCCCTTCCCTCGTCGAATCATCTGTGCGCTGAGAAAAGCAAACAACATAAAAAGTGTCCAGGATTCCATGGTCGGTCGGGTCAACGCGCAGCATTCTATAAATTTATATATGAAATGTGTATGTATGTATGTATGTAAATCCGTCACCCTCCATCTGAAGCAGCTTTGGCAACATTCCCACCAGCTTTTCCTCCGCCAACCGTTATTTGCTATATTTACGGTATGTGCGTGTGTATGGGTGTGTGTGTGTGTGTATCTGTCTGTCCATTGTGTCTTCCACCCACCTGCTGTGGCGAAATTAATCGTCAACGGTAAACATTTAGAAAAATTATTGAAAACATGAAATCTTTATGCAAACAACGAACGCAATGAGCTAGAGCTCACAACACGCACATACACACACACACATACAGAGATATGCGGCTTGCTGTGGCGCAAGCGAGGAGTTGCTGCTCGGCTAAAGCGGATTTGTTTGTGTAGCGTCAAATTAAAAACACTTTGTTGACGGCCAGTTGGGGGTCTGCCCGATTCCAAGGATATGCCATACATACACACATACACACAAACATAAATACATACGGACGGACATACTTAGTTACAGTTATTGGTCGTGCGGGTGATGGATGGCGATTGTGTGTGCTTAGGTTGCGGAATGAGACATTATCGATGGAATATTGTGAATATATACATTTATCTATGTAAATATGTTTGTATGTACATATGTATTCAATTATCTATGTATATAAAGCGTTAATCGCAATGACTTTGGTTTTTTTTCTCAAATGTGTTGTAAGACATTTTTATTACAACAATATTGAGTCGTTTACAAGTTTAAAATGTGATAGAGTTGCCAGCATTTCCATTGTTTAGAATTAAAAGTATAAATATTAAATATTTGTGTAAAAATCTTTTAGAGTTTAAAGATTAAGATTACTATGTTTCTCAAAAAAAATTGTTTTACAGAAAAGGTAGGGCTGCCACCAGTGCCAATACCAAAAAATTAAAAAAACGCCAAATATTTATATAACTTAGCTTGAATAGGTTTCAAAAACGTTGTTGCAGCAAAATTTTGCTAAAAAATAGTTTTTCACATACATAAATCCGTTAGGGTTGCCAACGTTAACATTACTAAAGCTTTATATATACAAAATATTTATATACACCATAATTTGTTTTCGAAAATGAAGTTATAACTAAATATTCTTAAACCGATTATTGTCTTATAAAGTAGGGTTGCCAACACTATCAGCGAAAAAAAGAAAATTTGAATTAGAATTGCCCACTAGAAATCCGACCAAAAAAATTACACTAGATATGAAATTAAACTAAATTGAATTTCATATATGTATGTAGGTTCAAAAATTTAGTTTGATCCACATTTTCTTGAAAAAATCTGCTAAATATTTTTCAGGTGTGCCATTTCGTCCATTGAAAAAAATTATACAAGCACTCAATTTTTGAATGGGGCTTGTATGGGGTTAAGAGGTGAAAACAAAATTAAATTTTCATGAGAGGTTGTTCCTTATATACACCGGATAGGGTCACCTTTACCATTACATAAAATTATATCCCTATTAATATAGAAATTGGGATTAAAATTTTTCAACCAGTTTGTTAAGGGTGCCTTCATAATTACTGCAACGGTCTATAAGCCGGCTTTAACTCATCCATTCGTCTGTTTGTTTCCAATAAGTCAGTTAATATGAACTCAGACTACCCCAGTATTGCCCTGACGTACACCTACGTAACGTAATATAAACGTATATCTGAGCTCCATTTAATAGTTGACGGTTGGTTCATTTATCTTTTATCATACCTAATCGGTATCGGTTTCTTTTTTATTTTATAGCCGAGATTATAACAGCGCGCCAATCGTTCTACCTTTACACTGTTTGTCGCCAAGAGAAGATCCCAAGTGTAGTCAGGCCCTTCTTCACTATATCTTTCGCAACGTCGACTCATCAGATGTTATCATTGCCCACGCCTTAGCACCATATAGCAAGACGGATAATGAGTGTCTTATAGAGTTTGGTTTTTTTTTCGTCGAAATAGGACTCTACTACCCACTTGCCCACTGAGTTTCCGAAGTAGCACCTGTTGGCAAGAGTTATTCTGTATTGGATTTCACGGCTGACGTTATTGTTGGTGTTAATGCTGTTTCCAAGATAGACGATATTATCAACGACATCGAAGTTATGATTGTTTTTCAACAGTGATTTCCGAGTCAAATCACGAATGCGATAACTGTTTGTTTAATGGCAGGATTTATATCGTTTTGCCCTCGTTCACTACCAGACCCAGTTGCGTCACTTTCTTATCCAGTTTGGAGAAAGCAGAACTAACGACGCGGCTGTTCTGGTCATCATGTTATCATTGTCATCGGCGTTAAAATCGACGAAGAGGTGGTCTATGTCGATCTTTTTTTCACAGGTCTTTACCAAGATTAGACGCATGGTGAATATCTGGTAAATTTTTCATATTTCAGGCCTAAAGCCACACTGATAAGGTCCAACCAGTTTGTTAACGGTGGGCATTCATATTTCGCACAATACGCTCGATAAAACCTTATACGCGATGTGAGGAAGGCTTATCCCGCAGTAGTTGGCGCATGTGATCTCCCTTTTTGTGGTATAGTTTTAGAAGGAGTAAATTCTAAGAAAAATCTTTTAAAAAAATGTTATCACGCATTCGTTGATTTTAGATCTCTTTGTTTAGTCCTGTGAAAGCTTTGTTTTTTTTTTTTTTGGAAACGCAACAAATTTTGGTCTGCAGCACTTTTTTTTCATCTCTTCCATCATTATCTTCAGGTTTTTAAGAACTTTGCTCCAATAACCTTAGTTGAATAGAAGGGACTTCTGGTGAAGCAAAGAGCTTATAGAAATAACGAAATGAAATGAGCACTTCACGCCTAGAAGCGAATATTGCCCTGAAGAGGGTATATTCTAAAAGTCAGAAGGAAACGTGGAAGACCTTATGAAATTTTTATACAAATAATGAGCATGACAAGTTGCGCGATTTAGCCATCATTCGCCTGTCTGTCCGTCCGTCGCTTTATAAATCTGTATATACGGGAGCTAATCCCTCAATTTTTGAGATATTGATCTAAAATTTTGCATACGCCCTTTCTTGTAAAGAAGCTGCTCATTTGTCGGAACCACCGATATCCGACTGCGTATGGCTGCCATACAAAATGAATGATTGGAAGCAAGTTCTTTTAATAAGCTTTTGTTTTGTGAAGGGTTTGACAGCTGCTGTGCAACCGAAGTTAACAATTTCTCATGCTTGCAATAGTTTGGTTTCCATGACCCATACTAAAAATAGTTAACGGGTTCATAAAAAGGAATATATTTTAGTCCCGGCCGAACGCAGCTCTACTTCGACATTAAAAAGTATATAAAAATTTACTGAGACATAATGCAGTCATCAAAAAAAATTTAAAATATGTAGCCCATCACATTATTTTCATCTACTGAAATCATTTGCCATCCCTGCGCGCCCCCACTAACCCTTGCCAGCCCGCGTTAAATAAGCGTGCAAATATCAAAACAGATGCTTTCATAAAACATAAAACAACCGGCAGCCTGTGACTAATGATGTGGCAACAAGCCTTTTTATGCGCTAGCTAGAGCAACAACAAACAAGCAAGCATTAATAAATTTGTCATGAAGATAATGTAAAAGTCAAGTCATAACTGGTGCAATCAAATTGCATCCTTTTTAACATAAAACAAACATTTTCCACTGCCAACACACACACACACACACACATACGAACAAGTTGGCACACAAGTGGCCCTACAACAATGACAAATTGTCTAATTCACTTAGTGTCGAAGAAATGGAGTGAATTTTTTAACAATGAAAATCATATGTCATCATTATTAACACCAAAATGATTTCATTTTATGCTACAATGCGCACATATGCCAGCAATGCCGCGCGCTCAATCCCCCACCGTGTGCGTGTGTTTGTGTGTGTGGCACGAGCAGGAATGGACGAAAGGGACGGGCGGAAGTGCGTTAAGCGGATAATTTCCAAATAATATCATAATCATAAGCGCGCGACAAGCTGTGTGATTTTTCAACCACCAACCATAGCAACAACAACAACAACAATAACTGTGGAGCAACCCTTAACCCGTGCCGAGCGAAGTCAACCTGCCGCTTGCGTCTGAAATTTCGCACTTGACGCAAATGTCACTTTTATTTAGACAAAATAAGGCAACAAGCACAACAAAAACAACATCACTAGAAAACAACGCAGCACAATAACAGCAAAACAAATGTCAAATTCTTGTTGATTTTATGCCGAGTTTCCTTTTAATTGTAGTTGTTGTAATTGTTATTTTCATTGTCTTGCCTACCTTTGCCGTTCATAAATCCCAGCGCATATTATTGAAATAATGAAATTTTAAAATTCCACATTCACACCAGCAACAACAACCACAACAGCAGCTAGCAGGAGCGCAACAATAATTTAATTTGATGAGTTGCTCAGCTGCCAGTCGCCCTTTGTGTGCCTCAACATGCCGGTTGACAATATTTAGACGCTGTAATGGTGTTTTATGATTGTATCCAACCAGCTAGTTGTTGTTGTGTTTGTTATATTTATACCCCACAGCATATACCATATGTTGCACAGGGTTTCACTGCTTAGGGTTTGTTCTTTGAAGGTTTGCTTAAAATATAGAAGGAATCGAAGTAGTTCTAGATTTATATTTTCGAAAGACTCTAAAATGTAGACACGACTTTTTTGAGATGAGATTCTTTGTTTTTTATCCGGGTTAGTTTCATCTGGTAGGTCAATAAGCCACCCATAGACCAGTTTTGGTTTCTGCGATACCAAAATGGTGTTCAGTTACTAAGTCCATTAAGAGTAATCATCCTTTAGGAATTTTGACAGACTCTGAGACCTCAATATCGGTACCTCTTCCAATGTTTCATACTGTGGTGACCCCATATGCTTACAGCTTAGTCTTGCCAATGCTTGACAAGTGCACAAGAGATGGTGCATAGTTTCCCTAGTGCCTTGCTCTAGACATTTCCTGCAGTTTTCTTGATCTGTCAGCCCCAGCATGCGGGCGCGTGTCTCCAGCAGACTGCGACCAACTAGTAATCCGATCATGTTCCCACAGTCTTATCTATCGGGTGCCAATAAGAGTTTTATGTACTTCCAATCTACCGTTTTACACATAACATTTGCTGTTTTGCACCCAGGTAGCTCGTTCCATCAGGTTTTGGTTTCCTTTACCATGCTTCTGTCGAGATCAACATATACATAGATAATGCAATGGTTTCCCAGTGTTCATTACGTTTTCGGATGTTAGCCGCACACCATTGTTGGCAATCTCGTCCACTATTTCATTGCCTCGATCCCTTTGTGGCCTGGCAACCAGTGGAAGTGAAGTTGCTTGCTTCTGGCAACACTTTCCACTGTTGTTTTACTTCCCAAGACACTTCTGGATATGCGATGCGATATTACTGCTTTGATTGGTGATTGGCTGTCTACGTAGACAGCCTGCAGGTTCATTAGAGGCCAGCGCCTCAGCTTGAAACATATTTACTGCAGTGGTCCAGCAACTTAAAAGGCTATCTTATTACCAACTCTGGACAGTACTATATTCCCGCACCAACTGTTTTCCAAAGTATAACGCTGGGGTAGTCAGAGGCATGAAAAAATCAGTATTTTTTTTTTGCTACTAAATCATGTTATTTTACAAGAGCAGTAATATTGCATTATTATAGGATGAGTTGACTTACAGTCACGAAAATATCAAAAAAATATAAAAATTAATTTCCGAAGTTATAGTTGTTTGTGTTGACCCTGTTCCAAAAAAAGGTACTTGCGGTGACAAGCATAAGTCCTTCAAGATTCATCTAAAAACAAACGGACAAAAAACTTTGTTTCATAAATAGATAATCTCGGGCCTGAGCGAAAGATTTTATTCCCTCAGAAATTTTTTTTGTTAATTTTTGTGAAAAAATCAACAGTGAATTGGTCGTAAAAAATCGAAATTTTCGAAAAAATAATAATCCTTCATGTATAAATTTCATTAAAATCTGCTGAACGATTTTCGAGTTACAGTTGTCACCGATTCAAAAAACATAGTTTTGAGAAAAACGCGTTTAAAGTTTCACACTAGCGCTTTGAAGTGCCTGAGCTCTCTTTCTTTTTTCTCGAATAACTCAAAAACTAATTGTCGGATTAGGGAATATTTTTAAGATATTACACTTAACGAAAATGCAAACAAAGAAAATATTTTTTGAAAATTCTAACTACCCCTAACCCCTTAAGGGATTGTATCCCTTGCAAGTCAGAAATAAATAAATAAAATATGTATGTATTTCAATAATTGGCGATAAACTTTTAAAATTTTCGGATCCCCTGGAAGCCGTAGCCGATCTTCACAAAAAACGTTTGAAGATGGTGTCTGACGATGAGAAGACTTATCTGCTTAAATTTATTCAAATCCTTACACCAAAAGACAAGAGATTTACTAGTCAGATTTTTAATTTTTGAAAAATGGCGGCTTCTCAATAAAATTTTTTTTAATAAAAATTTTCTCAATAAATTTTTTTTATGAAAATTTTTTCAAGAAAATGTTTTTTATGAAATATTTTTCTTTTGTGAAAAAAAAAAATTAATTTAATTTTTTTGTGAAAATATCAGTTATTTTTGCAAAAAAGTTGTTGTTTGTTTTAAGGAAAAAATTATTTTTTTTAAATTGGTTTTTTTTTTTTTGTTTTTTTGTAAAAAAAAAAATCAGTTTTCTTCGGTCTTCATCTCAAAAATATATCAAAAAACGTTGTGTGAAAATTTCAAGTCGATCGGTTGGTTTGGGAAAAATTTTCTTCGCCGATTGAGAAAACAAGCAAATAATTTTAATAATGAATCTCACAAAGGAAAAAAATAATATTTTTTTTTAATTTAAAAAAAAATTTAAAACCTTAACATTTGATGCTGCCCGAACACATCACCACCTTAGTTTTCCAATTATTGGCTACACTCCACAACTTTTTTCCTAAGCTTCAGTCTTCTTATATTTTTTGCCACTTCCAGCTTTCCTTGTCATAAAATGAAGCAATTGGAAAATTATACACTTGTGCGCCGAAAAGTATGCACTTAATAACCGACAGTCGGCTGACTATGCTGGCGTACGCCCCCTTTTGCACAAAGCAAATAATTTTGCATATTAATGCTAAGCGACGGCGCAACGAACACATACACATACAAATACTTTCTGTTCCACAACATACAAATTCATAGAAACTCTGCTTTAGCTGGCAATAATTTCGAGTCCATCGGGGGTTGTTAATTTTTAAAAATGCGCACATTTCATCTCTCTGACTGTTGTTTTTGTTGCTTTCGCTGCCTATCATATGCGCTTATTTTATTAGTGTACCACGGAGTTTATTCAATTTTAATATGAAATCTAGCTTCAGGCGCATAATGCTTTTGTCGGCTTACCGTCATCACTTTGATGGCCTCGTGTGTTTTGTGACACTATGCTTCTGCCATTTGTGTGTGTTAATTCCCAAATGCGCACTTGTTTAACGCTTTCAACACGCTTAAGCTCTTCTCATAATAAATTCATCATCAAATTGAATTTTCATAATGCTTCCAGTGTATGTATATCTGTGTGTGTGTGTTTGTTTGCGAGACTGTGTGTTTGTAGCATACTTTAAGGCGTGTCGACCAGCTGTGCGGGTTCCGTTTATGTTGTACAATGTTTGGGGTCTGTTTCTTATTGTTTAGTACGGCGGATTTTATGGAGATTTGTTGAGAACTTTGAAAAAAGAAATTAACAAAATCATAAGAAGTTGTTATTTACTCCGAAAGTTCTTTTAAAGTGGTATGATAAACAGAATTTCATTTTCATTGTCGAAGTTAACATTTCCTTTTTTTTCTTCACTTTGGAATTACTCTGAGATATGTGTCTTACTGACAAAAATAGTTTTATTAGAAAAAAAATTACTTCTGACTAAGAATCCCTGTCCTTTACGCTTGAAAGTCGTTAAACATTAGCTACAAACGTTTATTAAGGGAAATGAGTAGGGTTTGTGGTCCTAATGCTAATCGTTTTTCCTGGTTATAGTCAAAACGCAACTCTTTTTTCCGCACAAATTGTCATGGGTTAATTCGTTTAGTAGATCAGGACTCGTATGCATATTGTATTTCCGTCTTCCTCCGCCCTTATTCTCATAAATTGTAACTGGTCAAATCGTTAACAATATCACGAGCTGCATACATTCCACCTTCCTCGGTCCTTCTGGGAAAAGTATCGCTCATGCACCCGTTCTCACGGATATTGTTTTTCTTTAAACCCCTCTTTTGAGATCTGCTTTCATTTGTGTGCTAGACGATTATCACGTCACTTCCGAGCGAGAAACCAACATTCTTGCTGTGACCGTTTTGTGTTTTGTTCCTAAAAATGAGTCATTTGTGTTTTTCAGTACCACTTGATGTTCTTTCGATTTAAACAGAGTCAAATGAGCTATGGTGTGAGCACACCTGCTCTAAGATACAGCTTCTGGACACTTAACTGTTAACTATAGATGGTTAAGTTCTGGTGTGTCTTTTTTCGTGATTCTGTCGTTTCATGTTTTAGTACGACAAAAGCTCTCAATTGGAGAAGATATGTATATTTCACTTTGCTTCTCATCTGCTCTAGGTTTCCTTTTTCCTATACATTGGTTTCTCATCCAGAAATATAGTATATTGTGATAGCTGGTATAGTGACTAGTCCATCTTTCTTCATCTCTTAATTTTGCAATAACTTTGACGAATTTTTGACAATATTTTCCGTTCCCATTTGGGATCTTATACAAAAGCTCACTCTCTACGCTGCTTACTTCTGGCAATTGTGCAAAAAATAGGTTATAGACAATTTATTCAGAACAAGCTGATTTTGGTTGTATTACATACCAAACGAATCCTTAATAATCTGAAATTAAAAAACATTCTTCCAACAATTAAAAAGATCCAAAAATTTCATTCAACAAAATTGCTTGACACAAGATCTTACGGGAGTACCAATCCGCCCCCATTCTACCGCAAGCGGTTGTAGGATGCCTCTTCTTACTAGCTCATCAGCTTCACAATTCTCCTGTGACCATCTCTCATACTAGTCTTATTACAAAGTATCGCCGCTCTGCTGTCTTAGTGGAAGGTCACTTCTCTGAAGGAGTCTGCACTCCGGAGCAGTAAATTTACTGCTATCTTAATGGCTGCAATTTCGGTTTAGAAGACACTACAATAGTCAGGAAGTCTGAAACTTGAGTTGATAGAGTGCTCCTGACGGTAGGCACCTTCCCCAACCTTCCTCCCAAAGCTTTGACCCATACAAGTAGAAGTTCACTGCCCCATCCTACTACTCGGTAGAGTCGCCTGAAGTAGAAATTCCTACTGGGATATCGGTAATACTGCACTTCGCCAACGGCGGTTTCGTCGAACCAGGAGCAGCACTTTCAGCCGGGTCTCGACATCCCTTCACTTTTATTCGTCACCTTTTCACCAAAGTTTGTCTTCTTTGTGTCCGTGCATAAGGGTTCGCCACTCAGAGCCGTTATACGTCCCTCGGATGGTTGTCTCTGTAGCGAGGCTAAGGCGAGGATTGACGTTCAGAGTCGACCACGGGAACATACTCTGAGGGTTTTAACGGGACGCGGGCGGTTGCGATATTAATACGTCAGCCATTTCTGATGAGTGTCACCACATTATATTCAGGTTACTGAATAGCGCAACCACCAGCTCAGGGTTCTACCAAAATTCTAAAGAGCTAATCCTTCTCATAATCCGGTTCCACAGCTACAGTCGTCAGGAGTTGAAAGGCCGTACAGGCCGCAGGTCATTTAGCGTTACACAGGATGTACCAACTTGGAGGCGACCTGTACTACATCCTCTTGGAGACCCTATAAATAATATAAATTTGTTATGTATATACACCAATAAGACCCCCAAAACCAAAAATGATTTTCTCCGCCAAAGTTGTACAATTAATCCATCTTCCATACACCATTGGTAACTCTAATCCCTTCCTTCCAATTCATCACCCACTAATGCAGTAATTTTATTTATTACTTCACAAAGCAATTGCAATTAAAAGCTTAGCACAGCAGCATTCAAATCGTGAAGGTAATCTACCACACTCACAAACACACTCACACATACACACTCGCAATTACAAAAAGGCCATACAAAAGAGCGTCATCAGCAGTCTGCATACACCCACACCACCGACACCAATATCATCAGCATCACCGTCACCATCTCCTTACCTCCTGGCGGGCATTATAAATGAATAAATAAAATTTCAGTAAATTCCAAATGAGCAAAACACATTTCATAAGCCATTCAAAAGCGAGAAATTCAACGCATTAAAATTGCTGGCCAAAGCCAAAGTGCCAGCAGCCAACAGCCAGCAACACGCTGCTTTATTGTTGTTGTTTACAACCCCAAATAGCCGCAGGTTCATTTGACTCGCTGGCTGGATAGTATGGAAATGCGTATTTACATATACATATGTGTGTGCTTGTAAGTGTGTGTTCGTATGGAATTATAATATTTCAATACAATTTGATAATTTTAAAAGCTAACGGTAAAAGGGTAAACGTTGGCCCAAACAAATTACTCACACGATGTAGTAAAAGAAATAACACAAAAGAAAACAACTACCATGTGTTTGTGCGTGTGTATGTGCTGCTTAAGCCCTGTCGCCTGTGTGTATGCAACAGAAACCCTGTGGGTGGTTATTTAGAGCCGCAAAACGGCGGAAGCGGATATATGCGCGAAAGGTTAATGTCGTTTGATATCAACGATAGCAACAGCAATAACAAAAATGTTGATAACAACAACAATCAGTATAGTAACAACAACTACAGTCAGCTTTAGCACCCACACCATACCTCCTTTGCAACAATCCGTATAGCAAATTACAAGAAAAAACTCCAAATCCTTCGATTGACGTAAGGGTTGCTCCTGATATACACACACACATACACATAAAGTTTATATGTCTCTATGTATTTGCAGCTCATAGCTACACCACCGCTGTGAGGGTAATAATGTCGCTTGTCTAGCGTTTTATGAAAATTTCAAAATTGATGGATTTGCATTGACAAATTATCCTCAGACTCCTGCCGACGCTTTATGTGCCCTCCACTGGCATTTCTCTTCTTTTCGTGTTTTGTTTTTTTGCTTTTTTTTGTTCTTTCCATTCATGATTTGCTCAGCATTTTTGTTTCTTTGTTTTTATTGTTTTTTCTTTTTGTGGGCGTTATTTCAGTGGGTGTTACTTTTGAATAAAAATTATTCGGTTTACAGTTTTACTTATCCGCCAGTCGGTTAAGTTTGGATAAGGTCATCATCAGCTTTTCAAAATGATGGCATGATCCCACATTTTCATCGAATCTGACAGAGGATAGCCATAAAAACGTAGTTGTATTGATTCGAACCTTATGAAGGAACGTTTTTAGGTTAGGTCGAATTGCAATACAACCCAATGAGTTCATAAGGCCATCCCGTTCTATCTGTTACGAAAAAATTTCTTGTCATTATGAATTCAGCTATTTACTGAGATGAAAGTGGGCACACCTCAAAAATACTTATAGTATGAAATTTTCAGAAGTTTTCTTTGTTTTTAAAGGGTTCAAGAAAGTTTTAAATAGTCATAAGGACTATGACTTCAAGGCCTTTTAAGAAGTCCTTGCTCCAAAATCATTTCCATTTTTAAAACGTCTTGTCGATGCCGACCTTCAGCACAGCAGCACAGACCTTTAGATTTCTTCACAACATTCTGCTTACAGTACTCAGAAAAAATTTGGACCTCGGTAAGAGGTCGTTCTAGATAAACATTTGAGCACCACCAATCTATTCTTCATTTTACTGTACTTTCACCGAACTGGGAACAAATTCTTAGTTTTCTAACTGTACTACTGGAAGAACAAACTTCAGAGACTTTCCTGACTAATCAGAGCAGTTTATACTTATTACTTTATATTAATCTGGAATTAACTCTGGTAATGTCCGTGCCAAGTTACAGTCGCAGGCAGGTATCAAATCCACAGAAACCGCCCGATAATCTCTTAAGGGGTCACTCTAGGTAGATGAGAAAAAGTCACATATCTATATATGGCATATATAAATAGACCCTTGATTCTGTGCCTTTGGAACCTGGCTGGTATCGCATTCTAATTTTTGTGAAAAAATGCTACTGGAAGAAATAGTTCCAGAGACTTTCCTCACTAATCCGAGCTAATGAGAACTATAAAAATATAAATATATAGTCTATATTTACTACTTTATATCAATCTGGAATTAACTCTGGCAAGGGGTGCCAGGTCACAGCGGAATCGCAGGCAACCCTATCAGCAAGATGGGAACGAATCGGTGATCCGGGCTACCATCTGTTCAAGCACTGTCACAATCTCCTTTTGATATAAGACCGATCGCAAGCAATCCAGTAAGCTTTTTATTCTACGTAAAGACATGGTTATGCGGTTCTAACTTGCCATTGCCCTACCTAGCGCCAGCTGCAGAAACTATATGAAAGAAGACGATTTAAAAATATCTCAATGTCTTCCTTTTTGATTGTCCCGCGTTTGCGCTCAAACACTGAAAGTTCACAACTTCATATATGACATCCCGAATTGCAGTAGTTTTATTTTTATAGCATCACTAAGGACTGCATATAATTGTCCAAGTGTGATCTTTGGATCAGCCGTCAAACCTAACTTACTCTAACTCTGATTAAACTATTTTTACGGTTCCCCTCCGACCGAAGGTTTTATTGTCTTTCTACCGAGTAAGAAATTATACTCAATCAAATTTTATGCTATGTGGGTTCCGAGTTTACAGTTTTCTTTCTTTTTTCATGAGTAAACACCGGTTGCAGAGACTTTTCTCATTGACAGATTAGCTTGGACTCCAAATGACTTTGTTTAGGGTATCCATAAAAAATTTGTCTAGCTTTATATGACATACTCTATAGCTTTTGAGGCATATGAGAAATCATACGAAGTAAGAAATACTTCAAAAAGTAGAGTACTGCTAAACATAGATGTATATGAAACATTTGTTTTTTTTGGTATAGAAAACTATTTACAAATATATAATTCATCTTATCTAGGGCACCTTATCAAGGAAGAATATGCAACATTACTACTTCCTACTTGTTCTTTGTGTTTCATCCTTTCAATATTTGGCCCAGCTTCTTTTCTCTTTTCGCGCTTCAGCAACCAACTTTGAACAATTTATTTGTTTACAAAAAGCGCTTATGAAAATATTTTCAAATCACTTGTTATTTTTTTATTATTTATATTTACTTTATCCTTCGTTTTCTCTTTACCCTTCGTTCGTTCGTTGGGTTTTTGTGAGCATTTTTAATATGCGACCTTTTGCCTAAGGACCCTCGAGCATATTTTTATTTACTTAAGTATATTAAAGAGCACTCAACCGGCGCGTAGTGAAGGCGCTTAAGGGCGGTGGGAGAGTCAATGGATTAGTATTTATTTTTGTATGCATGTATATGTGCCTTATGGACAAGTGCTTCCGAGAGGCTGTATAAAAATGGAGAAAGGGATAAGTGTGAAGTACAAGTGTTAATATTGAATTTATTCACACTGGTTTATGGTTTGGAGTGTGAGAAAGTGCGATTGAATTCTTCAAATATTTGTCTGTAGTTCATAAAAGTTGAAGTTAAAAATTTAAAATATTTTTATGGAATCTATGTATGATATGTATATATGTTTTTTCTCCTTCTGACCTAAACCTTCGAGCTTCTGATCTTTAATGAATTTTATTTCTATTTCCGCTGTTTCTCCTGCTTGTCTAAAATATGTTATCTGAGGTGTTTTTGCTTTGATCTGGCAAAAGCGAGATATTCTCTATCTCGTCTTCTTGCTAACAGTTGATGAAGCTGCCAGCCGGATAGTTCTACTATTTGAGTCCCGTTCGGACAGTCTCCAATTGGAACTCCTACAACCACTGAAAGAAGAGAAGAGTTCCCTTGACCTCTTACCAAAACAAAAAAAAAAAACAAATCTTGCGTCTGCACAGCAGGTCTTTCGAACTGGAGGCGTTGGGAAGTTTCCGACTTGTTGCTTCGGCGACCTGGTAATCAAAGTATTCCGGTATGAAATTAAAGTGTGCGAGGATTTCAGAGTGCTCAGGTTGCATTCATCTAAGTACCCAGATCTTTGAATTTCTGGGCAGCTTTTGCGGCAGTTATATCCACGGGTGATATATGCAGCATTCAGCAGCATAGTTGGTATGGTAGGTAGTGCACCATATATGCTGATGAGACAAGCCCATTAAACACTCGCCAATTTTTTCTCGGGTGAATCCATTTCCGGCGCCTTCCAACAAACAGATTACGTAGAATTTTACTTTGGCTTTCTCCCGAAAAGCTCTCAAAGCCCTTGTGATAATTGCAGATTTGTTTCCCGCAGCTGAGTCTTAAATTTCTAAGGACTTCAATATTTGAACGCAAAAGTTCTCTGTTGATTGGAAGAGAGATTTCTGTCACGAACTTTGTACAGCTCGCTTGGATCAATTCTTCGCAAGAAAAATATTTACAGTTTGGAGAAGAGTTGGATGGTGATAGCAAATGATCCCAGTTCAATATAGTTCATGCCGCTAATCCCATGAGTTTCTCGGTTATAGCCAAGTTAACGCTAACGCTCAAGTCGTTTTTTTTTCGCTATTTGACGCCAATTCGAGATATTAAGTGAAGCCAGATCTTTCTCCACCTGATCTCTGCAACGAAACGAAGGTCAAAGCTGGCGAGTTTGCTTCCATCTGGACAACATGTCCTAGCCAGCACAGCCGTTGTCTCTTGATTCGCTGAGCTACACATGTCGATGTCCTCGTATATCTCCTACAGCTCATCGCTCCGTCGACAGCGGTATTCGCCGTTCTTCCGCAGAACCTTTCTCTCGCAAACTCGTAACGCCGACTCATCAGATGTTGTCATCGTCCATGACTCCGCATTATATAGCAAGACGGGAATGATGAGGGACTTGTAGAGTTTGGTCTTTGCTAGTCGAAAGAGGATTTTAGTTCTCTTTCTGCCTTTTGCCAGTATCAATTTCACTGGTATAGTTCCTAGAGGGTTCAACTTTACAGTGGTTGTCTTTCGAGACTTAAACTTAACTCTAAAAGTTTTTTTGACGAATTAATGAGTCTGCAGTTAAATGGTTGCCTCGAAGACATTTATTCTGTAAACTATAGGGATCTCTCGGTCTGGTTTCCTCTACTGAACCTTAATTTCCCGAAAGCCAAATCATTATTAGTTGTGGAAACTTATCACAACTATGTTCTCAAGAAATTATCTTCAATATTACACTATAAACGTTCTCTGTTATTGAGGAAAGGCCAAGTCCTAGGAACTCTTTTTAGACTGTATTGTTTGAATTCTCTATTTCTCGAAAAAGCTACCAGAACACTGTCTATGTAAAACTACATCGCTGAAGTTAGCCTGCATTGCGGTATTAGAAACTGTCGCTAGTTCAATAGATCTATTCTACTCCTACAGCATAAGACTCCGGTTAGGTGAACCGAGTTAAAACTTTTTCGGAGCTTTTAAAACCCTTAATCCTGAAATAAGTGCTGAGCAATTGATATCGAAAGCCAATATTAATTTTATTCGATTTTTAAGCCAACAATCAACTGTAACAAATCGACTGCGAACACAATGGTAATAAGTCAAACCCGAGGAATGCGAGTCGAAAAGTTCACATTTAAACGAACATGCCTAATGGTGATGAATAATGTTTATAACGATTACGAGCCCAATTCATCAAGCGTAGGCACCACCCAAACCAAAAACGAAGCCAACAACAATAAGAAAACAAATGCCGCTATAAATGTACATACATATTTACTTATAAGTGCAATATTTAGTGGCATGGAATTTAAATTCGAATGGAGCACATTATGAATGCCGAAAAAATACGCATTCATGACTCGTAAACGAATACAAAGTACGCATCATCAAGCAATGATGAGCCAGCGCCACCAAGTACACGGTAAGGTGATGAATGAGCGTCGGGTGCGAAAGTTTGAGGAAGGAGCGCCTGCCACCCTCGCTGGAAGACAGTAATAGCTATGTTTTGTAAGATAATTTCGCAGACAAGATGCGGCTGTCAGAAAGTTTTGACTTTTACGCGTAACGGTGCATTTGTTTGCCACCGTTATCATAACGGCACTTGATACACGTCTGAAGCACGCCATCCAACCACCACCACCCCCAAGCAGAGCGAAATTTTTGGTGTATAAGTGCGCTATATTCAAATATGCGCGTTGTTGTTGTTTCAAATGCTGTTGTTTTTGTTATTTCTGTTGCTATAAAAATGGCATCCATAATTCAAGACTTTACACCGTAGACAAGTGCGTTTGGATGTGACTAGCAAGCCGGTTTGTTGCGAGTCCTGGCATGAATTATGAATGTCAGTTTTTCTTCGAAGCATTTCATTTTGCTCCTTCTCTTTCCTCTTCTTCTATATTAAGGGCGCCAACATTTTTGTTGCTTGCTTTTGGTTTTCCTTGACACCATACTTCAGCGCCCAGCGTATACCAGTTGTACCGAGTACATGCAACAAGCCACCAAAACCGCCATCATCTTTAGTGCTTTTGTTGTAGTAAGACGCCTACCACTCTCTTTGAAACTCATGTTCTTCTACTCAGTAAGCACCCTTATTTTTCTTCTTTTTTCTTCTTGCTCTTCGTCTTTGTTCCATGCATTTTCATTAGCTTTAATTTGCTGGAAATATTTGACGCTTTTTTTCTTCGCAGTTTAGCATGCCGCACGCCACCAGAAGTGGCAAGTAGCCCGCATCGCTACACCGCTCTGTGTCGGTATCCCTGAAGGCGGCAGGCTCAAAATAGCTATGCAAAGCAACAAAGGCGGTCAGCTTCAAATTCTTTTCTTGCTCGAGGGGAGCTGTTTTATTTAGCTAATTTTTTCCACTACGCTTTGGCACCCCTATACGGCGGCTTTTCAAATAGTTTGTTTTGAGGTTAGGTCGTGGCGAAATTTAGACATTTTTTGCTTGTATACTTTTTCTTTATTTTTTCACTTTGCAGGACAGTCAAGAAGGAAGTATCGAGTTTTTTCCACCTCATCTTCTTCCATACAGCTTCTGCAGATGGCGTCTGGTAGGTTTCCCAGTCTTACTGTGTATATGCGAATGGGGCAATGACCTGTTAAAAGCCCCAAACTAGGGAGAGCCTAGCCTTACTGAGGGCAAATTGATCACTGGATCTCTGGCGATCGATCTTGGGCCAAAAAGGCTTTTGCGACAACGCATGTACCGATGGTGGCCCAGCGCTGGCCAAGCTTTCGCGGTGCACAGATGTCTAGTAGTAAAACACAATAGCATACCGGAGCACTTACCCACAAAAATTCTGCCGATAGTGGTTCTGGTGTGCCTTTTCTTACAAGCTCATCAGCTTTGCAATTTCCTGCGATTTCGCTGTGGCCTGACACCCATAACATTCTTATCACAACGGCACTAAGTCTGAAGCTGGAATTGATAGAGATCCTCTGACAGTAAACCCCTTTACAAACTTTCCCCCAACACCTCCCTCGCCGGTATAGAAGCAGAAATAGAGCCGCCAAAGTTCGATTTGGCGACTCCATGATCCAAGTGATACGGTATGAAGTCAAAAAGAGTGAGGATTTACCAGTGTTCAGACTCGTGTACTTTTAGAAACACAGAGTCTCTGAGTCTGGTAGCAACTTTCGCAGCCATACTCATCTTCCGACGATGTCTACAGGTAATATATGCAAAATTGGCTTGACTATGGTTTAGTAGAGCTAGAGGACTACTTTCGGTGAGAGACCTCATCTTTAGCCTATGGCTCCTCTACAGCAGTACAATGCAATCAATCTTGCTCTCACTTCCATATTCGGCTTCCATGAAAGCTTACTATCCAGAATGAGCCTTAGATATTTAAGTGCGTTCGCCGTTTGTAGACGGATGTCTCTCGTTTGCGGCATCTTTACAACCGGATTCTTTTAAAGACTCTTTTTACTAAATGAAACAATCTCGGTTTTATTGGGTTGATGGTGAGAACTCCACCTTTTGGGAAACGGTGGGCTTAACCAAATCGTTTTGGTCTTCATGAGAAAATTTTGTCCTTTGTTGTTGGTTTTGGGATAAGTCTGAGAGCATATTGTAATGTTATGTTTTACTTTACGTTCTTATCTTTTCATCCGGTCTCATGTTAGGACAGTTCAAATAATGACTTCACCGTTTTTGTTGACAAAAGTCGAAGTAAGCGTCATGTGTAATGAAATCTCATTGCAACTAGTTTTTTTTGGATTAAAATCATGAGTCATTTACTTAGAATCTATATTTTCATCATTAAAAAGTTTTTTCAAGAAGAAAATGGGAGCTCTGTTTTCTAAAACACCTGATCTAATAGCAGCTACTTTGTACTTCTGTTTTTTTTTTTTTTTTTGGTATGCACAATAAACTTTTTTTCTCCTATTACCCCCAACATTCGTGTTGTCTGCTGCTTTCTTCACAGTAAAATGCAGACACCCACATTTGCTCCATCCCTTTTTAGCCGCTAAAGTTCCTCAAATACTCTCCTCTGCTTGTTGTCTGTCTTCCTACCGATTTTTTCGTTTCCTTCGCAAGTTACACGTTCCGCTGTTTGCCTTGTAAGCCCAAGTCCTCGCCCACTTATGCTTATGAGCACTGAAGTTTGCGCAAAAGTGTCTGTAGCGTAGATGATTTGTGTGATTTGCCCAGTCATTATTAGCTTTTCAAGTCGGCGAAGCTTTCTTGTACATTCCGCTTTGAGGGTAATTTAAATATTGTAATTTGAAGTAGATTAATTGTGAGTGTGCAAATTAAAGGTAATTACTAAAGTAATGAAGGTACTACCGAAAAAAACGACGAGCCTGAATTTAGTATGTGCAGAGAAGGAGACTAATTTTTCAGGGGAGTATAATGCTTTTATGTCTGGTATTTATTTTTGTATTAAGTCGGGATAATGAAAAAAACATTGCTGACGCTGTTCCTGCTATTTACCATCTTTATTATATTTTAATTCTCGATTTACAGCAATTTTTAACATTCACTGACTGATTTTGTCCTTAAGAATTTCAAGAATCCACAGTTCGTTGCTGAACTGGCTTAAAACCAACAATGGTTAAACTATGGCGACCCTAAAGGCCGTTGTTGGATGCAAGCAAACAATATTCCAACTGTAGGTTGTTTAGTATTCGACTCTACTTCAGTCTATTGCAGAGTCGCGTTGTCAAGGGACGAAGTTCTCGAGTTTGAATTCACAACAGTTACTATCTATTGTAGAACATAATGAAGTATTATTTCTATATAACGTCTTGCGGTACTAATACATAAAGAAAAAATAGTATTTTTCGTAAGTTTTTTTGAAGAGGTTTTTTTAATAATGAGTAACAATAATCTACATTTACTGAATTTAATGCATTTTAATAAACGGTGATTTATTTTAAAATTTTTTCCATTCCCTCGATTCCGTAGCGATCTCCAGGAGGATCTCCGCAAAAAAGTGGCTGGTCTTTAAAATTTTTCTGCTTAAACAAAAAATGTTTATTATAGATGAATAAGGCAACGATGGTAGGATTTTCGAAATTTTGATTTTTTGAAAATAGCGGCTTTATTCTTGCGATTGCTACTTGATAAATATACCTAAGAATCGTGCGAAATTTCAAGCCTGACGGTCGAGTCGTCGAAGCAATTCTCCTCACCGACTCTAAACAGCGTTTCAATAAAGACGCCTTTACATTTTTGGGAGCTGATTATTCTTTTTCTTTATTGGCGTAGACACCGCTTACGTGGATATATAAGGTGTTTTCCAAAGTAAACAGGATTAAAAAAAAAAAAAAAACAAATAATTTTTTCGGCAAAGTCAATTTGATTTATTCCAAATAGTCTTCTTCTGCTTCAATACAGCTTTTTGCACGGTCCAAAAGCATGTCGAACGAGTGCTTTAGCTCGTTAGCCAGTATGACGATACAAGTCTTTTGAATGGCCTCTATGTCTGCATAACGCTTTCCTTTCATGTTCAAATGCATTTTTCCGAAAAGAAAGAAGTCGCACGGTGCCATATCAGGTGAATACGGGGAGTGGGTAATGGTTAAAATGTGATTTTTGGTCAAATAATCGGTTAATGATGTCCCTCGAATGTTGGATTCTGAGAAATTTTTGGTCGTCGGTCTATTTGTGTAAAACAAACCGTGCACACACCTTTCGTAAGAAAAAATGTTAAGTTAACATGCGATAAATCGATGTTTTGGAGATGCTCAATTCCATTTCCATGAATTTTAATGATGATTTCGGCTGATTTTTGATGAATTCACGCACAGTTTCGATGGAATTTCCGGTGATCACGGATTTTGATTGGCCCACATGTTGATCGTCATTTAAGTCCTCACGACTACTTTGAAAACATTGAAACCACTCGTGCACTCTGCTACGGTTTCATCAATTGAAACGTTTCGGTAAAAGTTTTACCAATTTTAAAATAAAATTTAATGTAGGCTCTTTGTTCGAAGCTCATTTTCGCACCTGTAACACAAACATATTGACACTTAAAACGCAATAACTTTACTTCCAATCGATGAAATGACATGAAATTTTCATTGGACAATCGATAAAAATAGCAGATTCTAACGCTCCAGTCGACATATAGATGGCGACACCAAGGAGCGCTAGATTCAAGACGTCCTGTTTACTTTGGAACACACTTTGTAGTCAAATTTACAACAGCGCGCCAGTTGTTCTTTCTTTTCGCTGTTTGGCGCCAATTGGAGATTCCAAGTGTAGCCAGGTTCTTCTCCACCTGGTCTTTCAATCGGAGTCTTCCTCTTCCTCTGCGGCGGGTACTGCGTCGAATACAAAGCTGAAGCGTTTTCGTCCATTCAGACGACATAACCTATCATAGAGGCAGTTTCTTTTCGTGCTGTCGAAGGTGGTTTTATAATCGGCAAAGATATCGTATGTGTCATTCCTGTTTTCACTGTTTTTTTTCAAAGATTTGGCACTTGACATTCAGTCTGGTCAGTTGTAGTAAAGCCACGCGGATAAGGTCCGAGTTTGTTGACGGTGGGCTTTAATCTTTCATACTATACGCTCGATAGAACCTTATATCGATATTGAAGAGATGTATCCCACGGTAGTTGGCACAGATTTTGAGGTCCTCCTTTTTATGGATTGGGCAGAGCACGATTAAATTCCAATTACCGGGCATGCTTTCGTCCGACCGTATATTACAAAGAGGTGATGCATACTCCTTATCAGTTCTTCGCCGCCGTATTTGAATATCTCGGCCGGCAATTCATTGGCCTCTGCCGTTTTGTGGTTCAATCGATGGTGACAGAAAAGGATGGCATGAAATAAATATCAACAATGCAAACATTCTTTTACTTAATCAAGGACTTTAGAGTCTGGGAGATATAACTTTTTTTACAGCACCAATAGAATACCAATGTGCAATATTCTCATTTGGCTATATAATAATGCTTATTTTAAGATGACTCTACCATTCGAGAAACTCAAAATCTAAAATCTTTTTTTCATTGAATCCTTTAAAGACTGAGTTATTAGACATATTGGGTTCCAATACAATTAAATGAACTCTAGGCAGCTAAAGGTGCGGAAAGTGGAACCCACAAAGCGAAAAATTTGAACCATATTCCTTCTCAATTTAACAGCTGGGCTACCCGGAACAGTTGTTCCAAAATTTCGGCTCTTGGCGTCGAGTACTGATTGGCATCCCTCCATTATCTCTACATAATAAAGTTCTTTACGAAAGATAAAGTCTAAGTAATCGGTACATTCCCGTATTTAAAATAAACTAAGGTTTGACAATTCTTAGAATCGCTAGGAAGTCTAGGGAATGTATTATGCTACTAAAAAATAACAAAAATATGTACATACATAGTTGAAATATCACACAGGGTTGCGTATCAAGTCGTTTATTGTTTGTATGAGATTCATTGGAGCCAATTAGTATAACTGGAACCAATATGGTAGTTATAAAAAAAACCTGCAAATTTTGAAATTCAAATTTCATAAATGAAATATTTAGTCCAATGCTCATATGTCTGTCCGTCATGAAAAAATTTAGACCGGTAGAAAAGCATAATGATAGATGGGCTTTATTTAAGACAACAACGAGTAAAACAAAGGCATACCTGTCATTCCAACCCGTTTCGATTCAGTAATATTTTTTATGCATATTTATGGAGGCACACACTCACATATACGTAGGTTTAAACGACAGAAAAATTAAATCATTAAAATGATATTTAAACGAACCCACACACTCGGGCGGACGCACGCACACGGCACGAACGTCTACAACTTTCACGCATATTAATTAACCCCTCTCCGTAAGTTAATTGGATTTCATAGGCTAACTTGGCGTTGATAACGTTTTATTTCGAGCATAAATTTTATATGATTTCTTATTAATTTCAACTGGTTAACCGAAAATCAAAAAAAAGTAACAATAGCAATAAGAAAGAGTCAATAAAGCGGTGAACTAAACACCGAAGGCAACGTAAATAAATAATAAACAAAAATTTCGACGTTGTGGTGCACGGGCGGGCGATAAGATCAGCTGGTGGTGCGGCTTGACTAGCCGGTTGTGGCTAAGGTCGTTCGTGCGTCCCTCTGTCGTCAGTCATATTCATTTGGCATGTGTGGCACACATTACCGCAACGTGTGCTGCGTGTTGCAGAGCACAGTGCCGCGCACAAAACGGTGCTTGCCGGTGACCTTCCGGGAATTTGCGTGCCAACGCCGTGGCTTACAGTTTACAGCGTCTCAGATATGATTTTATTTTTGTTTTTATTATTTTTATATTTTCATTTTGCTGGAAAACATTTGAAGCGCGATTGTGAGGTGACAAAATGGCATTTGTGGTGTAATTTTATTATTGTTTGTGTTTTTTTACAACAAAAATATTGTATTAGCTGCCACATGCCCCACTTTAGCATGCGCAAGCTCTACTTATGCACACCTACTATTTGGTGTTTAAACGCGTTTTTATTTATTTCTTTGAAGTGTTTTCTTGTTTTTGTATTTTTGGTTTTGTATTTTTTTATGTTTTTTTTTTTGTATTTAATGAGTTTTTGTGCTCGTTTTAAGTCTTTTCCTATACCCCGAACAAGGTAGCGGTCTATGGCATATAGTTGCCATACAAACTGGCATATCAAAATCAAGATGAGATTCTTTTCATCTGCTTTTATGCCATAGGAAGTTCTCTTCAATATATAAGATAGAACTTTCTCTCAAGGACCGCATCTTGACCGGACGCTGGGGTAGTCTTGGACTGCAAACTGTTGTGGAAGCAGAATGTGAATGAAGAAGTATAGCTCGGTACACTCAGCGATTGTAAGTCCACTTCTGCTCTTCTGTGCTGTGGTATGCTGAACTGGCTTTCGGAAATCTACCTACCGGAAGCCAGGGGAAAGGATTTGCAGGCCCGTTGCGCTGTGCATAAAGGGAACACTAAGAGGAAACAGCAACTCTGTAACAGTTCTGTAACTGAAACCATTAGAATTATTTGCTGAAACCTACTAGGAAAATTATCGGAGGGACTCTTGGCTACAGGGTTTGCACATAGAACATTCGCCAGTGGCGGTTCAATTGGGAAAGAAAATTCAGGGTCAACATAGAAAAAGTTGACATTAAAGACTTATGTATACGGGTGGACGAACGTGTCATGAAAAGCAAGTCAGCTGTGGATAGTGCCACTAGAACCAAGCGAGAGGTAAGCGGAAGTATCGCGAACTTTAATCCGCTAAATCTAATCTACTTCTAACGCATATCTCTCCCACGGAATCACCGAATTAAGTATTACTTCATGGGAGAGAAAAAGACTTTAAGTCTCATCTAACTTACTGACGCATATTATACTGTATATGTCTTAGTTTTGTCATAATTACGGACTAAGCTAGTGATGAAATCGGAATAGATAGTTTCAAAAGCATCCACGCCCATTCAGTATTTGGGTTAGGTGGAAGTCTAGGTTTCCGATATATGTTGTCGATATATCTACGAATGGATGTCCGAAATTAGTCTGTGGGTCCACCGTCCTTTGGTTGAGGTTTGTCACCATTTCTGCTACATTGTGATGCTTTGGTTCTTTCCAAGAGTGGTGTACGGCTATCACCTGAAGACGCGATCAACGGAACTCTATCTGGCATCGCAAAGAACAAAAATGGTATAAGCGTAGCACACTAGCCCATCAGTCTAACTTCACCTAGCCTGTGCAATCAGAAATGTGCCAGCGTAGGGTATTATAGCTTTGGTGCTGGCAGCTTAAATTTTTTCTTGTTTTTTTTTTTTTTTTGTATTTTTTGTCTTTTATTATTTCTGAAAAAAATAGTTTCTACTTGCATTTACTATTTACATTTGGAAACCCAAGCACGCACACTTATTTTTATGAAGTGTTACCCAAAACGTAGTGAAAATCATATTTTTATGGCTTTTCACTTGAAGGTGGTGATATGAGTGCGTGTGGTAGTGCTACTACGGTACTATGTGTGAGAGGGCATATATGTACATGACATTTTTTCACTTTATTGCCCTTTAGTAAATTTTAGTTGTTGTTGTATTTTTTATTTTTTTGTATTTAGATTTTTTTTGTTGCAGCTTTTTATTTTATTGTTGTTACACTGTATTTTTTAATTCTTTTTGTATTTTTATTTAGTGCTTGTTGTTTTTATTTTTGTCGGATTTTAAATTTTTTTGTTGTTGTTGTTTTAATTTTTTTTTCCATTTTAATTTTTGTTTTGCTGTTGTTGTGTTTTCATATGTTTATTGTTGTTGTACTTCAGTTATTTATTTATTGATGTTGCATCTAATTTTTTAGTGTTGTTGTTATTTTTGTTGTGATTTCATTTTTGTATTTTTTTGTTGTTGTTGTTTTTCAGTTGTTTTTTTATTTTATAGTGTTGTTGTGCTACATATTATTGTTTCATTTCATTTTTTTAAGTTCTTATTATTATTTACTCGTATGTTGTGATTTCATTTGTGTATTTGTTGTTGTTTTTTTTTTGTTGATAGTTTCGTAGGTCTCTTTAGTAATTTTGAAAATTTTCTCTGTATTTTCACCAAAACAAATTATATAAATCTAAACAGACACATGTGATTTGTATACATTTGTATATTTCCATATGTATTAATATATGTATGTATGTATGTGCCCAACCTGCTTTCGAAATGTCACAACAGCTCCTAAGCAACCCTAATCGCTCAACGAAAAATGTGAAATGATAATAAAATTATAAAATATGCAATCTGCGCGCTGCGATCGTGCATTTATGAATTATTGAAAGGCGTTTTAATTCGATTTCTTTTCAAAACTGTTTAATTAACTGTTAATAAATGTGCTTTGTTTGGCTTAATTTGAAAACAAAAGATTAAATATGCGCCCATATTATTATTATTTTTTTTTTGTTTTTTATGGCTCATTTCTCATTTTTTGTTCTCATTTATTATTATTTTTTTTTTATTATTTTCTTTCGCTGCTGCGCCTGCGCATGCCTTCAAATTATGATAAATAACCATTTTTGAATGCAAATGGTTTTAATGTTGTAGTTGTCGTTCGTTTTTATTTTATAAGTTTTATACTTGCGTGACCGTAATATATGAGTGGACATTAAATTTGTTTTAATTGGCTGAAGGTCGCTGAAGGCTTTTACTTTCATTGCATATTTTAGGCGCCTGTTGTCAAGTTATGAAAGATTTCGAAATATTTTCATATAACTTTCCATTTTTAGGGCGATCACGCACATGTGAACATGTGGTAAATGAAGTATTGCCCATCCATCGTTAATAGGTTGAAGCACGGACTATTTTAATAGCTAATCTTTCATAATTCACTTAATTCAAATTATGTTTCCTTATTTATTTTACTTTAATAACTCGGCTTGATCTTTCTATCCGTATGTACACACAAATGTTACTTATTGACTCTGCTTTCTCTTTAGTCTTATTGACTTTTTATATTTTTTTTCCAGATTTTGTGTAACCGATTTTTTCCACCAATTCTCTAAATATTGGAAACCCGAATAAAAGGGTAAGTTCAATTACATTTTTTGCATTTTTTAAGAATTTTGTCGTAGAGACAACAGTTATAAATTGCTATCTAATACCCGTCATACTTTTTATATCTGGAAAAAGTTTTCCACCAAGATTATAACACCTGAAAAAAAACGTCGGAGACTCTACAAAATATACATATGAACGATTAACATGACGAGCTTAGATGATTTAGCCATATCCGTCTCTCTGTCTGCATATACGCGACTAGTCCGTAAATTTTGAGATATCGATCTGAGAATTTGCATATGACCTTTTTTTAAGAAGCTGGTCAGTTGGTGGAACCGCCGATATCGAATCACTATAATAAATATGTATCTGCCATATAAATTGAATGATCAGAATCAAGTGCTAGAATGAAAAACGTTTTCTTCTGTCGAGATATCTTCACGAAATCTGACATGGATTGTTGTCTAGGGCAATCCTAAATTATGTGAACGAATTTTTTGGACCGAACACAACATATAGCATGTATATAGTACATAACAGCCATTCAAACTAAGTGATAACATATTAAGTTCCCGTGAGGAATATTTTGTATTTGTGAAGGGTATTATAACTTCGGTGCAATCATAGATGCCGGGTTTATCTCGCATCGAGGAAATTTGAATTTAATGTAGTCGATAAGTCGCTCTTTGACTCTGATTTAGCGCCATCTGTTTGTCAGAAAGGAAAGTTATCACAGCTGATTTAGACACTTCAAAAATGGGCACTTTCTTCGCGATTCCGGCTGGTTGCCGTAGCTGATTTGATCTTCGCGGCCAAGATTTTATCTATCGTTTTCAGCAGAAAGAAAGTTAAGCTCTTAGGCCTAAAATCTTTCGAGTGCTGAACTTCGAGCATCTCTTAAAAATCGTCTTTAGTCATGGCACGGATAGACCGAGCGCATCCTGTAGTATTGCCGAAATGATTTTTTCCGTATCGACAGATTTATATGGGTCGAATGAGCGGATTGCCCATTCTATTTGATTCTCCGTAACGATGTATTCGAGAACCTTTATTGCACTACTCCCTTCATAGCAAGGACCTCACAGCCTGGAAAATGCATACTAATTAGGTGTTCCAATGAGTCCTGGCAATTGTCCGTACTGTTCGTTATTTTTGCGAATTCGACCGTGCGAGGCGAGTTTTTTGGATATTAGTTCCCTAAGTCTTGCCTCCTCCTGTTTTTTTTTTTATATCCACTCCAAAAGTTTTTTCCAAGATTCTCGCTTTGTTCTGCACACCAACTTCTTGTAATCCCTTAGAAGATCTGTATATTCATTCCAACAGTCTTCGCTTTCCGCTAGCTTTGCACAATAGAAGTATTCCCGTACTTTGCGTCTGCAAGACCCAAGTTCCTTGTTCCACCAAGGGGAATCGCAGCGTTGGGCATGCTTAGTGAAAAGCTGTTTTTAGGGCATTTGTAAATACGCCCTTTCAAGCTCTTCATGTGAGTTGTAGCATCTGCCAGTAGAGATCCCAGTTTGTATTCCAGGGATTTCTCCTAACCTCGTTCTTGAAGGTGAGAGTCAGTAATGCAGTAAACTTGAGTTCTAACCAGTTGATGTACTATTTCTAGGCTATAGGTTCTAGTGAGTATCTTTTTTCTTAGCGATGTATAGACAAAGCATGATGGTTTCAATAAAATCCTCACTGATAGAGATTTAAACCGAATGACTGGTCCCTATGCGGCCTCTTGATACGGTTATTGGTTAAAATAAAAACATGTTTCAGAAACTAAAAACCTTTATTAGCTCAATTGAGATACAACGATTAAGCAAGTTACAACTTAAGATTTTGTCTTACCATCGTCCAATATCATCCCATAAATAGTTTTCTGTCATGTCCACCAGCAGTCACAAAATGAGCAATGTGTTGTACCTTATACCCCACTTAGCATAACCACATAACTGCCCACACATGTAGTCTAAATTAACCTGCCTACTCAATGCATTGAACTGATTAATTGTTATCAGCGTCTTGATCGATATCGATACATGAATAAATGCTCGCCTTTGATACCCAGGTGAATTGCCAAAGCACAGGCGATATGTTTCTTCCACAAATAAACATATGGAATGTATAATTTATGCCTATAATAACTAGTTCTGTGCATTTATAGTTTGCTGGCCAGATTTGAGCCATGCAATTATCAACATCGCATACACCCGAGCACATACATGCATGCATACATATAAACAAACAGAGTTGAAATCATATACACCTGTGCTATTTATAAGGAGATTCCATATTTATAATTGCATGATGCTTAATGATGCTAGCAGCAGCTGTGCTGATAAAAGCTTGACCACAATTGGTTTGCTGCTCTTCAAAAATGGTGATAAACAGATGTTGCCACAACAGCTCCGTGGCATTACATTGTTATTAGTACGGTGCAAGTAGTATGCCACATTATTATTTTCATATCACTTTTATGGGAAGGAATATTTTCTTCTTCATTACATGTATTCCCTGAATTATTAATTCATTCTTTGGCTACCAACTTGTGTGGCCGGGGAATATTTAAAAGCCCTTGAGATTAAGTTAGCATTTTACAAGCATAAATAGTTTGAAGACTTGACAGAATGAGGGCAAGTGCATTTTGAAGGTGAAAAAACGGCAGGCAATTAGAGTTTGTTCTGGGTACAATGGGAATGTATGAAAAAATTTATGGTTGTCTATTGAAATTAAAGTATCTTTTAATAACTTCTGTTAAAAAAGAATTCAAATTTCAATAAACAATTTTTTTTTAACTTTTTTTGAAACTGTTAAATACATACATATTTTTTCTGACCTTCGTGACCAATTTAACTGAAATCAATTTTTACAAAAAATTTTCTTAACGTTTTAGTAAAAAATACCAAAATTTATATTTTAAAGCGTTACTCATTGTTAGATCTTTAAAATTTCGGATTTTCTTAATCCTTCTTACCGTATACCCTCAACAGGGTAAATGTAAAAAAGAAAATAATTGAGGTTTTGCACTGTCTACTGTGTCTTCTCCTATATCACATATGGTCTCAAAGGCTTAGCACTCTGAATAATTCCAGAAGCTTGCTGGGCGCAATGGAAGTTAGGTGATCCCTTTTCATGTAGGTGAAGGGTCTTAAGCCTGTTTCTAAAGTGGTCTGGAATTTTCTGTTCCATGTCGCAAAACCGGCAGTTTGCGCAAGAGGCTATGCCCGTGTTGGACAAGTGTTTCTCGAGCCTGCAGTGCCCAGTATATAACGCGACAAGGAGACGGAATTTATCTTGGGGGAGGTTGATCATACCTTTAAATCTTGCAATGTTGTAAACTTACACTAACAACTTGGCATGGCGCATTCCTCTTGCCTGCTGCCAGTGCCATTCTCTCCTTACACTTAATAGTGTGGAGCCCACTGAAATGCATGGTTCTGACCCCATCATCCTGGAAGCCGCCGCGGAGCGGGCTAGTTCGTCGGCTAGCTCATTGACGTCTACCCCGTTTTGCCCCGGCACTTAGTTCAGGTGTACACGGGTGCAAACTGATAGGCGGTTTCCCATACACCCCTCCACTAATAGTAGTTAATTTGACTTCATAATCTGTGATCGCTTTTAATTCCGATTGAATATCGCTGTGGCGGTCTCCCCTGAAAGGTCCGATGCAAAAAAAAAGTCAGGACTTTTCTTGTCCTTCACCTGCACCGCCACTAGATCTCAAATTCAAAAGAAATCTAAACCATTTCTAACCACTTCACGAGGTCTCTCGCTAAAGAGGTTCCAAATTACTTTGTTTTTCCTTGAATTGAGGCCTCTCCGAGCCGAGGCTGCCTGTCTATCCGTCTGTTGAATTTTCGGCATTGAGACCCCATTGACTAAAGCTTTAAGAGCTTTTGATTCAAAATGTGCATATAATCGGATACGGACATTCGTCTTAGAATCCTGAGACATTTTCCGAGCCGATTCTAATTAATACAAACCCAAAGCATCAACGCACCGTAACAATATTTCAGGGCGGGCCTTGCGTTCCGGCGTCATACCCACTGCTTCCCTAATCTAAATCGGTGAATTAAATCTGAATTATGGGTTTCTTAGCCTTGGAACGTTAGACGTTGCGAATTGTTTCATAGTGCTAATTCTTCCGAAGCTGCTTATTGATTTCTACCACGTTATCACTTGCACCTGTCATGATTTTCCAAATTATTTTGCGATTCAGTGACTGAGACATTCTGGCGAACATTTTATGGCAAAATATCCATTTTGTTATGAATTAGGTCAATAGTGGAGGTAGAGCAATGAACCTCACCAAGAGTTGTCGGCTCATAATTTCCGTTTCTTTTTACAAAAACCTTCGCGCAACCGATCCACAACACTCAAATAGTACACCTTGTTCAAAGCTTGGCCGGTTCGGAGTGCACCACACCTCGATAATTAAAGAAAACTTTCAACATAACCTTGATTTTTGACCTGCTTTGACGTGTTGTTTTCGGCTTCGGCTCACCTTTGCTTCCAGGTAGTGAGCATAGATCCAGGACTGATACTAATACGTTTCAGGTCATCTTGGTTAGTCGGAAAGCAAAATTAAAAATTTTTAAAAAATTGAGTAATTTTGGAACCAATCGTTCTTTCACTTTTCATAAGCCCAAATCATTTTTCAAAATGTTTTGTTTGTTTTTTTTCACTTATCTTTCCGATATTCCAACGATGCCAGTAATATCTCTGACTGTGCAGCGTCGATACTCAACCACCAATTCCTTTATTTTAATGACGTGTTGATCATCAGTTGAAGTTTCTGGCCGTCCTGCACATGGTTCGTCGTCGTTTCGACCATCTTTGTACCAATCAAAATCACTTGCTCGGAACAGACGTCCCCAACACTCTTACCAATTTTCTCAACTTTCTAGCACTTAAGGAAGCTCTGTATTGCTTTTCACATGTATATCGTTTCATCCGATCGGTTACAAATGAGAGAAGTAGACATTACCGAAAAATATTAAAATTTTAGGTTCCAGTCCTAATCGGGCATACAACTTTTTTCCTTCTTTGTAGAGTTCGTTTTAGTAGTTTTGCCCTATAATTTTAATTTTAGATGTTTATACTGAATTCGTGAGAAAGACTGAAAGAAAAATCTCCTTAATAATTTCTAAGACTAAATTTTGCTAATATCATTGAAACCTAAACATCGTGAATACCCCGCATGCATAAATTTCCAGCAGAAAAATGTCAAAACGCAATTTGAGATGAAAACGCGCTAAAAATAATGATTGCAACACTGCGCGCTGCAGCCAATGCAGCCCGGCCGCCGCGGCTGTGGCCTCCGCTTCTTACTTTGCTGTCAGCTTTGTCAACATAATTTTTTAAAACGACATATTTTATTAATCAATTTATGGCACGCTTCAAAAACAGCAAAGCCACACACACACATACATACAGCCAGCAGTGGCAGCTCTGACAGAAATCGATCGCAATGCAACACAGTTGCACCACACAACAAAAACAACAACAGAGAAGCCAAGCGATCAGTGCAAAAATATGCTAAAGTCCGCCATAAACAAGTGAGGCCCAAAAAACACAAACGCAATAATAATAAGAAATAATAAAAATTGTAATAAGCCAACAACAGCAACAAACAAATGCACAATGCACTTATGACCATAACGACGTGGTTTCATTGATTGCCGCTTGGCGAGTGCTGCTGTTGTCATATTTGCTTTGCTGTTGTTGTTGCTACTGTCGTTATTGTTGCTGTTGCTTTTGTGTGGCATAAAAAGTGCGCCAGCTATTTGTGCTGCCCATAAATGTGGCATTCGGCTGCGCTGTATTGCAAACAGAAATTATTTCATACCTACCAAGCAGCGCGCTGGTGATTTACGCGCATGCGCACGCAGTCGAACGCATTGTGAACGGCCTGTGGCAGCCCACTTTCGACTTTGAAGCTATGCGATGTCAATATTTTGTGGCAATATTGCGTTCATTGCGCTCACGATCGCTTCGCGCGGTTGCCTCTTTGCTGAGTCGCGCTCGTTGTTTCTGTACTGCGTGTGTGTATGTGTGTGTGCGTATTGGCGCGGCGGCGATATGACAACCTGCGTGCGCGTCTGTCAGCGCGACAGCAATCGATCCAGCCACGCCGACGATCGATCAAATGCGCGTGCGCGGCAACTGAGTGAGTGTTGATGTTGTTGATGCGCGGCACATGACAAACTCGCCACATATTTTTATACCCCGAACAGGGTTATTTTTGCCACGAAGCTTGTAACACATAGAAGGTAATATCAGAAACCCTCAAAGTATATATTCGTTTACTTAAATGATCTGCGCGACGAGTCGAGTCGATTTACTCATGATATCGATCAGAAATTTTGTGCCTCTGTTTGTTTCCGTCTGTATATATACGAATTAGTCACTCAGTGTTTGAGATATTGATCTAAAATTTTGAACATATCATTTTCTTGCAAAGAAGCTGCTTATATGTTGAAACCGCCGATATCGGATCCCTATAGCACATAGCTACCATATAAACTGAACGATCGAAATCAAATGCTCATATGGGAAACTTTTTCATTTGACGAGATAACTTCGCAAAATTTTGTATATATCATTATCTAAGGCAATAATGCAATTTTCGAGGAAATCGTTTAGATTATAGTAATCATATTATATATATAGCTGCCATGCAAACTGTACGATCGAAATCAAGTCCCTGCGGGGAAAACTTTTTTATTTGACGAGATATCGTCACCAAATTTCGCATGTATTATTGTCTAAAGCAACGGTATATTATCCCAGAAAATTTTTCAGTTTGGACCACTATATCATATGGCTGCCCTACAAACTCAACGGTCAGAATCAAATCATTGTATGTAAAATTTTTTTATTTGATAAGATATATACACTAAATTTGGCTTGTGTTATTCTCCAAGGCAAAGGTACAATATTCCCAAATATTGTTCAAATCGGACCACTATATCATATAGCTGCCATACAAACTGAACAATAAAAATCAAGAAAAAATCTTTTTTATACCCTTCAATGCTCTAAGAAATGTAGCTGTGAAGGGTATTACAGTTTCGTTGCAGCCAGAGTTAACGTTTCTCCTTGTTGTTGTGTATAAATATGTTTGTATGTATGTATGTATGTATTGCGCTGCGGACGACTCCAATTCATAGCAACTGCCTCATATATTTCTCCATCGCTTAATGTGCGTTCGCTTGCATTACAATTCATTTCATATCTGAGTCTGCTTACTTCAACTTCTGTGTGTGCGTGTGTGCCTGTTGTCGGCTCACTTGCCGTTTGACAGCAGTTATGGCAGCATCTGACGTTTGACAGACGCAGCTGTCGGCCACTGTGACTGACAGCAGCGCACACGCTTGGCGGCCACCGCCAATTTTTTGAATGCTTAATATATTGCAGTAGTTGTTGCATTTGTTGCTGTTGTTATTATTATGCGGTTGTGGCATGTGTTGCCATACGCCATATTCACGTCTTTATGGAATTCAGAGCAAAAGCTTGTCATATTTCAGCAACTGCGCTGGCGCACACACTCAATAACAACAACAACAACACATACAGTTTGTTGCTACCTTTGCATGTTTCGGCTGTTGGTTCGTTAACTCCTCTCCATATGCGCATAATGAGTTAAATATTTTTTCCGTTGCAACATTGATTTGTTTCGAAAATATTTTTTCTTCTTTGTTTTGTTGTTGTATTTCATATTCATTATTTCTGTTTTGATTCATTGTGCCTGTCCTTTTTAGGCCGTCTGTAATATTTTTGTGTAGCTTTGTAATTAAGCTGTGCTAATTTTTCAAATTTTTCTACTCGCTAAAGTTTTACTCTTAATTAGTTATTTATGTGGAAGATTTTGTTTCTGAAAAATTTTTATTTTTCACAAATTTGGTATTGGCGATTAGATATTTGTCAGTTATCTATGGTAGTAAGAATTTTGTAATGACGGATTTCGCGATATTTGTATACATACATACATATGTACCGACATACAAGTATATGTATATGTTTTCGAATTGCAGGTGCTGGCCGTAGGACAGCAATCGTGATAGATTTGTAAGTCGTGATAGATTTTCCATTAAAGGGTGCTGGCAGCATTTCTTATCTTGAAAATTCCGACAAACATCAAACATTGGTTGTGCCTCTGCTCTTTGGAGATGTATACTGGGGTAATATTTCCACTAGAAACCAGAAAGTAGCAGAAAACCACTAGATGTTTGTTAATCATGATTCTGTGGACTTGAAGTCCATTACAGAAAGTCGAAGTCGAATATTATCTTATGTGATAGTTTCTTAATCTTTTAAGTTTTAAAGATCTAATATCAAGCAGTGTTGGGCTGTGACTAGCTAAATAAATGTAGTGTATAGTTTTTAGTTTAGGTTAGGTTAGGTAAATAAACTAATTTTTAGTCACGCTGTCCGTTGTGATGTGCATAACTCCTAGGTACTCTTAAAAAAATACCCTCGTTCATCTATAAAGCATCTTGAGTCCAACTGGAATATATTGAGCCGGCTAATATCTCCAGCCGATTCGTTGGGCTCGTAAAAGTATGGCAACCAATATGCTTCAACCTTAGCTTGGCGAACGCTTTAGCAGTGAATGGGAAAATGCCTAGCTATTTCCTCCTCATCTGCCTCCCTGCAACTTTAGCAAGTTCCGTCGTCCAAAATCTTTAGCAATCACCGTGTGAGTGCCATTTACCATTTACGTTCCACTCTGAATCAGAAGACTTTGCCACACAAGTGCTGGTTGCTGACTAACGCTTGTTGAGCTCATGGGTGGTGAGTGCTCGAAGGCATGGAAATTCCTGCTCGTTCCTATTATGATAGAACTCGAATAAGTGTACTCATCGGCTGTACGGTTTCCGATTATTCTGGGATTATATATACAGTGCTGTTCTTAGTATAGGGTGGGCCATATGAAATTTTAAATTCGAAGATAGGGCGTAAAAGATTGAGTGTAGTGTTTGCTGTATGGCACGTATCGCCGTCCTGCTGGAACAAAATGTCCAAGTCTTCCTCTTCAATTTGCTTGAAGAAAAATTCGGTTAACATTGCGCGATATCGCTCATTGTTGGTTACGGCGGTTCCTTCTTCATTTTCGAAGAAAAATGGGCCGATGATTCCACCAGACCAAAATCCGCACCATACAGTGATTCGTGCTGGGTGCATTGGCTTCTCGACGATTACGTGCGGGTTTTCTGTGCCCCAAATGCGACAATTCTGCTTGTTAACGTAACCATCGAGGTGGAAATGAGCCTCGTCCGAAAAGATGATTTTTCGGTAAGACCATCCTCGGTCAAAAGAACTTTGGAAAAAAGTTTTCAATGTTTCCCAGTTTTCTTTTAGTGAATAGCAACCCATTTCGTAAATTTTAGACTTTTTACTGAATATCTGTCACTTTCCGAATGGTATTTGACGTTTCCAATGTCGAAATATAGATAATTAAAATTTAAAACGTTAAATGACCCATTCGCTGCGCTTTAACTAGAGATCATGGATATATTGTATACGTAGCTAGACAAGGTATTGCATTATACTTAAAAATCTTTCATAAACTGTCGGTTCCTTAAACGTCTTATCAGTGAGGTCTTCAGTATTCTAGCTCTTTTTTAAATAACAGCGGCATGTCTTAAACCTTTAATGAAATTTCTTCGTCAAAACAAAACGATTATAACCACAGCATTTATTAGTAATAATTCATGAGATCAACATCTCTAAGAAGTAGAGCTAATTGCACTAAAAATTCTGTATCACATCTTTCGCAGTTTCACAAATAGATAGCTGAAGCAAAGACACTTTGTGTTATGGCGCTCGAAGACTAATAAGACTAATTCTCACTATTCAACGCTTGAGACCTTAGCATATTCTCTTATATAACATATTCTCTTATATAACACACATCCTATAGTTTCAGTTCCACGTGCTTATTCCTTAAATCGTTTAGAATGCTGTACTTCTATGAAAAAAATCGCAGTAGTTTTACTTTTAACTCTACTATTCGTAGAACTATCACCTGGAGCTCCTACCTACTAAGCCGCTAATTCAAGATAGCCAAATATTAGCTGAAATTCCACAAATTCCGATTGAAGAATGAAAGCTCAGCACATGTTTTTTATCTCTTTTCTGTCTAGAAACCCCGCTCCCTTGATTCTTATTGCCTTATTTCCAACTAGTGTATTGTTTACCGATATTTCCTCTGAGGTTGTTGCATATTTTTCTAATTTTTTTCTATTATCACGTATTTCTTCTTTTTACTTCGAATGATCTTGTAAAAAATTCTGCTGAAAATGACATGGTAATGGCCGAGATTTAAATATTTTCCATTGAAAATTTTACAAAATCTTTATAAAATATGTATCTTTGGAATAATAAAAAGTTTGAATTAAATATTTAATTTTTAATATGAAAAACATATGCAAGTATATATATTAGGATGCTTCAAAAAAATTTTTGGATTTTTTTTTTCAACTCTGACGACCTCAAATGTTAGTGATTGACAAACAAAAAATCCTCCCTCAAGCCAGGCGCTGTAGCTTAATTCTAAGGGATCGCTATTTTATTTTAATAATTTTTTTTAAGCACTGACTCATCCGGTTATCATCGTGTATCTGATATTATTTAAAAGTTATACTAAGGCAAATATAAAGAAGTTTTTCTTTGCCCAAGCAATGAACACTTTCCAAAAATTATATGTCGCCCACTAGAACCAATTACACTAACACGCACATATACTTGCATATATATTTGATATATGTATGTATATTTGTTAACTTTTATATTCATTTTGCATTAAAAAAAACTGATTAATTAATTATTTTGTTGCACTAATTGTGCGCTGACGTGCACAGCAATGCGTTCGCACCAAACTAGGTGCCACATGTGGCATACACGAGACACGTTAAATGCATGAAATGCCGCGCAATCTACGGACACATTGTCACTAGTGAGGAAAAATGAAAATTGAGACAAAAAAGTGATTAATCTTCAAATGCAGTTGAATGTTGAAGTGTGGCATGCGTTGCAAGAGTTGCAAAAACGGCAGGCCAAACTAAATAGACGTAAAACACAATTAAATTGCATTTTAACAAGTGACCAGTGATATGTCGCCAATAGGCTAATGGGCCGCGAAGCCAAGTTAGACCGTTTAAGGGGCAAGGGGGCGAGCCATTAAGAAAACTAAAGCAAATCAAACGCCAAACGCTGATATAATAAATTTGAAAAAAAGAAAAAAACGCCTAGGCGGCTAATACATAAGCGTTGCATTGCAGAAACAGACGTTGAACAAGTAAGCAACAACAATAGTAACAACATTGAAGTCAAAATGCATTTTGATCAGCAACATTTATGAATTGCCGTCACTTTGCGCATTTTTCCTTCTTTTTAAGTATGAGTGTGTGTGTGGTTATGGCAACTGCATACACACACACACACGCATAATTGCTCAGCTTAATTTTGCACACACATCCATCGATTTCCATTAATTAATTGCATGTCTCGAGCATTTAGTTGCACTGTGACGTGTTGTGGCCACCATGGATTAATCACCGCCGTCCAACACCTCAAATGCATCAGCACCAATGCAACAAGCTGCATACATATCACAATAGCAACAACAACATTAATGCTTGCTGCAATTTTTTATACTTTTTTATAGTGATTTTTTTGTCGTTGTTGCCGCATGTTGCACGCAATCAGTAGGCAACGACGGGCCTCCTATACATAAATATCCAAATTAAATACATATCTACAAATATCTGTGCTAAACATTGTCTAATGCGCTTATTAGTTCATATTCTGCGCATGCAACACAAATTAACCGATTTTGTCGTGGCAATTGCGCAGAGTAAGGCAAATATGTGTGTGCGTGGTAATTATGCACTACTCGGCGTATGAGTGACTTATTTGGTGTTGCTAATTTAAATTTATGGTCGCAGTGTTGCCAATTTTAGCATATGGAAGCTGGTTTTTAACATAATAACGGTAGCTGAAGAAGTCTCGAGCCAAAGCACGGAGTAGCAATTATTTGATTTGCGCTGGATTGTCCATAAGAAAATGCGATGCTCGAATGGGTACTACTTCGTTCGGTTGAAACTTTTTGCAGGGCGATTGCTCTGACGATATCACAGACGTAATTCTGCAAACTCTTTGATTTTGGACATATATTGGGTAGTTGAAAAAGTAGTTTCGTATTTATAATCAAACTTCAACTTATTTTTTTTTTTATATTTATACTAATAAATTAATGAACAAATATGTACTATTTTGTTCGACAATTTTTTGCAATATTTGCGTTAGAGACATTACTTCAACTTCACAAATTTCATTGGTGGCTTGGGTGCCATTCTTCCCTTTTTTACACAAAAATTTTTGAACAGCTGAAACTTTTTTCATAATAAAATCGAACCGGTGTTGCCATATTTTTAATAAAAATTAAAGAAATTTGCGTAGCTTTCTTAATTCTTTATGCTAACGTAAACTGTTCGAATAAATTTAGTTTCTAAAATTTATTGTAGACAGTATTGCCACCTGAAAAGTTTTGTTATTCGGTCCTCAAACTATAAAACCCTTTTAAATTATATATATTTTTACTCTTTTATGGAAAACCAAAATTTCTAAAAATAGAGACTTACAAAATATTTTATAAGTAGTGTTGCCATATTTTCATATATTGCATAATTTTCAATGCAAACGTAAATTAATTAATTGATTGGATAAAATTGATTTTCAAAATTTCAAAATTCATTTTGGACAGTGTTGCCACCTGAAGAGTTTTGTTGTTCGGGCCTCTAAGCTATAATACCCTCTTAAATTTACAGTTGCATGTTTAAGTGCGTTACACAAAGTATTTAGAAACATAATATTCCATACTATAGTATAAAAAGTGTTGCCATATTTTTATTAAAAGAAAAATAAATTTTAGTATTTACCATAATATTTAATGCAAACGTGAAGTGTTTGGAAAAAATTAGTTTCCAAAATTATTTTCGTCAGCGTTGCCACCATATGTAAATTTTAAAAATTACAAAAATGTAGTGAGGTAACCAACCGTAATACAAATTAAATAACTTTACGATGCTCTGATTTAAAAATGCTCTTTTAGATGTTTGTGAAAGGGTTACCACCTAACTTGAAAATAAAAAAAAGTTTTAATTTTGAAATGCGTACACCATACAAGATCAAACCGACCAACATAGGAGTGCACATGTTTACCTATATCACATAATTTTTCTATAAAACAATTTATCATAGCTTAGACAAGCAGTGTTTCTGCCACTGAGAGTGTCATATATGGAACTGCTCGAATGAACTAAAATAATGAAAATAGTTTTTATTTATTTGTTATATTTTTTACGTATTTTTTTATTGTTTTATTAATGATTAATGCCTTAGCTTTATTTTCCTCCAAATGCCACCAAGTTATTGCATCATCTATTCATGTTGACCGTGTTGGTTCAACTCATAGCGTTCGCTTACTGCTCGCGCTCGTTGCGTCTACGTGTTGGTATGTAAATATATATGCGCATATCAAGATGTCGGCTGTCATGCACAAACTGTCATCACAAATTACCATATTAATAAACAAATTGTCGCGCATTATTGCTTAAGTTGCAATAGCGATATTTAAAGTATTTGGCAAAAACGAAACGAAAATAAGAAGACGAGAATCAAGCATATAAAGAGCAGCAAAAAAAAAAAAAAAACGAAAATAAAGTTTTAAACTAAAAATGCGCTGTAAATGCTATATTTATGGCAGCCAAAAAAGCAAATTTGTCGTTTAACTTGGCTTACGCATGCACCTGCGCCACCCGCTCGTTCTCCTTTGTGCATTTAAACGCTTGACGAAATGTCCAGCTTGATGTGGCTGGCAGCGAGACGCGCTATGTGTGGCTGCTGCTGACACAATTAACAAACTTGTTTCGCGATTTATTACCAAATTATGAAAACACAGTGACTTTTTGCAAAAATGTTTGATTTTTATTTTTAATTTTTTTTTTTATTTTGTTTTATATTTTTATTTTTTTATTTTTTTGTTTGTTTTTATTTTTGTATTATCCAATTTCAATTGCAAAAATGACAAATGAGCTCTATGCGCAAAAATAAATATACATATTTGTAACGCAATGTGCGTGTGTAATAAATCTAAATCTGTGTATTTTTTGCATCTGAGTTGTTGCAGCAACTAAATTCTGTTATTTAGTTGCTCACAAATATGTCTATTAAATTAAATTGCTTTTTCGACACTATGAGCAATAAACAACAACCAGATACATGCACAGATATGCCTTATGTGTTGCTATTTTACACATCTCGCCACTTGTCTCCTTGCGTGTGTAGATGCTACAAGCAGCTGCCACTTGATTTTGCTAAGATTTATACCCTGAACGGGGTATATTGAGCTTGCCATGAAGTTTTTAATACTTATAATTAAACCTCTACAGCAATACTGTATTCTGTGAAGAAATAGTTCAGATCGGATCTTTATAGCATATAGCTGCCATACAAACTGAACTATTGGAATCAAGTCTTTGTATGGAGAACTTCTTCATTTGAAGAGATATCTTTATGAAATTTATCAGAAGCTATTGTCTCAAACAGTGATGCAATATCCGTAGAAACGGTTCAAATCGAACCACTATAGCATATAGCTGCCATACAAACTGAACGATCGAAATCAAAGGCTTGTAAGGAAAACTTGTTTATTTGGCGAGATATCTTTATGAAAATTCGGATGATCGATGTTTTAAAACAATGATGCAATATCCAAAGGAATGGTTCAGATCTTACCACTATAGCATATAGCTGCCATACAAACGGAACGATCGAAATCAAGTGCTTGTATGAAAAACTTTTTCATTTGAAAAAATATATTCTTGAAATTTGGCATAATCTATTATCTAAGATAATGATACAAGCTCCGTAAAAATTGTTCAGATCGGATCACCATAGCATATATCTCCCATACAAATTGACCGCTCAAAGTTCTTGTAAGGAAACTTTTATACTTGTCAAGGGTATTATAGCTTCACTGCAACCGCAGTTAACATTTTTATATTTATTTTTTATTTTGTTTTTTTTTTTTTTTTTTTTTTATTATATTAAACACTGCTTTTGTCAACTGATCACTCATATCTAGGCGGCGTTTTGACGATCAACGTTCGCAGTTTTGACATCGACCGCCTTATGCGTGCGACACTCTGTATGCACATCGTACGCAGTTAGTATGTGGCACCTGCCTTTTACGCCACACGGTGTCACTTGTCAATCAATTTGTCCGAAAAGTCGCGTGCTTTGCAAGCTCCTCCATTCTAACTATCAGCGCTAAGCGCTTAACTCTGTGCGGCTTACTCATTGACTGCCGCCGTTGACTTATGGACTTGGCGCTCGTTTGGCTTCATATTAGATTTATTGTTGTTAATGTTTTTGTTGTTGTTGCTGTTTGTTTCAATAATTTTCCAGTGTTTGTTGGATTTGCCAAATGTGCATACATCATATCTAACGCTATTTTTGAAAAAAGCTTCAACTGTTTTGTCCTACAAATGGCAGTAATGATCAGTCAAATTGTATAAATTGTATAAATAATGAAATCCATAGTGGAATTCATTAAAAAATAATTATGACTGCTTTTTATGGTCGCTGTAATTGAATATCAAACACTGCGGGTGGCCTCAAGTTGAAGTATGTATGTGTTTGAAAGTAATATTTAAAGAAACTGATGCCAGTTCCGCGCTTTGTTTGTATGATGTTTTTTTTTTTCATTTTCTATGAGAGTTTCAAGGTTCTTTTGAGAAATACATTTGGATAGAGATTACTTTTGAAAGCTTTAAAAATAAAGTGTTTTTCAGTTTCGCAATGTGAAATATTTAATAAAAAAAACATATAACCGAACTCTGAATAAAGTCTGTATTGATAAACGGGGAGAGCTTCCCAATTCCCTAATACAACCGTTTCTGTTTGCCTATCCTTCGTAGTAGGTTGATTAGATTAAACTGATCCAATCTCCTCGATCTGTCAGACCCATTCTGCGGGCGTGTGCCGCCACCATACAGTGACCAGTTAGTATTCCGATCATGTTCCTACAGTCTCTTCTATCGAGTGCCAATAAGAATTGTTTTTTACTTTCGATCTACCGTTATGCACATGACTTTGCAGTTTTGCACCCAGGTAGCTCGTTCCATCGCGTTTTGGTTTTCTTTACCATGCTTCTGTACAGATCGCCGTATAGACAATGCATGGGTTTCCCAATGTTGATCACATCTTCGGGTTTAGCCGTAGACAATTCTTGGCAATCTTGTCCAGCATTTCATTGCCCTCAATGCTTTGTGGCCTGGTACCTAGTAGAATTGAAGTTGCTTACTTCTAATAACACTTTCCACTGCTGCACTGCTTACCAAGACAATCCTGGCGGATATGCGATACGAGGTTTCTGCTTTGATTGCTGTTTGCCTGTCTACGTAAAGGTTGATTCTGGAATTGCCCGCAGGTGCATTAGAGATCAGCTCCGTCACTTTCACAATACCAAAGTCTGCGTGAAATATATCGCACTGGTCCGGCAACTTAAAAGTTGCCTAATGCCAAACTCTGGACAGTGTATTCCCCATCAGTATAGATGTTTAGAAGTATTACGCACAGTCAACATACCTCTTCGCCAACTATCTTTTTCTATGTTTACTTTGAACCTTCTTTCCCAGTTGAAAAGTGCGTTCATGTAGTCGGTTTTTGCCCAACCGCCATTACCCACCGAGTTATGACCGAAGGTTTTATATTTTATTTTATTTTATTTAGTTGTCGCGCCGTTTTTCTGCGTAGTTTTCAACGAAGTAAATGACAGCTTTAGTGTCAATTCAAGAGCCGCCGTTGGAGTTGTTCTTAAGTTCATAATAAATTAATGTCTCCTTTAGATTGCGTTTGGAACATATTTTCACTGAAGCTTTGGTAGTAATTTGCTAAAATATCAGACGTTTACAACTTCGCCGAGCATTTCGACGAATTAGCAGATGAAAAGGAAGTTTACAGAGAGAAACCTTTGAACTGATAGTCGAAACTAATGTCTGTTGCCTTCTCACCCAGGTTTTCGATTTAAAACTTCCTATTAGATCTACTTATAGACGAAGGGGAACCTGATACCCCGTATAACGATCACTTAGACCTGGTCTGTAGTTTAGTTTAAGGATTATTTTGTCCACCCACAATCGTATTTGCTTCTCATTATAATAAGTGAGCTGCATACATTTTCTCAAACATGGGTGACCTAAATTTACTCTCTCCACGTACATGTAGAGTACTTTAAAAGTCTACTGAATCTATAACTGAGTTCTGGCCTTTTTTGAACTTTTGGCATTTTGAATTTAGTAATAACCACTTTGTTCTCTTAATGAATTCCAAATTGGTGTAGCTAATTCTTGAGGCCACAGCTAAATCCTTTAATTAACGGGTCGGGTTGGTCCCATAACATCAATCGCGGCTTGAATTTCTACTCTTAAGTAAGTTTTGCAAGATTTTATGAGATCAGTCATAACCTCTCCTTTAATTTTAACTTTTCATATAATTACTTTGGATTGATGAGGGCTGGACGAAAACTTTGGACTCTGCATTAACTAGTTAGCAATCTCTAGAGTTCTGCAAATTTCATAGCCTTTCTTTACAGAGTTTTTTGTGTTTCAGTGGTATTTATCGCTAAATTGTTCGCATACTCAAGTCTCTTTCCCTCAATCAAACTTTATGTGTTTCAGTCAAAACTCTTCCCATCTGCTCCGCCTCCCTAAGATATTCTTTCACATAACATTCCTTTATAAATCTATTTTCCATATTCTGAACAGTATAACCAGAGAAAGCAAACTTTTATTACCGCAGACATGCTTCAAAATTTGTATGCAAACCAAAAGAATGCTAAAGACCTGAGCAAAAGTGATTGAAAGCAAACCAAAAGCCAAAGAAAAGGGGGTAAAAACGAAAGAAGTCCTGTGTGTAAAACAAAGCCCGGACAACAGTTTTCTGAGTACACAAGCAAGCTACATCTTGCACGACACTTTACTAACAAAACACAACAACAAATGCACCAGTTAAAGCAACAAAGATAACAAGCGGTGAATGGCTAGAAGATTAGAAGAGCTCTACTTCTTAGTTGTTGTACAAGAAAACCAAAAATTATAAAACCGAAAAGTTTGAGACAGAACTTTTTTCTACCGAACAACAACACCAACAACAAAAGGTTATTTGGCAACAACAATTTAACAAGCAAAATCTATGTTAATGTTTAGTCGGCGAAGGTGTGAGTGCAATGCGGTGAAGCGTGGAATGTGCGTGCTGCGGGGTTACGTGGCGTGGATCCAATGGGACGCTGTGTCTCGGCTGATGAAGTGCGTAAAGTAATTTTAATAGAAAATTGATTTATAATTGGAAAATCTTTTCCAGAAATTGATTTGCCACAAAGACCGCAGCGCAACGCAACGCAACTCAACATCGCATAGCGCCGCATAGCAAGCCGCGAACAGCTCTCAGCCCATTTTAAGTTTTGAAAAGTTTGTCTACTTATTTTCATTTTTGTCTTACAAGCACCACTGAACTGCTAAAGGAAGTTAAGCTCAGGGTATGGTGGTGTAACGCCATCGCTGATGGTGGTGATGACTTTGAGGAGCAAATTTCTTTACTTTTAGTTTTATGAATATATATATAGTATATACATGTCGTTTTCGATACATATGCACCTCTAGGCACTACTTCGAAAGAGTCATATTCCAATATCTGCTTAAGGTGTTCTCAGCAAGTCGCTGCTTAGTTTTAGCCCACTTATGCGCATCTATACACGAGTATGTATGTGTTGATCAACTCTTGTTGTTAGCATTTGAGGCGTTGCCATGGCCAACACCATCGTCTGCACTCGAAACTGAAACTTCTTTTACGCTGAAGTCAAAACCTTCAGAAAAGGAGCAAGAAAGAATGAAAGTAGTTGAAAATCGTTAAAAACAAAAGTCCTTGCAATTCTTAGTGCATGGCTGCAATTCTTCATAGTTTTTGCATCTTCGTTTGGCTTCTTTGAGTACTTACTTTCGCTTAGCGAATTTGATGCTTTCTAGTGGTTGCTAAACTGGTGTTTGTGAAATGCACTGTGGGATGGACTTGAGCAAATCTGAGGTAAAAATAAAATAGCTTTAATAATGGAAAAACAAGAAGAAACAGTAAATTCGGCTGCATCGAAGCTATAATACCCTCCATATTTACATTTCTTGTAGCATAAAAGTGTATAAAAAAATATTTAAATCCATTCTAATCAATCAGTTTGTATGGCAGCTATAAGCTACAGTGAATCGATTTGAACGATTTCTTTGGAGATTGTAGAGTTGCTTTGCACAATAAACTGTACCAAATTTCGTGAAGATATCTTGGTAAAAAATAAGTTTTCCATACAAGAACTTGATTTTGTTCGATCAGTTTGTATGACAGCTATATGCTATGGTAGTCCGATCTGAACAATTTCTTCAGATATTATACAATTGACTTGGATAAAAATCCGTACCAAATTTCGTAAATATATCTCTTCAAATAAAAGAGTTTTCCATACAAGCTCTTGATTTCGATAGTTCAGTTTGTATGGTAGCTATATGCTATAGTGGTCCAATCTGAACCATTTCTCTGGCTATTGCATCATTGTCTTAGTTAATTGGCTGCACTGAATTCTGTGAGGATATCTCTTCAAATGAAAGAGTTTTCCATATAAGGACTTGATTTCGATCGTTCCGTTTGGACAGCTGTATCCAGTACTTATCCTACATCATCGGGTCCAACAAATGTGCAGCTTCTTGAAGAGAAATGTATGTGTTAAGAATTCCAGATCGATATTCTGAAAATTGAGGGGCTAGTTTGCGTATATACTGACCGAAGGCTGGCGGGCATATCTTAAACGACTCAACTTCTCACGCTGATCATTTATGTACATACTTTGTAGAGTATTCGACATTTTCCTCTGGATGTTACAAACAACCTTGTCAAACTTAAAAAGATTAAAGAAAAAAGATTTTAGAAATTTCTATTGAGATGTTTAAGAACCGAAAGCGACCTTTTTCATGTGATTTCCGTTGAACGCTTAGTTTTGATAACATTTGTACACATATTAAGCACTCTCTTTTTCTGAAGTCCACTAATTATTTTTAGCAAAGAACGGAACCTTTGAACCATGAAAATTGAGTTTAGGACGGTTCTGAAATCCCTACACATTAATATCTATCGTTCTTTGAAATTTATTTCAATATAAGGCAGATTACCCAGAGTCTCAGGGAAATTATCACTTCACACATAAAAGTGTCGGACAGTTTTCAGTTGGTTTGGCACTGTTCTATGCTCAATTGGACAATGTCTTTCTTAGCAAGTCCTTTAACTTTTCAAATAGTATATAAATTTGGATCACCCTTAAGATGTATGTAAATTAATATTGGTTTCAGATCTTCTGTATGAAAATATTTCGTATCAGCAAAAACTTGTCTGTTAACATTTGACTCTATTGGTACATAGTCTGGGACCATCTTTTATATTCGGAATATTATTTTATGTACCTACTTAAAATACTGCAAGTGTTCAGTTATAGATGTTTTGGTATATTTTTTTCGACTCATGTTGTCTAAATAACCTGAGGGTCTGTGGATTGTTCGGGTCTTTCAAATGTCAATGTTGGTTGATTAAATATCGTATATAATATCTGATTCATTGACTGAACCATAAGATACTCGTTTGATTATAATTAAAACACAAGTTGACCCTTTAGTCAGACCTTAGTTATATTAAGTACTAATGAGAACTAGGCCTAGATCTGTCCCATAATAAACAAACGGGTCTAAGTAACCAGAATATATGTAAGTCGATAGGTTAGTAGGCGGGTAGGTAGAGTGGCTGTCTGAGGAGGCCATTTGGAATACCACAAGGACTAATACTCCCCTCATTCTATTGTCTCCTATCCAACTCCTTGCTTCTGATGAAGTTCATCGGTACAAAAAGTTTTATGTCTGCATCCGCTGAAACGTCGATCAGAATAATTGGATCACCAATGGAGCGAAGGACTGGCGGCACAGCAGCCTATCTCGCTACCATATGTAATAGGTCAGAATTGTTTGGTCTAAATTGCCGTTAGAATCTTGCTCTTCAGAACTATTAAAACCCAATTATAGACCCACAGTAATATAACTAAATTTCAGCTGCCTTCTCAGCAGCTCCCACAGCCGCTTACAGCCTTATGGGTGTTGCTGGTTTTTAAAGATGTGCGCTTTCTCTCTTTCGCTGACGCGGCTGCTGACTCTCTTGCTCTCGTTTTTCACCGCTCAGCTGCTAGCGAAAACTTTTCCAATTGACTTTGCTTACGTTGGTATTTTTCTTGCTAACAGCTTTTCCCACCAACAACGCTAACCATGTGGCAAGTAAACAGAGCTTCTCAGCGTCTGAAGGGTGAAGAGGCGGCAAATAAAAGAGATAAGCGTGTAAGAAGTGCTAAGATGTGGCGAGGTGCGTTAATGCGGCCACAACACAAGCGGTTGAGGCAACCGAAGACGAAGAAGAAGAGGAAGCCAAAGTAGCAGGCAAAGGCGACGAGGAAGCAGCTCCGGTGGCTACATTGTAATTTTGAAAATGAGTAAAGTTTTTCCAACCTTAAAGTGGGTTTCTGTGGCTGCTGCCAAAGCGAAAATAAGCACAAACATACAGACACACACACATACACACTTGCAACCCATTTGAATGCTGTGGCAGTGGCAAGTGCTCGAAAAGTTACAAGGAGAAAAATTTAGAAATTTTGCTATCTTTGCATTTGCTGCTTTTAAATACTTTACCGCTATGCGCAGCATTTCCGAAGAAACTGACAATGCCACCGCGCAGTTGAGGTCCTTCAAAGTCATCTTCAACTGGCGGGCACGTCTTCTTTGTGGCGTATTGTTTTTGACGTTGGCCGCTCTGAAGCGGAAACTATTACGAGTCGCTGGTGTTGGCGCTGCCACTTCTTTCAAGGCTTCTATTCCGTTTATGTGGCAATGTGGCAGCTTTGTTCGCTGCCGCGTCGGCTGCTTTAGCATTAGTCGCTGTGCGTGCGGACACAAGCTTCGGCCCCGATCCCCGTCCCAGCGGCCTGTGGCTGCGGCCTGCGGCTGTTGCGGTTCATTTAATTGAATTACGAGAGTATTTTTATTGAGTTCGCGCAACGTACACATAAAAGGATTAACACGCGAAAACTTTTTTGATTTACCGCCTTATCTTTCGTTCATTTGAGAAATTCTTCGGTAGCCTCCACTTCCTGCTTGCCTCGACGTAAACTTGGTTGCGCTTTGATGCCTATAAAGTCATTTATTTGCACATTCTTCCTCTTAATAAAGCTGCTAATACCGCCGCGGGGTCGCCGGAGTAGGACGAGCGGCCAACCGACATGTCCGCTTATCGCTGACTGCTGCAGAACCCTGCTTGACAATTTCACTTTGTAATTCATTTTATTTATTGTAGGCGCTAATGTCCTTCAGAAGTCTTGCCTCACTTTCACACACACACACACTCACTCACCTTGAGATTTATATATACATATTTGCAAAGCCGATTCTTACTTTCCTTGCCGAACCTCTCTCTCTCTCCTTTGCCTTATTATTCTTCTTCACCTTCACTGGCACAATTTGAAATTAATTTGCTTCTGCACGCAATTGTCGTCAGACGGCATAACAACAGCAACAATGCAGTGAGAGAGTGCAATCATTTCGCCTGCATTACGTGCAATGAAGGTAAGTACCGTTCGAGTGTGTCGCCGTCGAGTGCGAAAAAAGATTATTTTTCACCTGACTGCCTTATCTGCTGTGCGACGCTTCCTTTATACTCGCTTATACTCGCCACCTTTCTCACCTCTCTCTATGTACTTTTGCCGCAGGAAGAATGTACCGCTTGTTGTCCAGCGGCCGATTTACGCCATCCATTGCAGCGGCTCAACATTTAATTATTTCTCATTTTTAATTTACAACCACTCGACTGCTTTGATTAATTTGCGCGTAACAGTGTAGAAAATAAATTTCACAGATTTCACTCGGAGCGCCGTTGGTCAGAGCCTTTGTAGCATTGTCACCTGTGGAGATGGAAAAATCTATAATTGATTACTTTAAATTTAGTTTTCTGCAAGCGGTTTTGAACGACCTTTAAGTCGAACTGGTCAAAGTAACTATGGTTATTAATAAATAGTCCAGTTAAGAAATCGGGAATCCTTTCAAAACTCATTTTTATGATTCGCGATATTTTACTTTTCCACAAATTTCTTATTCACCATTGGGAGCCGTAGAATCTGTCCCGTCTCATCGGGTTGAAGGCTAAGCATTTGCATAGGAAATGTTCCATCGTCTATCATTCTCCGCGCAGGCCTTGCATTTCACTGAATCCACTTTTCCCATTTTCGGAGCGTGAGATCTTAAAGGTAGGTGCTCTATGATGACCCCTTTAATGTTACTAATCTCCCTTTTGCCTAGAAGTGAAAGCTTTTTGGTCTGTTGACCTTTAACCATACACGAAAGTAACTTTGTGTTACGCCTTGAGTTACTTGTGTTCGAAGGCGTGAGGCTTATTGCTTCAAACAACTCTTGAATCAGCTGAATGGCCTGCGGCAGCTTAAGTGTTTCCTGTTATCCCAGGCGAGACTTCTATCTTGTTTGTCTATTAAAATATTTATAGACGTGAGGGTTAGAGCAGAAGTCCACTTGGCATCTTCTGTTATACGCACACTTTCCTCATGGGTCTTCTTTTCTCCGTCGCTTTGCCAACCTAATCGGAGTACCTTGAAAAGGTCGAGTATGATACCATGCCCGCAGTGACGCCGTGTCTGACTCCAATGGCCTAAAGTCATGCACCAGCTGGCTGTAAACATTGCCTCATATTTCACTTGTAGGTGTGTTGGCTGGGTGTCGAGGATAGCCTGCAGAATTCTTCTAATGTTAGCGCCCTCAAAAATATTATTAGTGGAAACGTGCTATCCACAAAGCAACGTATCTTCCGAAGACCATGAAGACCACAGTCCATTGTGAATTCAACAGCTTAGCTTCAATCGAAAGCTAATGTGAGCTTTGGGAATCGTTTTTTAAGAGAAATAGCAACTATAGTTCACTATCTCATAATAACGTCCGGTGTGTTTAACGTGGGTACCCGCTGTCGACAGCCTTATCTCACGGCTGTTAAAAGCACAGCGGAACAAATCAATACGTTGATCAGCTCCCACCACCTTCGAGGCCCCTCTGAACCCTCTGCTGTACCTTGGGTCCGACATCCGGTTGCAATGCAACTCGGCATTCAACTGACAAAGTGTCAGTTCTTCCGGCATTCAGATTGTAACCACAACCACCACCATACTCTCCGACTGGCCAGTCCAGATGAGCAGGTTGGAGCGAACTCTAAAAACTTCTGCTCCCCGTGGTAACAGAATTAAGTATCCGGCCAGGCCTCGTAACCGAAAGTATTACTGGACTGGTGACCAGGGGTTGGATCTCATTCTCACATTAGTAGTATGTTAGTACATCGAGATCTGGATGGTACGACCTAACAAATAGGTGCCTCTGATGCAAAAATGCTTTCAGACTCCCATGCCACGTAAACAAAAAACCCAGACACAGACAGATTCTGAAGTCCCGAATATACTCATAAGTCACTCGACCATTATGAGTATTGTCCCAACGAGTTTGCCACTTACACCCGACCCTATCGTCTAGAAGCCTCATTTTTCCTAGATATCCCACATGAGTCGGTGCACCTAACAAAACCTGCATAGCATCCATTTAGACGTTGTGACATACAGGAAAATGGACAAGGAGCATACAACGCTGTATTGAGAGGAATTTTTGACACCTCATGAGTCATCGTGGAAACTTCAACTTTCACTCATGGTCAGCCCCAGGTGACTTGCGTTACATACCTGATGTTGACCCCGTTCACTCGGACAATCGCTGGACGAGCCGGCGACAAACTGCCCTTAAGCAGAACTTTTAACTCGCCAGAATTTCTTAAAATGAATTAGATTATGTTTTCTGCTATTCGCCACTGTATCTCGAGTACAGAATGATCCAATAGTCTAAACAAAAGGTTCTGTCACTGATAAGATTCTGTAGTTTGCTTCTACATTTTGAACTTTAACTCATTACCCCCTTGGGGAAGCTTAATTCAGATCAGCTCAGTATGCCAAGCATTTCATTTACCGAACGACAATTCCTCAATCGTCTTGCTTTACTTCGGGAAACAATGACGGATGCGTTCCTGTCGTAAAGAACATTCTAGTCAGCTGATTGAATCCTTCTTTAATCGGCTTTCCTAGAAGTTAAATCCAGCTTTTCTTATCCAAAAGGAGAGAGGTCCAATGTATTAAATTATTACAGAGCAGCTGGACCGGATGGCTCTGATATCGTACACAAAACCACTACTGCGTTTCTTGAAATCTAAAACGCTAGCCATAAAGTCTCATCCCAACACAACTCTTGTTGGACCTACACGGCTCTAAATTTGATTGAATAAGTCAGGGCGGTATTCAATCTTACCTAGAACCAGTAATAACCAACAGACCACTGTTATTCCAGAAGAAATAGTCACATGCCGATTTAAACCCGCTATTCGCCCACGCATTAATACAAACATACCGCGAGTGCTATCTGCTCGCTTAATTTATAACCACGTTCGATATTATGACTTCGGCGAGATCACTTTCGTCAACGCTGACATAAATCACCCGTTAAGTGTATAACCGCTCGCAGTGCAGCATTGCAATTAATAAAAATGCGAAAAACGGCGAACAAGCGATATTTTATGGCATCAGAAATGCTTGCGCCATAAATAAGTGGAGTCGGCGAGTGGCGGCAGCCGCAGCCGAATAAGAAGAAGACAAGTGAAAAAAAGAATATGAATTTTTATTTTGCTATTAATTAAATTGTGAATTATGTAGGCAATTCGCACGCCATCATAAATGGTTGACCGAACGCCGAAATGTACGCGAAAACATGTGAGCTGCAGCGCCGGCACTCCGATCCGATACGAGCGATGCGCGGGCGCTGCTGCAAGCTGTTGGGGCACCGCATGCCGACAGGTAAAGTGAAGTGGGCCAAGCAGCTGCTGTGGACTTGGGCGTATGTGACTTATTGCTGTGATAAATATGTAATAATGTATTACATACTGATAGATATATACATGTGTGTGAATCGCAGTACAGGAAAAGTACCTGGTCGTCGTCTCGTTGGTCACTTGCTGATGTTGCACGTAAATATTGCGCACGTATGGAGGCGCATAAACTTTTATTATCGCCCAACGCAGTCGACTCAAACATACATACGCCAAGGCAAGTACATGACCTCACGAAGCGCGACCAAATATCATATCCACCAACAGTGCACCGAGTTGAATGCCAAGCAAAACAAATAGAAGTCACAAGTAAATTAAAACTTTATGAGAAAATCACAAAGAAAAACGAAACAAACACAACAACACAAAGCAAGGAAAATGGCAACTGTTGCAACAGCGCCGGCGCAATGCCAATGCCGTCACCATGCCGCAGAAATATATCAACGAGACATCTTCCACATTCAATGTGATATTAAATTATAAATGAATGAAATTTTATGACACACACATAAACGAGGCGGCCACGGCAAAGAGGATGCGCCGCAGTACCATACGAGCGAATTGGACGCAGGGACCAAGCAGGCACAACTGCACGCTTGATGAGGCTACTGCGCTGACTTTACTTATGGTTCGCAGCAGCTTTGGTACACTAGACAACAGAATAATGTAGACTGGCGGAAAGTCATTTTAATTCAGCTTCCATCTCGTTTGACTCATTTTGCAGTGGTGTCTGATGGACTACTCCAAAGAACTACTCATTTATTACCAAACAGGCAGAAACTTTTCGACTTGATGCTTCACTGAGTTCTAGGAAATTTCAGATATGCCCCTCTACAGCTCCAAAACTAGTCGGCTTTACAATGTGGAATGCACAAACGATCCTCACTTCGGCCACATCCTAAGAAGACACTGAGTTTTACTTTCCAATAAATACTCATCCCTGCTTGAAGTAGTTACCGTGTTCTTACATAACGTCAATTATTACATTTCTGATACTTAGTCCACTAAATACTACTCACTGTTCGATGTAGTCAGCAGGTTCTTTGGGTTCTTCCGTAGCGTCAGTTATTATATTCCTGATGTTCAGTCCTAACTGAGTATTATTGACATATTTGCCTGGAGCTGTTCCTTGCCTCTTGGTCTACCTTATAGCAATGTGTTCTTATCTTTTGATTTTCAAGTATTTGAAAACCCAGATCCGGGAAGCAATTATCTCGTCAAATCAGTTGTCGGAGAGGAACCGTTTTACAATATTATCGATCTTCCAACATTATCCAGCAGATACGGGCAAACCATCCTGTTGTAAGAGGCGACTAAAATCCACATGCGCTATGAATTTTGCTTTGAGTTCGCCACAAAAATCAGCATATTGTCAGAAATACTCAGCTTGAACTGAAATCATAGACTTTGAGTTAGATTCCCACTAATAAGAAGACATTTCAAGATCAACCGACAAATGTCACCAGTCCGCGAGTTGATGAGTGCTCCACTGGTAGTAACAAAAGCTACAAGGTCTGACCGGAGACTTAAATCTGGTTCCACGTGGAGCAGTGAGCCCTTGGAGTTCGCTCCAAAGTGGTTATTGAGTTTGTCCCTTTTCTGCTTTCACTGAAAAATTTAGTTCAATGTAGAGTCGCATTGCGGCTGGGTGCCGGACCCACAACACGGCAGTGGTAATAATGCTTTCGAAAACCTTTCGGTATTTGTTGCGTTGATCAACGCATAGGTTTGATTAATGTGCTTCTAAGCACTGTGAGGTTAGACCGTCGTTGGCAGGTACTCACGTAAAACGCCAGACGTTGTTCTTTGAACAAGCTACAAATATCACCACTCAAGAGCTGATTGTTGGAGGCTTAAATCTGGTACTACGGGAAGTCTTCGAAGTTCGCTCCAATCTGTTTATTGCGGTCCGCTCTTCGGTGAGTCTTTACATGGTTTTAGTTATAAACCTGCATTCGGAATAGAGCTAATCTTGTGTCATTTGATGAGTTGTTTTGTGGCCGAGTGTCGGTTCCAGAGTACGGCAGACCCTCGAACCTGACCAAGGTGCAATAGATGGTCATTCCATCATACCGTTTGGGTCGCTGGTAAAGGTATTTTTTTGATGCGCTGTTATGCTGAAATATACGGACGTTGTTCTTCTAAATTCTGCGGGAACAGAGATCTGAATACTTTTAAAGAAAAACTTATATTGCAATTTAAGTCCCTTATCCAGGAGTGCAGGGAACGGCTAAACAGCTTATCGGAAGTGAATCAGGTACACCTAATTTGGGTACCCGGTCATAAAGGCATAGCCGGAAATGAACTGGCTGACGAGCTAGCCCGCTCCGCAGCCTCCACAAATATGGTAGGGCCCGAACCGTTCACTGGGGTGGGCCCCCACACTATAAAAGAGCTGCTGCGTAAGGAAGAAAGAGTGGGTAGAGAAGGTTATTGGCAACGGGCGCATGGCATGCGGCATGCCAAGTTGCTAATAGGGGGGTACACCTTAATAGGTTTAGATCAATAATCAACCCCCCAAGGACTAAACTCAGGCTCCTGGTCGCATTCTATACCGGCCACTGCAAGTTAAATAGGCACCTATATAACTTAGGACTTGCCTCTTCCGCCAACTGCCGGTTCTGCGACAGGGGACCTGAAACTCCGAAGCATCTGCTAATCGACTACATCGCAGTCTGGAGACGCAGGTCTAAGGCCCTTGGAACCATATTTCCAGATAGGGATCACATCGACTCACTAGCCCCCAGCAAAATCCTAGAATTCATCGATTTGCTGGGGCTTAGGGAGTCCCTGTGAGTTAGGAGAGGGCACAATAGACCCAAGGTCGCAGTGCATACCTCAATCTCAATCTAATCTAATCTAAGTCCCTTATCGGCAACGTCCATCTTCTGTCACTCTCTTATGTACCTAGTTCCCAGAACTAAATATTATAGTAGTTATAAACCAAAACCACAAAAGTGTATTTCAGCAGGGATAGTAGGAGATCTGGATGAAAAATTCGAAGCGTGGTCTTTTTGAAATCTTCTTTTATATCGCAAACCTTTTTTAATGTCTATGAAATTTAGATCGAACAACTATTAAGGTTTTAGAACTAGCAAAGCCTGACGAGCTTGCCTTCCTAGATGACGTTTTTTTAATATTTATAACAATTTACCTGACCTGCTTCACTACTTTAGTTGAGACCATAGTACCCATTTGTATTCATAAAATTTGTATTTACGGTATACTCTCATTTGAACCATACTGTAATATCCTCCAGCATTTGATGTTTCGCTTACTACGCACAAGCTGCTATGTTCAAAATTTTTATGACTCGCTCGTTCGCTGACTGATCACCGCAGTTTATCTACGCACTTTTCTTCTCTAGTAGAAATGTTTCTGCTTGGGTCTACAAAAGTTTCAAATAGCTTCCTTCAAATTATCGCATTGAATTTTGCCTCCAGCCCACAGTATTGCCTTCATGGCTGCCATATGGTTATAAAGATATCAGCAGTATTGCCTATGAAAGCTCAACTACAGCCTATAAGCGGTTCTATGTATATACATACAAAGACATTCATGAGAAAATGAAATAATTGGTATTGCGCTAACCGTTGGTTTATTCTAGGCTATTCATGCATAGAAGTATAGTTGAAAGGCTTTGCTGAATTGCACTGAACCCGGTCGCTTTTGTTTTAATGTCCCCTTACTAAAATTGCTTCATAAAAGTTCGTACAATAATTATGTTGTGAAATATGATACGCGTCTGTATGAATTTCAATTTCATAGCTTAGGATAGGGTTGCCAGATTGCTTTTATTCGTTCTGCAAGGAGAAATTAAAGTGGTTTTGCATTTTTTAAGGAAAATAAAAAAAAATTTACATCCGGTTTTTTCTTTGGAAAAAAGTCTATTCATTGATGTTTTGGCCTAGATTGGCCTAGATATCACTCCTTACCTGGATTTAAGAAAACTTTATCGTCTAAGTTATTTGGTTCAGTATATAAATTGAAGGTTTATTTAAGATTATAAATGGGTTAGCTCGGGTAAAAAACATCATTTTTGCAACATAAATGTAACTATTTTATTAAAATTTTTATTGTTTATAACATATAATGTACCATTAACAACAATATACTCCAATTTTTGGAAAAAAAATATTTTCAACTTGGCCATTGCGGTGCCATTTCCTGTGACCTCTCGAAAAAATGCGCCCGCGTTGGCAGGATAACTTCTTACAAGATCATTTAGAGTGAAAAAATATGCTTTTTAGTTAAAACCTTAACTTTGAACTTAGACGACGGAAAAAACTGAAAACTGGATTTTTGACAGATATTTTTACAAAAAAATTAAACTTTCTGTGAAAATTTCCCGACATTTTTTTTTTCAAATATTTGTAATTGCCAAAAAACGTCCTTTGTCCAAGTTTTTAAGAAGTTTATCTCAAAGATCTGTGTAAAATTTCATGAAGATCAGTTGAGTAGTTCTTGAGAAATCTTGCCAACCGACTACAAAAACACAGTTTCGAGAAAAACGCGTTTAAAGACGGCGTACTTGGCATAGTTAGCCTTGAGTGCACAAGTTCTCAAGGCTATACCTCTGAAACTATTACTCGGATCTATTCAGGACAATATTCTAGAGGTGTTTTAGAAATTAATAAGACGATAAAAAACTCGAATTTTTCAAACCCGTACACCCATGTAAGCCATTAAATTGAGATATATGTTACTGGTGTTTTATCTGGCTTTATACTAATAACAAAGAATGTCTTCTGGATACTAGCAGATTGTAAAGATTTTCAGTTTCATTGCAAATAGACTCTTGAATCGAACAATAGTCGTGGTATCATCCATTTTTAATAAGAAACTATTATCACTAAAATGTCTTGTCTAGATAACATTTATATGTCACTGATAGTGAACAAACTTCGACAAATACGACGTCATGAAATCCCCCTTTAAATTGGTTTTAACCTAAAACTGTATTGTATAACTCAGGCATTAATAAAATCATAGAATCGAATATACCTTCCGATTGCCTATATACTGCATATAACGGTCAATATGTGGGATATTGGAACGATCTTTATAAATATTAAGAACCTTTCTTAAAGTTTGGAATGAAAGTGCATCATTGAAATACTTTATTCCCTGTAAACTATGAAGTAAATATAAAGTTTTTTTCTGTCCTTTGACTTCGTATCATAAATATCGGTCAATGTGCGAGCTGAGCTTGCTAGGGACAACCTCCATACCGCATTGTTTATCCGACTGTAAGTGAGTTGGTTCTCCGTTGTTCTCCAGAGCTGAGCTCAAAAGTACAGAACCACAACAAGATGCTCAAGTTTGCCGGTAATCAACTACGACACGCCAATGTAATCGCCTCGATGCAGCAATACGCAGATGGAGAACAGGCAGATTTGACAGAACTCCGGACTATAACAGAATATCTTTTGATGCCTCCCATCGAGTATCTACAGAGTGATACCCGCATGCTTCCTGTAAAGTAGCTTCTGCTCGAGTTTTTTCGCTGAAACCATCCATGCACTCACTTGTTTGAAGCGAAACCGCCTACTTGGAACATAAGCGTTCCCACGACAGCCGGGTCAACGTAACCGGAACGGATCCGGATTTTTTTATCCGGTCAAGGACTGCCAACTCGCAGAATTCTGGCACTACGACAACAATAACAACTTGGAGCATAAGGAGAACATTCCTCCAATACGTCGACGAACTGGAACAATATAACGGCAACATTTCGGACCCGACCAATTTCCGACGTGCATTAAATATGCAACATAATTGGATTTATTAACCTCCTTGCGTTGAATGGCGTACTTGGGGTCCAAGCACCACTTATAGCGAAATAAGAGTAAGATTTGGCGCCTGAAACAAGAGTGAACTTCGTACCGGGTATTGTAGCAGGTTAAACTCTATTCAAAATAGACCCTGGCACACAAAATCTTTGTCCTGAGTGTAATAATACTAATCACTTCTTTGCATGGCCAATGAAAACAACTCACTTAATGCGCCTCTCCCAATAGTTCGAACCCTTCGAAAACAGGCCGTTTTCTGGGCCTATCGTTAAGTGATTTCGATGATAGCTAACCTATTGCTTTACCTCAAACAGGGTCTAGATAATCGCTATAAAAAATGAGTGCCTATAATGCAAGAGGGTAGCAGAACAACGATCTGTTCAGAGCCCGCTAATATTAGGCCTGGAAGTTCGTACCTCTGTTGAATGCTAATAAAAATTTCAAGTTACTTAGAAAAAATCCATAACCTCAGACTAAATAGTTTTCTATACTCGTGTTTGATTGATTACGAACAACTTCAACGCTTACTGAACGTTTAAGCAATTGCTTTGCAATTTAACCCTTTTAGCGCACGTGCACCTAAGAATATCCTTTCCGCTGATGAAAATATTAAAAAAATTTGGTTAATATGAATGGTTGCCACATTATGAGCAGCTAAAAAAATCAAGAAACTCCGTAAAATGAAATAAATAGACTGTAGAAAAAGTATAACCCCGAGAGATCATTCAATCATTGCCTTGGAAACCACAGGGACTATTATTACTGTATTTAAGTAGCAAATGTTTATGCAACTGTGGCCACATTTTGTGGAAACTGAAGCGTCGGGTCGCCACACATATGTGTGAGCATCGATTATATTCGACTCTAATTGCACATGTGTGTAGACGTGTATCCATTGTCGCAGGCTGGCAGCACTTGTTCCACAATCAATCACAATTTTTTAGCTGTCTTCATATCAGACAGGAAAAAAGTATCGCTTTCTTTTACTTTCCCTTCCGAACAACAACCAAAAAAAATTGTTTTTGAGTAATGTGGCACGACGCGTGCCGCTGATTCACAAATAAAGAAACTGGCATTTGTGCGTGTGGACTTCCTTAAAAAGCGTACCCCACTCATTTTTTTCTCAGTTCTTTCACCTCAATTGCCTTTGTTCTCTGCTGCAGTCACTGTCTACGCCGTCAGCGCACACTATCCCCCAAATCCGCTTGTTTTCTCTACTTTCTAGTTGTCGTGCGCTTTGTTGTTTTCTCAAGGATATGCTGTTACAGCACATCAATTGAACAACTGTAAAAGCAAAACAGCAGCAACAGAGCAGCCGTGGCTCGCCGCCTGACAGCTAGGCAGTCTTCAGGCAGCCAGGATATTCCCCAAGTGCAAGAGCATTGCAGCGAGTGTCCCAGCGCGCATTTTTGTCATTTTCTTTGCTTTCTCCCAGACTGTCGCGCTTGCTGTTTTTTACTGAACTCTCATAGTCTTACTTAGATTTTTTTTTTTTTAACAATTTTTGAATATTCCTCTAGTCTTACAATTGCTTTACGTTTCCTACATTGTCCTTTACATTTATTTCTTGTGTTTGTATTTTTATTCTATTATTGTTGTTGTGTATCGTATGTCATGTGATTATTTGTGTTGAGATTTCTTTTGGTTCTTGATTGTTTTCTTTATTTCTTTTACGCTTTTTTGTTGTGTTTTGCTTGGTGCTTTCACCACAAAGTGGCTCAAATGTTTTAGCAGCAAAAAATATTCGGTTATTTTGACACGTTTCTCTATAATTTATGCAACTCTGGGGAGTCATAGAACTCCAAGTAGCGAAGTCGTACTCCATTTCTGTTCACTCTACTTAGATTTCAATTTTTATTTTCGTCCATTTTTTTGCATTTCTCTGAGTTTGGAAGAGGAAGTGGGTAAGATAGTATGGTGAGAGGTTTATTGTGGGAAAATTGTGTTGAGATTGAAACATTGTGGCGAATAATCGTTGCAACTCTACTTTAAAATAGTTTATAAAATCCAATGTTTCAAAAAACATCCCAATTTGAAGAAATCTTCTTTTTGATCATTCTTCCATTTGAAACATTTACTTCTGACTTCTGGTGTTCGTCTTCCGTAATATCCCAAAAAACTCAATAGCATTTTAATTTCAACTACCATCGATAGATCTAATACAGCTATTGGGATTGCTTACACTGATTAGAGATAAGAAGGGATTATTGGAATTCACACTAGATAAGAATTTTTAAAATCTGGATTACCCCTTCGGTAGAGTAAAAGTGCATAATCAAAGATATTTTTCTAAGTGAACTGGTCATGTCAGGGACAAAATTCTACTCGGAACTTCAATGTCGAAAATGTCTGCTTTAAGTATTTTAAATTCAGTCACAAAATGGACTTAAATTGATCGATTGAGTCGGTAATCGAAACTGCTTATAAATTGACAGAGGCATCAGATATATCATAAATTTTGGATGTGAGTTTTAGACATTAGGTTACCAGAATCAACTGCAGAAAAAAGCTATTAGATGTTTTAACAAAGTCTCTTCCAAATTTGCAAGACAATAGGACACATCTGCTAAACCGAAACTAAAAAAAAAACAATATACATACATACGTTTTTGAAAATATATGATTTAAGAGAACATTTTTGAAAAATCAAAAGTTCAAGTACAAAATAAGTTTTTAGAAGAATGCAATAACTGGCCTGAGAATTAACGATCAGAGCACCCTAAATTTGTGTATATGAAGATCACTTCTTCAATTGATGAGTAGGAAGTGCACCTAAAACGCGTCGTAAAATATTCAAACTGCAGGTTAAGGAACTTCAGATTTAGTTATTTCTCTTTGAAGTTCATACGACGATATCGCGACAACAAAGGACCGTTGGACAAGCTAAACGAATAACGTGAGGTGATAAAAGCCAGTTTGAATTTCCACTGAGATTGTAGCTTGGTCCTTTGCGATACCAGATGGCCTCATTATCGATACCTACTCCAGTGTATCATACCGTGGGGACCAAAGATGCTTACAACATAGTTTTGCGAGTGCGAGACAAATACACAAGAGATGCTCCATTGTTTCCCTAGTGTCCTCTCCTCTAGACATTTCTTGCAAACTTCTTGATCTGTCAACCCCATACTGCGGGCATGTGTCGCCACCAGAGAGTATCTATCGAGTACCAATAGGCATTTCTGAACTTCGACATTTTCGTTTTGCACAGGACTTTTGCAGTTTTGCACCCTGGTAGCTCGTTCCATCGGGTTTTGATTTCCTTTACCATTATTCTATCGAGATCTTCGTATAACCATTTGGTTTCCCAATGGTGATCACGTATTCGGATGTTAGCCGTGCACTCGATGTCTTTGCGGCCTGGCAGCCAGTATAAGTGAAGTTGCTTGCTTCTATAGGTGGCCAAGAACAATGGTAAAAAGAGTTGAAATTATGGAACGCCATTGATATTTATGCAGAAATAAAATACAGTTGATCTCATATTACAAATGAATGTCTTCGAGTTGTTCGACTCTTGGACTCGTCTGGTATTAATTTAGTCAATATCAAACAAATCGAAGTTGTTGTCCTAGATTTCGACAGAATTAGTAGTTCCAACGAAGGAACCAAAAACTCTACTGTAAAATCTGCTTTAAGCGGTGATCTGGGGTCGTCTAGTATATGGATCTCCTCTTAATATTTAAATCAATTAATTAAAAAGGAAACTCAATCTGATCTTGGATTCGAAAGACTGTTGGAATTTGTGACTTAAAATTGCATTGATTAACATAGCATATTTTTTACGATCTCGGGCTGAGTAGGGAATACGGAAGATCCCTCTTAATTTTAATATTTATAATAGAGGAGTGGACAAAGACAAAAATCAACGATGGGTTCTCAGAAAATGATTTTGTAAAAGATACATATTTGGAGTTTTTGAAAAATATGATGCTTGACATAGACTTTTGAGAACAAATCATCACAACTGATAGCCCCAACGCACCTGCAATCAAATTTTGAGCTCGAAGTCCAAGTTTGGGGGTTGTTTTTGATTGGGAGAAATGCACACATATGCACCAATCAACAACAGTAACATAAACAAACTAGCAATGATAGCAAAAATAGCAACAACAAAAGCTGAAAACTTCAAACCATTCTAATACCGTTACCCTGCACAAAGCTCGGCGAAAAACTCCAAACGGAATGCGAAGCTTTGGAATGAAGTTGTTTGCATTCACAATTGAACACATATACACATGTATACATGCATCTATATGTGTGCACTTTACATGTAACGGTTGTTTTGTGCGTCTGTATGAGTGTCGGTGCGTTTTGCGTAGCCAATGCGTCGTAAATATTCGAAATGTCATTTTGAAATCCTAATTTACGCTTCGACGAACTAAAATGCAGCAAATGACCAAAGCCGTCGAATGCAACAATAAAAGCAACAACAACAACAGCCAACAATATTAGCAAGAAGCGTTGATACTAAAATTGCAATTTACATTAACGCCGGCGATGGCGAGTGGGCGGTGGTGCGCGGCTTTTTCGTTATTACCGTGTTTGCAGGTGTGAGTTTGAGTGCAGGAGGGGGTGTGGCGTTGAAGTTGCAACATATGTTTGTAAGTACGAACATCGGTCTTATTGCACTTTAGCTCACACCAACCAGTGCAGCAGAGAATGAGAGTGCTCATGGGGAACCAGCAGCCCTCAGTTCCCATTGCTCCACGAGCGACACATTTCACTTGTGTTGAGTTGAGCTAATGTCTGCCGTCGACTTTAGGCGGCAAAAATCACAAATCTAAGCTGCATATTCCTACAATCGGTGACCGTGCCATTTCCTACTATGAGAACTGAGACAAGTGCTACCTTTTAACTCTACTTCCATTTTGGCTGCATAAATTCTCAAATATATGTACTTTATGGTTGGATTTGATTTTGATTTTTTCTTTGACTCAGACAAAAAAATATATTCCTTCACGTAATTTTTTTGTGGTAGGTCTCTTGGGAGACTTCAGTGCCACTCACAGACTTTAAGATTTAGAGAACTTCGAAACCCTCAATATTTCTCAGAATGTCTTCTCAGAGCTTCTTTGTTAGAAAAAATATTTTATTTTAAGAAACACTCATATTGCAGACGAATTATACATCCATTCTTCCATCCTGTCGTGTTGACCCTTCGACTGATATATCTCCAGGCTCCTTTTAAGGTTGTAACCACCCTTTAGCAACTTGGCACCCTGTCCACTCCTTCATCCCTCTCCAATCGCAATGAATCGTTCGGGTTCTACCATCTTGGTGGATGCTGCGGATCGGGGCGAGATCATCGGCCAGTTCATTCCCAGTGGTACCTTTCAGACCGGGAATCCATACAAGGTGCACTTGGTTACGAAGGAATAGACTATACACTCCTGCACTATTACCGACTTGATCTCGCTGCTTGACTGTCGCTATGTATGTTTTTAAGTTTATTGCGATAGTTGCGTTGGAGGTTGATCTCTACGAATCGACTAATGGTAAAGACTTCTGTCTGAAAAATGCTCGGAAAACTTCCTATAGGTAATGGAGAGTATGGTGTGTGGTCCTACGATTTCTACACCAATTCCTTCCGACGTTTTCGAGTCGTCTTGTAACATTTGATTGTGCTATCCCTAAGCACTAGCTTGAGAGCGGACATTACATCCAGCCTTACTGCGAAGGGCAACCTTGAACTTTTTAATGATGTTTAAACTTTTGGTAATACTGTCTCTTTGGAGAAGAACCAGTGATATTTTACCACCTAAATCCTTCATGCGCTGGGAAGAGATTACCTTACCTCTGCCAAACCCTTCTGCTGTCATTTGGAGTAGTGCGTTGCGTATTTAGCTACCGATTACTAGGTGAAGCTGGGAGAGATCTAGCATGATTTCAAGTGCCACAAATTGGGCTTTTAGGTCAAAAACCTTCCTTCATAGGTTTTTGTTTCTTATTTTTATACGCTGAACAGAGTATTTTAAGTTTGTCCCTGTCTGTCTGCGTATATGTAGATGAACAGTTTTTGAGAGATCGAACTAAAAATTTTCACACATCCTTTCCTCTTCTAGAAGCTACTTATGACGAAACTGGCGATATCGGACCACTATATCATATATGTGGCTAGCATATAACCCAAAGCATTACTACATTATCTGAATAAATGTTTCAGATCAAATCAAGATCAAATTCTTGTACGGAAAACTTCGTTATTTGGGAAAGGTATTCTAACTGTAACTTTGTTTAGAAGATAAAATTGTTTCTTGTTATTTAATTACCAGAATGAATGATTATGATTCCTGAAAAAATATATGTTTTGTTTCATTTTAATACAAATGAAATTAAACACGAAAATCGACTATCATAAATTGGTAATCTATCTTTGCCATTTTTCATGAATTTTTATAAAAATTAAATATACGTATTTTCAATGCATAAAAAATGTTAAAGCTGTGGAAGAACGGAAGCTCAACTCAAAGAACACCTCATGTCAATGAATATAGAAATAAATAATTGAAGTGTATGAGCATAAAAATAAATAAGGTTATCTAATTGCAGTGAAAAAAACTTACTAAATTAATTAAAACAAATTTCTTTATAATATATATTTTTTTTTATAAATATTATTTTTTTTGTTTTATAAATATTATTTATTATTTTATAATATTAAATTTTTTCTTTTATAAAAAATTAAATTTCGTTACCATTCAAAATTATTACTGCTGATTTTAAATTTTCCCAACCGCAGTCTCTCAGTTATTGTCACTTTTGCAACCCATCTTCTCGGTCTCGATTGCTGAAGAAAAGTGTATAGTAACTATTTACAGCTTAAAAAATGTCCAGAATTACTTCTAATCATGATATCAAATCATATAACAAATCTAATCCGCTTATCAAAGTTGTTAATTTGTGCCTAGTTAGACTATTCGTTCTTTAAGCGTCGGTAAAACTAGTGAAGAGATAGTTAAAGCAATGGTTAATGTGGATAATGTAAGCGTCTGCCTTTAAGTTATTCTTATAGACCACGATTATATCTCAATTAAGTCACTATTCCACCATGAAAGACCCGACCATAGGTCTTTTCCCTGCAGTGTATGTTAAAATTCAGACTATTGTGATATTCTTACTTAATTACACCATACAAATTTATTTTCTCCACCAGCATTTTTCTCAGTGTACGAGCAACCCACACTAAACTACAAATATGACTAAAAAAAAAATAACTTTCAAAAAACGAAAAAAATTGCACACATATAGACCTGCCAAAATATCCTTTTTCGCACGAAATAAATAAACGTCATCAATGTCAAATGGAAATCATTCAATCATTTATGCAAATATACATATACATATGTATGTATGTACCACTTCCTTGTATGAAATAAATGTGTGCATAGAAATGGTTCTAGTTTTGTACATATATATGTATGTTTGTATATCTATAAATCAAAATGCATGACATTTACAATCTATAACAGTACTAAAATACACAAATGCAAGTGCAATACACACCTATATTCATATATGATATAGTGAATGTTCCTGTATGTATGTACATATGTTTGTATTACCATTTGTGCATGTGAGTGAGTGTTTGACATCTCACTGAATCTGCGAAAGCAATTTATTTGACACAGGTTGCGATTTTTTATAGCACCAGCTGTATATACATACATATGTATGTAGATACCATACTACAAGTATATATCCCTAAATATCCATACATCGATTGCTAAGTGACAAACATAACAAAATACTGACTGACACAAGAAATATTTACTGAAAAGAAAATTGCAAGTGGAAACAAATATATATCGAAATATATTGGAAAATGAAATGTGCCAAACTCACGAAATATTAAGCGATATATTCTTATATGAATAGTCAATAGGAAAATATATGCGATTCTGTACTTTCATTAATGCCTGAGTTATATATTTTAAGAACCAGTTGAAAAAAGAATTCAGTGTCATGATGTAGGCAGGAGTTTGCTTATTTATTATTTCCGGGTACTTTTTTTTGTCACAATATATAGGTAAATAGCAACGAAAGGCGTATAATATTGTATGAATACTGTTTTCCTTGTACTTTCACAAGGTTTTACTGATTTGATATAAGGTAGATACGTGAGTAAAGCGCATGTCTGATGAGGCGCCCATGACTTTAGGAGATCCATTGTAAAGCAACTGGAACTAAAATTCCCCTCACTCTATTATGTACTCTCTGAAGCAACCTGTGCTTTTGACAGAACTCATCACTACAAAAAGTGCAACCACATAGTCAAGAAGTCTAAGACCGATAGTTCCGATTCTTTTCCTATACAAAGCTTTAGATTCGCATAGAAGATGTTCTGCAGTTTTTCTCCTCTTGACAGTTTCTGCAATAGCCATTGTATGGCATTCTGAGTCTATTGTTTCTGCAATAGCCATTGTATGGTATTCTCAGTCTGCTGGCATCCCTACCAGTTAGACATTAACCTGTTGGTTATTAAAGTTCTTACATCATTTTTTTTTATTTTTAATAGTCGAAATGTGTGACCAATATTACGCACATGATATGTTTTCCTACTTGTTAAGCAAGTTGGGTTTGACTCCACCAGAGACTCAGCTATATCAACAACTTGTTTATTGATTAAATATCTGCGTGCAGCCAGAAGCATATAAATTCGTCTTTTCAAGAGTCTAATTGCAGCGGAGTGCCTGCTTTGGCTTGTTTATATACTTCACAGTTACCAGGAATCTCACCATTTGCTGGAATCCATTGAAGATTTTTCGAGAAATAGGATGTTAGGTCCCCTAAGAGAACAATATATCCCTTCACTATCTTTGATAAAACCTTAAAATACTTAGTTGATTTCAGAGTCGCTTGACTATCTATATATACAAATATAAATATACAGGGTTTTCCAATAAGTGTTATAGGATTTCTTAAAAAAAAAACGCACTCATTGTTACGGATTTTCAAATGTTTTTTATTTAATGTGAGGTACAGTCGATACAATTTAATTCTGAATATAACTTCATTTGCAGAAACGAATTCGATGAACCCAATTTTTGAGTTATTTTTCCAGTAAATCCAGTCGTATGTCATGAAGACGTTTAATATTGACTTTTAAAGTCTGGTTTATTGCTAAAGACTAATGACGTCAAATAATTTCACAAGAAGTAATCTAATGGTGTCAAATCACAACTTTCAATGCCAAAATTTCTGTAAATAATCGAATCTCCAAGCCTCTCTCGCAATAATTCGGTTGTTGCACGTGCTGTGTGGCACGTAGCCCAAACTTGTTGGAACCAGATGTTGTCAAGATCAACTTCTTCCAATTGCGGTCATAAAAAGTTGGTTATCATTGATCTGTACCGTTAGAATACTACGTACTGATGATCCACCGGACAAAAAACAACACCAAACTTTCAATTTAGGTGAATGTAATGGTCATTCATGAATAATTTCTGGATTTTCTTCCCACCAAAATCAACAGTTACGTTTATTTACCGCACCACTCGGATGAAAGTGAGCTGCTATGTAGAAGATGATTTTCTAAAAAAAAATCGTTATCGGTTTCAAATTGTTCCAAGGCAAAATCAGAAAACTCACGACGTTTACGTTGATCTCTGTAGCTCTTGAGTAAGAACAATTTTATATAGACGAAAGCCCAAATTCTTCCTCAAAATCCACAAGGTTGTGATTTGAGACAGTCCCAATTCTTGAGAACATCTTGGAATCGACAAATTGCAGACTTCAGCAACACTTGCCTCAACAGTAGTAATATTTTCATTGCTGTTTATGAAAAGCGTTTCGAGGACTGGAAAAATCGTTGGTGTAAGTTTACATCTGGTATGGATTACTTATAAGGCAACAAAAGAGATATTGATGAATAATGAAATGTTTTGAGTATTGGAATCTTTTTTATCACAATGTATTTACGAAAAATTAACTTCTTCAATCGGTTTGTAGTCGAGTTGTTCGTTAACCGCGCGCATTTCAGAGCTCGTTAACTCGAATGTCTCCACAGTAATTATTGTAAGGCAGTACCATCTTTTACATTATGGGAATAAGGGTTCTTATGCTAGCTTTTCATACTTTTGGCGATTTCTACTTATTTCAGCTTTTAAGCAAAGCGAGCGACATTTTCAAATTTTCAGTATTTCAATGTCAATAATATTAATTCAGAACCAAAAAAAAGTATTGACAGTTGACATGAAAAGATGCTTTTCGCTAAGCTAAAAGATAAAAATCATGTTTATGAAGAAAAAATCAGCAAAATAAAAAACAGGAAGGATGAATGATGATGATGCCTTGAACCCTTTTAGTTACATAATATGTATTTGCTGGAAGCGTAGACGGCTCTGGGGTTTAAATATGCATATGAGCATAAGTATACACTTGCTTAAGCTGCCTCTGCACTGAAATACTATTTTTGTATGAATTTATTTGGATGTGTGTTTATTTGTTGCTGTAAATCTGCGTACATTAGCATGATATATGACTTGACAGTTAGTTGCCTCTTTCCGCCACATTGCCTACAGCCAGTTGATATTCAATAAGTATATTTAATGTAACGATAATATAAATACACGCATACATACAAACATATGTGTTATTTATAGCACGTGTGTGAGTATGTGCGTGTGTGTTTGTATGTTGCTTGTGTTATTTGGATCACACATCAATAACTCAAATGACAGCGGAAATGCGACAACCGGAAGATGGGTGGCATATCATGCCCACATACAAATACTTAATACATACATACAGATTTATATACCTACATACAGGCACACATACGCATATACTTATGCATATCCACAACCATCGAACTGAGGTTACTCAATATTTTTATTACACTTCCTTCCATATAGTGGTGGTAGATGTTTTCTCATTGTTGTTGCTACTGTTGATGATGATGATGCCGTGTTGGTTGTTGTTGTTGCTTCTTTTGGCATATCAATCTCAGCTCCGTTCAATATGATTTTCCTTTTACATTTCTTTGATTGAATGCTTCATTCGTTATGCTTTTATTGCGCTTGTTTGCTGCGAGGCAATTTTCGAACATCAAAAAAATAAAAAAAGCAAAAAAACAAATATGTGCTTCTTTGTGTTCGCAAAATATCGAATCGAACCCTTTTTAGTTTGCAACCCTTTCAATACTTTCTTTTTTCTTGCTAAATTACGTCAATACATTTGCTCGCGGCATTCGCATTTTGAGTGGCATAACGGATTTTTCCACTTTACACTTGATCGCGAATGCCGAACGCAACGAATTTCGCGTAAAAAATTGCCTTACGGATATTTTCAATTTGCTGGTCAAACAGTGTAGCTAATGTTCTTTTTGTGGTTGTTGTTGTAGTGGATTAATTTAATTTCAAATGCTGGAAAGGAACGTAGTTAAAGATTCTTTTATCATATTAATTCTATAACTCTTATTTCTAAATGTATAGTATATCTATTTGAATTTGAAAATAAAACGCAAAATATTCATTTATTCATCAATATTTATTTTTTCGCCTTCAAAGCCTTCAGCTCCTTAAGCGAATTTGTATATCTTTTACATCTTCGATCGCCTGAAAACAGGTTCCTTTTCGATGCTTATTGACTTGTTTGCATGTCAAACTTATAAACCCATGTCTCATCGTCAATTATAACGCTTTCCATGAACGTTTGATCGGAATTCGCACGATCAAGCTAGTCCAAAGGGACTTGTTTACGGTACACCTATGGACGAAAATGAAATGTCGGGCTGTCTCATCTCTTAAACACCTGACGATTTTGAAGCACCATATCTTCCACTTTTTTAATATTTTCATTAGTTGAAGAGGACGAAGGTCGTCCAGAACAAGGCATGTCTTCAACAAGAACTCAGGCTGATACAATTTTCAAGGAAAGAATCAGTGTGTGAAGCAAAGGCCAGTCCTCTGTCTTTAATTTCTATACCTGATTTCACCATTAATAATAGATAGTATGTAGCCAGCCACTTAAATCCACCCCACTCTCTCAAAAACTCACAAGCTGGGTAATATTACTTTTATCAAAACAGTATGTAGAAACATCCAGAACTGAAACCTTGGTTTTAAGAATGCTTGTATGGAAAATCAGGAAAATAGTACTTTCTGTTCATACTTGACTGGTTTTAAATTCGATACAAAGCATAATTTCAACAGCTCCAAGCATTATCGTACTAATGCAGACTGAGGCTATTTTAACAGGGTCGGGCCATAGGGAGAGGTGTGGCAAATGTGTAGGGTTGGCTGGCCAAGGAAATAGGTGCTTAGAGTAATGCAGGGACTCGCTGCATACTATGTTCAGTATGTTGGGATCGATTCTGGATAAGTTTCCAGAACAAAGCTGCGTAAGGGTCACTTTCGTTTGCCGCGGCAACTCGAGCTCGTCGTCTAGTTTTTCAACTCCAAGTAGGCCTTTTACTGATAGGGAGTCGGTTGCGGTCAGTGCTTATCTGACATTAATTGCGTCCGAAGTCTGGTCGGCGTATAGTCTTATGTCGTCGACATGGTTAAGAAGGGATCCCTTGATGCTTCTTTGAGGCGGTTCCGCTTCAAGCAGGTGAATGCAGGGATGGTTTCTACTAAAATATCCCAACGGAAAATGATTGGAGAGAAGTTCATTATGCTCCTTAACTGGTAGTAGATTTTTGATTGGAGACATCAAAAGGCATCCTGTTATATTGCGGGATGCATTGTTCTGGCAACTTCTTTTTCGTTTAGATTAAGTTAGATTTAACTTTATTTACTATAGTGGCCCGATGTCGCCGATTTAGACAAATGTGCAGCAGATCGATATTTTCAAAATTGAAGGATTTCCACGCATATATCCAGACATACCGACAGACGGGCATGACTAAATTGACTCAGTTAATCACGCTTCGCATTTAGGTATATACTTTATATAGTCTCCGCCGTTTCCTTCTGTGACTTGCAAACCGCATATACCCTGTTCTGGGAATAAAAATAAAACATTTAACTAACTGGTAACAAGAGCTGTCATTGCATCAGAGAAATTCCCTTAAAGATTACTAAACCAGAGGAAATTCAAATTTATCTGTTAAACTAATCAATAAAAAGCGAATGGTGGATCAAAAATTTATTGTAGAAATTTAAAAATAAGTAGTAAAATAATTTATAAGAAAAGCAGTAAATTTGCTTAAGAATCAATGCGCGAGAACCCTTTTTTTCAACAACAGCACTTACTTTGATGTTCATCTTCACTCTTTTTCTTGATTCACACAGGTGTTCTACAAGCCACACGCTTACAACATTATAACTACTCAAATACTAATTTATTTGCTTATCAAAACATTAAAAAGTGATACTTATCGACTAACCGAAGACATTCTTCATTATAGAGACAAAACAACACACAAACGAGTTAACTAAAAAGCAATAAAAACAACAATGAACTGAAGGCAGAAAAAACAACGAAAAAACTACGCCAACAAAATTAACAAAATATTGAATTTCATAGTAAATAAATTTTACTAAAAATTTGTACCGAACACGAAGCAGCAGAACACGAAGTGCAGAGAAAATTTCACAAGAAATCATAAAAATTTTGATTGCTTACATTAAAAAGGGCCGCAACAAGCCACGAGATTTGGCTGCCTTTGAAAAATAGTGGACTGAAGACACTGCGTAAAAACACGATATGGAAAAGACGTCGAAAAAGTAACAAAAAAGAATATATAAACAAATAATAAAATAGTACGCCGATGTTGAATAAAAGTAATGAATTAAGAAGCATCATTGGTGATGGGAACACAGCATGAAAGCCAATCAACACCAACAACCAACTGACGGATTCGTAAGAATTACTGTATTTGGGCGATAACTCATCTGCTAACGATAATGGAGCGAGTGAAATTGGCGCGCAAGTAGACATGATAAGTATGTGCCTCGAACTCTGAGTGTGTGTGTGTGCGGCGCTTACGGAAGCACCATGAAGGAACACTCAACTGTCCGCCTGAACACTAGCGCACGGAAACCCATGGATACTGGTGAGTTTTTGTTTGACTTTATCTATTTTTTGTTGTCTTCTTATTTTAATGATGAATTAATCGTTATATAAAATGTTATAAGACGCGCGTAATGATTAACGTGAAATGAAATGCATAAAAGTGGCAGGGATGCTAGTGAAGCTGAGCTTATGAATACATTAAGGCCTGAATGGTTTTTTACATGCATTAATAGATAGTTAGAGATGCTAGTAGTAAGATATTGACAGAGTGAGAGAATTTAAATAAGAGTAAGAATTACTTACTTAACTATGCCTGTATCTGATTGTCTTCTACATATACTTGCTGGTAAAAAGTTTGATAGATTACTCTTTCATACTTAAATTCATCAAAATTTTGCAAAAAATTCAGTCAAAAAGATTAACTTGAGACAAATTGAGAAACCCCCTTAATTTTGGTTACACTGTAGAGGTTTTTTTTTAGCAAACACAAAAAGTTCCATATAAGAACTTGATTCTGACCAGTCCGATCTGATCAAGTTCTTCGAAGATGCAACGGTTTTCTTGGGCAATATTCCATGCCAAAGTTCGTGAAGATATCTCATCAAATAAAAAGTTTTTCATACCAGCACTTGTTTCCGATCGTTCAGTTTGTAGGGCAGCTATTCGCTATAAGGATCCAAACTTTCTTCGGAGATTAAATCGTTACCTTAGGCAGTAAACCATGCCAAATTTCATGAAGATATTTTGTGGAATTAAATAATTTTCAAAACAAGCATTTGATTCGGGATCGATTAGTAAGTTATCCAATATGGGCGGTTCCAAAAAATTGGCAACTTTCTTGGGGAAAAAAAGTATGCAAAATTTCAGATAGATATCTCCAAAAAAGAGAGACTAGTCGAGTCGTGCAAAATTCGACTTCTCCGAGTTTACAACTTGTCGATAAGTTTAAGTCTTTTATTAGTCTGGCCGTCCATCTGCCGCGAGTCTCGTTCTCCTATCTTCGTTGCCATGTTGTTAGTGTGTCTATCTTTATTTGTTCTTTTGCGATTATGTTATTTTCGGATGTTTTCTTTAGCTCCCACAGCTTTTTCCTTTCGTATTTGGTCAATTGGGGCATTATTGCTTATAACTAATATTGCATCACCTGACACTGTTCGGTAGGCTAATGCACTAATGGCCCCTACTTGACGCCGGTTTTTCTTTTTAAGCAAATCTGCATAGATCTCAGCTCCGTATATATGACGCTGGTTGTCGTCGACATTGGGAGCTCTCTCTTTTTTTTAGCTGGGTCTTCCTATGTTGGCCTTAGTTAAATTGGGAGGTAATTTTCGCTGCCTTTTCTGCGGCGTGCTGGATTTGCACCCAGAATGTTGGTCTTACGCCTAGGTAGTTTGCTGTTTTCTGTGTTCTTAGACCATCCTTAGTCACTTATTTGGTATGTGCTTATTTGTTAGCAGTAGTGGCTCTTTTTTTTCTGTAGCAAGCAAGAGGTTGTGTGAGTCGAGCCATGATGACTTTGTGATGACCTGTTTAAGCGCTTCTTCTGTATCTCATGCTGTAATTACTGCTGCAATGTCGTCCGTGTAACCAATTGAGTACGATTTGTCTGACATTTCGAGTTTTAGAAGCGTCGTAGCTGATGTTCCACAAGTCTGAGCCTATAATGGATCCTTGTGCTACTCCTGACGCGAGCGCTATCTGTAGTGATCCCTCCCTAGTTTCCTACAGCAATTTTCTGTTACTATGGTAGCTCCTCACCACAACTCTTGAGGTAGTCGTGGATTTTAAAGCTTTTTCCCACTTTTCACAATATTGTTCGTTTGCAATTTTTTTTATATTGAATTATAGCTTGAATTGTTCGATCAGGACCCCATTATTTCCGGCATTTAACGGAAGATCGTCGAAGAAACAACATCGAGGACCGATGATTTTCGATAGTATCGTGAATTCAATCGAGGTCGTAGGTTACTCTAAGACAAATTTCTTGAACCTCGTCTTAACTAGCTGTAATCGTCTTTCTCTAGAAAATCACAGACTTCGCCTTATTTCATGAGATGATTCCATGTTTCTAAGTAGGACTCTTAAAACCAGGGATAAATTATCAAGCACTTACTCTGAATTATGTATTACTCGGCAGACCGATCTTACTTCAGATTTGAATTTTGACATATGATATCTACCGTTGCGGTGATCCTTCCCAATTCTGAGTTAGCTGATTCTGCACAGTCGAGTTTGGCGAATTCGAGTTGTTTGATGTAACTTCCTATAATCAGGCATGCTATACTTTAGTTCTTATAAAATTTTAGATATCCTCGAAGCGAATAAAAATAATTTGTATACCATTCTCATATGTACTTGAACTTTGTTTTTGTAAAAAAAGAGCGGAACCCCCTCTCATTATGAGCACATTCATATGTGATATTAGATTCGCCTTCGCGTCTAATTTCATTACAGCTGCAACACATTTATCTTATCAGAATTTTGAAATTCAAATTGTCAGCGACACACACACACAGCATATACGGTATATAAAGCGATGCACTTTCAATTGCAAACTATACGCTTTCTACAAAAACAACAAAAAGTGCCAGCAAACTCCAATTTGGTACGCCCCATTACACTTCAATTCGAGTGCAACACAGACATACATCCACTCTGCGCATATGTGTGTTGTAGTGCAACATTTGTTTAGACTAAACACATTTGTAACAATATTTGAAAACTAATTTTAGATGTCTTGAAGTGCAGTGAAACAGTCATCAAAATCGAAAACAAAACATAGCTCAACACCGCGAGTACCGCCAGCCAACAAGAGCAAAGAGAAACAAAGCAATATGGCATCACCTTAGGGTGGCAGACTACGTGCAACGGTGCATCGATCGACAGTTGAAATATTTTATGCAGTGATTTTTGACGTGTGCGCGTGATTTGTCATTGACATTATTATGAACTGTTCGTGTCACGCGAGTGTAGAAATATGTCTTCAAATTTATTGTATGCTATATGCATACATATGTACATATGTTTGTAGTAGATATTCGTAGGTGCTTATGCTAGCCCTGGAAGAAATTTTTAAGTTATAGCCTTTAGAAATATCAAATTTGTAAGATCGTGAATGTTTATTTAAAATTTCCGGCATAGGACCGATAGAGTTATAATTAAATGAATTCTTATGTAAGATATCACATAAGAAAGTTTTCCATACAAGGACTTGATTTTGATAGTTCAGTTTATATGGCAGCTATATCCTATTTTGGGCCAATATCGGCAGTTCGAACAAATGAGACTCTTCATAGAAAAAAAAAATTACGTATGCCAAACTGTAGATCGATTGCTCAAAAACTGTATGTAGCTCTCGTTATGAAGTGATCGAAGCGCTCTGAAAATTTGTCGGCCGAACTGAAAATTTTAAGGAAGTATTCTAGTTAAAACGCGTAAGTTTTAGGCATTTTTTCCAACTAAGATAAAAATCATTTGATATCCATTTTTTATATGATAAAGCAAAAAACTCAAAAAGTCATCGAAAACGGTGTGATCCCAACCCTTGTACCGATCTAAAACAAACAAATTGAAAAAATTTTTCATCAGTAAAAATGTCACTAATGGACCGACCTTTCTCAAATAAAAACAAATCACACAAGAAAGGGTATTCCCTCTAGTTTTCGAATTAAAATTTTCCAAAATCCGAGAAAGACGCCATAGAGAGTTGTATAACAAAAATTTTTATCCAATTTCAAAGGAGTCGGTTAAACAGAACTTGAGATATCATGTCAAGAAAAGTAGTTTCAAGGCAACTTAGGCAAAATTTCGTCGTCCGCTAAACCAGTTGTCACGACACTAAAACATCTCTAATTCCGGAAGCAACTTGAATTTTGAAAATTTCTTTTAGGAAAACTATGATTTATGAAAAGATTTCAATTTTTTTTCTAATTTCTAGACTGTAGACTTAGACTTACTTTCAACCACTTTAACAGCGGTTTGACAGCTATCCATCTAGGAAATTCGGCACCTCTTGCTTGGTGTTCGGAAAAATGAGTTCTTAGGTTCAGTTTGTTGACGGTGGACTTTAATCTTTCACACAGTACGGTTGATAGAACTTTATATTCGATGTTCAGGTAGTTGGAGCAGATTGTTGAGTCTTCCTTTTTATGAACTGGGCAGGCCACACTGGAGAAGTGTTCTCTCCACAATTTCAGTATGCTCTGGGCATCAGTCACTATACCACCTCTGGGGGTTCTACAAGAGTATACTCCGGTCTTGAAACATTCCGCTAGTCCCCGCATCTTTTCGTGGAATTTTCGAGCGTTACTTCTGTCAGCCAGCTCGTCAAGCTCTTCGTACTCACATATTTCGGCCTCTCTCTTTTTTTGTCTGCAAATGCGTCTATCTCCGCTCTTCAGCTCTCGGTATCTATCCAAACTGGAAATATCGTCCCATAGTAGTGGTCCGAGTCAATGGTGAGACCTCGGAGCGTACGTTCGTCTTAAACAGTGGAGACGTGACTAGTTGGTGGCTTTTCGATCAGAATACAGCCAGATAGCTTGTTGAATTTTCCTATGCTGAACCATATTTCGGGCTCCGACGAAGTCGATCAGCCTCAACCCATTTGGGGATGTTTCATCGTGGAGGCAAAATTGACCGATCGTTGTGCCAAAGATACTTTCGTTGCCTCTCCCAGCATTAAAGTCGCTGGGCACGATTTCGATATAGTGGCGGGGGCAGCTTTTATAGGTGCGCTCTTGGTTCGCTCTGATGCGGATGTGGCTAGATGATCTTGCAACGGGGTGAATGCAAGTAATCTGTGGCGAAGTCTCTCTCCCATTACGAATCCCACACCGAATTTGCGCACCTTTATTTGGCCACTGTGTTTAATGCCACAAGGATCTAATCGTCTCAGTCCTTGTCCCGCTCATCGCATTTCCTGGACGGCGGTGATTACGATCCACACCCATACGAAGACATCAACCAGCTTGACAGCGGCACCTTTCCAATTAGGGAACCGGACTCCCAAGTCCATGCCGTTAAATCGTAATCCGTATTGCGTTTGCAGTGGTCGTCATCAAAAGGTGGGTTTCTCATCCGAAGCTCTTTTTCTTTTCTTCTTTACATTGGGAGTGTTTTTTTACGTACCGAATTTCAAACCCTCGCACAACCCTTGGGAAGGGGATATATTCTAACAAAATTTGGTTTTTTTTTTCAAAAAAATATTTTTTTTTTTACCTGCCAATTCCAACGGAACGTGGTTCCTACAGGCCCAACTCTCATTGGATATGTACACATCAAAGATGCAATCAGCTACCCAGTTGTCAACAGCCTGCGCTCACTTTAACCTCTAGATTGGAGTCAACAACAACAACAGCATATCATAACAACAAAAACAAATCCCAACAACACTAACATACAATGAGTTTGACAACAAAATATCGAATTTTATAAAAATGAGTTTCCTCTTCTTCCGCGTGCTGCACTTCCGTCCACTCGCAACCCCCTGTCGGCCCACTATCAGTTTACTGCGCGCCGCCACATTTTCTAATTGCTTTTAAAATGTTTCACTTTATATAAATAATTGCATTTTTGACATTTTCTCTAACGTACAACAACACAGCGCAGCAACTATAGCTGCAGCTTGCTCCCCACAGCAAAAATCCCTGCGATCAGTCAGTCACTCACTCAGTTGGCTTCTTTTGTTGAGGCTTCTTCTATTTTGAGTGCTCGGTGTGTGCGTTGTGGATTTTCGAAATGGGTTTCAAAGCTAAATTGAGGCAGATTATGGTTGCGCGGCAAGCCACCCCCTCGCATCGGTTGCATGGCACCGCAGGGACTTACGCTAATTGCCTCGGTGCGTGGTGCAGTGTCGCGCGGCAAATGCTTTTGGTTAATTTTGGAAATGCTCGCTGCGGCATAGTTTGAAAGTCACTGCCATATTAATTTAATTTATGCCTGCCATTTATTATTTTCTAAATTGATTTGGAACGTGCCATATTGTTGCATTATAAATTTATATATGCAACTTGCAACAAAGCCGCCCAACGCCAACCATACGTCTATATTTTCTCCTCCGCCAGCACCGCATCTCGTGCCTCTCGCTTTCTCTCCCTCTCACGCTCTTAATGTCTCAAAAATCTAGAAAATCGAAAGCGTAAAGTAATTAGACATTCCATAAGCACAAAATTTATATTCACACTCTAATCGAATTTATTGAAATCACAAATTTTTATTTGCTACTAAAATAGTCGGAACTCCTCTATTATAGTTCTATGGTTGGTAGACTCGAAATCTTTTATGCAAAATTTTCCATTTTCAATAAAAATCAAAAATTATGTGAACTTTGCTCATTCGCGCCATTAACGGTGACAAATTTAATACTCATCTCGGTGTGTGCCAATTTACGACCGCCAGCCGAAATTGTTCATTTGAGAAAGCGATGCTGATTTGTTGAGTTCAATAAAATATCGAAAAGCCATAGCTGTAAAGTATGAACGCTTAAGTTCTGTAAAGTAAGAGAGGAGACCGGTAGACATACCACCCATCTTAAGTACTCAACGATAATGAGCTTAAAAAACGAACGACAATAATAAATTTATGTCAATCTATAATACTTCTATTTAGAATATAGCATCGATACTCATGGATTTTAGCTAGGAATTGTGTAAAAATCTGATTGCTATGCCATCTGTAAGCGACATTAAGCTTTGCCTTCATCTATTCAATACGACCACGGCCAAAATTGACAGTATTTTATATAAACCCTTTAAAGACAAATTCTTTTTTTACGGGTGATCAAAATAGAGCTGCTTTTTTCAATAGCCTTTTTTAACAGATCACGCGTGAGGTGTGTCAAGCTGTGGGGTTATTTTTGTTCAGTATTGTTTGGCATTTCATCATGGAAAGGCTAGAAGACCTGACCTAAACGCGCTGGACATCGTTTACTCTATGAGCTCTTGAAAAGTTCCAAGAAGATCCGACGTTTTTGAGCCAAATTTTCTTCAGCGATGAGATCTATTTCTAACTCAATGAGTATGAAAACAAGCAAAATTTACGCATTTAAGACGAAAATCAACCTAGAGGATTCAAGAGCTGGGCTGGTGGAGTCATCGGTTCGTATTTCTTCAAAAATGATGTTGGTAAGAACGTGTCACGATAAACCACTATTTGATGCCTGTAATTGAAGCTCAAGATCTCAGCGTTTTAACAAAATGGCTTCACTTTCCACAAATCGCATCAATCAATGGATTTATGGAGAGAATACTTTGGTGAGCTGATAAATTCTCGTTTTGGGCCGGTCGATTGGTCACCAAGATCGTGTGATATCACACTGTTGGACTTTTTTATGTGGGGATATGTAAAGTCTAAAATCTATGCGGACAATCCCGCTTCGATTCAGACCTTGGAGCAAACCTGAAAGTGTGTCATTTACCAGTTACCAGTCGAAATGCTTGAACGAGTCATCGAAAATTGTACAGACAGACCATCTGAGCTGTACAACATTTTCCTTTTTCTTTTTTCTATATTTTACGCCTCGCCAATATCTGGTCAAGTGGGTATATTTCCTATAACTAAGGCTCTATTGGAAAAGTCCAATCATTCTTCTTACCTTTCTTATATGGGTATATGACTTTTGCGACGACTTCAATATCTAAGGGAAGCTTCCTTTTTTTGATTACAAGTTTGAAGTGTCGCAGAGATGGTTTTTGTCTTTCAACCAAAACTGGATTTGATGAACCTTTTTTCCTTCTCTCTCTTTATCTTCTCCTCTTTATCTCTCTCTCTCTCTTTCTATGTTTTCCTCTTTATCTGTATATCTCTCTCTTGATACGCTGCCTATTTGTATCCATCAACTCGTTCTCACCTTTTCTTTTCCTTTTGTCTTTCTCTCTCCCGTCTCTACTGTGTCTTTTTTTCTTCTTCTTGTAGAATACCTTGATTTCAAAATTACCACTCCGTGTATTGTGGGTTCAAATTGCTTTGATGGTTTTAAAGACAATATCAAATATTTGAGTGCAGTTCTCACAGCTATAAAAAAGATTCTCGCGACTTTCCATCGTATACGATCTTAATAATTGTAGGACCACACATTATTCATATAACTGGATCCACCCTTAAAATTTTAATAACGGCCTGTCGAATACTGATAATTTGTTTCTCCTAGAATTCGGAGCTTTAGCTTTAATAAAACGATATTTTTGCAACTCCACGCAATCTCAAAACTTAAGAGCTTTCTCTCATAACCTTGCCTCGGCACTTTTTTCTAAATGCACAAACGACATTAATTTGCCAACAATGACCGAACATTGATACTCTGCTTATCTCTTTAAGATACAGAAGCCGCCACTTATGCTTTAATCGTAAAAAATAGTGATTCCGTTTTGCATTCTTATCATCATAAGAGCTAATTTTATGACAATTTTATTGCGTTAGCATTTGCTGATAAGATAATCCAGCGGTTAACCGCTTTTATGACTGGTTCGAGCTGACTTGAAGTGCGCCTGAAGGCACTAAAATTAGAAGTGTTGGACAAGGCTTGCGTATTTGGTTGAATGAGAGAGAGGAGAGAGAGAGTAAAGTATATTTGCGGAGTACTCTACAATACACATGTTAAATTAATAATTTAATGGTTGCAAGATTTCTGCGCTTTTTACTTCTAATCAAAACTTCACATTAAATATCTTGAATTCGCAGCTTCTTTTGAAAATCAAAATTTCTTCCTTTACTATATTGTAATCATCCACTTTGGGGAACTATTACATCCCATGTCAATAATTTAGTGAAATTTGGCGTTGAAACACTCTCAAACTTGCAGTTTATTGACCTTCGTTTGTAAGAGTAACTAAACGCAATTTAAGAAAGTTCAATTGTCATGTCAAACGGCTGGTAATAATGTTCATATATGTATTTGTATACATATATATTTGGTACGCTTGTGGACACTTTGTGTATAACGCATAGTGCTACGAGCCAGGAACACTAGTGCAAGTCAAGAGGGGAGGATTTGCTCATCTCTCATCTCGTCCCTCACAAACAGATGATTGTGCAGCCCAACGAAGTGCGTCGCAGCGACATGAAAAATGCGAAAAGTGCTGGAGTCGGTGCGAAATAGTGGTGTCAAGTGATTTGTGCGACTAGTAGTTGGATTAGAGCTAGTCGAAGTTGCTTTTTACTACCTTTAGTGTCTTGTAGCATTACCCAGTGCATAATTGGCAGATCTAACATTGACAGCTGCGTCTTATGAAGAGTGAATTAAATTGTAATTAGCAGAATATTTGCGAAAAACATAGTAAATATTTTAATGCTAAGGGTGATATAACTACCCAAATAGAAGCTCCAAATTTCAGTCCGACCAAGTAGATATGCTCAACTATGCTTACAATGCAATCAGTGCACCCGAAATTGTGGTGAGATGAACACTGTTAAGAGCGAGTACTTCATAGAACTTTTTACGCTCTTCCCTAGACTAAAGAGTTCTCGCAACCGCACAAGTACTGGTTATGGACCTGCGCTTATCGAACTCACGTAAGGTCCACAGATCCAACACTTTAGCACAAGAGGACAGTGAAGTATCGCGCTAGAGTGCTTTTTCTGGCAAGATCTTTGGTTTTCGGCTTACATTTATTAGGATAGGTCGGTGCCGAAGGATGTACTTGTCGTTCCGAAGGTTGCACTCGTCTACCCTGCACTCTGGAAAAACCTACACTCACATCTTCGTGATTTTCTGTCTGATTGAAGTAAGTGTGACTAATATTTTCGATACCTGATGGTTCTCCTTCTTTGATCGAAGTCTATTATATTAATTAACATTTTTTCTGAGCGATGTAGACATTGGTCCATGCCGCGATATTAAAACTTCCCTAAAGTACTGGCCCCGAGCTGGTGTTTATGTTCTATTGAATAGAAAAAGTTAGAGCTCCGCTGCCTTATTGCGGTTTATTACTGGTTGGCAGGGCCTCACGTGATTATAACTACCGTTGATCAACTACAAGAAATTCTGGAATCGCAAGATCTTACCGTTTTATTCTGTAAATCGTCAAATGACTCGGGACATCTTCACTCCTACCAACTTTCCCCTTTTCTTAGTTGTAGGTTGTTTTAACTAATCAGTGTCTATAATGGTTCAAAATCCATCCAGGAGAATATGAGCTTTACAAAGACCCTTATTTGATGGTCTAAGTGGGATTTCTTTCATGAAGACCTGCCGTAGCAATTAAAACTATTTCTTTTAGGAAAAGTACCTGTTGAGATCATATCTTTATATTATATTTCGTGGTATTTTATGGTGCAAGGAGAGAAGGAAGGAGAAATATATTTATGTTCTTAAAGTTTGAAATGTGTTGACGTTCTACATTGTTTGTCCAGAAAGTAATAGGACTGAGTCAATTGAAAAAAATTTATTAAACCTTGAAGGCGTCACGGGAGGCATTCTCCGGAATAACTTTGAGAGCCGAGGGGCATGCTGCTTGGATCCTCTCTGTCGTCTCAAAACGCTTGCCTTTCATCAAAAAAAGTCCGGGGCCACATCTGGGCTGTAGGGTGGCTGCGGAAGCGTTGAGGTGCGGACCTTGGTTAGGTAGCTGTTCATAAGGAAGGCGGTATGAGCCGGGGCGGGGAAACTTCCAATCGAATGTATTATCTTGTCATACCCGATTGACCCTTCGTTTAAGTATCTTGAGGACTTCCACATAAAGCTTCACGTTGACGGTTTGTCCAGGAGGAACAAATTCATGGTGGACGATGCCTTTGATGTCAAGAAAGACAGTGAGCAACGTTTTCACTTTAGATTTGCTCATTCTTCCTATTTTTGAGCGAGGAGACGCTAGCGTGTGCCACTCGGAACTTTGACTCTTTGTCTCGGGATCATACTCAAATATCCATGACTCGTCATCTGTGATCAACATCTGGGTAAGCCTGCTTGCTTATACATATACAATGTCAACCCTAAAATACTATATATGGCCCAATAATATTAAATTCCGATCCAGAAAGAATTCAATCGTCAAAAGGTCAATGCGTGGCCGGATAAAATCGAGGTTCGTACCATAAACCCCGCTTTCGCGGGACCACTTATCGTACTAAATATTCAGAATCAATTTGAATATACTATACTTTCTAAAGAGTATTCGTATGGCAATTATATTTCTCATATACATTTAATATTCCTTGAAAGCGCCCCCTCAGACCGCCCATTTATACCTCCCACCTCGTTAGCACTTAGTACTCACTTCATTGTCCTTCCGTTTGACTGCATAAATTTCAAATAAATTCCTCAAATATTTGCACAACAGCTTCCCGCTGTCATAATTATGCATTAATACGCAAACATATTGACTTTGCCACTTGCCGCGTACAATTTGCCACCCACACTGGCAACACGTGCTATGTTGCGAATAAAATTGGCGGAAGTGTGTGTGGCATGAGGCAATAATATTTACATAAGTCGCCATAAATGCACAAAATCATTTCATAAATGGCAATAGATGAAACTGTGTAAACATAACGCCTTCCTGCCAACCAGCCACGTGCCACACTTTTCATACGCTGCCTACAAAAACACACTTCCCTTTCAGACGACTTCCTTCCGCCAGACAGGCCGGCGGCGCATTTGCATTATCCTTTTTGCTATCCTTTTCGGGCGTACTATATTAATAAAGTTGAATTACTCATAAAATTATAGCGACACCAGAGGCACTGGCATGCACCCCTCGCCACCACAGCTACTGGGGTGAATTGTTGTTAGCGCGTCTAACGGATGGGGGCACATACTTTTCCGCTTTCCACTTTGTTCGCACATTGTCAGGCGCCGCGATTTCAAATCACTTCATCAAAACAACCCCACGAATTATGAAATTATTTTCCATAATGTGAATAATAAGCAGCCAGTGTGTGTGTGCGTGTGCCGCTGTGGCAGGATATGCGGCGCAGTGAACATGAAGCGCGTGACCTTGTTGTTTTATTGTAGTTGTTTTTGTTTGCTGTTTTTGTTGAGATTGTTTTTGCTGTTGTTGTTGTGATTATGATTGCTGCATTAATATTTTTTGTTGTTGTGCTATTGTTGTATTATTTTAAATTGTTCTTGTTGCAAAATGGTGCTATTAAAACTTTTGTTGTTGCTGTTGTAATTCCTTTTTTGCTCTCTCTTGTTGTTGTAAATTTTTATTGAGTGTGTTCTTTTTGTTGTTACAGTTGTTGTGTTTTGTTCTCACTATGTTTGTTGTAACTTTTTATTATGTGTGTTCTTTTTGTTGTTACAGTTGTTCTTGTAAAATTTTGCTGTTGTTGTTGTAGACGTTTGATAATGCTGCTGTTTTTGTAGTGTTTGTTCTTGTTACAGTTCTTGTTGTAAAATTTTGTTGTTGCTATTGTTGTTAACCTTTTGTTGTTGTAGTTGTTGTTGCTACGGTACTTTCTATGCTCACTCTCGCACAATGCCCCATGTCACATGCCTTGTATGCCACTGTTAACCAGAAGTCAACTACTTGTCACACACACAAACGCATATACACCCATTCATACAGGGGCTTAGCACCCCTATAAATTTATGAATTTTTGTTGCTTTCAACAGCGCATTATGATTTTTACTTTTGTTGTTGCTATTGTTATTGCCGTCATATTCACAATTCATAATGCTGCTTTTGTTGTTGTTGCAACATTAGGCTGAGGGTTGCTTATTGTAGCCGCGTGCCGCTATTTAGTGCCCACTTGCATATTACACATTTCCATATTTTCCATGTCGTGCTGACAGACGGACAGACAGACTGGTGGACGGACGGAATGAAGTAGAGACATAAGTGTAGGCACAAACAGATGGACACAGAGTCGCGCGTTTCGACGTGGGTCCTTATGGAAGTTTTTATGGATATTAATATCTATAATTGTATATGTGTGTAGGTTGGTTAACGCAAGGTGGTTGGTTGCTTGGCCAAGGTTTCGCTGGTGGGGTCTCGCTTATTATCCGCTTTATCCTGTCATCACTTACACGCTCGCTGCCGCACTTCTTGAGCATTCCTACACAAAGCATTTGTTTGTATGTGTGTATTGTTGATTTTTATCATCTTCGGCGATGATGTAATTTTCCGGTAAATATATCTAGTTGATATACGAACTCTCTGCGCAGCAAATTTAATCGTTCTTTAGTGACTAACCCCGGAAATAGGCTTGAAATCGTATGCCATCTCGTCGGAAGTTATTTGTTTGCGAGTTATGAAACTATTGATAATCTCTTGGCGGTGGTAAGTTCATCTAAATATGTGGGTGTATATTCTTGGAAAGAAATTAATATTTAGAGGGTTCCTGTATAACCCCTTTTGCACTAATAAACATTTGGACATGATTATGATAGTTTTTTTTTAATCACTCATTAAACAGAAACCTTCTCGACAAACTCCTTTTTAGGTGCCAAAATATTTATATATATATATAGGTATTGTTTTCAAAAATATTTGTCCTTAAAGAATGCAACATAGAGACTATCATTGTTGTTGGCAAGACGAGACAAGATTTTTAAAGATGATGCCTGTTACTTTTGTAAAACGCTCGATAGCTGTAAGAGAAGCAGAAATTGAGCCTGAATAGATACTATAGTATCCTAACAAATAAAATATTCATCTTTGGTTCATTGGTTGTATAGGGAGCTCCTATAAATGACTGAATGTAAGCGACCTCTTTTATACTTCTTGTCCTCCTCCTTTGTTGATTGGTTGAATAGGGAGACCATGAGGACGTCTGAATATAAGCGACCTTTATTATTCTTCTTGAGCTTTTAGTACGTCCTTTGTTCTTCTTCTTCTTCTTTACTGGCGTAGACACCGCTTACGCGATTATAGCCGAGTCAACAACAGCACGCCAGTCGTTTCTTCTCTTCGCTACGTGGCGCCAATTGGATATTCCAAGCGAAGCCAGGTCCTTCTCTACTTGGTCCTTCCAACGGAGTGGAGGTCTTCCTCTTCCTCTGCTTCCCGCGGCGGGTACTGCGTCGAATACTTTCAGAGCTGGAGTGTTTTCATCCATCCGGACAACATGATCTAGCCAGCGTAGCCGCTGTCTTTTAATTCGCTGAACTATGTCAATGTCGTCGTATATCTCGTATAGCTCATCGTTCCATCGAATGCGATATTCGCCGTGGCCAACGCGCAAAGGACCATAAATCTTTCGCAGAACCTTTCTCTCGAAAACTCGCAAAGTCGACTCATCGGTTGTTGTCATCGTCCAAGCCTCTGCACCATATAGGAGGACGGGAATTATGAGAGACTTATAGAGTTTGGTTTTTGTTTGTCGAGAGAGGACTTTGCTTCTCAATTGCCTACTTAGTCCGAAGTAGCACCTGTTGGCAAGAGTTATCCTGCGTTGGATTTCTAGGCTGACATTGTTGGTGGTGTTTACGCTGGTTCCAAGATAGACGAAATTATCTACAACTTCAAAGTTATGACTGTCAACAGTGACGTGAGTGCCAAGTCGCCAGTGCGACGACTGTTTGTTTGATGACAGGAGATATTTCGTCTTGCCCTCGTTCACTGCCAGACCCATTTCTTTTGCTTCCTTGTCCAGTCTGGAGAAAGCAGAACTAACGGCGCGGGTGTTGAGGCCGATGATATCAATATCATCGGCATACGCAAGCAGTTGTACACTCTTATTAAAGATGGTACCTTCTCTGTTAAGTTCTGCAGCTCGAACTATTTTCTCCAGAAGCAGGTTGAAAAAGTCGCACGATAGGGAATCGCCTTGTCTGAAACCTCGTTTGGTATCGAACGGCTCGGAGAGGTCCTTCCCGATTCTGACGGAGCTTTTTGTGTTGCTCAACGTCAACTTACACAGCCGTATTAGTTTTGCGGGGATACCAAATTCAGACATCGCGGCATAAAGGCAGCTCCTTTTCGTGCTGTCGAAAGCAGCTTTGAAATCGACGAAGAAGTGGTGTGTGTCGATTCTCCTTTCACGGGTCTTTTCCAAGATTTGGCGCATCGTGAATATCTGGTCGGATGTTGATTTACCAGGTCTAAAGCCACACTGATAAGGTCCAATCAGTTTGTTGACGGTGGGCTTTAATCTTTCACACAATACGCTCGACAGAACCTTATATGCGATGTTGAGGAAGCTAATCCCACGGTAGTTGGCGCAGATTGTGGGGTCTCCTTTTTTGTGGATTGGGCATAGTACACTTAAATTCCAATCGTTGGGCATACTTTCGTCCGACCATATTTTGCAAAGAAGCTGATGCATGCACCTTATCAGCTCTTCGCCGCCGTGTTTGAATAGCTCGGCCGGCAATCCATCGGCCCCTGCCGCTTTGTTGTTTTTCAGGCGGGCAATTGCTATTCGAACTTCTTCATGGTCGGGCAATGGAACGTCTGCTCCATCGTCATCGATTGGGGTATCGGGTTCGCTTTCTCCTGGTGTTGTGCGTTCACTGCCATTCAGCAGGCTGGAGAAGTGTTCCCTCCATAATTTAAGTATGCTCTGGGCATCGGTAACTAGATCACCTTTGGGTGTTCTACTAGAGTATGCTCCGGTCTTGAAACCTTCTGTAAGTCGCCGCATCTTTTCGTAGAATTTTCGAGCATTACCCCTGTCGGCCAGCTTATCAAGCTCTTCGTACTCACGCATTTCGGCCTCTTTCTTTTTCTGTCTACAAATGCGTCTCGCTTCCCTCTTCAACTCTCGGTATCTATCCCATCCCGCACGTGTTGTGGTCGATCGTAACGTTGCGAGGTAGGCAGCCCGTTTTCTCTCCGCTGCGACACGGCACTCCTCGTCGTACCAGCTGTTCTTCTGCACTTTCCGAAAACCAATGGTTTCGGTTGCAGCTGTACGTAAGGAGTTTGGAATGCCGTCCCACAGTTCCCTTATACCGAGTTGTTGACGAGTGCTCTCAGAGAGCAGGAGTGCAAGCCGAGCAGAAAAACGTTCGGCTGTCTGTTGTGATTGCAGCTTCTCAACGTCGAACCATCCTTGTGTTTGTTGGCGTGCGTTTTTTGCTGCACAGAGGCGGGTGCGAATTTTGGCTGCAACAATATAGTGGTCCGAGTCGATGTTAGGACCTCGGAGCGCACGCACATCTAAAACACTGGAGACGTGTCTTCCGTCTATCACAACATGATCGATCTGGTTGGTGGTTTTTCGATCTGGAGACACCCAGGTAGCTTGATGTATCTTCTTATGCTGGAATCTAGTACTACAGATAACCATATTTCGGGCCCCGGCGAAGTCGATCAGCCTCAGCCCATTTGGGGATGTTTCCGCGTGGAGGCTGAATTTACCGACCGTAGTGCCAAAGATACCTTCTTTGCCCACCCTGGCATTGAAGTCGCCAAGCACGATTTTGACATCGTGGCGGGGGCATCTCTCATAAGTGCGCTCCAAGCACTCATAAAAGGCATCTTTGGTCACATCGTCCTTCTCTTCCGTCGGGGCGTGGGCGCAAATCAGCGATATGTTGAAGAACCTCGCTTTGATGCGGATTGTGGCTAGACGTTCATTCTCCGGAGTGAATGACAGTACTCGGCGACGGAGTCTCTCTCCCACCACGAATCCAACACCAAACTTGCGCTCCTTTATATGGCCACTGTAGTAAATGTCACAAGGACCTACTCGTCTCTGTCCTTGTCCCGTCCATCGCATTTCTTGGAAGGCGGTGATGTCAGCCTTTATCTTTACGAGGACATCTACCAGCTGGGCAGCGGCACCTTCCCAATTAAGGGACCGGACATTCCAGGTGCATGCCCTCAAATCATAGTCCTTATTTCGTTTGCCATGGTCGTCATCAAAAAGGGGGCTCTCATCCGAGGCTGTTTTTTTCCTTTCATTGGGGGTGTTTTTTTACGTGGCGGGTCCCAAACCCAGCGCACAACCCTATGCAGGGGTGTTTCGCCTTCTCACTTTAGCTCGCCTTCAAACGGATGTTCTTAGGCTACCCAGAGGATACTTGGTCAAAGACCGGAAGTCGTGAGCTGCTTGAGTCATATGTAAAAGAATCGTTTCTGGCCACTCCCAAGTGAATGGCGATCAGAGAACTTTCCTCACTTGCGTGAACTTCTACACATGACCCCATCCTCCTTTGTTGGTGGTCCAAAAATGGTGGTCATCCTCTAACATCTATTGCTTCAATCAACCCTTGAAGGTCTCAGTCAGCATAAAGGACGCACAAGGGAGCGGTTCAACTCGTACATCTTTGAATTTACATCTATATCTCTAACTGAGTAACCAGATAATGTTTAATGAGTTTACTACTAAAAGTATATTGATAGTCTGTGGCCATCTTTGATGTGCATTGCCAACAAACCTTCTCTTGCACCAGCTTCACAATTTGACACATTGTTGAACATCGATAATTTTGCTCTGTTGGGCAAAGAACACATAGTTTTTATCTCTCCAAAGTTATATTTTCATGGTCCCATTGCCAATTTACCACGATAAGGAACATTATCGTGTCCGTAGTAACGACAAGCCTGAGTCCGATTGTCTAAAACTTAAAACCGCCTTTCTGTTTATCTTTAACAGTGATAACCGCCCGCCAATGTTACTAACATATTTGCAGGTTATCCGAGATACTACTATCGAAAACTATGTTGCCTGGTTGAGATAATAAGGTTCTTTGGCTGCAAGCAGATTTCGGCTCGAAAAAAAAACATTAAATTGTAGAAAAGATTTAATTTAAAGCTTCGAGTAAAAACTCAAGATTCTTTCTTGAGTTATGAAAATTGTTCACCTTAAAGCTTCGCGTAAAAACCCATAGTTCTCAGAGAGCTTCATTTCAAACCATAATGGGTTGTCCTTGCGTGACCGTGAAAAGAACAGTTCCTTGATATGCAGCTTCTTCATTCAAGTAATGCAAGCGCAAGTTCGACTTTTGCTTAAGGGGATCCCTCAAACAAGAACTCAGTTTTACGTTTTGCTACAAATTGACGGCTAATGGTCCTATCTGCGGAATGACAGTTTTTTAATTGAGCCTCATAGGGTGTTAGTGGTTCAAGAAGCAGGCCTTTAATCTACGCAAGATCCTTAAGGGGGTATTCTAGTCTAGAAGCATGAATTTCGGGTAATTTTTAAAGTGTCGTAAAAAAGGCAATATAATATTTTTACTATCCATTTTTTATTAGTTTTTTTTTTTAATTTTAGAAGAGAACAAAAAAAATTAAAAACTAAAAAAGTAAAAAAAATTTAAAAAATTATGAGCTGACGAAGTGGGGGGGTTATCTGAAACCAAAAAGAAAAAAAGATTATTAATCTAGAATAATGTCGCAATGGTCGGAGCTACGGAAAAGTGGGAAAAAAATGTACCACAAAATGGCGACTGCCTAAAAAAAAAGTGTTTTTGGATCACTTTTTTGACTCTTTCCATTTTTTTTAAATAATAAAAATAAAAATTAGGGTTGGGGCTGGTTCCAACCATAGATAAGCCGACAAGGAAAACTCTATAAAAATTTCAAGTAAATCGGTCCAGTAGAACCTGAGGAATAGTGGGCATCGTTCCGAAAAAGTCAGTTTTGAGAAAAACACGTTTAAAGTTTTGCGTTCCGGGCGAACCAGTTTGGATGCCGGGTCAGAAAAATGCCTATATCTCCGAAAATAATATGAATTTTGAAAAATCCTCTTATACACAAATTCTTAAATAGTTAAACTTTGAAAATATAAAAAAAATTTCGATTTTTTTAAATATCTAGACTAGAATACCCCTTATATTTTTACTAATATTTGGACTTGATCTCACGCCGTCCGTAGTTATCCTACCATCGCACTTGGCCACTATAAACTGCGTCACTTATCCTATTGGTTCTTACTTGTCTTTTCGCGATCTTAATCCACTACTTCGATCCATCTCTCTTCAGCTTTTTTATGCCCTAAAAAGGGTATATTAAGTTCACTTCGAAGATTTTAATGTCCGTCTGTCTATAAGTACGCGAAGTAGTGACTCAGTTTTTTGAGATATTGGTACGAAAGTTGTCACCCGTCCTTTTTTCTCCAAAAATCTGCTCATTTATAAGAACCACCAATATTGGACCACTATAGCTTACATATAGTTGTCATACGAACTGAACAATCGGAATCAAATGCTTGTATGGAAAATTTTTTCATTTGACGAGATATTTTAACGAAATTTTGCATGAATAATTATCCAAAACAAGTCTATAATATTGCAAGAAATTGTTCAGATCGAACCACTATATCATATAGCTGCCTTACGAATTGAACGATCCGAATTACGTTCCTGTATGGAAAACTCTTTCATTTGACGAGATATCTTAACGAAATTTGGCATAGGTGATTGCTTGAAATAATGGTACAATCTGTGAAGAAATTGTTCAGATCGGACCACTATAGCATATAGCTGTCATACAAATCGACCGATCTTGTATAGAAACTCTTTTAATTTGTGAAGTGTGTGCCAGTTCGCTTGTTTCTCGCTTTAATTTTATTTATATGCAGGTTTAACAATGTTTACATAAAAAAATTTATTTTTTACTTCTATTTTATCGTGTGAGTGTAAGTCGGCGGCGTTTGCAGGCGGTTCTCGTTTGCATTTATGCGTTTTCTATTGAATTTCTGGTGATTAATTTGATCGTTGATAAATGTGCTGCAGTGCCGCATGGCAGCAACAGTAGTTGTTAGAAGTAGCAACAGCAGCGTTGAGGCTCTGCACCTTGCGCTCCCGCCCCGCGCAATCACACGAGTGAAGGAACGCGCTCCGGATCCCTTGGAGTACTAGGCATTCGAAGCAGTTCAATGCCACTATTAATATTGTTGCTGTTGTTATTTAGTTGTTGTTGTTGTTGCATTGCTATTTTTATGATTATAGTTCATTATCACCGCCACCGTCATTGCCACTGTCAGCCATCAAGCGATCACAAATAGAACGCCACGACATAGCACAACATAGAAGGCACACATAGCTCATCAGCAGCCGAGCGCAGCAACAACAACAAATCATCCATCGTTCGATCGCTTTGCGCCTGGGCATTGAAGCTTGTTGCAGCAGTCAGCAGTACAATTGTTGCAGCCACATGTAATTGTTTGTGGTAGACACTTTGTAGAATTTCGCTCGTAAAATCTTGGCCACATACTGGGCCACCGATGTTGGAAGGCTTCATAATTGCTGTTGATGTTGTTGGCTGTTGTTGTTTTCTATGTTTTTATTGTAATTTTTTGCTGTTTTATTGTTGTTGTTTTCAGTTTTATCATACGCGTTGTTTTTGTTTTCGATGCTGTTGTTGTAATTTTATATGTTGCTGTTGCTGCATTTCTATATATTGTTGTTGTTGCTTTTCTGTTTTGCTATTGTGTTTGTTGTTTTCTCAACAACTTTCAACGCCTCAACTCCTGCGCACCTACTACAATTGCTGCCACCTTTCCAGCCCTGCTCAGCCCATCTCATCCATAGACACACACACACGCTATTTCCAGTGCTCACCGCTTATTGCTTTCATTTTCGATTTTTATGACTTTTAATTGATGTTAGTTTTTCCATAATTTATGTTTTGTCGGGGGGAAATTTTATGGCTTAATTTCTAAACCTTTTTAATTGCTTATGTTTCCCTTGAAATATTCCCAAGGCACACCAAGGCGCAGTGCTGCCATATTAACTATAAACAAACTTGCTTTTAATTTCACCAGAACGCAATTACATCTACATCCATGTATGGTGGCATGATGTGTGTGAATAATGCGTGAAAATGTTGCATGACATTTATTGTTGCGGCTGCCAGTTCCTGCTGTTGTTCCACCGGTTACTCGCTGCTGCTCGCACTCGCTTGTTACTCACTACATCAATAACTGAAATCGTTGTCGATTTATTTTCACTAATATTGATGTGTTTTGGTGGAATTTTGATTTCTTGTTGGCGATTTTATGTTTTGTTTCTTCTCTGGAAAATTTTACGATCGAAATGTGGCCACCAAAGTTGCGGTTTTGTTGCATATGAAATATTTTGATGTCTTCATTATTTGGTGGTGGTTCATATTATGAAGTAATGTTCTTGGATGTTGAAAGAATTTTTGGTGAATAAAGAAGGGTAAATTCTAATGCCGCGAAAGTCCACGTACAGTTCTTGTAAATATATTCTTAGTTTTGATGCATTCGTGTGAAGAAGCCGAAATTCAGTCTTATTTGTTAACAAAATTTTCATCGAATTTTATACATCGTTTATAACTATTTTTCTTCTCTTCGTTATTATTTTAGTATGATTTATTTTTTGCTTAAAAAAGGTGTCTGCTTTGAGGTTTCTTGAAGCTAAATTTCATAATAGTTCCGGAAAATACGGTGTTCCTAAATATCAATCGTGAATGTCTAATACATTTTTATCTTTAGAGTTTCAGTTATCTCGATCAACGGCACTTTTTCACCTAAGAATAGTAGTTAATTTTTCGTAAATACAAAAAAAGGCTCGCTCAAATGGATATATTCAATTATAGTGGCATCTTTTCTTAGTAATGCATAAGCTTCTCCAACGTCTCAAAGTTTGTCATTTTCGCATTTCCTTTTTTGGTCTGCAAAAACGCCTATCTTTCCATTTTAACTACTAACTCTAGCAGTGTGAAATCCGTGGGGTTTTCGCCATTTAGAATTTCTACACCTTGCTGAGACCGAAGAGTTCCCTGAATCTCTTGCGATTTACTCTGCACCAGAAGACTAATATCACTGCCCACCTATCAGAGTGAATAGCCACCACTCTGAAAAAAGCTGCATTCCGGAGCGGTCGATCTACTCCTGTTGCAGTGATCAGGAAGTCTAAAACCGGAATTGGTGGAAAGTTGCCAACAGTTTATTCCTCCACCAACCCTTCCCCCGTAAAAAATCCTTTGATCTTGCTCACCGCCTCTTTTCTAAATTGCTTTGAACACTTGTCAATTTTTTCGCGCGCCTTCCGCCAGACAGAAAAATCCGAAAACTATTGCCTTAACCAGTGTGATTTTATTAAGCCACAGTACCAGCTTTGCTGTGATTCCCCATCTCTTATTAATGATTCCCATGCTTAAGAACAGTGCAACCGATGCCTTTATTGCTCTTTCTACGATGTTCTATGGGTTTCTAATATAGCTACTGTCCTCCTCAACCATAAATGTTACATGGTCTGCGTAGGCAATCACCAGGCCGCCGACTTCCTCAAGCTTTTCCAGAAGATTATCGACAAAAACAATTCTGATAAGTGGCGAGAGAGTTCTACCTTGTGGGGTGGAAGTTTGAAGATGAGATGCTTCAGATTACTTCTTGCTCCTTATAATTCTCTCTCGCCAAAATATAAGAGTGTGCAAGTGTCTGCTGACCTTTGCAATAGGCATGCGGTGCTCTTGAAAGTAGATTTCTTGGAATACTATCCTTTAAGTAAATAATTTATATATTTTTGAGAGGTTTTTTAATTTCTTTTTTTATTATAATCCATTTTTCAAAAAAAAAAATTCTTTGGCATTTATTTTTTGAAGATTGTCTCTTTCAAATGTTGGCCTTGATTACTTCTCAGATGGTCCATCCGTTGTTTCCAATTTTCTAAATCCACTAATTAATGCGATCTGAGGTAAGTGACGCCCGTTTGTTGAAACTAAATGTTGCCGAGATTCCGAGCTTCAGTTCTTGCCCAAGCGTATTTTGTATGCTTTCAATTTAAGATCTCGACGTCAGTCTAAGTTGCTGCGAATGGAATAGACTCTTCACTATCTTCGTCTACACTCTCAGCTATGGCTGTTATATTTTCTTCACCGCGTGCTGGACGTGGTCTGTTCGGTCGAATATTATCCAATAATGCTGGGTCTCAAGATGGGCGATAGTGTTGCGAATAGTAAGCTCAGCAAACCGATTACATCTACTTGTATCTCCCGATATTTACATTAAATAGTTTTATATACTTATTATGGACTGCCTTCGTTTATTATTTTCCCATCATTACTGCACAAGATTTACTACCTTTTTACATACATATTTGAATGTGCATAAAGAAGTCTAAAGGTTACTTAAAATGATGGATAAATTTAAAGTAATAAACATAAGAATTACGACCTTACCTCAAAGGACACGTACAACATTTTGCTTCGGCATGTATGTATGTATAAAAAATGTGTCTATTGGTACCTGTGTCAAAGATTTGAAGCAATCAAGGTAATTTCAATGCGCAACGGTGTTAAATGTGTACCTCCTCAATTGGCCCTAAGTAAATCTTAAATTGCTGTATTTTTTATTTTCTTTATATTTTTTAATTTTTTTTTTTTTACACTATTCAATTGCCGTTTTCATCAATGAAATAGCGTCACAGACAATTGGCGACGAAATAATCGATTAACTTGACAGAAATTATTAAGGTCTGCCAGCATAACTGATGGGTAAGGGATTTAGGTATTAGATTGGCTTCCTTCATTGCATACTTATACTCGTATGAAAAAAGGCAGAAAAAACAACAACAAGCATGTGAAATACACGCATGTATATGCACCTTTATATGTGCATGTATGTGTGTTTGTGAACACACACATGCATTCGTAAAAATCCTGCTTCATTGATCCTGTCTTGCACTAGTCCAACTGCCTGCTAAGAGTGCCCGTTGTTGTTGTTGTGCAGCATATGTGATTTTCAGTTGGACACTTTTTAATTTGCCTTAGTTGCTTCTTCGTTTGATTTTCGGCATTCTATAAGTATAGGCGACATCACTGTTGTTTTTTTTTATTATTACTATTTTTTTTAGCTGCCACTCACCTCACTTTTCGGCCGTCCGCACTTGTAGCCGCGCAAACACGTGAGGCGCCAGCGGCGGTCTATTTGTGATAAGCGAATTTAATTTATGTTGTTGTCTATTTTTTTTTTATTTTTTGTTGTTTTATTAGACGCATGAAAAATAGACGGCAAAAATCTTAAATCTAAATCACATTTCAACGGTTTGCTGAGCTCATAATATTTTTTTATCAAATGCTTTCCTACGACTGCGTTTATATTTCGGACAAGCGTGATGTTGTGGTCGCCAGCGGAGAGAAGGATCTGGTCTTGGTTTGTCGACAGGCAGCGCCGATTGGTGAGATTTCATAAATTTGAAGTGAAAATCGACAGCTTGCAAGCAAAAATGTTATTTTTATACGATTTATATATGCACATTACGGTAAATATGTATACTCGTATATTATATATGGGACGTTTTAATGTATGTATGTACGGTATGTGTGCAACACTGGACGCCACAAAAATATTTGAGATCTTTGCAAGATCATTCTGTAGTGTCGTCCTTTTTGTACGTGGCCAAAATTCAGCAGGTGCATGTGGTCAGCACACACCTTTACTTATGCACATGTGGGTACATATATGTATGTATGTATATAATTCCAGCTGCATTTAGCCTTTGAAAATTTATCCAAATCGGAAGTGCTTGCCTTGATCGTGACTGACATTTTTGAAGTTCAATCAAATAAAAACTGTTATTTTATTTTACTGATCTTAACACTTTGACCTTACACAGTAACCCAGTTAGTGGATTTCAGCTTGCATACGAGACTACACTTCCGGGGCGAAAAAAATAGTTTTGAGATTATAAATTTTGGTTTTGTGCTCTGAATTGTAATTCACTCGATGCTCTTTATTTGCTTTTTTTGGCTTAACCGGGAGCAATGCCATGTCTTTCCTAGAGCATTCAAGTATCTATCACCCTTTCAACTACTACAGTAATTTGTATACTCGCAGAAATATTGTTTAAGGAGCCACTAAATTTGCATAAATTTTTATCTAGAACTCATCAGTGTAATAAAGTCATGATCCTGTCGAATATTTGACTTCCCTTTTATCAGTCATGGACATAATTTCGTTGGCTTAGTTAACTCCTTTAGTTACAATATTATGAGAGATTTTGTTCACGGTGGGCTTCAGTCTTTCACACTGTACACTTAATAGAACCTTATATGCGATGTTGAAGAGGCTTATCCCACGGTAGTTAGAGCAGATTGTCGGATCTCACTTGTTGTGGATTAGACAGAACGCACTTATATTCCAATTGTCCGGCATGCAAGAAGGTGATGGATGCTCTCTATCAGTTCTTCGCCAATGTATTTGAATAGCTCGCGCTGCAAGGCATCGGCCCCCGCCGCTTTGTTATTCTTCAGATGGGTAATTGCTTCGAACTTCTTCATAGTGAGCCAATTGAACGTCTGTTCCATCGTCATCGATTGGAAAAACGGGTTCACCTTCTCCTGGTGTTATGCTTGCAATGCCATTCAGCAGACTGAAGAAGTGTTCCCTCCATAATTTCAGTCTGATCTGCGCAACAGCCAGTAGATCACCTCTGGGGGTTCTACATGAGTATTCTGTGGTCTTAAACCCTTTGGTTAGTCACCGCTTTTTTTCATAGAATTTTCGAGCATTATCCCTGTCGGCCGTCAAACCCCAGTTAAATTTTTAAATATATTTGTTAGTGTCTGGAATCAGTTAAATAATTCATTAATAGAGACCAATGTAGACACCATGTGAATCTTAGAAAAGAGTGAACTTCGCCTTACTGGCCTTTTAGCCTTCTTTGGAACAGGTGCGCAGAGTTTTTGATATACGTAGGTTGCATTTTATATTTTGGCATTAGAGAACATGTTAATTATCGAAAATCACTTTATTGTTTTTTAAAATATTCTCCATTATGACCTATGTACTTTTGCATGCGCTTGAACACATTGTCGAAGCCCTTTTGCCACTCTGTTTGAAATATCTCCAAAGGATGCGTTCTGCACATATCAATCGCCTCTTTAGCTGTCGAAAAACGTTGGCTTCTTAGTTTATTTTTTTTTTTCTAACGAGTAGATGGTAGAATTAAGCGTCTGGCCATATGGGAGCAGCTCGTATGAGATGATTTCCCTCCAATCCCACCAAACACACAGCAAAACCATCCCGGCCGTCAATCCCGGCTTGGCCACTGTTTGAGATGTTTCACCGGCCTTCGACCACGACCCTTTTCGCTAGATATTGTCGTATGTTCGCTTCAAAAATGGGTCGAGTACGTTCCGTTTCAGCAGTATATCGCAGGCGTTGATTCGGTCCAGAAGGTTTTTTTGCGTCAAATCATGCGGCACCCAAACATCAAGCTTTTTTGTGTATCCAGCCTTCTAGAGATGGTTTAAAATGGTTTGGTGACTAACTCCCATATTCTTGGTCTTGTCACGAGATGCCTCATGCCGGTCTAACAAGATGTTTTCCGTGGTTTGATCGGTATTCGTCATCACAAGTCTTCCGCTGGCTGGCTTATCCATGGTAGCGTTTTCAACCGCTCTGAATCATTGAAGCCTCCGCAGTTCGAAGTGATGGATTACCATTCCCCAAAACACCATTAATCTCACGGAACGTTTCTCTAGTGGATTTGCCCGAAAGAAAACTTTAAAATAGCGCGAATTTCGGCGTTACTGAACTCCATGTTTACAAGTCTATAACTGTTGGACGCAATATCAAAACTAATCGTCGTTTTGTAGGTTATGTCAAGACTTTTAAAAGATGTATATTATTGCCAGATACGACCTCTGTAGCGATTTATACATAGCCGCGAAATTCAAAAGACAAAAAGGTGAAAGGAACATATTTGACAACCTAATATTACACGATGGTATCCTCTAGTTAAAGGGGCGCTGTTGGGTCTATGTACCTATCCAACCGCTTTCTCATTGCGTTATTTTCATTCCCTTCCTCCTGTTTGCGAAGATTTTTTCGCTATTTTATACCATGGAACCAGTTGAGATCGAGTAATAAGTATCACATAGAGACTTAACTCTTCATGATTTTATTTTCTAGGATTTCATCATCCAAATGAAGTTTATCTGACACATACAAGCTGGTAATGGTTTAGTTAAAAAGTGTTTCAAGTCCAAAATGTAGACGCTGAATATATGTACATACATATATGTACTATCTACATTTTGGACTTGAAACACTTTTTGTCTGACGAGGAGCAGGAATTCTGGCTCTTGCAAACGTACTTAATATATATGTACATACATATGTAATTGTAGATTTTTCTGACTCTAGACTTCCGACTGGACTTATATGTAGATCTCATACCATACATTTTCAGTCCAAATTATGCCCTGTGACATATATTCCTGATGTTAAATGTAACGTCTGCATTAAAATTGCCAATCCTTAGGTACTCTAATACACTGTCGGTAGGGACATGTAAGCATACATTATTATGTAATGCTTCCTTTATGAAATCCTTCGGTTATGTAACACTTCCTTTATTATTTCCAAACAAAAGTATTTTCTAGCACACAACATCTATTTACTTATCAACATTATATTATATTAGCGATTCCTAGAAATCGCATATAGCTGCTTGCCGCCCGAACCTTCCGCGTATCGCCATTAAAAACGCCACCAGCCAACTACCCGAGAGCATAACCCATTAGCTGTTGTCTACACATATACATATTATAGACACAAAAGTCTTAAAACAAATTATCTTACACAACTTTCACCGCGTTTCGACCTTGCCCTGAGGGCGAAGAAGCATAAAAACATAACATGTAAAACACTTGCAGCGCCCGAACAATGGCGCGCCTGCGCACGCGTTGCACTAAACAAACGAAAAATCTCGCACAAAATACCCGCTGCTTGGCTTTGTATAAAATATGGTGTTTATTACAATATTATTTTATGGCTTGCATTTGCTGATTAGTAGCAAACAGCACTCGCTTTCAAATTTTTGTGTTGTTTTGTTTTCCAAATGTTGCTATTCTTGCCTAATTGCGCCACTAATTACACGGGCTCATTGCTCATTGCATCACCGAAGGACACACCAACGCCAGTGCCATCACCAGCATCATCATCACAAGCACCATCAGCAACAACTAGCTGCGTTGTTGTTGTCGTTGCAGTTGTTGTAGGGCACCAGAAATGTCATAAAAATAATTTTTACGATCTGTTTACCCTTTCGCCAACAGTCGGTCGTGTAGCATTGCAGCTTCCTTGGAATTTTCATTTGTGTTTGTTTGTTTTCCAAAATTATTGTTGCGCTCTATTTTTAACGACGAGACAATTTTCCAAAATATTTTATAGCTTTTTAAAGGTGAAAGCAGCTATTAAGGATATGTGGTTGTGGCAATTGTGATTGAAATCGTACGGCAATTTTTATGGCACACATTTTAGACAAATTACTATCGGGATATATAAACATACATAAATATGTATATGTTATGTTATGTAATTTCCTGGCAGACATTTAAAAATCGTAAAAATTTTCAAATCCCCTGTGAAAGGTGATATTTTTGAGGTAAAATGTTGTTTCAATGTGCAGCATGTAGTGACTGTAGCAATTTCTGGAAATAGTTATATCAGCTAATCGGTTGTCTGTTGACAGCACCTTATGAGCACGATCCCAGAAGTGCACAATTTGTTGAAATAATAGACAGTAAAAGAATTGAAATTAATTTTTATTAAACAAAATGTCTTCTTACTGCGGACCGCAATAGCTTCCTTATATTTTATATACCCCCGTCTGTGAATTTCTTGCTTATTAGTGCTCATACTTCAAAGCAAACTTCAACTCATTTTTTTTTTTTTTATTTTTTTAATGAACTTTAATGAACCAAATATGTACCATTTCAGTCAAGCACGTTTTTCTATTTTTCCGATAGAGACGTTATTTCATCAGTGTAAAACCTTTTTGGTTTCTCGGCGAAAAACTGCGACAAGTAATTATCGCAGGCTCCTCTTGAAGCCAACTTTTCTCCATTAAGAAAGTTATGTATTGACCAAAACAAAAGGCAGTCTGATGGTGCAAGGTCAGGGCTATATGGTGGATGCATCAAAACTTCCCAGCCAATCTCTCCCAGTTTTTGCTGAGTCATCAAAGATGTGTGTGGTCTAGCGTTATCCTGATAGAAGACGAAGCCCTTTCTGTTGCGCAGTTTTGGCAATTTTTTTCGATTGCTTGCCTCAATCTCATCAGTTGTTGACAGTAAAATGTAGAATCAATCGTTTGACCAGACTGGAATAGCTCATAGTGGATGAATCCTTTCCAACCCCACCAAACACTCCGCATAACCTTTCGAAACGTCAATCCTAGCCTTGAGATCATTTGTTAAGCTTCACCAAAATCTTTTTCGCACACTATTGTCGTATTTGATCCACTTTTCGTCTCCTGTTACCGTTCTCTTCATAAATGGTTCGATTTTATTTTGTTTCAGCAGATGTTAAAACGGTCCATAAAATTTTTCACAAACAATTGATGTGGTACCCAAACACCGAGCTTCTGTTTGTAGCTAGCCTTTTTTAAATTGTTCAAAACCGTTTGATTATGAATGTTAAGTTCCTTATCAATATCATGCCTGCTTATATGACTGCACTGGTCAATGTTTTTCATAATTTCATCGACTTTTATCCAAGATCTTAGTCCGATCTCTATTTCCACGATAGTCGGCTCTATGTAAACAAAAAAAGTTCAAAATTTATAACTGACCCTGACAGCCTCAATCTATATATCAAGCGTTGATTTTCCGACTCTATCAGTAATCAGCAAAGACGTTGAGTTTGTTAAGTCGTGAATACTCTATACCTGTGACTTTATAAAGTCTGAAGTTGAGGAACTGTGTTGTATGTGTTTTGGAATGTAATTTCTTGGCTTCCTTTATTTTTTTTAAATATCTTTTTTTTTAATTTTTTTATTTAAATAATTTTTCCAGTAAAGTGAATAAGCTAAGCTATCTGCGGAAAACCTAAAACAGATTGTCCAAATGACTCACGACTAAGCACTGGATGCCAGAGCTGCATTCAAAGTCTGCAACTCAAACGGAAGTGGCATAACAACAAAAAACTTTTAATAAATGCACAAACAAAAAAGTTCCTCAAGTGGTGGCGCCTACATGCGAGCCTTCCACAACTCCGCCAATCAATATTTCATAACAACAAACATGCGGCATATTTCACCGAGTGGCGCTTAGTCGTTTGTCATTTGCGACCAATTTGACATTTCGAAATTTTTCTTGCAACTTTTTTACGCAAGAAGATTTAATAGCAGCAGCAGGCTGTCGCCAAACTGCCGGCTGTTGCATGCACCAAATACAACAGTAGCAACAACGACTTATAAAACCTGTAATGCATTGCACGGCAGCGCCACTCGCTGGTCCTTCCTGCCTTGACGTCAAGAAACTGTGACGTAGTTCGACTTTTTCGATTGACAATCGGTCAAACAACAACAACAGTGCTATTTTTTATGGCTGCCAGCATTGTCATCATCGTCATTATGTGTTTGCTTAAATATTATTGTAGTTTTGTCTCCCCGAAATCGAATTGCACAGATGCCAGAGCGCATTTTGATGTTTTCTGTGGCGCTTCGGCGCAGCACATGGCGCTGGCGGCTTCATGCCAACTTCAAATTATTTCCCCAAAATGCCACTGACTGTTTTGGTTTTCATACCCAGCCATTGATTATTGCAGGTTTGTGGTCGTGTTTGGTTCAATCGTTTGGCACATATGTTTGGCTTTGACTTGAGTTGATTTGCCGACCCGTTGCTGTCCATCAAAACGCGCATATCAATTGTCAAAATGTCATATGCTTGTCGCCCATTCAGAATTCGTTTGAGTTACTGCACTGTACTTTGTATATGGTACACTTGAAAAATTGATCTTGATTTAAGCTGCTATTGGAGCTCTTTTCCCGGGGATTTTATTTTCTTTTGGAGATTGTGAAAATTTTTCTTTGTGAACTTTTTCTTTACTCTAGTGCTTCTTGGATTATTCAGTCACTGCTTTGCAGTCAATTAGCAGGTGTTCTGGTATTTTAAGCTCCCTATCGCAGAGCCGGCAATTTAAGGAAGAAGCTAGGCCTGTGTTGTGTAAATGCTTCATCAGCTTGCAGTGGCCAGTGTAAAATGCGACCAGTAGTCTGAGTTACATGATTACGTTCCGCTGGTTTAAGTGCCACTTGACTGTCGCTATGAAGAGCTAGGTGCGTGGCGAACCCTGAATCGCTTTCATCCGACGTTTTTGAGCCGTCAGTGTACCACTTGATTGTACTATCCCTAAGCAGTAGCTCGAGAGTGGAATCATTTCATTCAGCCTTGCCGTCAAGGGTAACCTTGAACTTCTTGGTAAAATTAACCCTTTTTGTAAAGCTGTCCCTTGGGAGAAGGGCCAATGGTATAGTACCACTCTTTCAACCGCTGAGACGAGATTACCTTAGCTCTGTCACACTCTTCTATCGTCATTTGTAGAAGTGTGTGCTTGCCTACCAGACCAATCACTAGAGAAAGCGATGTAAGCTCAAGCATGACTTCAAATGCTGTCGTCGGACAAGTACGCATTGCACTCGACATGCAGATACATGCAAGTCGTTGTAGCTTCGATAGTTGGAGCTCTGCCGAAGTTTGCGAAGCTTTTGAGTCCCAGGACATCGCCCCATACCTGATTATCGGTCACATGATCATGGTGTGCAACCACCTAACGATCCTTGGCTTGCAGTCCTAAGATTTTCCAACCAACAGAGAGAAATCCAGCGTGTGACCAAGGTATTTGATCATGTTAGTTATATCTACCGCACTGCCTTCAAGTATGAGGTTCCTGAAACCGGGCAGGGACCTACGTTTCGTGAATGGGACGATAGGTGTATTAGAAGGTTTGATGTTACTACCCTATCGCCAGGACTAAATTCTTTATATTAAGTAACATTTCATGGGTCAAGATTTGCCGCATGTTGAATATCAGGCCAGTTGCTGATTTTCTAGGCATGAAGCCACGCTTTTCACGGTAGTTGGCACAATCCCTTTTTGTGGATTGGTCAAACCATACTCAAATTCCAATCGTCGGCCATGCTTTCGTCCGATTATACTCTACATAGAAGCTGATGCATACTCCTTATTAGTTCTTCGCCGTCAAGCTGGCCGGTAATCCAACGACCTCTGCCGCTTTCTTGTTCTTCAGATAGGTAATTGCAATTCGAACTTCTTTAAGGTCGGGCAATGAAATCGTCATCGATTAGGGAATCGAATCATCTTCTCTTGGTGTTATACTTTCATTGTCATTCAGAAGCCTGGAGAAATATTCCATAATTTCAAAAGGTCGTAGCATTACTTAAGTCGTTCTGTATTTTGAAGTGGGGTTTCCTACATGGAGAAAAATATTCTGCGAAATTTTAAAAAGAGATTTCATATCCTAAAATAATGTGAAAACAAAAATTGTTCAGAATGAGTTGTATCTTTTCTTCGCCCAGTGCTTTGTCTTCAGTTAGGGCGGACAAAGCCAGACACGCGATTCGGCGCATAGCTCACTGCATTGCTACGAGTATATTAACTGAAATTTTAATTACTACGAGAGCAAAAAAACAAAAACAAAAATAACGTAAAAATCGTTCGAAATAAAATAAATCAATGTGAGCAGGCACAACAACACACACACATACTGCGTATGCTTGGCAGTGCGTTGATAGGCTCATTTTCATAAGATTCATTGACACACACACACATCAACACATATCCATATTCAACATGTCAATGCTGAACTCACACTCTCAGCACACTCTGTCAAAACGACGCTGTGATTCTGTCGCCGTCGCAGACATTTTGATGAGCTGCACACAAAAGTCATCGTAAAATATGATGTGGCTCCACACTTTTATATACTTTACTTTTATGCTTGTTCTTCTGCGTTTTCTTCATCTTTATCTTAATTTCAATTCATTCGTTTTCGATTTACTTTTATTGACTGTTTGTTGCTTACGATTTTATGGCCGTTGACAATGATGTCAGTCAGTCACTCAAACGCAGTGAGTCCTCCCTCAAATCTCGTTTGTTTGACACACATCCACACACATGCATATACGAACACACACTCATAAACATTGATTAGTCATTGATGCAGCTTGTGGCACATGCGCAGGCGTAGTGATGACAGTCTGTCAAGCCGTTTGTCACTGCATTCTTTTGACCGGGCCAAAAGCCAATAACTACAACAAAAAAATTACTTTATCTTCGGCTGTAGCGCAGCAGTAATACCCTTTACAAATAAAAGAAGTTTGATTTTTTTGGCCAGGTTGTATGGCAGCTATACGATATAGTCGGTCGATCTGAATAATTTCTTAGGAGTTTGTAGATCTGTCTTGAACAATAATTTATGCCAAATTTCGTGAAGATATCTTGTTAAATAAAATAGTTTTCCATACAAGAACTTGATTTTGACCAATTAGTTTCTAAGGCAGGTATATGGCACAGTGGGCCGATCTGAACAATTTCTTGGAATATTGTAGACTCGGGTAATAATCCACGCCAAATTTCGAGAAGATATCTTTTAAAATAAAAAAGTTTTTCTTACAAAAACTTGATTTTGACCGATCAGTTTGTATGACAGCTATACGATATAGTGGGTCGATCTGGACAATTTCTTGGAATATTGTAGACTCGACTTCGATAATAATCTGCCCAAAATTTCGTGAAGATATCTTTAAAAATAAAAAAGTTTTCCTTACAAAAACTTGATTTTGACTGATCAGTTTGTATGACAGCTATACGATATAGTGGGCCGATCTGAATAATTTCTTGGAATATTGTAGACTTGCCTTGGGTAACAATCCACGCTAAATTTCGTGAAGATATCTTGTTAAATAAAAAAGTTTTCTATACAAGAATTCGATTTGGTTTGGCCAGATTGTATGGCAGCTATATGATATAGTGGGCCGATCTGTAAAATTTCTTGGGATATTTTAGACTTGTCTAGGAGAATAATCCATGCCAAATTTCGTAAAGATATCTTGTTAAATAAAAAAGTTTTCCATACAAGGACTTGATTTTGATCGATAAGTTTGTATGGCAGCTATATCCTGTAGGTATCCGATATCAACGATTTCGAGAAATAAGCAACTTCTTGACGAAAAAAAGACGTTGGCAAAATCTCAGATCGATATATCTAAAACTGAGCTGGCAGACAGCCTTGAAGTATATACAAAGGATCTCCATCATTGCCAAACTTCTGGCAAACTTAAGACAGGGTATAAGTTGAGCACATAAAACCAAAGGGTATAAGTTGAGCACATAAAACCAAAAACAAAGCACCAAAAAAGCATGATAATTCAAGCGAAAATACTTGCACGGCCGCAACGCTGCGGGTACTTCATAAAAATTTAATTGATTGATTTATTTCGGGGAAGATGAAATTTGTGGGATTTTTATGTTCCAGCGCGTAGATGTGCATACAATAATAACCAAGCTGCATATCTATATATATGTATGTTTGTCCGCTGTAAATGGGTAGTTTTGTTTTATTTTATATTAAATCACGTGTTCTTTATTGCATTTTATTTATTTTATTGCACTTACATATTTAATTTGCTGCTCATTAATGAACCTACACACATATACTCATATAAATATGTCTTTGTATGACTGTATATGTGTTTGTTTTGCGTTCGCTGTCAATGGCCAAAATGTTTGAGGAATCGACTGCCGTTGATGCTTTCCTTTCGGCCGCCTACCTTCGCCCTTTAATTTCTTGGCGCATGCGTGTGGCATTCAGCTGGTGAGCTGCTCAGACACATACACACATGCTTACATGTACATATAACAAACCTTAAGTGGGCGCAAATTTCGCCGAGGTGGGTTCTGTGCTTTCATACATGAGGCCAACATGCCTGCGTATTCTGGAGTAAGCGTGTGTGTGTGTGTTTGTAATAAATATGCCATTGAGCCTGCCATTAATTTGACATATCAATTCGTTGGAGCATTTCGTAGAATTAAATGTTGAAAAGGTGAATTTAACGTTTTGATTTAATGCCAAATTAAATGGAGTGCCTTAAGAAAGACAATAAAAATTAAAGGAGGTGGGTGTAGGGTAAAGATCCTACGCATAAAAAGGCTTTCTGTATGTAGTTGGTTTTAAATCTGCGCTGTTCTGTTATATATTATACATACATATATAATTATGTGTTTACCTACATAACAGTGTATCTTATTTGTGCTTAGGGAAGAAGATTGTTCCAAAGCTGGTTTTCCAGTTTCGGTTTTTCAAGCGAAAAATCGTTTTGTATACTTTGGAGACTGGAAACGTGTTTATTAAACAGTTTTTGTCCAAAAGAATGATCGATTTTGAAGTTTTAAAATGTTTATCTTTAAATTGAGGCTCATATGGACGATGTTGTTGCCTAACCTAAACTAAAAAGCTGTTAAACTAAATGTATAAAAAGCTATCTTTCAAAAATCCTTTTAGAAATTTCGTTTGGTTTGGCATTTTTCGCTTGTATGTATGTACCTTTAAAAATAACCTGACAAAATTTTAAATATTGGTAGTCGGAAAAGTCTTTTCGTATTTCTAAACTTCAACGGGCGACCCATTGTTGTGGCACACGAACTGTTACAGCATCATCCCCGTAAACTTCTTCTTCCCTTTTTTACACAAAAATTTCCTCAATATTTTCACTCATTTTTGAACTTCTTAAGCTTAATTTTATTTTTAGTTAAATGAAGTGTAAAATCTCACCTTTCCAACTCTATATGATATGACACAATGGCACTGCACTGAAGATATACATCTGCCACGACATCTATTGACAAAATACGAAAAGACTTTATCGACTACACAAGATTTATTTTGTCGTCTTCAAAGTAATCACCACCATGTAATTCACTTATACCAATAATTTTTCCAGTCTTTGAAACACTTTTCATAAGCACTTTTTGGGCTCAGCGATTTTTTTTTTACTTCTTCAATCGATTGAAAACGGATTCCTTTTCGATTATTGTTGACTTGTTTGCATGTCAAACTCATAAACCCATGTCTCATCGGCAGTTACAATGCTATCCAAAGAGAACCTGTTTAAAGTACCCTTTTTGAAAAAAAAATCAGCTTTATCGAACGAGTCGAGCAAGATTGCGTTTCATACCCAAAATATTCACCATAATTAATCGAACGAACTCACAAGAGATTTCGAGTTCTCTTGACATTTCTCTAACACTTGCCTAACAAATAAGCACCATATCCTTCACTCTTTTAATAGGGGTATTCAGACCGAACTTGTTCGTTAGTTTATATTTCGTTAAAACACTTAATTGTGAACACACTTTTTGCTTAACCTCAGTACTGGATGTAAATTTTGTTCCAAAGCGGCTAAGTAAATTTTATTAAATTTATTAAATATTTACTTTTAAAAAAATTGTCAAAAACTATTTTGTGGTGGACAGCAAATGTATTTTTTCGCTAAGAATCAAGTTAACTTTTGAGGCAACAACGCAAAGCAAACAGCCGAGTGATGTTACCAAGTAACGAAAAAACTATTATGGTTGCCAGTCTGGTACTTCGTTACTCGATAAAAAGGTAATCTGTTAATTTTACAAAAACAAAACGCACGAAAAAACTCGTATAGAACAAAGCACGTCTGCAACGATCTTTCGGCCGTCTTTAAAGGGTTTGTACCTCTCGCCAGCTTGAAATTTTGATATAGCAGAATCGCCGTAAGCCTTTTCCAACATTCGCAATGATTCCGCGCACGAAATTCGGTTAGCAATACAAAATTTGAGAAAAATTTTTTGTTCGATGTTTTTATCCATTGCAAAAATCGTGACGCACTACTGAGGTGTACTGACAAATACTGTAAACAAACTGGTTCACAGATCGAACTCATATTTAGCATAGTAATAGGTTCAGGGGTTTGGCTGGTTTGAAGGTTCCTATGTTCCACCGTACAGTCTGGACCCGGCAAGAAGTGAGTTCTATCTGTTTCTATGTATTGTGAATGATTAGACTGGTGAAAAATTTACCTCAAGAAAAGCTTGTTATCGATTGTTTCGAATTTTGTTATTAGGGACGAGGGTTTCCATGAGCATTGAAAAATCAAAAATGTTTAAATACTGTTTTCTCCTGATATTTCGACAATAGCGATTTCAATACGGTAAGTTTTAATTATCACAACACTAAATATTGAGCAGATCTGTTGTATGTTGGCATTTGCAGAGACCTAGTTTCAGTTTATAGATGCATTTACCTGTAGTAGTAAGTTGCTTGAGAACAAAGATTCTTCTAGTGCGATTTCTGATACTCTATAAGCATCCTCCACAAGTTCTAAAACAAGGGCATCGTTGGGATTGTGAGAAATCCGATCTAAATATGAGTAATCCTCTCTAGCCTATGCGTTGAGTAATCTCTACTCACTAGCAGTTTATCTAATGTAATCTAACCAAGAGAAGATTATATACGCATGTATACACAATTATGAATTGTTAGCGCTCATATTTGCAAAGCTGTGTTGTTTGGGATTTAAACTTTTCTTATTTGTAGGCTTATATACTTATGCTACTTATAGCTATGTATATACTTATAAATATCTATATGGCAAAACTGTAACTAATACGCCTTTTTACACCCGTAAATCCTTTAAATGACGACTAAACGCTGCTGCCCACTTGTAGACAAATATAACGGTATATATGCATACATATGTACATATATGTATGATTTGGTAACGCAGTCTAAAGTGTTTCACTACGAACGCCTACCTAAACTCCTACAACACAAACAAACAGAATTTAAATGCTGGAGTTTAAGTAAAACTCTACCTAAATTCACTAATCCGGTGTGCCAAATCCACGAGGCTAGAGAGACGCGCAGCTGGACGCGACCGTCTGTGCTAGAGCACCACCAACCGTTATAATATTGGCTACATTTTTACCGCATGCCAAGGCACGAACAAAAGAACGGTAACAAACGAAGAATAAAGCATATCCTTTAACTAAGTGTGTGGAAGAGCAGCAGCAACGGGATCAAAAGTAGCGGTTTTTGGGCCTGAATAGGTGCCTATACTTATAAGGAAACACGAAAATAATTTTTGCATGCGCAAAAGTGTTGAGTCGGCAAAATTAGTGCAAAATGCTCGAGCGTTCACTTGAAGCCTTTACCGTTAGCAGGTATATCGAGTGCATTGGTTAATAAGAAACAAACAGTTAGACGAGCAAAACTGTTGTTCACTGACCGTAAAATCAGCTTGTCTGCATTTATGATTTTTCTACGGCTCATTTACCTTGTACCCCTCCCGAAACGCAAGTAGGTCTAATGTGGCAGCAAATCCTTTGAATTAGACGAGTGAATGGATGTGGATATTTGAGTATGGTTGTGTGATGTATTTATGTATGTATGTGTAGTGTTTCGATGTGAATATATGCATGTTTCTCATGTTGTTGCAAGTAAGTAGGTGGTTACGCTGTATTATTTTCGGACAATTAAAGCAAATATTTTGCGTACTAATTAAAGCAGGACACACAAAGGTGTGCACACAAACGCATACATACATTTATACAATTACATATATGTATGTAGTACATATTTATTTGCATGTAACGCGGCAGGATATCGCCCGAGTGCCAACCTTTTGCTCGAAATCGCAAGGCAAGGAGGCAAGCCAAGACGAATAGTTGGTTTGACAGATATGAAAAATGAAATTAAATTCAGATTGCCAATTGTAGACATTTTATATGCAAATATATGAGTGAGAAAGAGAGAGTGTGTGTGAGAGCGAGAGAAAACGCCGAACGGCAAATGTACATGCATTACCCTTTTGTTTGCGGCAAAGGATATGCATAGCTATATGAATATCTACTGTGGGCGAAAAGTAGTAAGACTTTTTGATTGAAATTGAAGAATATTCAGGTGTATTGGAGTCAAGAGGGACTACTTGGGGTTAGACGACATACTAGACTTTAAAGAAGAAATTGAGCATTTTTAAAATTATGAACAAAGTCTTACTACTTTTTGCCCACAGTTATCTGCACCGATTTTGAGGTTCATTATTTAGAGCATTTAGTGCTGCCTGACGATTTACACACACATATGCAAAAGCATAAAGCAAGCAAGCAGTGCCGGCAAGCGGTCAAACAAACAATTGGACAGCCTTGAGGAACGCATTGTGCCACAATTTCTCAGAAAAATTATCCATTTAAAGGATTTAGTGTGTGCATATCCTTTAATATGCCTATTTAGTTTATGCTTGCGCATGCGCACTATTGTTGTGTTGGTGTGTTGCGCGCTGATATGCAAATATTGACAAGGATAATTTGTCAAAAATACCCGCCACAGCGCAAATACTCAATTCCAACAACAACAACAAAACACTGAGCGTGAATATTTGATTTTGTGAAATCTTTGATGACTGTGCCCTTGCGCACACACACTCGCATAAACACAAATTGGCATGCGTAGCTAACTGTTTGCTCTTTTCACTTCACGAAAAATCATTTATCATTAAATAAAGGCATATAAAAATATTTAATGGCATGCGAAATGTCGCTGTTAACGGCTGTGTGAGTTTCTTCAAGGTTTCCGTTTTGTTTGCGCTGTCAAACAGTGCTCTGGCAACTCTTTCTCCTTAACCAAATTGGAGCAAACGCTGAATTGTTCAATTGTCTGCCGGGCAACAATGTAAAAGTCAACTGGAAATATTATGAGCAGAAATTGTGAAGGACGAAAATTATGCTTCATAAGAATTCTAGGAAGTAGCAAGCCATTATTTTATGATTACCTTAAAGTACAGCTGATATTATAGTATAGGCTCTAGTATATCTATATATTTATGTAAATATCAAGAACATATGTACATATGTATGTATATGTATGTATGTACCTACAAATTTATAGTACATATATATATAATATTTATCCAAGACCACTTCTTACAAAAACTATTTCTATTACAATGATATACTCAGATATGCTTACATCTACAAAAGTCCTTCTAAAAAACGCTCTAAATTTATCACGGTTACAATGAGCCTTTGACAACATTGATCTCTAGAATTATACTTTGATCGTAAGGATTAGCAATTTCATAAGCCCAATTTAAAGAAAAAGTATTGCTCTTTTTGCCACTGTCCCGAATGACCTTGGCTGCTTTTCCATGTTTCTGAACTTTATCAACAATCTTTTAACTATAATTTTAATCACTGTATTATGTACCAATATAGCAACGCAAATGGGTCTGGGTCTGGGTCTGGGAGTGAACGAGGGCAAGACGAAAAATCTACTGTCATCAAACAAACAGTCGTCGCACTCGCGACTTGGCTCTCACGTCACTTTTGACAGTCATAACTTTGAAGTTGTAGATAATTTCGTCTATTTAGGAACACCACCAACAATGTGAGCCTGGAAATCCAACGCAGGATTACTCTTGCCAACAGGTGCTATTTCGGACTGAGTAGGCAATTGAAAAGTCCTCTCTCGACGAACAAAAGCCAAACTCTATAAGTCGCTCATAATTCCCGGCCTGCTATATGGTGCAGAGGCATGAACAACCGATAAGTCGACGTTACGAGTATTCGAGAGAAAGGTTCTGCGAAAGATTTATGGTCCTTTGCCCGTTGGCCACGGCGAATATCGCATGGAACGCGATGGAACGATGAGCTGTACGAGATATACGACGACATTGACTAGGTCATGTTGTCCGGATGGATGAAAACACTACAGCTCTGAAAGTATTCGACGCAGTACCCGCCGCGGGAAGCAGAGGAAGAGGAAAACCTCCACTCCGTTGGAAGGACCAAGTGGAGAAGGACCTGGCTTCGCTTGGAATATCCAATTGGCCCCACGTAGCGAAGAGAAGAAACGACTGGCGCGCTGAGAAAGAGATTATGTACCAATTGGTTTGAAAGTCCAACTAGAGACAGGGATGTCAATATATCGCATAATTGTTCGCCGGATTGACACTCTGACACTGAGAATATCTGTAAAGGTTAGGTTAGTTTATATGACAGGTCGCAAGAAAGGATCTCCCTCCTTCTCTTAACACCGGAATATCCAATTGGCCCCACGTAGCGAAGAGAAGAAACGACTGGCGCGCTGAGAAAGAGATTATGTACCAATTGGTTTGAAAGTCCAACTAGAGACAGGGATGTCAATATATCGCATAATTGTTCGCCGGATTGACACTCTGACACTGAGAATATCTGTAAAGGTTAGGTTAGTTTATATGACAGGTCGCAAGAAAGGATCTCCCTCCTTCTCTTAACACCGAAAAAAAGCCCTTGGCCAGATATAATCCGTATCAATTCCAGTAACGTAGAATCGACTGTAATGGGAATTGTCCAAGAGATCATCATACTTGATTGAACAGTTGTAATGAGTCCTTTGTGAGGCGACTGCCTGAAAATAAAAATCATTTTTTACGTTTTTTTTTTGAAATTCCTGATTTTTTTTAAATATTAAAAACAAACACGATGCTGGTAGGAACGATAAAGAATTATATAGTATAAAGAAGGTTCACACAAAATTTCAAGTAAATTGGTTGTATAAAACTTGAGATAATGCCGGTACCGTGTGGAAAAAAGTAGTTTCGAGAAAAACGCGTTTAAAGTTTAGGAGACAATTCTAGTGAACACGGACGACACCTCACAAAATCGGCTGTATCTCCGAATTTTGAAAAATCCTTCCAAGGTAATATTTTTGAAAGTCTAAACTTTAAATATATAAAAAAAAAAATTGAATTTTTCAAAATTCTAGAATAGAATACCCCCTTAAGATCTGAGTCCACTCAGATAAGCAAATTTTTTTAGCACAGATGTATTTGTCTGCAGAAAACAGTTCTTCAGTGATATTTCAATTCAAATTTATTTGATGCAAATCACAATGGAAGCTACAGCTGTACATATACAGCAGAGATTTTGACACTATTTAAACGGTTCACCAACCACCAGCGTCCACTCAACACGCACCACTCACTCACCGACTGCATGACGCGCAATCAAAATGCTTTCAATTGTCAGAAAGTCAGAAATGCGAGGCATAAAATTGTGCGAATAATCCACTTGCATAATAAAATTTTCACACCAATGCTTGCATATAATATAACTGTAATTGATGGCATGTGAAATAATTTTTGCAATCAAATGACTTTTTTTTTTATCAACTGTTGTTTTTGCTTCTAATTATTTGCACAGGAAGCCAGCAATAATGTACGGCACTCGAGAAATTATGCGTGCCTCACTGGCTGAGAGACCGGCACGCTGGATGCAACAAGGCACGGCTGGAAACCACAAAATGTCTTCGCTACCCGCACTCAACGCACCACAACTTGAGGGCGTAAGCTTCGCGCCCATTTATGCGGTAAGTGCCTAAAGAACAATACATATGTTAAGTTGTAAGTGTGTTGCAGTCGCCTTGGTTTTCGCACACAATGCAAGGCCGAGGCCTGTGCTCTTGAAGGAACTTATCTAAATTGTTGCTAAATTGAATTATTTCATCAAAATCTGCGCGAATATTTATTTGCTTAATCAAAAGTTTAATTATGCGGAAAAGTTCGAGTGCGTTGTCGCATGTTGCATGCAGTATGTGGCACTGTGGCAACTGGCGGCAGGCAAGTGAAGTGCTTAGCGACTGCTTTCTCGAGTGTTTTTGTCATAAGCGGCGGACTCTTGTTGTATTTTGGGTGTTTGTCAATATAATTATTTGGTTAGGTTGATAAAAGGCAAAAAGTTAGATAATCAAGCAGACTGTCAAGGCTGATAGAGCTTTCACGCTAGTTGGTCGGAACCAAAGGTTTTATATAATGGGTTTAAATAAGAACGCTACAAAAGTAAAAAACGATTTGGGATTTCAATGAATTTATTTTATCCTGTGAAATAACATTCGATGCCATTTTGTATTGAACAGAACTCGATTTCTTTTGCAAGGCCAACATGGGCACGGTTGCAGAAGTCCAGACCCAAGACCCAGACCCAGAAGCTAAACCCAATTTTCGACGATTTTCAAGCATAAATTGGCCGATACTGCTGCAATTTCAAGTTCGATATTTATACGAAGTTCATCAGACCATGGTCGCTGGCTTGTTGATGTAGACTTCACAGGAAATATTCTAACGGCATCAAATAGCACGACTGAGGCGGCCAATTGACTAGACCATTTCGTGAGTTAACACATTCTCCAAGCTTAGTTTTCAATAAATCGGTTGCAACCTTCGCTGTGTGGTTTGTGGCGCCGTCCTGTTGGAACCACATATTGTCCAAGTCCATATCCTCCAATTGGGGCCAAAAATATTCGGTTATCATTGAGCGGTCGCTCATAAAGAGCACCAAATCGTAATTTTTTCGGGATGTAATGGTGACTCTTGGAGTACGTGTGTACGTGTGTAGATAAAGCATATTTTGCTTATTGACGAAAAATTCAGACAGGAATGAGCCTCATCGCTGAAGATGATTTTTCGATGAAAATCCGAATCATTTTCAAGTTGTTGCTCAGTCCAATTCCGGAACTATTTACGAATACGACGATTCTGGTGGCCAAGCGGCTTCAGTTCTTGCGTCAGTTTGATCTTGTAAGGATTTAGCTCAAGATCGTTTCACAAAATTCGCCACAACGTCGTCACAGAGATGTCTAACGCTTTGGGTCTTTGACTGATTTGGGTCGTCCTCAATCGATGGGCTAGCGGCCACTTCTTTGTTTCACTGGCACGGAAACATTTTGAATTGAAATGTTTCAACTAGACGTTCAATTGTTGATCTGACAGGACGATTATGCCGACCATACGTTGGACGTAGTGCTTTTAAACTTGGCACCACTGACTCCGAATTTCGGTAGTAAATTTTAATAATTTCGACTCGTTGCTGTATCGTATATCTTTCCATGATGAAATGGCAAACTTTATTGAGGAGAAATCTCGAAAGGGTGTTTGCTGTTGACACATCTTGAAGAAACTTGGCATTTGGCATGTACTTTGGCACGCAAGGAGGGTTGCTAAGTATTGCAAGTGAGCAGAATCGGACCACTGTCACTCTCACATAACGTCGTCAATCGGAAACCTATAAAGTACCATATTTAAGGGCCACAATAAGATACAAGGCTGAGTTTAAGTACAACAATTTGCATTGGAAGTGCATGTATAGCTAAAACTTTTTTAAAAAGTGAGCGTAGCCCCTCTCTCTAATAAGATTTATATATTACATACATACCTATCTCCAAAACTATTAAAGTTGTAATAACCAAATTCGTTAAAAGCAATTTTTTTTGGCCTCCTCCCCGGCTTGTAAAAATGGGAATTCAGATCATAACCCCGCCCACTCTCCATAAGTTATAACAAAACAATTTATGAAATCGGTCGACAACCACGCCTGCTTTCCGTATAACGCCATTTTAAATCCGAAACATTCACTTTCCAGTAACAAATGAAGCACCAATGAATATGCCGGCATACAACTTTGCACGAATTGTGCATTTGAGGTGTGTCACTTTATTACGAAAAATTGTCAAAATTGGGCTACAAATGTTCAAGCTCCAGGTATCTTATACTTATTTGGACATCAGTTTTTTGGCGAAATTTTTACCAAAAACTGTCGGTCAACATGTCAGTTATATTATTGAAATGCGAAAGTGTTTTCCTCGGTTTTGATTCTTGCAACTTGCGAGCGTATAAAATGTTCGATTGCATCCATTTGTAGCCCTGCCTTACTTGTTTAATTTATTATTTGTTTTGTAATTTATTTTTTCATAATTTTTAATAAATTTAATTCACCATGAAAATTAGAAGCCAATCGTTTATTTTTTAATTGAAAATAAAAAATTTATTTATTTAAATAAGGTAATAACTATATTCGAAATATTTTATTATATTGTATTTTCGGTAAGTAATCTATTTTATTATATTTATTTAATTTCTTTGTAGTACCTCTCGCGTCATGTCTCTGAGTGTATGTAACAAAATAGCGAATAGCGGAGCAATCAGGCGCTCAAAAATAAACAAATGTTGTGAGAGCAAAATACTCATGTAAATTCCAAGTTAAACCAGCTTTGTTGTAAAATTTTTTAACGGCGAATTTCCTTTGAAGAACATCATTTTACTTCGAGGAATTCCAATAACAAAATGCTGTTCCATTTGCCAAATCATCCCGATAGAATTGTATTTGGTCTGTTTACTGTTGTTTGTTGTTGTCAAGCTGTAAAGAAAAAGTATGAATTCGGTCATCATAAAAGCTTTATGCGCGCCTGGTGTGAGAGTAACTTGCACGATATATGTATATTTTTTTTTTTTGCATTTTTTTTGTTTCGCATTTTTTTTTATGTCCCCCCATATTTATTTTGTCAGAAGTTTAATTTTTTGTATCTTTTTTCTCAGCATTTTTCCACGAAGCCTATCCCCAGCTGTTGAATTAGGGAGCTTTATGATTCAATCAAACAATCGATTATCATTATAAATTATATCGTGTGATCGTCACGCAACTAGGCGCCCATAATCGGTGCGTAGGTTACCCGCATAATACTTGAAAAGCAAAGATTGTATTTGTATTGCATTTGAAATATTTTCATACACCAACAAAGCTCTGGTTCAATTTGCCAAGTGTCCTTAAGGCTTAAGCGCGATCTTATATTCTCTCTTTGCTGTTCAACACCAACAAAATTGTGAAGCCCTTTGCATATTAATGAAATATACGAAACAACAGAGGATGATTATTACAATAAAAATGCTAATTTTTTATTACTTTTAGCTTCTGCGAGCTTGGTAAAAAGCATAATACCAGTAAACATCCGAAACGCAACGCGATCTTATGATGTGGCCTGATGTAAAATCCCATATATTAAAATTTTTTTTTATTTAACACCCACCCCCAAGGTTGCAAAAAATTTTCATAAAAATCGCATAACATTCGCAGTTGTTGTACTAGGCATCCATAAATGCAGTGGTAGACAACAGTAAGATTGCATTTGATTTCCATTTGAAATATTTTCGCACAGCAACAGCTTTATTCCATTTCCCTAGTGTTCTTAAGCTCGAACTTATATTCCCTGTTTGCATCATAGCATTAACAAAATTGAGAAACTCATATGCAAATTAATGAAGCAGAGGCTAATGAATGGAACAAAAAAATTATATATTATAGTTTCTGTGGCCCTAGCAACCATGAAAATTCGACCTTAGAAAATTGAAGCACGCCACCTTTTCATGGTGGTATAAAAAAAATGCTATATAGTACGAAAATATTTTTTCATTTTTTTTTTTTTTGATCAAGTTCCAAAAAACGAATTCATTTTAAATTCGCTGTTGGCCTACTAAGCGCCCATAAATGTAGTGATAGTCGACACTAGCGGATCGTTTGAATACGTTCTTGCAAGAACAAAGCTTTGTTCTATTTGTATAGTATTTGTCAAATATCCTTAAGCTGGATCGCATATTCGCTGCTGACCGTTTAACACTAACAAAATGTAGTGATGGACAGCTGATCATTTGAAGGTCGCCCACTCAATATTTAAAAAGCTAAATTACATTTGATTTGCCCTTGAAATATTTTCTCACAGCAACAAAGCTTTGTTCCATTTGCCAAATGTCCTTAAGCTCGATCTTATATACCCCATACAGCATAATACTAAGAAAACTGTAAAGCTCATGCACAGCGAGTAAAAGGATAACAATAATAAAGTTTACATATAAATTTTTTTTACTGTCATCTACTTTTTGAGCGCCTGGTACAATCAGAGCAGGATAAACGCAATCCGTAAAAATCAAATTTAAGCAACCTTCTAATAAAATATGATTGCCTGTTGGTATCCCTTCATGTTAATATTTTATTATATATTTAAAAAAATTATTTTTATCCCCCCCTCAAGGTTGCACAAATCAAAAAATTCCCACGTAAATCAAAACATTTGCTATGTACTAACAGGCGCCCACAAATATAATGAAAGCCACTTGACAGGTGCTGACTATGAGCGAATTTCTTTAATTTGTTTACTTACCTTATTCTAAAAAAACGCAACAAAACTTCTTCGTTCCATTTGTTTCGCTCAACCTGTGCGTTATTTTTCGCTTGCGGTAAATGAAATTCCATTCCACAACAATACTGCAATGTTATCCACTCATGAGTGGGTGATGCCGTAAGAGAGAAACAACATCGTTTATTTGTTGCTAATTTTTATTAGAAATAGTTAACACATGTATAATATGGAGAGCTTATCTATTGTTTGTGTGCTTATTATGCTTTCAGCGCAGCCTTGCTGCTTTTCATGATCTCCTAGTGATTTGAGGAAATGGTAAATATTGTTTTTAACAGGGTGGTGCAGATGAATAATTTGGGCGATTAATTCAATTGCAATGGATCTTTTTTATAATGCAGTTTTTTTTAGAAGATTTATGTTATGAGACACTTTTATACTTACTGTGGAAAATATTAAGATTTTCAAAATATAATATTTACATAAGTATGATCCAACTTGTCGACGTTTCAAATATATTTAAAATAAAACAAGACTTTTTTTTTTTCTTTATTTATTTTTAGTACAAAATGGTAAAACAATGTACATTAAATATTTTTCAATTTAATGTATCCATAGGAGTTTCAGAATATAAGAGTTGCTGATAATACGAATTGATGATTCCGGGCAATAAGACAAGTAGTTTCGAAAATATTACATATTTAAGGGGTTATATGAGTTCCACGGCTTCAAAATATAGATTTTTTTGCCTTATTTAATTTCAAAAAATTTCCAGAATATTGTTCTAAATTCTCACTTGATTCGATTAATAGTGTTAAGATTTCTTGCCAATTATTTAATCGATTTTAATGAAATTTTACAAAGTTTGGCGGAATATAATTTACAAGGCCCTAAACGATTTTTTGTTTGTTTTCAATTAAACCTTTTTAAAAAAAAAATTACGTCGAGATTTTTTTTTTTAACCAAAATTTGTATTTTTGTGGTTTTGTAAAAACTTCAGCCAACAAAACAATTTTTACTTTTAAGCTTTTCCCTCGTCCAATTACCTAGTATGAACTTAATTAGTATTTTTTTCTTTTTATTTCAGATGATTCTGCGAGATGTTCTGTTCTCAACGCTGAAGCATATTTTTCCGAGGCATTGCCGGAAATGTCGTCGTTATGGCGGAGTTTGGAATATTTTCTTTGCAAACTTCACAACATTTTTGTAAAATATATATCTTTGGAATAATAAAAATTTTGAATAAAATATTTAATTTGTTGTATGAAATAAAATATTTAAATATTTAATTTTTTACATTAAAAAAATATTAAAAACAGGCAGTTTTTTGAGCCAGGAAAGCCATGAACTCACAATCGTTTGATTCAAATATTGGCGTCCATCAATTTCATGTCAAATTTCCTGCTGAAATTTATGTGTTCATCGATCTCTTGTCTTATTTAGTGCTTTCGGGATCGAAATACAATTTCTGTTACAATTAATGACTAATTAAGAATCTAATACTTGACCGTTGCCCATTTTTATGCCTGGAATATTGACAATCAGTGAAGCCATTGTGTGTTCTTTTGGAGTAGATATCTGAGGCTTAGTAGGTAGGTATGTAGATCGACGGTGTCATTAACTTTCAGCATGATGAATTTCGGCTCGTCTTCAGTTTCTGTTGATGTGAATTTTGTCGAAAAATATTTTATTTATAATTATTTATAAGATTTTGAATATATTTAATTTCAGGAATGTAATAATAATTTAAGAATAGTATTTTAAATTCAACTTTTCTGCTTTTGAAAATATTTGTAATCATTAATAATAAAGCCAGCACAATAAAAAATAGAATTTTATGAATCTTATATACATAACTAACTAACTAACTAAATAATAGATCGATTCGCGCGATGCATTTGTATTGTGCTCTGCCATAATCGCAGAGAAGAGTTAAGTGATTTCGCACCACGTTTACGCTAAGCGGCAATGCGCTTCCCGAGAGATGCTGCACAGTGTGCGGAATGAGCTCAAAAGGCAAGACTTGGAGCTTTACTCATCCACTTTATAGAAGACTAAAGAAATTTTGTGGAAGGATCTTGCTTTGCAGGCTTACAAAATTCAACTCATGATTAAAGCTGAATGGTTTTCAAGCACGTTCAGTAAGTGGACCTAAAACGAGGTGTTTACAAATTCGGGTTTCATAAGAATATTTTCAAAGATGAAGCTCACTTTGGGTTGAATAGGTGTGTCAATAAACGAAATTGTCACATTTGAATAATCCACAAGTCATTGTTGGAGCGGCGTTGCATGCTCAAAATTTCACTTTTTGATATTCTCTATAGGCAGAGGAAATCATTGATACAAATTTATTCAAAAATTAAGCCGTTCAAATTATTACTGCTAATGTCAAACGGTATAGAGCCATGATTAATGACTTTTTGTGTCTGAATAGTTGTAGTGGAAAAGCTTTGGTTCCAATACTGCCAACGGTACTATCAATTTATTGAAGGAAACTTTTGGTGAACACCTTATCTGGAGTTTTGAGCGTGTGATTTGGCCGCTAAAATCGTGCAATTTAACACCATTGCATCATTTTTTGTAGGATTATGCGAAGTAGCTTGTCTGCACAGCTAATTCTGAGGCGATTGACGCTTTGGAAGAGTATTTTCGGCACGTTACTGCTGACATCGGTCCAAATCAGACTACAATTGAATGAAAATTCTTCTCAGTCAGAATTTACTACTTTCAGCCGTGGTGGTCACTTGCTATCCTTATTTTATAATAAAGCTAAATTGTTGGCTATAACATTAAATTATATACGTTTTACTTATTTTTGAAAACCACATACTTAAGGAAACAGCCTTTTATTTGCTTAATTGCACAAGAACTACAAAGTTCTATTAACAGAACTCAGTAGGTAGGGCGCCATGCAGTATCCTACGTAACTCTATAATTCTAGAATGATAAGTATATACCTCTCTTTTGGCAGCTTTAAGCGCTTTGGTTGAATATATTCAAATAGATGATAATTTTAATTGGATAAACAGCTTCTGTATCGAAATCTCGTCATCTCCAACCTATGTATGTATGTGACATCTGCCATGTTAGAAATAAGTAGGTACATACGAGTACATTTGTTTATAGGTATATAATTTCTGAGGAATGCAAAGCTAACATATTTGTTATTGTAGAGTTTTCATGACTTGGCAGCCTCAATTATTTCGAAACAACCCATTCAACCATTCCTCGCTTTAATCCCTTCCTTCCCTTGTTAGTTCGGCTGTAATCTAGTTAAAAAAGTTAAAGAACAACCGAAGGTTGACAAAACTAAAGTCTCATTAACGTTCGAAGCAGTTAAAATACATTTCGCGAAGTAGTGTTTTTGTGTTTGAAATCTTCCGTTAATCAATCACTTATGAGCCTGCTTATTTCAAGGTAAATTAAGAAAACGGCTTAAATCAAGTGAAGCGCGTAATTATAAAATAGAGCTAAGCCAAAGAACAAATACAAATATTTACTATGTGAAAAAAAAAAATGAGGAGAAACGCCGACTACGTTTACACTGAAGCTATAATACCCTGCACAAATGCAAAATATTTTATGCAAGAACTTGCTTTCGATCGTTTGTATGGCAGCTATATGTCATGGTGGTTCGATCGGAATAATTTCATAGAAGATAGTACCGTTACTTTGAGCAATAAACTATGCCAATTCTCGAGACGATATCTCGTAAAATGAAAACGTTTTCATATATACAAGGACTTGATTTTGATCCTTTAGTTTGTATGGCAGCTATATGCTATAGTGGTCCGATATCATCGATTCCGACAAATTACTAGCTCCTTTTGGCGAAAAGGATATATATAAAATTTCAGATCGATATCTCAAAAACTGAGCTAGTTCTTCGCTTATCTACAGACAGACGAACGGAAGAATACACGGACATTTCTAAATCGACTCAGCTTCTCATGCTGATCACTTATATACTTATCTTATAAAGTCTCTGACATTTCCTTCTAGGTTTTGCAAACATCATGGCAAACTTAATATGCCCTGTTCAGGGTATAAAAGTAAGAAGAAGAAGAAATAAAAGAAAATTAATTAATTCTAATAAAAGTAAAGGGCAAAAAAGAATCACTTCCGTTCACAGACACAAATTAATACACGTGAAAAAAGAGACATTAAGGATTGAACACTCAAACAAACATACATATATACATTTGAAATATGTACATACATACATATATATACTTATATTTATGTCAACCGTAAAAGAAGGCAAATGCTCGAGGCGAATGCGGGCAGACAAACCTCAAAGCCCAAAGGGATTTGTGCGAAGAGCGGTGAGCGGTTTCCGTGCAACAAAAAACAACAACATAAACAAGCATGCAGACAAATAATTACATATGTACATTAAATTTTAGAAACCTATTTACAGTACATACAAATATTATAAAAATTACATACATACTATATATGTATATACATATGTGCCTATGAGTTAGCCTGCGGCAAGTCACTCAAGTGCTGCTGCATTTCAAATGCTCTAAAATATCTACATACATACGCACATCTATAGATACATATGTATGTATATATTTGTATATAAATAAAATTTTCAGTTTTCCATCAACATCAAAACTAACAAAATTCTAAATATAAAAATACAACAACAATCTCTCCTTTCTAAGCGCATAAAGGGGTTTTCTGCCGCTGCGCCTTCTCCTTAATTATTGCTACCACATTGCACGCATGCGCGCCGAACCCAAGCCAACAGGCAAGCGACCACAGACGCTACTGGCAACAAGCAAAACGCTTGCGTTGCATACTAAAAGTGCTAAAAGCGTAAGGATCTAAGCGGCAGGAAGTTCTAATGAGGCAGCAAAAGACAGAAGAAGCACCGAAAAAATTTACAATATTATTACACACAATTTTTTTGTATCCACATAGTCTTATATACTCAAGGCAAATACAACACACTCAACTTTTTACTTTTATTACCAACAATAAATTTCGGGAAAATGTGCAGCGTGTCCGCAATGGATTTATTATAATTTTGTGTGGATTTACGTAATGCTTAGGGCATGCCGCTACTTGGTTATTACATAACGACTACATATTAAATTTACATACATATGTGTGTATGTTAAAAGAGTATGCATGAAAGTGTATATATGTGTGTGTGTGCAATTAGGTAAATTTATGTGATTTTGAACGAAATCCATTTTAACACTTGCTGCCGACTCCCATAAGTAAACAATTATATTCGAACACTCACACAAACACGTATGCGTGGGTACTCAAATGAGCCGCTCAACATTTCACACCAATTTCATGTAGGAAAAATCGTATTCAAATTAAAATAAGTTAAGAAAAAACGTTAATTTCGGGTGGAACGAGACTATATACCCTTCACGGATGCAGTTCTTATAGCATAAAGGGGTATAAAAAGAATTTTATCTTCATTTTGAAAGAGCAGTTTGTATGGCAGCTGCATGTTATAGTGGTCCGATCTGAATTTTTGCGGAGTTTATAGCCTTGCCTTGAATAATAATCGGGACAAAATTTCGCAAGGATATCTTGTCATATAAGAGAGTTTTCCATAAAAGGACTAGGTTTTGTTCGTTCAGTTTGTATGGCAGCTATATGCTATAGGGGTCTGATCTGAAAAATTTCTTTGGAGATTATACCGTTATTTGAAAAAATAATCTGTGCCAAATTTCGTGAAAGTATATTGTCAAATAAAAGAGTTTTTCATACAAGTACTTGATTTTGATCGTTTACTTTTTATGACAGCTATGTACAATAGTGGTCCGATCCGAGTCATTTACGAGAGGATTTCAGCTTAGTCTTGCAAAATTATATATATAAGGTCTCCGACGTTTCCTTCTAGGTTTTGAAAACTTCGTGGCAATACTTAGTATACACTGTTTGGCGTATAATTATGACAGCCATTATAAATATGGACACAGTTTTCCATGGAATATTAAGAGGTCACATACATACATTTTTATATGGGAATTGCCTTCCTGCCATTGCCAGAGCACAATATTATATTTAAAGTGAAACAAAATTGCGCGGCGGCTTTGTACCGCTTTGTGGCATGCAGCGGCAGCAGTTGCGCCGTGAAGGGGTTACTTGAAATTTGGTGCGTGCGTGTTGCGGCGTTTGCACGCTCCCAACGCTAGGCTCAGACCGCGCTCAATAGCTTAGCGCTCACGTAATTATTCTAAAACTACTGCCTGCTGTTGTTGTTATGTGTGGGTGTGTTGTTGCTGCTGTTTTTCAGTTTTTTCTGTGCGTTTTTTCTGGTGCGTTTTGGTTTATTGCTGTGCTGCGCATGCGTGCCACCATTTAAAACGTGCTTAATGAAATTCTTAACACTTCAGCGCGCGCATATTTATTGGCTAGACAGTTGTGTGCTTTACTATTAACGCATGTTAAATATGTATCCAATAGATTCAGCAACTTTGTGTTGATGTTTGTGGGTTTTATTCAGTTTTATATAATTTAGCCTGAAGAAGGTATATTAAGGTTGTAACAACTAGAAGGAAACATCGGAGAACACAATACATATATATTACTATACATAAAAATGATGACATAAAAATAATCAGCGTGACAAGCTGTGTCGATTAAGTCACGTCCGTCTATTTGTATGTAGGCGAACTAGTTGCTCAGTTTTTGAGATATCAATCTGAAATGTTGCATATACCTTTTTCTTCCCAAGAAGCTGCTCATTTGTCGGAGTCGTCGATATTGTATCACTATAGCATATAGCTGCCATACAAACTGATCGAACAAAATAAAGCCCTTGTAAGGAAAACTTTTTTATTTCACGAGATATATTTACGAAAATTTAACTAAGATTATTTGCTAAAAAAGCGTTGCGATTCCCAAACAAATTGTTCAGATCAGACCACTATAGCACATAGCTGTCATACAAATTGAACCATCATAATCAAGATAGCAATTTTTTATACCCTTTTATGCTATAGAAAATGCTTCGTGTAGGATATTACAGCTTCGGTGCAACCGAAATTAACGTCACTTTTTGTTTTAAGTAAACTTTTCTTATTCTGCTGTGATTTAGATTACAACAAGATCATGTGAGATATATATATGTATTACATCAAATGTCTTTAATTCAATAATAATCCAAGGGTAGATTTTCAAGATGAAATCTCTCCCGTAACTATTATATATACATTATTCACTATTATGATTCACAAGTGGATGAGAACTTTGAAGATGTGCAGCAGTTAAGTTGTCGAAGATTTCTTCGTCGGGATCCTTTCTAATCTAAGAGAATTTGTCTAACTACTACTAGAGGTCTAGCAATCCAATTAAGGAAGCGGTTTTGTGAGAAAACTTGGTCGCACTATAATGGTCTGAAGTTTGATGTGATTCAGGGAATCCGTGTGCGACATAAATTCGTTTTAACTAATTTTTAAAGAAATTTTTTCGCCAAATTCTTTTTTGTTTGGGAAGCCACCATTTTCTCAAAAAACTAAATTTTAACTAGTCCTGCGATCATCTTTAAAATATTTTTGGTTTTCTGATAATTTTAAAAAGTCTTGTTCACCGCCTTCTTCCGGAATACAAAGTTTTTTTTATATAACACCTTAAGTTTCAAGATTTGAACAACTTGAAAGCAATACTTCCAGAAAATTTTAACAAATACTTGGTTCCCTTATAATGTGGTGAAATAATGTTCCCAGTTCCCTAATGGCATGGTGCAATATTATTTTCAAAGTTGCGTTTCTATTTATATTCTGTAAGAGGTTACGTGGGTTTATGGTTTCAAAAAATCCAAATTTTTTATTGCATTATTAAATTCTACAACACCTCTAGAATATTGTCCTAAATTTTCAAATTGATCCGAGTAATAGTTTCGGAGATACAGCCTTGAGAATTTGCGCGCTCGTGGCTAGCTTCTCGAAACTGTGTGTTTGAAGTCGGTTGACAAGATTTCTCGAGAATTGCTGAACCGATCTTCATGAAATTTTGCACAGGTTTTTGAGATACAAATCTTAAACACTTGGACGAAGGATATTTGTCGATAAAAAAAATCGCAAAAATTTCACTGAAATTTTAATTTTTTTGTGAAAATGTCTGCCAAAAATCCAATTTTCAGTTTTTTTTCCTTCGTCCAAGTTCTAATTTGAGGTTTGAACTAAAACACGTATTTTTCACTTTAGATGGTACTGTAAGATTAGATGTATAATCCCTTAACATTTGCTCCTTCGTATTGATAACATTCTGATTATTCTTTAACATTCACTGATTTCGATAATGTACTTTACAGTATGCATTGCTGTTAACCCAGTATGTTAAAATAATTATTTATTAACATTCCCTGCAGTTGTGCGTAAACATTTCGAAAACACCATCGCAAACAACATTACAGAGTATAAGACTGTAATGCTCAACAGAATACGCTACTTCAATATAACCGTCCGCTGCTAAAATAATTTTTTAACTAACGGCTGGCAAAAGAATGCGTTAAAGCGAGATAGTTGTAATACTTTGTTTGAAAACCAACAATGTTGCGCAGCCGAAAGCAAACAGAGCGCGCAGAGCACAAACTAACAGTAAATGGAAAAAATGGCGAACGGGCAAAATATAACTGTTACAATATGGTTAACAGTGCCAATGAGCACGCTTTGTCCAAGTAACAGTGATGGCGCACGACTTTTTATATACCAGTAATTGAAAACTCTCAGCTAAATAGAACTTAACTCTTGAATTTTGGAGCAAGCACTCCTGAATTGAAGCACACTCACTAAACCAGTTGGTCTCCGCCTCGACTTTTTAACATTTGAGAGCGCACACGTGTTGTTGCGCATGCAGCGATTTTGCTGAGCAGCAAAAGTGATGACATGCTTTTGTTGTTGCTTTTAAGTTACCATCGCTGCTAGCAATCCATTCGCTTGTGTGATATTCTACACCGCTGTTGTTGCTATTGCTGTGTGTGCTGCTGTTTATGATTATGAGAGGCTATCAAAACTTGACTCTTGTGCGGCAACAACACTGTTAAGGCAAGCAGCAAAACATCAAATTGTAACATATATAAACCGGTAGTTGTAGTTGCAGAAGAGGAGGTGACCATCGTGCAACGACCGAGTCAAATCAAGTCAAGTCAAGTTGCTAACGTTGCCGTCGCTGTTGGTGTTGTTGTATGTTGAGGCGTATAATAATGTTGGAATATGACGGAAGATATGAACGCTGCATACATATGTATGTACACACACACATATGTATGTATATTCAGTACTCATATTTTGCTGTGGCTCCCTTCAGAGTATTGGTTCGTTTTCATTGCATTTTTTTCGTTTTGTCTGCTTTTTGTAGCTGTTGTGTCGGTAGTAAGACGAGTATGAGGAGTATGGGTGCTCTAGCGCCGTCGTAATATGAATATGAGTGTTGTCATTTATGAATTATGTATTTTATATGTATGTACATACATATGTACAAGTATATATGTACATAAATACGGACAACTTAAGTAGATACATAAATGTGTATGAATATATAGACATATATACATACATATACACATAGCTATGTACATACATACATACATATATAACATATGTATGCATGTTTATTATGTATGGAAAACTTCCCTACCCTTTGCCTTAGTATAGAATTATTATAAAAATTATTTTACATGCACATTTACTTTACTTATGTATGTACATTTGTAAGTACAGAGGTATATATGCATTTATTTGATGAGCTAGTCTTTCAATAATAAAACTATTTTGCTTTTCGATACTTAAAAAAACATTTCAATAGTTTTCTGCTCAGATCCTTTTTCGATATAAGTCCAAAAAATTGCAAAATAAGTGTTTTAAATACAAAAAATTACTGTGCAGGACAGAGTTCAATTTGATGAAGAGCACCTGCATCGGCTGGTCGAAAAATTATTTGGTTCTCGAGGATGCCGACAACATGTACAGTGGTCATGTTTCAGGACGATAGAACTTGGAGGAAAGCAATGCATGGGAGTGCTTCTATTCTTTCTATGGTACAGGTTCGTTATTTTGGATTAAAGAAAAAATGGATGCCAATGGATACGTTGAAATAATGAGGCTCGAGGCTAGCTGGCTAAGTGAGCCGTTTTTAAACGCGTTTTTTCACGAAACTGTGTTTTTGAAGTCGGCTGGTAAGATTTCTCGAGAACTACTCAACCGATCTTTATGAAACTTTAAACAGGTCTTTGAGAAACAATAATTATTTTTGAGTACAACTTTTTGAAAAAAAATGTCGCGAAATTTTCGCTGAAATTTTATATTTTTGTAAAAAAGTCTGCCAAAAATCCAAATTTCAGTTTTTTTTTCCTTCCTTCATGTTCTAAGTTAAGGTTTTAACTAAACTACGTATTTCTTCACTTTAGATGTTCTTGTAAGGAGTTATTCTGCCACCGCCGACGCATATTTTTTCCGAGGGGTTACAGGAAAGGACTTCGCAACAGCCGAGTTTAAAATATTATTTTCCAAAAATTTTCTAATTTCTTTGTTATTAGTGTATGTTTGTAACAATACAAAATTCTAATAAAATATTTAATTTTTTATGATAAACAAAAATCATTAAAAAAAAAGGCTTTTTACCCGAGGAAACCAATGTAACCCCTTAAAACATCCCACATGACAATCAGAAAAATATTTATATGATTACACATAAGATAATTTAATCTTAAGCGCTGAGTAAATAATTCAATTATCAACTATCCGTTACTAACAAAAAATTGTAGCAGAAAACACTCACAATAAAATTAACCCACTACCCCAACTCACAAATATACATAAGTATATCTGCTTTTCGCTGCAAAAAAATAAAGTTTTAAAAAACTAGCGTCGACCGCTCAAGTTTACGCCCATTTCTGGAATCACATAAATATTATGAAATCCGCTATATTTCATAGATTTTTCTATCTCAATCCGAGTAGCAGGTACTGTGAACTCACTACTTATTTTGCGCCGAATGCGCTCTCAGCTTACACTCTCCCAACTAGGGGTGAGTTATGAATTTTTCCACATTTCATATTACATATTATTGGTTAATGCCATAAAAACAAAAACAAAAACAAAAGCAACGCCAAAAACGCAGAGGGCGTCAAACTACCTTGGAGTAATGATATTTAAGTATTGTATAAAAATACACATTTACACATTTTTATATAAAAGTTAGCATTGGCACCCAAGCAGCCAAGCAATTTTTGTTTGTGTGTGTGTGGCAGTTTAAGAAGTTTAACAGTTTTACTAAGAAAAAGTGAGCGTTATAAAATATAAATGGAATTTCAAAGCTCACTTCTGACTCAAGCTGCGCTGTCGCTGTCTCTGCCAACGTCGCAGCCACTGTTAACGCTGCTGAATTGGCTGACTGCGCAGCACTTGCACATAATTTTTTTGGAAAAATTAAAAAAAATGAAAGAAAATTGTCTAATAAAAAATATGAGCAACAGTCTGTGGCAGTGCTCGGAATGTGAGCTGCCATACTTCGCTTTATGTAAGGTAAAGCGCTGCAGATAGGTGTTGCGCTTTAAGGAGCAACTTGTGGGTAGGACCTGCGCATTGAGGTGCTTTCATGTTTTGCACCGTCGTCCAGCGTATTTTGATTTTTGTATGAGTAGGTGCTATGCGCTCCACTTCATATGTATATACATATATACAATCATATGTACATACATTTATATACACATACTTACACTCATATATAAACATGTACATAAGTTAAATCAAATTTATTTGCTCCCTACCGCTTCCAAATAGGTTTGTTAGTTTGTTCAAATATGGCAGAATAAATTCGTTGCAGTAATGGTTTCACTTGGAAATTGTATTTCTAGAGGATTTATGAGGTTGAGACTTGAATAAGTCGGAGTTAGCAGAGGAAGTATTTAAATTTAATCTTAAATTAGTGAGAATTACTAAATTTATACACTAACATATTTCATAAAATGTGTTTGTTTTTATTGAAATAAAGGGGCCCACCGGAAAAAAGCAATTCTTGTGAATTGAAACCAAAAAATGCAGTATCAATGGTATCAAGGTTGTGATATTTAAAGATAAATTTACGATATTATTTTAGGAATACACAGTAATATTAAAAAAATTATATTAATAATATTTTCGAACTACACGCGATCTCCGATGTTGCTGAAAACACCATTCAAAAAATGGTATGCAATAATTCCCGTCTTCTCTGTGAATGAAAACAAAAAAAGTTTTCTCTAGAATAAGAGTTTTTTTTAAGTGGTTAGGTGGGTTTCTGAGGTACAAAAAAAGGTATTTTTTATGATTTTTTAATATAAACTTACATTTCAAAAATACAATATGGCATATTAAAAATACGTATTCCAACAATGTCTCCTGAAATTTTGATATAAAAATGTTGAAAATTCAGCCGTTGAGACCTCATCTCCCTGGATGTCTCACAAAACAGCGCTCTCGCCGTGGACCAAAAATATTCTGTTAGTACACATATAAATCTCGTGTCTGAATGAAGGAAAACAAAAAAGTAAAATTTTCATTTTTTTCAGATTTTGAACAAAAGATCTAATTTTTTTCTAAAAATTTCGCCATTTATTGGCTTAAAAAAAGAAGATGTAATAAAAAAATCCGTTTAATAACTAGATTTAAAGATGTGTACACAATTCGAAGTAAGTTGGTTCATAACTTTTCGAGAAATCGTGTCCACCGGCTTCAAAAATGGAGTTTTGAGAAAAACCCACTTAAAGTCGGTGCGCTACGCCGACGTGGCCTGATGGGCGGAACTTTTGAAGGGTTTACATCTTAGAATTTTACTCGAATCGATTTAAATTTTTGGAAGAATATTTTAAACATATTGTACTATTTAATAAAACAAGAATATAAAAATAGATTTATTAAAATTTTCCTACCCACCTCACCTTTTTAGCCGTTTTGAAGTGTTTTGGGCTGCCGAAACACGATTTTGGTTCAGATTTTATAGATTAAGGTATGGAGAACTGTTTACTTGCGCCAAAAATTGATAGTGTTAATATGCTGTAACTACTTCAAAATATTTTAAAAATGTATTAAAACAAAAAACGCTTTTAAAGATTACCTGATAGAGCTGCTCTAGCTGGCTATACCTTAATAGGCGACAACTCAGAAACTATTTTAGATATCGATTTAAAAATTTAGGACGGTATTTTTAAAGTAACAACTTGTTTAAATATAAAAAAATTTGTTTTTTTTTTTCAAACAATTTTTTTTTATAGATTTTTAACACTACAAGCATAATTTTTTGTTTTACGCCTTAAAAGTCTATTGTTGAATTCGGAGATAAAGATAGGTGCCCATTAATTTTCGAAGCCTCTGAAAATTTAAAAATATCACTTTTGCCATTTTCCGCTAGGGACATTATTCCATACACGTAAAACTTTCTTCTGTGTAAATTGAAATTTCCAGAACGAAAGCGAGCGAATTATCAGTTGTGTTACACGAACTGATACACCATTGTCTCCGTAAACTTTACAAATTTCCTTTTTCAACCTCTCCGAATTTAATTTTTAAAATCTCAGCTTTCTAACACTATACGGTATGACACATTTTGATGCACTGTGGTAGCTCTGGAGATATATGACTGCAACGAAATCTATTGACAAATAGAAAAGACTTGTTCGACTACCCAATATACTCGTATTTCTTGAATCAATTCCGATATAATAAATAAATTAAAAATAATTAAATATTGTATTATGAGAAATATTATTCTAAATTACAACATCTAATGTTAATCTACAATTTTTTTAAGAATGAAAATCTCTCAATCATTGTGTAAGCTTCTTTCGAGTATCATCACATAAATAACAATTTTTCATTATGTCATCAATTGAGTAAAAATTTTAGAGCACTGAACTTTAATTTATGTCAGAAAAAGAATTTTAATTTGGGTAAAATCCTAAACTAGCCTAACATCCTAACCAGAAAGTACCGTTTAAAAGAATAATCTATCTATAACTGAAATTTCCATAATCTAAGTAATTTTAAAAGGTAGCTAGAACTGATATAAATATACCATAAATTTTTTTGATTGTAAAATTCGAAAAAGAAAATTTTCAATTTATATAACGTATATTGCAATAAAGTAGTCAGGACGCCGCGAAATAACGACTCCACAAAATCCATATTCCAACCCGATTCAGATACAAAGTTTTTCCAATAGCCGTAATCCCTCTGAGGGAAATTCCGATGCTATGCCATATAAAAGAAAAACGTTTCTCATAAGTAGCTTACAAAATTTAGAATGACTATCGTGCAAATAGTATATAATGTATATATAATAATAGCACTCATTTTTTTAATTGTTCCAATTCAAAAACAATTAAAAATAAATCTACTTAAGAATGAGCGAGTCATTATCCTCTTAACTGCTTTTTGCAATGTGAGGCACGTTCTATGAATTTTTTTAATGCCATTACTAAAAACCAACATCTTAACTGCTTTTTCGCAACTTTCTCGTGGCGTCAAAAACCACAAAAAGTCATTTATTTTAAAGTTTCTAAATTATATATTCAATTAGTGTTTGACAATGACTTTTTCATGCTAATTGAAATCTAATGAAATTAGAATAAAGACAAGATAGAAATTTAAGCCAAAAATATGTGTTATATACATACATATAAGAGTTTATATATGTACATATATGTACGTACATATGTAAAACAATATACATATGTCTTTTTGTATGTATGTAATTATATATGTATGTACTAAAAAACACTTAAATGTATGTTACTTGCTGTCTAACGGTACTTTTATAGCTAATATAAAAATTCTTTGCAACAAGCATGTGCTGCGAAAATAAAATTTAAAGGAAATTTCATAAAAAAAATTAAATCAGCAACAATTTAAAAATAACAGCAGAAATGTTGGCGATTAAAATTCAAAGTACATACAAAACGTTTCAGTATAAAAATACCAACTACAACCAAACTGAACAAAAATGGTATATGAGGAATTTAAGACTACCGCTTGGGAAACAGAAATATGGGTGTAAATTTAAGAAATGTGTATATATGTATGTATAGATATATACATACATATGTACTTTTATGTATGTATTTCAGCACTATATGCCTTTTCGTACATAATTGAAAAAATGAAAATGCGCAATAAAACAAGTGGAAAGAGGGGGAAATTGATAATAAAAAAATCGACGTACCCGACCAATTGCCAAAAGATACAAAATCAAGAAAGCGAACAACATGTAAGAAAGTAGGAGTTACCTTCGCCGTAAGCAAGAAAGGTAGAACAATAACAGCAACAAAACCTATAAGACAGTAGCGGTGTGAATGACGAACGTACAGCAGTTGTGATGGTGATGGATGGCTCATAATATTCATACATACAAATAACTGCAACAATAACAAATACAAAAGCAGCAACAACCTGCAGAAGCACAAGAACACTAGCAGCGCTACTACAAACACACATGCATTTACTTACACGCAAACACCTGCACGAAATCATGGAAATATAAAAAGCAAGCATATATAGAGTCAATAGTAGCGAGCACAAGAATCTAGCACATCATTGTTGTTGTTATGACTGCCACCGCCTTGCGCCCTGTTGCCTTGCAAGACAAAAATCTTATAAGCCAAATTATTAAAAAAGCAAAAAAAAAAGTAGGCGACCAGCAGCATAAGCAACAATCCACAAGTGGCTGTATGTGCAAAAGAGAAGACACTCAGCGCGCACTCACTCCGGCACACACACAAACTGCCGCTGCGGCGCTGAGAAAGAAGGTTGGGCGCGCGCATGCATAGAAAACGGAACCAGTCTGTTCGCCTGCCGTTTGCCTGCGTGTGCGTGCGTGTGTTTGTATGCTGCTAGCCTGCCAAGACATGATATGAATGAATTATGATAAATTATTAATCGCTGGGCCATTGGCGGCGCTGGTGTGAAAGAGAGCGCGCATGTAAGTGAGCGTCGGGTGCCGAGCGTCTGGTCGACGCCATTGGACCACCACAGTGCGAGTGCAAGCGAGATGTGAGAATTGTGAGCAGAGCTTGGTCGGACGATGCGCTCTGTGTGGGTATGAGTAAAAATGATGGAGACGTTAAAAAATGTTTGCTCAGAACATTGGAAAACATTAAAGAAATATGAAAGCGCTGCCAACAACAAAATATAAGTATCCACATGCATACATACAAAGATAATAGTTATAAGGGCAGTGGTAGGCAGTCGCTGCTACAGCACAAATAACAACAATGTGTACAGTGTAAAAGCCAATAAAAATAACTTATGGATTTTTTCTTTACGTACTTGGTAGGTTCGAAGGATTGGTTGGATGTGAAGAATTTTGAAGACGTATCGTACAGTACAGTGTGTCTTAAAGTTCGGAAAAAAGATATTTTAATTCAACTTACAATAAAAAGAAAAAATGTAATTTTCTTTAATATAAGGTGTTTTTCGATATTTCCGCAATAATCTGAAATAGATTAATTAGAAAAATTCATGTATTTTATTATTATATTTATTTAAAAGTGTTTGGTTGGTCATATAAATCTTTTTTATCTATTATTATTTTATTTTTTTTTTTAGAGCGGATAAACTTATTACATTCCATTAGGGTTTTAAATAATGCAATAAAATGGCAATTTAATTGACAATTAAATTAATTTTTTTGTTTTGTAAGCCCGCAAATCTTGATTAGATATTATTTTAAATTTTTTTAACGCAAACACCTGAGCCGAAGAAACGAATAATATATAAAAATTCAAATTTTAAGCTAAACATCGAAAAAATGTATATAAATATTTCTGTATTAATCAAAACAAAAATTCATTAAAATTTTTATTAAGAAAATAAATTTCTTTATTTATTACTCCAATTTGTATGTTAAAAAATATCTCATACACTTTTTATTTCTGAAATTTAATTAATAATTGCAATAAACAGCAATTTTTTAAAGAAAATTTACAATTTTAATGATGAAAATTCTAACCACTCTGATTTGACAGTCATTTTCCGGGTACATATATGTACATACATATGTACATATACATATGTACATAAATTCGGACCCGTTCCGGTTATATAAAACCGACTTTTATTTGAGGGATTGTAATCTCGTTATTTAGAGCGATAGCTGAATACACCTTTATTATAAAAATTGTAATAATTTTTATCACGCATCTCTTAAGGGCTCAGTAGAGAAATCTCTTTTGAAAACAAGTTTTTTTTTTAATTTTCTGCTCACTCACACACTTTTTTAAACTGGCGGACATAATTCCGGTCCAACTACGCGACCGAATTTTTTAGTGTATGGCTTTCGTCCCTATTTCATAATTGATAGTTTTCTATAATTTATTGACACTGTTATGACAAAATTTACATATGTAGATATATATGTAAGAAAACATGAGGAAAAATAAAAATTAAAAAAAAAATTTATAATTAATTACTTATTCATTTATCAACAGTTTTTCATGATTATAGCAGGGACGATAGCCATTCACGTACTTTTTTAAAATGAAAACAGTCCATTGCAAAAAAAAAGTAAGTATTATTAAGTATTCGATACATATTTATGTAAATATTCAAAATAATAATAAAAGTATAAATAATTTTTATCATGTTATCTTTAAACTTATTTACATTCTATTAGACAAATTAATTTTAAAGGTGAAAAGTATCATGTTTCTCTATTAAAAATCTGAAAAGTTCTGTAATTTTTAAAGATTTTGCAATGAAAAATACCAAAACAAAATTTCAAATCATTTTTTAATTCTAATCTGATGTTGTAAAAAATATCTGAAAAATATTGATTTTTACTAAATTTAACCATAAACTCTTTACCAATGTACTGTTTTTAAATTTGTGCATTCACATTTCTCCTTATCACACGAATGTAGTATGTATATCTAACAATCTCTTTAATATTTCTTATAACCGAATAAAACATTTACTACATCGTTATACTGTACCCACCTCCCATTTACGTGAGTTTGTATGTATGTATGCATATATAATGCATGTAATATGAGCAAGGTGCAAAAGAGCACACGAATATGAAACAACGGCAACAGAGGTATTCATAAAGCGCTCCATAGCGCAGACACCACTATCAGGTGTAACAGTAACAGAAAAGAAACAAACAAATAATAAACAGTACCAACAAATCACACTAACTTGTAACAGAGTAAAAGTCCAATATGAATGTATTTGTTGTAGTTATAAAAATTGCAAAATATGTAGACGTGAATAAATGAATACAAGTCAATGCTGGCAGTCCAACAAGCAAGTACCCTATTGAAATGCACCAACAGCAAGAAGAAAAAATAACACGAGTAAAAAATCAACAACTGTATACGAAGTCAACAGTAGCGAACAGCGATTGACTGCACAGAGTGTGTTTACGGAAGGAAATGTTACTGGTGTGCATATACTTGTATGTTTACAGAGCAGAGCGCATCTACACAAGGGAAAAAGATGAAATTAGTGCCAACAAAGAAAACAACACTGCTATGGGTCATAATTTACTATGGAACTCATAAATGTTCATGCAAGCAGTAGCGGTAACAGTGCAGTTAACAGCGCAGTCAACTGTGCAGTAACAGCGCCGAGCGAACAGGTAAAGCTGTTACCAGTGGATAGACAGACGAGTGAACTTGTCGTGCGCTGCTGCAAAAACAATCATTGTTGTTGTTTATACTCGTATTGATATCTGTTTTTCTTATTTGCCAGTGCTTTATTATTGTAGAGAGCAACAATAAGATAATTACATTACCCGAAAGTGGTGGGTGTGAGTGAAAAAGTCTGCTACATGCTGTTTGCTGTCTAACTGCGCTGCCACTGACTGTATGGACTGTTGGTGCAGTGAACCGACTGTGTGTGCACGAAGGTGAGCGACTGCATAACAGTGTTCAACGATTTACCGTAGTATGAATGAGACAATATGCGCCTATTGGCAGTAGCGTGGCGTGTGTTTGCATGTATATGAATGCATGTGTCATATAGGAATTATTGGTATAAAAATATGATGATGGAAGAGAGCAGCGCAAGCAACAACACCAAGTAATGACTACATGTATATATGAGCTGAGTGCAGCACACGGTGTTTATGCATGAGGATTTGTGCGTGTGCATGCTAGCAGCACCAAGTGGCGTTGGGTAAAAAGAGTAAGCGAATATGAAAAATATTATTGAAAGATATAGCAATAAGCGTGTGAGGTGAATGAATATGAATAAAAATGGATGAGTGCATATGTGTGCGGGTATGAGTGAATTGCTGCTGAGAGGCAGGTCGCATGATTATATGAGTATGGAATTATATGATTTTTTTCAACCACCTAAATAAAACTTAATGCTTGCTTTTATGGCGGTGAGAGGTGGTAGCATAAAAAAGTAATAAAATTGTTGCAAAGTACGAGCCCCAGCAAGCAGTGGAGGCAACAATGAGCGTATGAGCAGTGAGAGGCAAAGCAAAGGTGTATGCGCCTAAGTGTTTGTATATGTGCATATATGTATATACAGTGTATATGAATGTAACGTGTATACATATACATCATAGGCAGCGCAATAAGAGTCGTTTTTGGACTGATCTGTTTTCGAGCAGGCCATAAACAGCACAAACGGCGTTGACGACGACGTCAACGTCACAGTCGCTATGCCTTAATTCTTATTGTGAACGTTACGCTGACGCTGCTTGCACGCGGTGTATTTTGTATATTTTTGTTTGAGTGACTTTTTGGTCGCTCGATTATTATTGTTTGTGTCAGTGCTATTTTGACGCGCGTGCTGAACGTTCGTACACTAGAAGTGTGGTACGGTGATTTGATGATATGTGGCGTTTCGTACACGAAAAGAACTCAGTACAGAAAATAAAGGAATAAGTAGTAATAGTAAAACGTAAGAAATAAGATATCAACGTGTTGCGTCGAGAGTAATACATAGTGTGTTTGCAAGGCGGTTAGTCGTTACGCGAACTGATAATTGATTGATGGCATTGAATTTAGTTAACTTGACGTTAAAAGTGTGAATCAGTGAATTTATATACGAATTTCTAAATGGATTTTTACACAAAAACAACAAATATTATAAAATGCACGAAAAAAAATATTTAAAAAAAATATAATATAATAAAATAAGTTTAACAAAAAGTGACAATCAGTAATAGCGAAAATAACTGTTATTTTGAAATAATAAAAAACGAAAAGCGCTAAGGTGAAAGACTAAGCATAACTGTAAGCTAGTAAAAACTAGTCAAATAAAAAATTGCCGACGGCAAAACAAAGGCATCAATAATAAAAGTTTTAACAATCCAAATAGTTTGATAACAACAACTGCAGATTGCAATTACACATTTGTAAGCAAAGCGATATTAAATGCTTGCATTACAATTGGTTGCCGCTGAGGAGCGTGTAAAATAAATTGCCGGTAATAGCAACAGTGTTCTGAACACTGAGCGCTACAAAGGTCCAAAATAACCACAACCACAACAACAACACACCAAACTCGCAGAAATACGCTCACATTATATATGCGTACATAATACATATGCAAGTAGGCGCAAGCGTGCATGTGTGTGTGTGTAATAAGAGTAGCACTTAAAAGTCATATAACATTGGTAGGCTGCAGGAGGCGCTAGCAGCGGCGCAGTAGCAGCGTAACAGCGACGCAACGCCAATACGATTTTTCATCGTCAGCGGTGAAATAACACAACATCACAAACAAAAAATTAAAATAACAGTAACAACAACAACAGCAGCAGCAGCAATCTAACATTAAGTACACACATGAGAACGCGCAGCAGCGGCAGCGGCAACAATAGCAACAACAGAAAATAAATTAAATTGTAAGCAACAGCGACACACGGAATTTATTGATATTACACATTATGAGCGGTGGCGAGCATTATTAAAGTTTAAATGAATATGATGATGACAGTTGATGACGGCAGCGTGTAGCGTAAACAACAAACCGAAGATACAACCGATTTACCGCTTCAACCAAAAACCCAACCAATAGCTAGTCCAACAGGCAAACAGCAATCAGTAAAACAAATTCCAACACGGTATTACAGAAAAGCCGGCGGTTAATACACAATACGCGGAGCGCTTCAATTATAATTAAAAATTTTAATTAAAAAAAATTTAATGCAGTTTGAAAAGAAAATTATTGTAATTAAAAATATTAATATCATTTCAAAAGAAAATTAATTTAATTAAAATAAATAATATAATTAAAAATTTTTAGAAACCAACTTAGCAATAATTTTACGCGTAAATCTGGAAATTTAAAAATTTCTAAACAAAATTTTAACGCTATTAAATGTCAAAAATTCTACGCTGATGTCGCGCTTAATTTACGCCACAACAAGCAGCACTAGCTACAAATCGCAGTCGCGTTCGAAGCGGAAAATTTGTGCAAATTTATAACTTGCAACAGCAACTATAATTAACGCGTTTTGTGTGTGTGCAACAATTTTTATTCAATGCCGCGCAAAGCAATCCAATCAAGCAGAGCCAAGCTTGTCAACCAAAATCTTAGCAAATAAGTGTGCAAGCTAATTTTACAACTACGAAATTTGCTTACAATAAAATATATGCTTATATATAGAAAATATTTTTTAAATGAAAAATCATATATCAACTGTTCTGTGTGAAATGCGTAGTGATTTCAAAGATAATCATCAAGAAACAATTAATAAAATGATACAATTTGGCACCGTTAAATATGGTATCGTCAAACAATTGAAAGACCGTGCGCACAGCGTGGAGAAAGGTGAGTGTGCATTGAAAATTGCGAAATTAATGTAGAAAATTTAGTTTTGAAGCTACTTTTGTGTTTCAAGTGAGATTGAGGGGAAATGCTGGTATAAAATAAAATTGGAAAAAGCGCTAAATATTAACGCTTAACAAAATTATGCAATTTTGAGGTTGGAAAATATGTACATATGTCAAATGTTTTAGATTGCGTTTACTCTATTTCGAGATTGGAAAATCCTAAATATGTGCTTCGAGATTTCGGAAAATCATTTCTCATCGAAAGTTGTTTTTATGTCTTCCTTTAACTGCTAATATTTACTGCGTTGTTACGTTTAAATTAGCGCATAGTGGTAAAGTAATTTTTAAATTAAATAGCAGATTTTGTTCGAAAATTCGCTTTGCCACCTATTTGGAGCATTTTTACTGCAAACTTGTTATAAAAATTATTACAAAATTATGTTTTATAACTCATCCGTTTTCATATACTAATAAAATATTTGGTATTAGTTTTAAAAAAATTCTTTTTTGAAAGAGGCTTTATAAATGATTTTCAAAAAATCTGTTTTAAATAAAATAATAATAATATCAGTATCTGAAATATGCGCCATATTCATTGAGTTATAAAATGCATAGAAAAAAAAATTTAAAATAATCCAAAAATCGTTGTACACGTTTTTTTTAGAAAAATAGGAAAAAAATTTAAAAAATCAAATTTACCGAAAAATCGTTAAAAACCTCTTTAAAAAAAAATAGGAAAAAAAATTGTAAATAAAATTTACGTAAAACCCTCATAGACCTTTTATAAAGAGTATTCAATTTCTTGCAAAATCGTTGGCAGCGAGTTAAAAATTTTCTTTCTGATAATAAAAAAAAAATAGAAAATATTTGGCGAAGGACCCTTCCGTTACAACTAAGAGCTCATACTTAGAGAACCTCTCTATCAACAAAATTTTCAGAGTATCAGTTGCAAGATAATCGATTTTTTTTACCCACTATAATGTGCATTTATACATACATTTTTATAAACAGCTAAGGAAGTCAATAGTTTTAAGGTAAATCTCGAATAATAGGTCGCTTCAACTTTTTCATACTAAATGGCTTGTTTTTTGTATGAAGATATATGTATATGAATTACTAGACTTTATAAAACGCTTTGAGTTATTTAAAAGTGGTCAAATAACATTAGATTTTTTTCGAATTATCTTTTTAAGTTAGAAAATTTATATTTAAAATATTTTTAATTCGAATATTTTTTTCCTTTAAGTTAGGAATTTGTTTTTAAAAATTTTTAACTTTTGTCGAACATTTATTTTTTAAGTTAGGAAATTTAACTTTAAAAAATAAGTTTTTACGAATATTTTTTTTAGTTAGGAAATTTATCTTTAAAAAATATTTAAATTTTTCATATATTTTTTTTTAAAGCTCGAAAATTTATCTTTAAAAAATATTTATTCGCTTAATTCAGAAAATTTAAAGTTTGAATAAAGAATCGATTTATGAAATTTTGTTGCGTTTTTCGTATATATGTACATATATAAACATAATATCCTTATAAAGGCTATGTACTTTATGACTTGCCGTCGGTGTTTTTTTGAACATTTTATTTTTTTGTAAAAATTTATAAAATTTTCATTTAAAATGTTGAAATTCTTCATTTTCGAACTCTTTACACTTTCATTTACATAAAAATAAAGAACATACCTACTATTATTTTTTTTTAAATATTTACATTTTGAAAAATAAAAATTGTTTACTATTTTTTGTTTTTGTGGTTTTTTTTTCTGTGGGTTCAGAGTGAACTGATTTTGAATTCCAGTGATTTTCTGAAATAATATGTAGAATTTTTTTTTTGTGTTTTTAATATTTTAGACCTTTTACTTGAAAAAATTTTGCTTATCAGTTAATATTGGGTAGTCGAAAAAGACTTTTCGTATTTTTAATCAAACGTTAGGATGTTTTTTCATATTTAGAATAATAAATGAATAAACAAATGTGTACATTTTGGTCGACCGCTAGAGACATTATTTCATCAGTATAAATCGAAATTTCGAAATTTCTAAAGCGGAGCGAGCGGACCATTGTTGTGCTACACGAACTGTGCACTGGTGCTTGCGTGGCTTTCTTCCATTTTTTATACAAAAGTTTCAAAATATAGCGAATTTCTTCATTATTTTCACTCATTTTTGAAAAGATGTAACTTTTTTTCAACTTCCCCGAATTTAATTGGTTAAATTAAGCTCTAAATATCACCTTTCCTACACTATATGTTATCACACAATATGATTGGCAACACTGGAGATATACGACTGCAACGACATCCATTGACAAAATACGAAAATACTTTTTCGACTACGCAATAGATCAATTTCTTTCACAAGGCCGTTCATTTAACTGATATTATATAGTTTTCCTAGTCAATTTATGTTTGAATCCACATTAAAATATCAATTTCATATTTACAAATTAATTTAATTGCATTATCTCCCTACACCTTAACGCGCCCATACATAATTACAAAAAACGAAAACACAAAAACGCAACGCAAACACATAAATATGCATTTCAATTTGCTGTAAAACTTAATTAAAAACGCCTTAAAAGCCATTGAGACAATTTGAAAAATATTGACGCTAAAATTGGCAAAAGCGGACACTGCCAGCGTTAAGAAAAATTAAAAGAAAACAATAAAATAAAATTTTTTATAAGCGCAAATCTACAAATATATAAATAAATAAACATATTTACACACATTCACATGTACATGCATGCGAGTATATGAATTAATATGATAGGTAGCCGCCAAACCAACACACCTAATATTTTTGTATGCAAATTTTGCTTTCAAAATCAATTAAAAAATTATATATGTATATGTGAAACTACTTTGGGTGCACAGCCATTTAAATAGCGAATATGAAATATATATCACAGACAAAAATTGTTGAAGAAATCGAAGTTGAGGAAGATGAGGCAGATGAGGTAGAGGCTGCATGAGAAATATACAAATATGGTTTTTTTTTTGTTTTATTCAAACGAAATGAACCGGTAGATGTGCCTAAGTAAGCGAACTGACGCTCTGCAGTCGATTGGTGCGCGGTTGTTGGTTGCTTAGTAGGCCCATTTGGTGCTCGTCTTCAATGGCTACTCAGCTGCCGGTTTGTGTACTCAAATTGCTGATGACACTTTTTCGGACTTGTTGTTGCCGCCGAAATTTTATACAACTTTTGCTCATTTGATTAATCATAAAATTCGGTTTAGCGCTTAATAATAATCCATAATAAAGCAACAAAATTGAATTAATAAATAATTAAAAATATATTATGTGTGTATTTATGTATGTTGTTGTGTGTATAGGAAAATATATACATATCTGTTGTTTTTGTTTCTTTTTGGCGTGTGTGTTTTCAAAAGCGCGTGTATAAGCGCGTATATGAAAATTTGAATTTTTATGACACATAGATAGTTTCTTTTAGATGCTTATGGCTTTTTAAGCGACTTCTTTTATCAGCTTTAATCACAGCTAAAAGCTTTTGCGCTGGCTTAAAATGCGCTTTGATATTTTATATTTGTTATAGTTCAAAAATATGCTTTGACGCAAGCACAAAATTATGGTTATTATACAAAATGTCGTCAATGTGGCAATTTTGAATAGTTATCAGTAAATATGAATAAAATTTGTGGTTATAGTTATAATTAGCGAAGCTAGTTTATGGCTGTTAGAAGGTTTTATGTGTGTATGTATAGATAATTTTATTTATAAAGTGTGTTTTTAGTTGTATGTATATATTTTATGTATTTTAGTATTTATGTACATTGTATATGCTCTCTATATGAACCAATTTCTGAACAAAAGGCTCAAAATTTATACATTTTTATAAGAGAACCGAAGAAATTATGAAGAAAAAATAATTTTTCGGATTATAACTCAAAAATAAATTCAAAAATTTTATATAAAGCAGAGGCAGATATATTATGTTATAGCTTACTCTCTTTCAAAATTTTTTTAAACTTGTTTTGAAAAAAATCTACGGGTAATTCCTTTTACTGAAATTTTCATAATTGCTGTTTAAAATAAAATAATATAAAAAAATTATTTTGTGGTATATAAAAATTAAAAAAAATTAAATAATAACAAAAAAAGATTATAAAATATTATATAAAAAATGTATATAACAATTAAAAAAAATAATAATAATAATTAAAAAATTAAGTAATAATTAAAAAAATTAAAAGCAATGATTTAAAAAAAATTTAAATAACAATATAAAAAAAATTAAATTATAATATAAAAAATTGTAATGAAATTATATAATAATGTAGATGCATATACATACATATGTATGGCGTGACAGCCAGGCAGTATAAACGAACTTAACCTACATAATGTTATTTTTGACGGTATTCAGCAGTTTTTATTAAATTTGTGGGAAATAATACTAGTCTAAAAATCGCGCTTGACAATCCATCAATTTTTATACGAAAAATTAAATGTCAAATATGTAAGTTTCCGGGCTCTGAGTTTATTTTCCTGCTAATCAAAACATATTTTCTACTGTTCTAAGTCAACAGGAAAACTCATTATAACACGGCAAGACAGGAAGCTTATGAGAAATGATAAGTAAAAACAAAAACAAAGCAGAAAAAGGTTAAAAATAGATAAATAGAAAGAATAATAAATAAAATGAAAAAATAACCGACAGTAAAATCAGCGTTATTTAAATATTTAATAGCGCACAGAAGAACATAAAACATAAATTGAAACCCACGCATTAGCAATGCGCATGCAATCTTTATTTATTCCGCAGAAATTGGAAAAGAATACAAAAATAACAGTAAAAATACAAAAAATATATATAAAAATGTATTTAAAATAAGAAAAACGTTAGCTTCGGCTGCACTGAAACTATAATACCCTTCATAGATGCATTTCTCATAGCATAAAAGGGTATAAAAATAACTTCAAATGGATTTTGAAAAAGCAGTTTGTGTGACAGCTATATGCTATAATGAACCGATCTGAACAATTTCATCGAAGACTGCAGCTTGACCTTTGAAAATAATCTGTGCCAAATTTCGTGAAGATATCATGTCAAATAAAAAAGGTTTTCCAACAAGAACTTGGTTTTCGTCCTTCAGTTTGTATGGCAGCTATTAGCTATAGTGATGCATTCTAAACAATTTCTTCGGAGAATAACTGTCTTAAGCCATAACCCGTACCAAATTTCGTGAAGATTTCTTTTCAAATAAAAAAGTTTTCCATACAAAGACTTGATTTTGATCGATCAGTTTGTATGGCACCTATATGCTGTAGCTTTTTGAGAGAAGAGGCCGTGCAAAGTCAAAGAAATTTAAATTTAAGATCCTATTTCGTTGTTTTGTTGTTAATTTTAAATTTAACAGCAAAAAAAATTTCGCACATTTTAATACTTAATACTTAACATAAGTATATCTAAATATGCGTACATATATAATCAAAATTTTTTCTACTCCACCACCGCCCGCTCATACCCCCTCATACGCGCTCTTGTGCTGCTTTAAGAGCCGCACGATGAATTATGAGCCTTTTAGCGACCACTGTTTGCCTCATATGCTTTAATTAATCGCTACAGCTGATAATATGCACTAAAAACAACAACAGTTGCAACCAACAGCGACTAAACTAAAAACTCCACGCGACTAAAAATAAATTTACGCGGCATGCGAGACACACATACCTACATCTAGATACAAGCAGCATAAATATAAAGCTATGCACACTACATACATATGTACAAATGTATATACAAAAATGCGTGTGTATGTCTGTATGTCGACTTGCCTGCATTTAAGTAACTCAAACATTTTGAGCGCCAAACAATTTATTTCGATCTAGTATTTACTAAGACGCTTCTGCTTTTTTGGCTACCACGTCAGATTGCTGCCGCTGATGGTGAAGTTGATGCACAGCCGATGAGGCTGATGAAGATGATGATGATGAGTTCAAAAAACGCATTTCAAGTTGCATACATTTCACAAAATCACACAACCAAATCTATAATGCAAGTTCATGCACGCACACACACACACCGGAGAGATAATTTAATACATGTATGTATGTATGTATGCATCTATTATAGCCGCTGGCTTGCTGTGCGCCAGACGTCGAAAACTAAGCGTTTTAAATGATACAGAAAGATCGTGTCTAAAAATGGATGCGGACAAGAAAGGCACAAGTGGCGCGGCAATTGCAACTATACAAACAACGGTGAGGAATAACAAGAACAACAAAAACCACAGCAGCAACAATAGCAAGCAGCAAGAACAAATAGCCACAACATTGAGCACAACAATAAGGGCAACAAGTCAAATCTGTAGCACGAAACAAACTAAATAAACTAAGCAACGCAACAACAACAACTTTGCACTACAATTTTCTGCGTGCGTGTGAATGTGTGTGTATGTGTGCTATTGCAATAAAGCAGCAATGTCGCGCTGTGCGGCGCAGCAAACATTGATTGGCAACACACTTTGTTGGCTTTATAAATATTTAGTTTGCTATTATTAATATTAATTATGCGCTTGAAATTTATACAACACCATATATGTATGTATGTATGGTATGTGTGTGTGTGTCTCTGCATTTAGTTCTTTATGTGCTTATGGCTAAATATGGCACCGCGTAGGTTTTTAATTATTTAATTATAATTTATATTAAGTTTGTAAGTACAAGTACAACAACAAAAACAATAACATTTGCTCAAAATGCCATAATTAACGGTTGGTGGTTTAGAGGAGTTGGCGAACTAGAGCTCATTGAGGTTTTTAGAGAGCTTATAATAAATAATAACAGCTTGTATTTTGTATGTAAAATCCAGAAGGCAGCGACATATACAACATATATAATTTTGACAGTAAACGTTTTCTATTTTAAATTGATTTAATTTTTATATTATTTTTTTAATTAGTAGAAATTGTTTCATGTAAAAATTTAAATTCTAAAATTAAATTAGTAAAATAATTAAAAAATAATAATTTAATTAAGAAAATAATTTTAACTAATTAATATATTTATATTTTTTATTAATTAATAAATTTTAAAATTTAAATTAATTTACATGTACAAATATTATTTATTTTTTTTTTAATTAATTACTTTTTTAAATTATTTTACTAGTTTAATTTTTTTAGTATTTCTTTTTTTTTTTGATTTAAAAAATTTTAAAATTTTAATGTAAAAAAATAATAATTTAAGTTATTGTTATAAGCAGCATAAATAAGTATGATTTTTTGAGCTTCTCGAAATAATAATTACGATAATTATTTGCTCGCTACATGCACATAGCAAAGATGTATTTTATATGAATATACATATGCATAATGTATGTATATGCTTTTATATGTATGTATATAAATAAAATCTTATTCAAAATTCGGTTACCTATATGTACATATGTATGTATGTATTCCTGTCTAAACAATCATTTCTCAAACAATTTGAATAAGTGATCCCTGCTGCGCTTTAGCTATTTTCATTTTTAATGTGTTTATTAAATTTTAATTCATTATTTATTTGGTTAAACATGCTAGCGTGTTCGCACCCAAACACAAAGGGGAGAAACGTATAATTCAAAATTGTATATGGAAAATTTAATTTTTTTTTTTAATTTTTTTGATTTATTTTATTTTTTCGATTTTTAAAACGCTTTTCCCATTTTATTTAATTCTTTTATTAATTTTATTGATTCATTTTTTGTTCATACTAATTATAACCGTCTGCGCCAATATTTTTTATATACTTATATATGTATGTACATATGCATTTTTATAAAATCTATTTTCTGCCGCCACAAATCAGCGTGTTAATTATGATTGTAGTGAAAGAAGCGAATTTTTGAAAAATGTGCGCCATTTAAATTTGATTTATGGCGAATTAAAGAAAAGCGTTTAACGTAGAAAATGAGCAGGATTTAATAAAACATACATTTGTTGGAGCATTTAATTGAGCACACACATACATAGATATATCGATTTTGAGAACAAAAAATATTAACATGAACTAATTTTCTACTTTAAAATAAAGCATTACTGTAGACCATTTTTGATAAAATTATTTTCAACTTAAATTGCTACAACTTCATGGCGACTAGAAACTATTTAAAAGATAATCGATTAGTAAACACTATAATGTTTTATTATTTACTATTTTATTTTATACAAACAAATTTGAGGAATTTTCTTAACTTTCTAGTAAAAATATAAAAAGTTCCAAATTTAAATTTTCGAGCAGCGATCTTTAGTATATTTGTAATACAAAAGCATGATTGTAAACTCAAAGGTGTATGTATATGTTTGTACATATGAATGTATGTATGTGTATAATTGCATTAATATCAATGTAGCTGTTGTGTTTGTTTTTTCACCCTTTTATGAAAACAAATTCATACAACGCAGACAACTGAGAAATTGTTAAGTTTTTCGCATGCTCGCGCAATCGAAATTTTAATATAGTTTATTCTGTAAACAAATATGAAACTTGTGTTATTAAAAATATTTAATTGTGAATTTTTATTGCACATTAATGTATGCATACATGAAAACACAAATGTATCATGCGGCTTTTATTATAGAGTCTAAAATTTTCAATTTCGTAAATTTTTGTGCAATTTGTGGGTTTATATGGAGGAAGAGAAGAATAATGAAATGAAAAAATTAAATAAAAATAAAAAAATTGAATAGAAAAATAATAAAATAGAAAATATCCTCTTATAAACAACTTCGCTAAATCAAATATAATATTGCTGCCAACTATAACAACTTTCTGTTAAAGCTGAATCTTATACTGTTAATACTAAAAATAATCCTACACTGTAATTCTTTCGTTCTTGCAAAATTGCAAATAATTTTCTTTTATTTATGCATAAATATGCACTTCGTCTTTAATCACTTTCAATTAATTCTCCACCCAACTCAATTGAAGTCCATTCACTTCACTCTGATTAACTCTCTCTGCCTACAATAGCAAATCATTACTCTGCACTGTTACATAGGCAGAGTACTGTTTACGCCAAACATAGGCTGTGATAGGCTGTTGCTTTATTATATGCATTTTTTATATGCTTACTCGCTGATTACTCGGTTTGGTGTCAGAGCCTGTTCCATGCACCCTCGGGAATTTAATTCTACATACATACATGCATATTTGCGTATGTTTAATTGAATTTATTTTTTATTTATTTTTATTTTCATGCGAATCATACGCATTAATTTGACTTATGTATTTAAAAAACGAAATGGAAATTACGAATGAAAATGAAATGAAATTAATTTAATCTTTATTTTCTTATTCAAATATTCTGTTTTATTGAATATATACGCTTTTTATATGTATTTTATGCGCATATGGATAGGTAACTGTTCAAAGTACAACACATATGGTTATATGTACATACATATGTGTGTGTATGTGTTTTGTGTTATGCATAAAGGGAATATCTGTAAATACGATCGCGTTAAATTGCAGATATACCTTTGCATGCTTTATTTATTGTATTTTTTTGTTTGTAATGATGTATGCCGCACGGGGTTAGTTTGTGTTGAACCATATTAATAAAATATGCAGAATATTCTCAAAGGGGTTATCAAAAGCGGATGTACATATGTATGTACATGCATACAAACATATTATCATACATTTATGTGTAGAAAATGTGGCTTACAAATTTACCATATTGATTTTATGCGACAGTTTGTACATTTGTGCAAAGGTAGCACCAAAATGTGAAGTTATACCATATACACATATACAAATGTATGTATGTGTATTGATTCTCATACCATATTGTCGCTTTATTTATTTATTTTGGTGCGCTTAAATTTAAATATATATGTACATACATATACATATATGCAAGAATTTCAATTAAATTTTTTGCATTTTTATTTATGCTTTAAGTTATGTGGCATTAAAAAATTTTTGTTTTGTTTTTTTCTTTAAAACTGAAGAAATGGAAATATTTCGTTGAATAAAAATGCTTAAAAATGTGCATATTTAAAATTATTTTGACTTAATAGAACTTAAAAAGCAATTAAAGAGACAATTGTATGCAAGTGATTTTTTTTTTATTTTACATGTGTGTTTGTACTTTTTGCATAATTGTAAAAAAATATTTATTTGTTAAAAGTAATTCTATTGCTAAATTGCTTTTACATTTGTGTTTGTATTTTTTGTATAATTGTAAAAAAATATTTATTTTTTTTTAAGTAATTCTATTGCTTAATTGCTGAAAAGGTTTAAACAAAGGTTTTATTCAACTATTTCTTATTTAATTATATAAATACATTTTTTTATTATTTAAAAATGAACTAAAAAATATCTAATATGTACAAATTGTTACAAGTTCTAAAAATTACGATATATGTACATACGTACATGCCTCTAATTTAATAATTTGTAAATTTATGTGAAAAGTCATTAAAAGTCACATTTTACAAATTGTAAAAAAGATTATCTTTTAAATAAAATTTATTAATTTTCAGTTTGTAAACCTTAATTTAAAAAGGCTCCAAGTTTATTTAGAATATATTTAAAAATAAAAATGAAAAACTAATTCTAAGAATTTTGGTATTTTTCAGATTTTACAGATAAATTTATTTGAAAATTATATTAAAGTAAATTTTTTAAATATATAATTTGTGCAAATTAATTTTGAAAATCTGTAAAAATTTCTTAAATTTATTTAAAAATTACTAAAAAAATTTAAAAATAATTATTTAACAAATAATTAAAAAAAAATCTGAGGAATTCGTAAATTTATTTGAAAATTATATAAAAATAAAATTTGAAAATATTTAACATGTACAAATTAATTTTCAAAAATTCCAAAAATATCTTTAATTTATTTAAAATATTTTTAAATTTACAAATAAATATTAAAAAATTTCTGAGAATTTGTTAAATTTATTTAAATCTAAAATTTAGAAATTTTTCATTTATAAAAAAATCATTTTGAAAAGTTCTGATCAAATTAAAAAAATATGTTTTAAAAATTTTCGAAACTCACGTGTCTAAAAAATTATATAAACATAATGAAATGATAAATTATCTGCCAGTACTTATTTGCTGGTAAAACAAAATATGAAATATAGTTATTTATTTAGCAAATGGAAAGCGGCAGACAATAAATTTAAAGCTTAAATATAATACGCAAACATTGCTAACATTTGTTTACATGAATGCGTATGCATTTACTTATATGTACATGTATGTACTTTTGTACTCATTAGTTCATAGCTTGCCAATGGTTTTGTGTCATAAAAAATATTTATGTTATCTGCGTTTCGACAGTGGCCAATCCGACTGAATCCGGTAGTGACGTGGGTGCCAGAGTAAAGAAAAAATAGCAAAAGCCTCTATTTGAAGTGATATATAGTATATGTATGTATGTATATACATAATACACACATATTTCAGTTAAACATATATGTACATATATATGTAGATAGTATTTAGAAAGGTACCATTTTTCATTTCTAAATTTGCTTTTTAATTGTATATGACAGCAAAATACTTTGTATGTACAAGTATACCAGCTACTCAAATTAAACCTGGGCCAACAAAAAAACTAATTTTTCACGTTTTTTGAGGCAAAAATTTATTAGCACCTTCAAGTTAGGACTGTGAGCCAATGCAATCATGGAGTGCAGTTTACATGGTTCGATGCGGGCACAAATTGAACTCATAATAATCGTTTGGAAATATATACATATACATTCATATGATACATACAAATTTATTTATTAAAAAATCCGCTACTTTTGCTCTTCGGCACAATTTGTCTTCTTCGAAATTTATTTCATATTAACGACAAATCCATGCAAATTGTAGATATTTAAGAACAGACACACATACAAAGACATGTATACAAACAGAATCAAATGCTAGCACGAATGTTAGAGAAAATTTGCGACGCGAAGGTGGGCCAAATTGAAATTAACATGAGGAAATATTAAATTAATGTGCCAACGTATGACAAGAAAAATTATGTGCATTCGTTTAACGGTCAACGGCGAGCACGTTTACTCGTTGGTGGTGCTGTGCGTCGACTTCGTCGATTTCGTTGACGTTGGTTGGTTGAGCTGCTCGGCTGCGCTGTGCTTATGCAGCACTACTGGCTGGCTGGTTGCTGCGTTCGTACTCGCCAATATGTAAATATATGCAGGCATATATTGAAGCGTACATAGCGCTGTTACGCTGTTACGCATGGCTTAAGCGCAAACGAATTTATGAGTCCGAATGTGATGAGAGCGTAGAAAATGTGGCGGTTGAGTAGATATGTAGGGGAATATCTTTATATGTATATTTGTGAAGAACATTTCTGCACGTGGAAATTAAAATATATTTGTGACTAATGTATTTTATTCGTATTTGTTGTATTAATTGGCGATTCTCACAGACTGCAAGTGTTAGCATTTTCTCTGCTAACCTGTGTTATGAGTTTATGCTGTTGATATTGAGTAATGTAGCGCCACTTAAGTAGTTATCTAGTTTAAACTACGAGCAAATAACATTTTTATGTACATACATAGTAAGTGTACATACATACATACATTTACTTATTTATATGTATTTATATAATACATACATATGTACATATAGTATATGTAAACGTAGTTCATTACTGCTTTTAAAACATTTCTATTGTATATGCAAAGATTAGCAAATAATCATTTAATTATTTTATTGTCCGTCACACATATGATGGCTCATCGAAAACATGTAGATCTGCAATTTAGCTGATCTAGATATAGGAATGTATGTATGTATGTACATATGTATGTCAAGCAAATAATTAGTCATGCTATGCAATGACATTTTAATGACATGTATATATATACACATGTATGACATATACATATGTATGTATAAATGCATTTATACTCGTACATGCACTGGTTACTGTATGAATCCAAAAGTGTAAATCAAAAAGTTAAAATAAAAATAAAAAAAAAAAAGAGTTTAAGAAATTAAAAAAAAAACTTTTAAAATATGTACTATATAAGAAAATAAAAAATATATGTATATTATAAAAAAACTTCGAAAAAAATAAAAAAAACATAAAAAAATAAAAATGGAGAAAAATTAAACAAATGACTATTGCTTCAACAGTTAATTATTTAACTCGCACATTCATTTTGTTCAAATTAGCCAACTTTTTAAACATTAAATTCTGCGAAAGCTATTTGATTTTAATTTTTGAATTTTATTGCCATTAATGGCCAACTAAATGACGTTTAAAGCACATTTAGGCAATAATTAAATTAAGATAAAATTGTTAGACTTCAGCATATGTCTTGCAATTTACAAAGTGTAGGTAATACATACCGTGTATTGTAAATATAAACTTTATATACATACGTATTTGGTATTTGCGCGTATTTCTGCATTTATGTACCCTATATATATACATATACATATGTATATGTATGTACATAAATACATAATTACATTTTGTCGTTAGTCACATTTGCTTGCTATCAACAATTTCGCATACAAATTGTTTTGGCTTGTGAAAGTGGATCTCACGTTCCAAATTTGTTAAGTAGCAGTCATTATTTATGTATGTAGTTATTTTATTGTTGTGCGCTTGTTTTGTGAACCAGTAGTAGTTCACTTTATTTTAACTTCAATGCAAGTTTTTATTTTTATAATTTACCTATTTACAATTTGTCTTCCTTACAGAAGTTAGTGTGTTTTTTGTATTTTTCTTGCTTTGTTGACAAAATATACTTTTTAATACTTAATAAAAATAAACTACATTTTTTTCTAATATATTTCCATGATTTTTTTCATAAAATCTTAAAAAAGTCTACTTATGAAAAATATATTTAAATATTGGCAACTAAATTTTTAGAAATGTATAAAAAAATAGTTATATAATATACATTTGCATAAAACATAATGCTAAATATTTAAATATATATGTAGAACATAAATCTAAAAAATCCTTTAAGCTGCAAAACAACCAAATATATGTATATATATTAATTGGCGTTTCTCACATGCATATTTTGTATGTCTTTCACTGATAGCATCCTACTTTTCGCTGCTCTAACACCCATTCACACACATTTGACCAGCCAAAAATTTACTGCAAGCCAAATTTTCTATCAACAACGACATTTCTTCTATTAAAATGCTTAGATATATTTTAAAAATTAAAATTTTCTTACTTGTAACAATTTCATTTTCCCCGCATGCACTTTCTGTACTGAGAGCAAAAATTAGCATACAAAACAATATTAATGCAGCATAAGAAAATGTACAAAATCATACAAAAAGTTAGAAATCAGACGTTTAATGTCAGGTGAAACTGTTTATTCATAAATAAATCAAAATAAATATATGTACATATGTATGTATATAATTTTTCGCTTTTACTAAAAATGCAGATAAATCGATGGTTGTTGTTTTCTTAACGGCTGAATAAACACTAGATTTTGAAAAATTAGATTATATTAATTGTAGGGATGCTTGTTGTCAGATGAAAATACTTAAAGAAAAAAAAAATATTATAAAATTGCATTAAAATTCGTTGAAAAAAAAATTGAGTTTTAAATAATAATATCATTAATTTTATTTTAAAAATTTTAAATATTAATTTTTTTAATTAATTTTTTATTTTAGTGTTAATTTTTATAATTTTCTTTCTTTTTAATTTATATTTTTTTATTTTTTTTATTTTTATTATAATTTTTATATAATTTAAATTTTTTTTTCAATTTTTATTAAATTTTTGTTTATATTTTTTTTTAATTTTATTTTAATATTTTTTAATTTTATTTTTTTTTTTTAATTTTTATTTAATTTTAATTTTTTTAATTTTAAAAACTTAAGTATTTGCCCTTACCACATATTTTTCATGCCACATTAAACACTAAAATATGTAAAAATGAAATATCATTGCCATTGTGCGATTTATTTCACTTATATGATCACTCAAACTGTCTCACATTTTTATTGCATTCATTCGCGTTTAAACATACTTATAACTATGCATATTTATAGTTATATGTTTATTTGTGCAATATAATGCTGCTTTGCGACCCACTCCATCACACAAAGGTCCGTCGCCACTATTTAATCATTCAATCAAACTTAGTTAATTCACTCTTATGAGTGTTATATATGTACATACATAGCACACATATACATATACATATATTAACGTATCTGTTGGTACATACTTTGTATGCCTTGATGCATAGCAAAATTATGCATTTGCATTTGAAATATGTTAAAGTGAACTAATTGCATTTTTATTGTACATTATCACACATGCTTTATATGTATACAGATATATTGGTTACTACAAAGTCAGCGAAATTGCTTCAATTATAATTATAAATACAAATATGTATGAATATGAATAGGAATAGGAATACTAAAACGTCCTATAGAGGCCGTTTGTTGCATGCAAAATGTGCAGTATTGTTTTGGTCGCATAATTATAACATATATATACTCGTAATATTTACATATGTAAAATGCAGTTAGACCTTCCTAATAAATCATTTCGTATTTGCATAACCATATAGTAATGCGTCATATAGTATTTGGAATATAGAAATATGACAGGCTAATGAGATGTGCATACGCGCTAGCTGTTAGTTAACACGCTAAAGGTATCGCAACACTACACAGTGCATGCAAAAAATAGATGTATAGGTTTAAACAAGCTAACAACGCAGCTTGTTTTATAGGAATGAGCTTTTATGAGAAAAATCAGGAACAAATTTAAATTCAGTAGCACCGTAAATGGTATTACAGGTGCAATTTTTATGGTAGCAATATGCTATAAATATCCGATTTGCACAATTTGTTCGTATATTGTAGCATTGCCTTAGAGAATAAGCTGTGCCAAATTTCATCAAGATATCTTGTCCAATAAAAAAGTTTTCCATACTAGTACTTGATTTTGGACGATCAGTTTGTATGGCAACTATAAGATATAGTGGCTCAATCTGAACAATTTTTCGTGAAGATGTTTCGTCAAATGAAAAAGTTTTCCTTATAAGAACTTGATTTTATGCGCTCAGTTTGTATGGCAGCTATATGCTTTAGCAGTCCGATCTGAACAATTTCTTCGGAGAATACGGCGATATATTGTGTAATAATCTCTGCCAAGTTTTGTGCAGATATCTTGTCAAATAAAAGAGTTTTCTATACAAAAACTTGATTTTGAGCGGTCGGCTCATATGACAGCTATATGCTGTAGTAGTCCGATATCGGCGATTTCGACAAATAAGTGGGTTTTCGCGAAGAAAAGAATGTGTGAAAAATTTCTGATCCACATCTCGAAAACTAAGAGACTCAGCACATAACGTTCGTCATTTATAGATATATGTACAATGTCTTATATGGTCTCCAACTTTTCTTTCTGGTTGTTATAAACTTTTTGATAAATGTAGTATATTCTTCCGGTTGTAAAAAAACCAAAATCACCGAAAATACACCACCATTTGTAATTTCACCATTAATCTCAGTAGTAGCCTAATAATTCTTAGCGATCATTCACCTTGCTCTTTAAAAAATAGGCGAAAACTATTTAGCGCAGCAAAAGCAAGTCCAATAGTTACGGAAGACACATTTTCAAGCTGCTTCCAATGACAAAATGTCCGCAACTGATGCTAATCTAACTACTGAAAACGTTTAACGGCAAGAATAAGAAAAGGAATAAGGCGCAAATTGCAACAATAAAAATGTCTAATTGCCATTGAAGAACACTGATCTTGAGGATGATCTGGCTATTTAGACTTTTCGAATTAGAAAGAACACTTGTTACTGGTAAAAGGAAGTGCTAAGCAGCAATAAAGATTACTACGATGTGGAACATTTGACGCAAGCGCAATGAAGTGCGCAAGAGCGAGTTAGTCGAGCATTAAACTGAACGCGAGCGTGTGGTTGCTTGACAGCTACTTCATACTCGGTTAACTAGTTTTAAATTTTATTTATTTATTGCCAAACTTATTGCAGAGTGAATTCTTTATTATTATTTGCAAAAAAGTTAAACAAAAGAAGTGCTAATTAAATTAAATAGCTGTGGAAAAAATTGGGAAATTAGCAGCAGAAATTTGCAATGAACCCGTTTGAGATCAGCTGAGATCTGGCTACTGCATCAGTTGTTATTTCTGTGTTTTTGTTTGTTTGAGTTTTCGGTTTTCTGTGTGGCTCTTTTCACATTTATTTTAATTTTAATTTTATTAATTTTTTTATTTTTATTTTTATTATTATTTTTTTTTTTTTTAATTTTTTGTTTTCTTGTTTTTTTTTTGTTCTTATTACTATTTTTTCATCTGCCAAACCATATCCACTCACCATACAAGTATTTGGTCACACGCTTGCTGCGGCGGCATTTCAGAAATCAAACTTAAATAAATTATTAGCCTTATAATTTTACTTCTTAACCGAATTTGCATCATTTGCACATTAACGGCAATTTTTATTCGCACAAATAGTCTGATTTTAAAAATATTTTCCATATATTGCCTTCGGCGTCGTCGGCGGTGGCGGCAGAACCGAAGTGTCTTAAGTCTGCTGAGTGCAACGGTTATTAATATGCATATGAGCTGTTATGTACTGACTCTTTTACTCACATTCATACATACATACAGGTTTATGTGTGCGTTTGTTTTCAAATGTATGGTGACACTTTAAAGTGCTCGAAGTTCAATAAAATTTAAAAGCGAATTCTTTTCGCAATAATGTTTAAAATATTATGGCGAATAACGTTTAAGCCGAATTTGGTAGCTGTTAGACTACAGCGAGTAATGCAAATGTAGCCAAATATATATAGCGAATAAATTTATTTATATGCGGTAATGGATAGATAGTATAGACAAATAAAATTGGAAAATAAATTTAGTTTATTTATTCTTTTTTATAAATAAAATTGAAAAATAAAAAATTTGAGAAAATGAAAATAAAGCAGAAAAAAGTTAAAATTAAAAGCAAAAAAAAAAAAAAAAAAAATTATAAATTAATATAAATAAAATAATAAAAAACGAATATACAAAATAATATTAAAGTTAAATTAAAATATATTAATGAACGAAAATAAGGAACATAGCAATATAATCAAAAATAAATTTTCATCAATTAGTTACTCCATTTGTAAAAATAAAAATAATAATAAATAAATAGAAAAACTCATAGTTACAAAAAAAAAAAATTATAAAAAAATTAAAAAAAAAATCAAATAATGAAAATAATTATTATAACAAAAAATTAAAAATTTTAAAATTAGCAATTAAAAAATAAAAAATATAAATACAAGAAACACAATATATTTTATTTATTAAAGTAGGCATTATGATTAGGATACAAAAAAAAAACAGCAAAAATTTAAAATAAAAAGTTAAAGAAAATTTAATTAAAAAATTTAAGAAATATATTTTAAGAAATAATCAAAAAAAATTTTAAACTCATTTTACTTCAAATTATTAAAGAAAATGTAAAAAAAAAATATTCCTAAATTTTTTTAACTTCATTTATGACACTCAAAAAATATACGAGCACAAAAAATTGCCAAAAGTAATAATAATCGCATATTTTTTAAATATTTTTTAACAGCTTTTAAACTGCAATATTATTTGAACGAATTAAGGACTGATGATCGATATTAATTTTATTATATTTTTTTTAATATTCCCTCACATTTCCTTTTACCAAAGCAATATACTTTCATATTTATATACATACAGTTATACAAATGCTTATATAATTTTTATGATAAAAAAATTCTTTTAATAAAACGCCAATCACATTTTGAAGGTCAATATTTGCATTATATTAAAAATTTATTTGCACATAAAAATATAAAGTATCAATTCCTCTTAACTTAACTGGCCATAATGGGGGAAATAATAAAATGGCGGCTATACTATATATCGATGTGCGCATATATGCATGTATACTTGTTTCGCTTTTAAAAAATTCATAAATCATTGTGAATTTTATGAACGCTAAAAATTTTGGCGAACGGATTTTTAAAAAATCTGCTCAAAAGAGAAAAAAATTAATGCATATTTAGATATAAAAATTGGTGCAAGCAGAATAATGCAGAAATCAAACTAGGCAAGGAGGAGTGCGATTAATTCATTTGATTTAATAAAATAATGATTTTATTTTCTTAATTTTTTTTTTTATTTTCCTTTAATTTTTTTTTTAATTTTTTATTTTTTAATTATTTCACTTTTTTAATTTTTTAAATTAAATTTTTTTCTAACTCTTACAATTTTTTATTAGCAATTTTAATTTGATTATTTTTAATATACGGTATATCCAAAATGTGTATATATCTAATTTAATATTTCTGTTATAAAGTAAAGAAAAATTAATTAGGTAGCTACAACAAGTCAATATGCTACCAAAGTAGGCTTGTACTTATGTATGTATGGCAATAAGCAACCGTTGTTGCATGTGCTACATTGCGATCAATTGAGTTATAGGTTTATATATACTTAGGTATATAAATATATAGCAAACAACAACAACAACAAAAAGTTAACAACTTTACTGTTGGTTATTATTGTTTTTGTTACCATAGTCTATCTTCTAAGCAAGCGCTTTAGATGTTTATTTCTATTTTCATTGTTATTGTTGCACTGCTATGCTTTGACTTCGCCTTCTGCTAAAACAGCCACTCGGATTAGTGAAAGATTTTTATGCGATTATGGCGCGATCACGGTGTATGCCGGTTATGCGCTATGAAATGTGCTTGCAACCGCATGCCGAATGCCAAATCTGCGCGACAAACACGCTGTGCCGCTGCAAGGCGGCAGGCCTAGGCAAAGCAACGAGCCAACGCGCTGGTGGCAGCTACCTCATGACAGCGGGCAAGTGGCTTAGCGGGTTAACAAACAGGTGTATAGTCACACCAAATGCTATGAGCGCGCAAGCGTACATAAATAAATAAATAAATAGATAAATAGAAGTGCCTGATATTTTTTCACTCTTTCAGAGAAGCTACATTCTAGCTAACAAAAATGATGGAGATGTAGCATAAATTGTGGGTTTTTGGAGTGAAGTGCAGGGTGGTTACAATTGGGGAAATAATTTAAATAATTAATAAAAAGTAATTCATTTTTTTTAACTTTTCTAATTTAATTAATTTTTTTTTATTATTCTTATTTAGTTTTGTATATTTTTGAATTTTCATAATAATTTAATTTTCTAATAAAAAATAATTAATGTTTTAGTTTTTCTAATTTAATTAATTTTTTTTTTAAATAATTTAATTAATTAATAAAAAATTATTTTCACAGATTTGAAATTTTTTTAATTTCCTTTATTTATTAATTTTTATAATATTTTATAAAATGTATGAATAATAAAATTAATTAAAGAAAATTTAGTTCAAGATTATTTTATATAAATGTTATGTTTTAATAATATATATTTTTTAACTTTTATAAAAATTTTATTAATTATTTAAATTAAATTGAAAATTAATCAAAATTATTTAATTTTATTATTTTTTTTATTTATTTTTCATTTCGATAATAGTTTATAAAATATATTATTGTAATTTAATTAATTAATACGAAATAATTAATTTGTTTAATTTTTTAAATTTATTTAATTTAATTAACTAATAAAAAATAATTTAAAAAATTTTAATTAATAAAAATTTAATGGTTTTAATTTAATTAATTCTTCATAGATTTTTTTATATTCATAATAATTTAATTATTTAATAATTTTTTTTTCAAAAATTTTAAAATTTCATAATATTTTATAAAATATGTGAATAACAAAATTAATTAATGAAAACTTAGTTTTTAAATTATTTTAAATAAATTTAAATTTTTAATATACTTTTTAATTTTTGTAAAATTTAACTAATTAATTAAATTAAATTGAAAATTAATAAAAATTATTTTAATTTTATTTTTTTTGTATATTTATAAAAGATGTTATTATAATTTAATTAATTAAAACGATATAATTATTTTTTATTTAATTTTTTTTTAATTTTTTTATAATTTTAAGAAATAAATTTTTTATAAATTGTTATTTTTTCATATTTTTTTTTTTTTTAGTTTTCAAAAAATCAATTTTTTCTAATTTTTTTTAAATTTTTTCATATATTTTATTTTTTATAAAATTTATTTTTGTTATTTTTTTCTAGTTTTGTTGAAAATAAATATTTAATATTTTCTTTTAAATTTTTGTATCCTCTAAACACTGTGCTCGCTCACAAGCAACGCCAACATTCCCATGAGCAGTCATACTTACTCAAGATTCATAAGAATCGCCACTTAAAGTCACAGCGCGCATTGCTAACTGTGGCATATATTTAATTAACGGCAACACAACAATTTATTAAATGTATAAATAAATAAATATGGCACGATTATGACAAGTCAATGTTAAAGCAAAGCCATAGCCAGCGACAAGCAGCAATTTTCCATGTAAAGCAAGAAAGAAACTCTAAAGGATGGTTTTTTTTTAATATTCCTCACTTGAAGGTGTGTGATATCTTCGCTTTCTTGTCGCATGAAATTTTTTTCGCCTGTTGTTTACTACTACTACTAGTGCTGCTGCTTCATTAAATGGCGAATTGCAAGTGGACAGGAAAGTTAGTTGCTTGTAATCGCTTTGTTAGCTGTTGGCTCGTGAAGCGATCAGCTAATGGCTTGGTAGCCAAAGCCATGGACGCGTTGTCAGTGAAGTCAAGAAGTCAAGCCGCCGGTAGTTGTGATGCGGCAGCAAGTAGTAGCAGTAGCATTCGCGCCCAGTGGCAGCAGGCAGTGGTTTAAGCTTGTTGCGCTTTTGTACGCTACGCTTTTCGTCTTGCCGATGCTTTACGCTGAGGGACCTCATTTTCCAGCTTGTTAGGTTTTATGTCCGTGGGGACACTCATTTACACCTGCTTTAACATAGTTCGCCACACATATATAAACATACATATATTATACATATACGATTTTTCTATTTAAAATTTAACAATTTTCTTTTCTTCTTCTTCTTCTCTTTTTACGCTTTTCAACGTTATTTTTACGCCGCTTCCGCAGATGAGTCCAGCGATCAGGAAGAGAATGGTGCTTGCTGCTCGCCCATTGCCAGTCAAGACGTGGCGAGCAATACCGAAACGACAGTAACAAGTGCCGCAGTAGCGGCAACAACAGCAATGCCCACAGTTATGCTGGCAACGCCGGCACACAGCGCAATTGGCAATGATTTGTCCGTTGCGGCACAAGTGCAAGATCGCACACAAACCGCAGCGGATGCGCTTGAACAAAGTACAACAACAACAATGAGCGAGGCAACCGAAGATCACAATCACAACAACACTAGCAACAGCAATAATGCTATGTCCGGTGTATCACCGACGCGTCTGGAGCAAGCGCGCGGTTCAACACCCGTGGAGCGCCTACTACAATTGAAACAACTTAGCGATGCGGCCGCGTCGGCGATGGTGGAAGCGAGTGCAGCGTCGGCAATTAGCGCTGCCACCACACCAACATACAATACATATCCACTAGATAGTGCTGGTATTGTGGCTAACAATAACAAATTTGGTGCGCCCACACCAATGGATACCGAAGAGACGGAGGAAAGTACGCTTTATGCATCGGCTGGCACGATGGCAAAGCAGCGCGCCGCACTAGCAGAGGTAGACGATAAGGAAGTGGAAGAGGATGGTGATGAAGATGAAGATCAACAAACTGCCGAAGGGGTTGGCTGTAAATCAGCGCGCCGAGAAATTAGCGGCGGCTAGCGCAGCGCTTACAAATGCCAATAGTATGGATGTTAGTAATGGCGCGGTCACCAGCGAAGCAGATGACACTGCAAAGAGTACTGCCACCGCGCTTACGCCCACAGCGAGCGCGCTCGCCAGCGCGGCCGGTTTGCCACAAGCTGCTGCCGCCGCCGCTTTTGGCGCTGCGCCGGTCAATCTGGAAGCCATACAAAATATGCAAATGGCTATCGCGCAATTCGCCGCCAAGACGATAGCGAATGGCGCACAGGGTGGTGATAATGATGCGGCTATGAAACAGTTGGCTTTTCTGCAGCAAGCGCTTTTCAATTTGCAGCAACAACAACTCTTTCAAATACAACTCATTCAACAATTACAATCGCAATTGGCCATGAATCAGTCGAAAGGCGCGAGTGATGGTGAAGTTGGCGACGGCGATGAGTTGGAGGAAGAGCGCGAAGACGGCGAAGAGGATACATACGAAGAGGAGGAACGCATTGCGGAAATGGAGTTGCGCCAGAAGGCGGAGGCGCGCATGGCCGAGGCTAAAGCGCGTCAACATCTCATCAATGCTGGTGTGCCGCTGCGAGATGAAGCTGCCAACGGCGCACAGGCAAATAGTTCAGCTGACAGCAGCGGTAGCGCGCTAAACGCTACAGAATCACTCAAGCGCAAGCGCGAAGATGACGCTGATGCTTTTGAGGCTGTGGCCAGCAGGCGCATGAGTGTTGAGGCATCACATCTCAGCGCTACACGAGCGAGTGCGCATATGCCCAGTAGTATGGATGCGTTGAGTAAGCTGAAGGAAATGGAAAATATGCCACTGCCCTATGGTACTGATCTCGCCTCGAGCATAATTACCAATCACGATGATCTGCCCGAGCCCAATTCGTTGGAGATGCTGCAGAAGCGCGCCCAAGAGGTGCTAGACTCCGCCTCGCAGGGCATACTTGCCAACAATATGGCTGACGAGTTTGCTTTCAGGGATAAGAATGGTGATGGCAAGAATCGCAATGAGCCGTTCTTCAAGCATCGCTGTCGCTACTGTGGCAAAGTGTTCGGCTCCGATTCAGCGCTACAAATACACATACGCTCACACACCGGCGAGCGGCCATTCAAGTGCAATGTCTGCGGCAGTCGCTTCACCACCAAAGGCAATCTGAAGGTGCACTTTCAGCGGCACGCTCATAAGTTCCCGCATGTGCCAATGAATGCCACACCGATACCCGAGCACTTGGACAAATTTCACCCACCGCTTTTGGACCAAATGTCGCCGGACAGCTCGCCCTCACACACACCGGCTGCGCTGCCACAGCAAATGCCACAACAACAGCTGCCGCCTGTGTCGTTGCCGCTACCCTTTCCACCAAGCGCCGCCTTTCCTGGCCTAACCGGGCTCTATCGACCACCAATGGAGTTGTTGAAGTCACTGGGTAACGTCGGCTTCCCAAATCCATTCTTTCCTCAAATTTCTAATGCCGTTAGTGAGTCACATGCTGAAGCGCCTGCGGCACAGACTGCATCCAAAGAGCATAATCAAGATTTGCCTACCGATTTGCGTAAGTCGTCGGCATCCAACTCGCCGGAGTTGACAGTAGTGAAGACTGAAATCACAGAGGAGAAAGAAGAAGAAGACGCAATCAAACAAACGACGGCGGTCGCGCAACCTGCAGAAACAGCGGCGGTTGTAGCCGCGGTGGAGGACACAACACCAACACTGGCTATAAAAATCAAAGAAGAACGCATCGACATGGATTTGCAAGATGAAGAGTTAGAACGTGCGGAAACCCCAAACGCACAGTTGACACCATCACCGGCGCGCGAAAATGCCGCAACGCCGACACAGACGTCCGCCAGCGCGCCTTTCACACCACCAACGCCCACCTCAAAGTCGTTGGCGTTGCCACCTGTTGTGCAGCCAGCGCAGCCGCCCATCACTATGCATCCACATCCGTCACCCGGCTTGAACAATCATTTCGATCACTTACCCACACCGGGTCAGCTGCCGCCATCTTTGCATCATCGCGACGACTTCTTTGCGGAGCGTTTTCCGCTGAACTTTACCAAAAATCTCTCACCTGAGCACCACTCGCCCATACGTTCGCCTGCACATCTGCAGCGCTCGCCATTCTTCAATCCAATCAAACATGAGATGGCACTGTTGCCACGCCCTCACAGCAATGATAATTCGTGGGAGAATTTCATTGAGGTTTCGAATACCTCGGAGACGCTGAAATTGAAGGAACTCATGAAGAACAAGAAATTGACTGACCCAAATCAATGCGTCGTATGTGATCGTGTGCTGTCGTGTAAGAGCGCTTTGCAGATGCATTACCGGACACACACTGGCGAGCGGCCCTTCAAGTGCCGCATTTGTGGACGCGCTTTCACTACGAAAGGCAACCTAAAGACCCATATGGCTGTGCATAAGATACGGCCACCCATGCGCAACTTCCATCAATGTCCTGTTTGTCATAAGAAGTACTCGAACGCGCTGGTCTTGCAGCAACACATACGTCTGCATACCGGCGAGCCAACCGATTTGACACCCGAACAGATACAAGCTGCCGAAATACGCGATCCACCGCCATCGATGATGCCGGGCGCGTTTATGAACCCCTTCGCAGCGGCGGCTTTCCACTTTGGTGCCATGCCAGGCGCCGGTGCTCCTATGGGTCATTTAGGCCCCCACAACGGACTCGGTTCTGAGTCGTCGCAAGGCGATATGGATGAAAATATTGATTGCGGCGATGACTATGACGACGACATGTCATCCGAACACATGTCCAGCGCGCACGACTTGGATGTGAGCGATCGGCCGTGTTCCAGCGATGACTTCAAAGGTCTACTTTTCGAGCAAAAGCTACGTATCGATGCTACTGGCGTCGTGAATACCACACCACGTCCGCATTCGACTGCCAGCAATGCGAATTCCGTAAATTCGGCGCCAACCAGTCCCAGCTCCGCGCCGCGCCACTGCTCCACGCGTACCAGTTCACCTGCGCGCTCCATGTCTGAGGCGTCGCAAGGCGCACTCGATCTTACGCCACGCGCCATACCCACGCATGCCAAAAGTAGCTCCCACTCACCGGCACCGACGTCGGCAGCGCCTGCAAGTGGTCGCAAGTCGCCCACATCGCCGTCGCAGCGCAACACCAGCGCCAACAGCAGCATCACTAGAAGTCCAAATCCAACGTCCATACAAAAGCCACAAACGAGTCCCGCTGCAACGCTCTCCTCACCATTGGTGCCAACCTCTGCTGTCGACTGCCTGCCACCAGTGTTGCACCATCACTTGCAACAGCAGCATCAGCAGCTGATGCAACAGCAAGCGGTCGCCGCGGCTGCAGCGCATGCTCAAGCACAAGCGCAACATCATCACCAACAATTGCAACAGCATGCCGTCGCTATGCATGCTGAGCAGTTGCGTCGCGAACATCAAATCAAACAGGAACATGCGGCGCATCAGCATCAACTGCGTCAACACCACCACCAGCAGCAGCAGCAACAACAGCAAGACACGCATGCGTCGGCACATTCACCGCATCAGCTGCCATTGCCACCGTCGCCGCATCTGGCGCATCACCTGCAACAACAACACCAGCAAGCAGCGGCCGCGGCAGCAGCAGCCGCAGCAGCGCAACAACAGCAACCAACCGGAGCTATGCCACCACAAGGCCCACAACCACCCAATCCATTGGTTGCGGCGCGTCCACCGTTCGGCATGTTTCCGAACCTGCCGCTCTTCCCGCCGGCCACCGCGCAAACGATGTGCTCCGCTATGAATACGATTGCGCAATCGGTAATGCCGGCGGCACCGTTCAATCCACTTGCACTTTCCGGTGAGTTTGCCTTTATATAAACGTTGTTGTGTTTGTAATTGCTGGTTTGACCTAAATTTTGTTAGTTCCCATTCGTTTTTAATATTATAAACAAATCGTTTAGTTGTGGTCTGTTGCGCATGCGCAGTTCGTTGGTTTACGACCATAAATTTATAACCATTAATTATAGCTTTTCAATTGAATAAATGCAGATTTCACTTGATTTGCGTTGAAATCGAAAATATTGCTTGCCTGTCGGCACGATTTTAATGCGTTTTCAATTTTCTTTTTTTGCGAAAAAATTTCGCTTTGTAGGCGTGCGTGGCAGCACCACCTGCGGCATCTGTTTCAAAACATTCCCCTGTCACTCAGCTCTAGAAATACACTATCGCAGCCACACCAAGGAGCGACCGTTCAAGTGTACCATCTGTGATCGCGGTTTTACCACAAAGGTGAGTTCGAAAATCTTAATTAAAAGTGCAAATATAATTAAAAAAATTATTATTAAAAAAATATAATTTAATTTAATTAATTATTTAAAAAATTTAATTTAATGTAATTACTTTTTTAAAATTTAATTTAACTAATTTTGCTATTTAAAAAATTTAATTTTAATTAATTAAATTAATTAATTTTTCTATTTAAAAAAATTAATTTAATTTAATAATTTTTTCTATTTAAAAAAAAGATAAAAATAAGATATTGAGTATACAAAATTAGTTAAAAAAATTAACAAAAAAAAATTAAGAAAAAATTTAAATTTTGTGATTGGTTTTAAATTGTGTAATTGGTTTTAAAGTATTTTATTTGATTAAAAAAATTGAAGGCGTAGGAATAAAATATATGTATAAAATTAATTAAAAAAAAGTAATTAAAAAGTAATTAATTGCTTAAACTAAAAAGAAAACACTTTTATTTAAATACAAGCAATTAATTTAATAAAAAACCTTAATTTAAAATTAAATCTATTAATTAAATTGAAAGTTGAAAATATAAAATTAAAATATTTAATTAAATTTTAAGTTATAATTTTAAAATTAAAAAAATTATATTTCAATTTAAAAATATAATGTATGCACATTTAAAATCTAAGAATTTTTTTTGGTGCAAAACTTTAAAATTTGAAAAAAAATCAATAAAATAATTATTTGGAAAAAAAATTATTGGATTCGTTAGTATACATACACATATGTACATATGTATATTTAACCGCATATGTACCTTTCATATTTTTCAGTTTTATTTACCAATATAATAAAGGGAAAAAAAAAATAAATATAATATGTAACAATTAAAAAAAAATGAAAAAATTAAGGAAAATTTTAACCAAAAATTTAAAATTCATATAAGAATTGGAAAAAAAAATAAATTTAAAAGGTATTTAATTAAAAAAACAAAAATGAAAGCCGTAGAAAAAAGATTATGAAAAATGTATAAAAATTGACAATAAAAAAATAATTAAAAATTCAATTCGTTGCTGCAATTAAAAGATACAAATATTAATATAAAATAAAAATGATTAATTAAATTTAAAAATAAGAATTTTAATTCAAAATTAATTAAATAAAAAATTAAATATGATTACTAATTAATTGAATTAAAAAAATTATATAAAATTAATATAATGAATTTAATTCAAAATTAAAATTTCAAAATAAAAAAATACATTTTAAATTGAAAAATGCATAATTGTAATTTAATATATTTTTTTTTTGCCCAAACAACAAAATGAGCAAAAATTAATTTCAAATTTAATATTAAAAAATAGTTGGGTTTCATTAAAGTATATCTAACCGCATTATAAACTAACATTTTATATACTTTTTATATTTTTTAGTTTTATTTAGCTACATTAAAATTTTTTCTCTCTCTTCTCTTCAACAGGGCAACCTCAAACAACATATGCTGACACATAAAATACGGGATATGGAGCAGGAAACTTTCCGGAATCGTGCCGTAAAGTATGTAAGTGTTCCAATACTACACTCATAACATATCGTATCGTCTATTCATTGTAGAAAAGCGTAATTAAAAAATATTACATTAGGCATTTTAATTAACACCTTTACTTTATCACTCATATCGGAGCAAAATTTTTAATTTCATTAATTTCAATTTTATTTTTTTTTTTTTAAGTCCTTTTTTAATTTTTTTATAATTTTTATTTTTTTTAATTAAAATAATTTATTTTAATTTTTTAAATTTCCCTTAATTTTTTTGTATATTTTTAAATTATTTTTTATTTTATATGTTAATATAATATAATTAATATTAATTTTAATATTGTTTTAAAGTATTTTTTATATTTTTTTTATTTCTGTTTTAAGAAACACGCCGCCGTGGCATCATTTCTAATCGCAATAATTCTATTTAAATTTATTTTTCTGTTTTTCGTTATTTTCAATTTGTAAAATAACATTTAAATTTCTAATTTTTTTTTTAGTTGTTTAAATTAATTTTATTATCTATTTTTTATAATTTTTTAATGATTATTACTTTTTTCAAATATTTTAAATATTTTATTTTTTAGTATTTCTTATTATTATTGAAGGTACTTTCTCATATAAGCAATCCGCGTTGGCATCCTTTCTAACCTATTCTATTTTTTAATATCTTTGCGCAGCAAAATATTTCACTTAATTTTAATTTTCCATAACCTCGTTGCTCAACTAAGCATTTAATCATATTTCACACACATACACAAACATATACACACATAAATTACATATTTTTTGCCTTTTAACAAAACGCACTCACTTACATTTCCGTTACCTTTTTCTTGCTCTTTACAGATGAGTGGCTGCAAAGACGGCTATGAGTAGTGAGACCATTGCAGTAGAAACATAGTAGCGATGGCTACATGGAAAAATAAACAAGAAGAAGCAGCAAACAAAGAATTTAAAGTAACTAGAACGCTGGCAGTTAATTAGAAGCTTGAAAAATTACAAAAAAAAAATATCCGAGAAAGCTAAGCAAATAGCCGCTCCTAGCAGCCGCGTCTTCAATATGTTCGCATACGTGCACTACTATGCGTAAGTGATAAGCAGTTATATATGTATGTATGTATGTATATAGAGTTTGTGTGAGCAATCAATGTAAATATGTATGTATGTATGTACTAAAGTGATACTGTGAGTAGCTTATGTGTTTGATAAAACAGAAATATATGTGTAAAAATATAAAAATAATTTACATATGATAAACATACATATGTATATGGGGGTGCTAAGTAGCTAAAAAAAGTTTAAATCGCTTAGTAATGATCTCAGCATAGCGCTTGGACAGCTGCTTCAAAAGCGAAATGAACTACAGAAATTTCTTTGCTGGTACCATACAATGAGTGATCACTGTAGTTATGTGTGTTGGTGTTTGTGGTGTCGAACAAGAGATGACTGATGCGGAAATGGCCAATAAGAAAAATCATAAAACTCATTTTAACTGCGCTGGCATTTGAAAAGAAAAACATTAAAAAATAATAATAATTTTTTGTTTAAACAAGCCGCGCACAAACAAAAGCGAAAACTAAGCAGGGACAAAGCGAAAAAATTCGCATCTGCAAAATAGGAAATTAACGCTGCCAATGAAAATATGTTTCAGGCGATTATTGTTGCTACAAAAAATATAATTTAATATACATATATATATACATAGAAATACATATTTATGTTGTATATATTGATCTATAACAATATTTGATCCACATATTGCAAAAATTGTTAAAGCAGTACGTGTTGCCCAGTCCGCTGTTTCGATATTCAGAAACAACAATAGCAACAACAATGTTGACGTCAGGTGCGCTGTCGTTCGGCCCGTTCACTCGCCTATCTTCATTCATTCATTTTTCCATTTCATTTTGATTTTCATTTGCTGTGTGTGCGAACTCTTTAACATTTGTAGTTTTATTGACGATTTTTAATGGCCGCATTTTTCTGTTCGTTTGCGTTGTTTCATGTTTTTTAACGTTTTATTGCGCGTGTTCTGTTATCCAAAATATACTTTATATACATATGTATGTATGTATATTGTCTGCTGCAATTAATAGTTCATTTCGTTTTTGAAGCATTGATCTTCGGAGCAGACTTCTGTTTTTTGTTTTTATTTTCAATATACATATCGTATATGTATGTATACAAAAGTGTAAATGAGAAAAAAATAATTGAAAGCATAAAAATCATTTTCAAATACTTAAAAACTGTACTGCAAGAAATATGTAAGCAAAACAATCAGAAAACAGATGTAGAATCTATTAGAAATCTATTCAGATCTGTTACAATACTAAACGCACCGATAACGGTAATGAAAAAAAGAAGCAATGACGGCGTGGCGCGGTGAAACAAACATATTGTTTATTGCAAAAAACTGATTTAATTTTAATTTAAATTAACTAACCGTTTAAATGCGAATTAACAAATATAAAAAATAATAAAAAGAAAGAAATAAATAATAAAATACAAAAAAGTGATAAAAAAATAAAAAAAAAATTAAAAATAAATAAAAAATATAATAATATAAATTCAAAAATTATATAAACTAAAAGAAATAAATTTAAATAAATAAAAAAAAAATAAAAAATGAACAAAATTTAAGGAAAACATTATAAAAATTCAAAAAATATAATAATGAAAGTAATTTAAATAAATATTACAGAAAAATAAATTGATTTTTAATTCAAGTTAAACTAAATAAATAATAATAATTAAAATAAATTAAAAGTTATATAAAATAAAAAAACTTAAATTTAAATAATTAATAAAATGCAAAAAATAACTATTATCATAGTAAATTAAATTTAAAGTTATAATAATGAAAATAATTTAAATAAAAGATACAGAAAACTAAATTAAATTGAAAATCTAATTAAGATAAAAAAGTTAAAAAATAAATTAAATAAATTAAATTAAAAATTAAATTAAAAAAAAATAAAAACAAATACTAAATACAAAATAATCATAATAAAAAAATTTAATAAACAAATTAAATAAAAATGATAACAATGAAAATAAATTAAAAAAATAAAGTGAATTGAAAATAAAAATAAAATAAATAAAATATTAAATTATATTAAAAAAAATAATCGTAATAAACGTAAAATAAATTAAAAATCACAAACGAAAAATAAAACTATGTACATATAATAATTATAATAAAATTAACTTTAGTTAATTCAAAACAAAATAATAAAGCAAATAAAAATGTAACAAAATGGAAATAAAAAAAATAGTAAAAAATAAATAATTGAAATATAATAATAATTAATTAACATATAATATACTAGTACTAATAACTATTTAAAAATAATATTAAATAATTAAACTAATAATTATTAGTTTGAGCTATAAACTATAATTAATTAATAAAATATTAGTTAAAATTAATGTATAAAAAAAAATATAATAATAACAATAATTAACAAATTAAGGATAATAAAGACAACTAACAAAAAATATATATAACTAATTAAAATAAATAAAAAAAAAAATAATTTTTCGAATTAAATTAACTTAACATAACTTAACGTAACGTAACCTAACTGAACTTACAAATGTTTGCAACAGAAAATAATAGAACAAAACATAGCCTTATATAACTTAAACCACAAACTTAACGTAACATAAAAAACATAACTTAACATGACTTAATATAATACGAAATAATATTTAAGAGCGCAGCACAAGATTTTAATAAAAAAAAATACCATAACTTGACATAAAAGCCATAACTTAACACTTAACACAACATAAATAATGTATGAATGTATACATATAATAAAATAATAAAAAATAAAAATACATCAAGTTACAGAAAATTTTGAAGAATAAACATAAAAAATCCTCAAATATCTATCCAATCTTTACAGAAGAAAAATTACTTCTTTTCACCTTCAACAAAACCAAATTTTTTCACAAACAGTTTCCAATTTACAATAAAATTACATATTAATAAAAAAAAAATTTTGAAACATAAATTCTAACATTTTTGCAATCAATAATTTACAAACGCCAACCGTGCACCGTCAGCAACAAAATATCGTTAGATATTAAAACCGTGCAACAACTAAACACCAGCCAACAATAAATAATTTTCTTTACAAAGAAACCAAAAAAATGTGTCTAAATATTGGCAAATTATACATTTTCAGTCGTAAACAATTTTTATGGCATAAATACGATTTCCAAAAAGATAATGAAAAATTGTTTATAAATAATAAAAGAAAACTGAATAGCATGATAATAAATATGTGGGGTCAAATCATAATCAATTTGTATGTAATAAATGCTGCTGAATGCTTTACATACATACATGTGTAATTAATTTTCTATATATGCATATCGACGCTCACACGTATACATAACACAGTACACATGTGTAAATATATACATGTGTAAATATATACATGTGTATGTGTAGGTATGCTGGGGAAATTTTAATTAAAATGAAATCGAAATAATCGCAAATAGGATTTACCAAATTGTGCAATAATAAAAATGAGCGAAATTCATATTCATGCGAGAAACAATTCAAAGCAGCATATGCATATATGTATATAAATATACATATGTATTACTAGCTATATATACAGCTGAATGTGAAAATTCACCGCAGCGCATATTTATAGTGAATAAATAAATTTATATAAGTAATTAAAAAATTAAATTAAAATTGGCAAGCAAAAAAAATATTTTTGTTTTTGTAAATTATAGCAAAGCACTCGTTTCCTATAAATGTAAAATATGAAAATAAATTAATTTTAATTAACTTGTAAATATTTATTTTAGCTTGCAAAGGATTTTCATAGTATAAGTAAAAAAAACTAGCAGTTAACTGTAAAGAAGAAAAGCAAAGAGAAAAAAATAAAAGCGAAAGAAGAAAAAAAAAAATAAATTTGTGATATTACACTAAAAAGCGGTAAGATGAGCATACATATATACGGTAAGAACAAAAATGCAAGAAACAAAAAAAAAAAAAAAAAAAAATTTTAAAAAATCAACACAACTGAATTTATGTAAAAAAGTTGCATACAAAATATTGAAAAAATCAAAATATTAAAAAACACCCGAAAGAACACAAATCAAGCAGTTGGCAGGAAAGTAAATCAAAAAACCGAAAACAAAAACATATTGCAGTAATATTTGAATTTTCTAAGTTTTTTTTTCGAAAACTGTTTTCGAAAATCTAAAAATCTTTAAATATTTTTCGTAATGCAAAATTGAAATATGGGTATTTCGTTGAAATTTCTAGGTATTTTTTTCGAAAACGATTTTCGAAAATCTCAAAATACTGCAAGATTTTTGAATATACTAAAAGTTGAAATGTGTAAATTTTGTTTGAATAAAATATATACTAAACAAGTATATATATACATATATATAAGTATAAAACTTTGTATGTAGTTTGTATGTGTAATTAATTATTATGTATTTATGTAACAGTTGGTATAAGTAATTTATTAGTAATAAAAGATAAGTATATTAACATACGGGCTTACTGTAAACATAAAAGAAACTATTGATAAATGTGTAAAAATTGATCTAGACTAAGTGCAAAATATATAAACAGGTATAATAAATATAAATGAATATATATATACAAATACATAAAGAAAAATTTAAATTAAAAGAAAAAATTTCAAAGACTTTTTATTTTATGGAAAATCAGAGAATTGGAAAAGGCTGAGGTAAGTAAAATTTTGTGTCAATTTCTGACAGGTATCCTTAGATCGCAGTCAAAAGAATGGAAGAAACATGAATATTCATCAAATATTGCCTGCTCCTAGGCGCAGGATATGAAATTTGACCAAATATATTTATATCGATGATAGACGTGCAACCCTGTGTCCGGTAGTACGTCTCCTAAGCCCTAAAAAATAAATTTTTTCAGTACTGCCGATAAGCCGACATTTTTGATGTGATAGCAGACATCAAAATGTTGCCTACACGCAGGCTGAAGGAAAATATGTAAATTGCTAAAGTAGTTTGTCTACGTCGGAAGAAGAACGGTTCAAGAAAGTTTAAATGTTCTGACATAAAAATCTCCAAACATTCAAGAGTGTGTTTTGGTATGTAGGTAGAGTGGCTGTCTGACGACGCACCTATTCGTTTAGAAGGCTTATCTGAAACCATTGGGACTAAAACCCTCTCACTCTAATTGATCCTCTCTGAACCATTTTCTGCATCTGATGAAGTTCATCAGAAACAGTAGAGAAATTCCCTTACTCTATTGTCTTCTCTCTGAACCACTCCATGCTTCAGAAGGAAATTCAATTCAGAGTTTTACAATCGCATAGAAGTTGTTTGAGACTCCTCTTCTATATTTTCACAGCTTCTACAATAGCGGTTATATGACGTTCGTAGGCTACGGGCATTTCTGAATAATAGACGGTGCCTTGTTAGTTCTTTTATGAAGGTTCTTATATTCTTCCTTTTAAGTTTTAATAGTCGACATCAGCGGCCCACAGTCCATTCATGCCACGTTTGCCTATATGCAAGTCAGGGATTCATTCTACTTAGCCTCAGCTAAGTTTATAACATATTTCTCGATTAGAGAAGAGTTTGTGTAAAATATTCATATTGTCTGTTTTTTTACCTAATACATGCCTAGACCTGTAATAACGTTTTTTTTAATCGCTGTGAAGAAATTTGATCAGTACATATACGATGCGGGGCTGAAATCTCAAAGCAATTACATACATACATATATCTTCACGAAATGACTTTGAAAATCATTCCGTTAAGCCATTGACATTAAAATAACGGAGAGTACAATATAAATATAAGCTATTGACGTTATAATAACGGATAGTATAACAAATATATTGTGAAGTACATCACCAATAATCTACTGTTAGAATTTTAATTTTCATACAATATTTTTATTTCACGTCTAAATTGCTGAACTTCAAAAAAACCCCAAAAAAAAAAAAATTAATAAAAAGGAAGTTGCTACGTTTTTGCAATTAATAAAATAAAAACTAAACAAATTTTGAGCTTTTATAAGGATTTTTCAGAAAAATTTCACTTTATGGAGTTGCCACCTTGCACATTTTTTATTTTATTTATATTTTGTTTCAAATTGTTCAAATGTTTGCCAAACGGCGACTGCAAAAAAGTTGAAATTGAGTGAAATATAAAGTGGAAAAGGGTGGCAACGCTTTTGAAATTTTTATATTAATATAAAAAATCGAAAAAAAAAATTAAATTGCATATATACGAATATACGAGCCATATTAAAAAAAATTATATTCAAAGACGGCTCTCTAACGTTGCCACCTGAATATTTTCTTAACAGAGAAAAAATGTTATTTTTTAAAAACATCTAAAATAATTCCAGAGAGTCTAAAATATTGAAAACTGGGCATTAAAGTGTTCTCAGATAGACTTTTTTGTCTCTTTCTCTCTCTGGTTACTTCAAGTTCTTTGGATCGTCTTCGGGTGAATTTATTTATTTATATTATTTACCTAGCGTTTTTTTTTGTTGCATGTTGCGTTACATTACTGCCATATTGATTACACAAATATTTAAGCGAGCAATTTTGTGGTGCTTCTTGGGCTGTAGAAAATGCCAACCTAACCGCGTAAGTAAATGCTAAAACAAATAAGCCTAACCAACAATTGGCTAATAGCGCTACCAAGAGCGATGATGGCACGTGTCAAGCGGAAATATTTTGCAAACAAAATTGCTCACGTAAATGCCGCAATCAAGCGACTTAAGGGCGACGATTACTTATATATAAAGGCATATGTAGTATATTTGCATTAGGGTTGATAAAAAATAACAAAATAAAGTATATACGAACCACTTATACTTATATAAGTACATAAGTACATATATACTATATATACATATATATAAATTTTGTATATATATTTTTATACTTTATTATACGAGTATATATGTATATTTTGTACATAAGGGTGGGCAAAAAAAAAAACATTTTTTTCCTTGATAGCCTGAAAGCCAAGTCATATTTGGTGCTCTAAATTGCAACGGGAAGCTTCTCCGCTTTATTTTTTTTTTATCATCCGATATAAAAATTCATATCTCTTATCCTGTTACTTTAAAAATATCGCATTTAATACATTTAGTAGCAATTGATTGCTCTACAAAATGGTCTTTAAGGTTCTCTTCGTAAAACTAAACATTTACAAAATATTAACGGGCAAAATTTGATTATTTTAACGTAATTTTTGTATTTGTCTTAAACAACTTAATGAAAAAATCATTAAAAATCGGAAAAGCATGGTCTTACAAGAAATTTCGTACTCTACAAAATGGCTTCTTCGAAAAATTTTTTTGAACCACCATTATCATTAAAAATCGAAAAGAACATAGTCTTACAGAGAATTTACTGCTCTACAAAATGGTATTTTTGTAAAAAAATTTTATAATTCTTTTGACCCTCCCTAATATACATTACTACACATTCCCAATTCTCGCTTAACTAAGCCAGAAATGTAATTTTGCTAGTTTGGTAGCTTTATTTTATTGTATTTGTTGTTAAAAAAATTTTTTTTAGACCCACCCTAATATAAAATGCTATACATTTCCACTTCTCGCTTAACTAATCCAGAGATATGATTTTGCAAAGTCTGTTAGTTTCGGTAGGCGTTTTATTGTTATTATTTTTGTTGTTGATATAACATTTGTTGTTATTATTATTTTTTTGTTGTACTAAGTGCGCGTGCCGTGCTTTCAGTTAACGCGCGCCTAATAAAAATAATGCCAATCTCTAAAAGTAGCAAAAATACTTGATAACGAAAATGACAACAACAAAAACAAATGCAATATGCTGTCCGCATGTAGGCTGGCTACAGTAGTATTTCGAAAATTGCCCTTTATTGCGGTTAGCAGATATAACAAACGAATTGCAATGGCTTACATGCAAGCGCACAAGCAAATGTACATACATACCAACATAAATGTATCTAATATATACATATGTGCTTATGTTTTTGAATGCATGAGCCTAGATTTCATAGAATATTTTGTATAGTATCAGCTTACTGGTGTCAATAACGGGCATCTCTCGGCAGCGCCACTCTCAAGTTGGACACGCCACCCACACCCGCCAACGATATATTCATTCATAAGCACTCTGCATGTGCACATAGTATGTATGTATAATGTATGTAAGTATTTATATGCCGTTGGAGGCGGCACAACAGTTCAGTGGTTCATCGGTTCACTGACTGTGCGGCAATAACCGTTTGCACACCATTTTCAATATCTCTAATACACAATTGCCGATATGCCACGATATGTTTGAATGTGGAGTGGCATAAGCAGTGTCGGAGATTAATATTTTCACGTGGTAAGGCGGCTGGAAATATAAGTTCACTTAAGCACTCTAATCTACAGCGGTTAGTCACGAAGCCACTAAAGATTCTCCTCTAGGAAATTTCCGCCTGTGAATCGCTGCCGAATCGGAATTAAATCCATCCATTTCTGAAGCGGATGGTATATTGGTGACGAAAAGTCTTACGATAAAATCAAGCGAAAACAGGGATCGAGTCGCGGTGTGTCGGCCGAAACGGTTGCCAAGTCAGAATTGACGATTAGGAAGGTTTTGCTATGTGTTTGCTTGGATTGGCAGATAAAATGTACTGTAAGCTTTTCCTCTTTGTCAAATTCTTAATTTAGACCTGGACTGTCAACTAGAAGCAGTCGACTTTGGTCAACAGGAAAGATTTCACCAAGTCGCACATAACGATGGAGAGTCTACAGAGGGCCAATACCTTGGTTTGAAGGTTTTTATGCCTCATCCTTTTGGTATTGAAATGGCATCACGCTATTACTACCATTTTCCGTGCATGGCGAATGATTTTGTTGCGGAAAATGGTTTTTAATAAAGTTAATGGATTCTGCATTAATTATCAGGGAAGCGGACTTCTTAAGGGCGCAGTTTCTTCGACATTATTGTGCGAGATATATAATCCCATTGTAGATAAACTAATTGGACCTTATCAGTGTGGCTGTCAAATCTGCCATATACTAGATTTACACAATACGTGAAATCATTGAGAAAATCCTCAACAAACCATCACCTCTTTGTAGATTTCAAAGCCGCTTTCGACAGCACTAACATGAACCGGTATATCTTAATACATATAATATCAACACGGTCGTCAACGCAGCCTTTTCAACCCTAGAAAAAGAAGCGTTCAGCCTCCTGAACTTGTGGTAAACGAGAGCAAGACAAAGTACATGGAGGCCACATGCAAAGATTCCCCTGGGAACTACGTTACTTTTGGCAGCTATAAATTTGAGAAAACTAAGGACTTTATATATCTCGGAAACAGCATAAATTCCACCAATATTCTAGACTTGAAGATCAAGGGTAGAATAACTCTCGTTAACAGTGGCAACTTTGAGATCGGGCCGCATGGGCGATGAGTATCGAAGAAGTTTCAACCACGATTTTTATGAGCCATACGGCGACATGGATGTAGTTAGGTCATGCCGTTGTCATGGACTCGAGACCTAAGGGTGGATAACGGTAGCAAAGGCCGCTTCGAATGGAAATACTAAGTGCATTGCGAACTGTTTGCACTTCGGATGTACAACTCGCGAGACCTTGCAAAGGATAGAGGCAACAGACGAATTTTCATGTTCTCGGCGCAGATCGACCCACGGATATCAACTCTTTGCGCATTCCCAGAACCGATTTTTTCAGTTTAAAAACAGAGTCGAGTCTAGTATTGACACAATTCATACCCGAAACATTAACCAAACTGTGTTGAGTGGATCCATAAGAGAACTTCTGCTGTCTCATTAACGATAACCACACAATTTTTAAGCGCTGTTTCTTTAACTTTTTCGATGCGATCGTTATTACCAGAGGCAAGAGGCAAGTTTTCTCGCATGAGGCAAGTTTTTGCGGTAACAATCTAGGAAAAAGAATTATGGACCAGTCCAAGTTAAATTTGATCAGATGATAGTGTGAGATGTGTTCACGATAAAGCAAACTTTTAAAGGCACTTCCGCAAATGTGGTAGCAATCCGCAGTATCAAACTAGGAAAAATAATTATGGACCAGTCTGTGTGAAATTTGATCAAATGCTATTCTTCTAATATTTTTAAGAGCGAAACTAATTTTGTACCAATACTAAAAAACCTAATCTTCGACAATCTTTTTATCAATGCATTCGGGGGTTTAAAACCCTCTCAAAAATGAAACATATTTCAACACCGACTCTGTATTTGTTATATTTGCAATATTCAACACACTCACACCACCAGATGGCTTAGCCAAATATCTGTGGCGCTAGAATCGGCATTTGTTTTTAGTTGCAAATATGTGTGTCCATATGCATAAGCTCGTGCCGTCATATCCACACGAGCGTATACGTAAGTACACAAGTTCATATCGTTGTGGATTAGTGCGCTAACAGGAAACAATAAAAATGTAAACAAATCGCTGCGATATCATGATTTTTATATTTAGTATATTCGATATCGGGTTATATAGCTTGAATGGCGCTACCCAAAATTGCCACTCACACACACACGCACTCACTCATTCACCGACTGGAGCGCGGACGCACTCGTGGCATGCATATGATTCGCTTGCTCCCACCGTCGGTACAGTGGCGGGCGATTTTACCGATTGCCGGCGCTGCCGGTTGGGCTGGTGTGGGCTGGTTTTTATGATGTTTGCGCGTTCATGTTGATTGTTTTATTTTAATTTTATACGAATATCTGCCATTGCATTATTCTTGTTGTTGCGAATTTTTCGGCGTAATCTCTATTTGCCGATATGAACTGTGGGTGTGGCCAATGCCGTTGTATTTACATGCTTATTTGCTTTTGCCATTATTCGTATTCGCTTTTGGGCTGATATCTATGTAATCTTTCGATTATTTTTCATTGCTAGTTGTTGTTGGGATAGCAAGGATGGCAAGGATTCCACATTTATTGCAAACAATAAATTTTCGAATTATTGCATGTTGCGGAAATTATAGTTGGTTGGAGAATTTTTCTGAAATATCACATGCTTCTAGGGCGGTTAAGTTTGTGAGAGTATAATCGCTTCAAGTATAAGGGGTACTGATAGTAAAATTTTATTATGTTTATTTATAGTTTGAAAATTGTAAAGCCCGCTGACCTTGGTTTAAAATTTAGGTTTTTTCTTAGTAGTCCAATGATCATAGACTTTAGTCAAAGACAAGTTCTTCTATTATCTGAAAATTTCAAGATGACTAACTAACATCTGGCGTTATAAGTGAGAATTGGCACTAGTTGAATGATTCTCAGAACAAACCAAAAGAAAGGCTCCAGCTGATTTCAACTTGCCTTCTTCCATTCTCCCAGCGGGCAGGGGACAGAATTTGCCTGAGGTATAGCGTGCCTGTCGTAATAGGCGACTCAAATCTACATGCCCTATGTCTGTATTTTCGGCTTGACTTGAAATGTTGGCATAGTCTAGCCAGTGCTATAATAATCAGCTTGAAAAGGCATTAGAAGATCAAGCGACAAAGTCACCAGTCATTGAGTTTGATAGGTGCTCAACCAGTAGTATCGAAAGCTACAAAGGAGAACCGGAGACTTAAATCTGGTACCACGGGGAGAAGTTAGCCCTGGAGTTCGTTCCAATATGCTGTTGTTGTAGCGGAAGAAAACATTTTTGAATTAAATTCGAGGAATAGTGCCTAGTTGACAGTCTTTGGTGGAATAAAAATCCGGTCCCTTTAGGGTTACTTAGACCGGACTCTCGTGGGAACGGGCTCATCTGCTTATTGGGTTTGGCACTTTGCGGAGATTCATATTAGCTGTGGTTTAAACTTAACGGCAGGTAGAATGGAAAATTCAGTTCAGTGTGGAGTCGGCGACCAATGTGGAAAAGTGTCCCTTCCACTTGAGCATTTGGCTCTGATACCTTGATAGCAGCACCTTCGCTGGAAAGACCCTTCACGACTTAATTAAAAAAGTCTGTAAATCAACCGGGAAAAAGTTGGCCACCGTTTTCTGAAATTCACAAGGTGCGATCTTGGTCTTCAACTATCGAAACTAAAACGAATCGCCTGTATCTGTCATGCCCACATGTCCACCGGCGACACTTGAAGTTATGCTGAAACTCACACCGTTAGGCAGATGTAAGGAAATCTCTTCCCAGCACATGAAGGAATTAAGTGGCGAAATACCACTGAATCTTCTCCCAAGGGATAGCATTACCAAAAGTGTAAACTTCATTAAGAAATTCAAGGTTACCGTTAGCAGTAAAGCGCAATGAAATGACTCCGATCTGAAGGTACTGATTAAGGATAGTAGAATCAAGTGGTACATCGACGGTAATGATTGCTAATAGGTGATTACAAGCTTAAAAGGTTTAAATATGTAAGCGATCACTCAAGAGACCAACTCATGCTACTAGTCGCTTTCTACACTGGCCATTCTAAGCTTAAGAAGCACTTTTTGTGCAAATCGCCGGTTCTGCGTCATGGAGCCTGCAACTCCAGAACACCTGCTAATTGACTGTACAGCAGGAGGAAGGCGCTTGGATCCATTTTTCCAAATAGGGATCACATCGCCTCAGTATCACCTAGAAGTATAATAGAATTTATCAATATGCTGGGGCCAAGTGTTTCGTCAGTTTCGTCCCAGTCTTCACGCTCGCCGAAGCTAAGAGTACCGATATGTTTCAGCCTTAGTCATCGAATGGCTTGAAAATAGGGAAGAAGGTTCCTGGATGTTTCCACTTCACTCTCTTCCCTATGTAGATCAACTATACCAGCAATGATAAGTACTTGAAACAACACTACCATGCAACTGAGTGTTTTTGAGTGTTCTTAGATGTACGTTTACTCGCATTAATTAATGCAGAAATTCAAAACAATAAATATTTGCGCTTATCATAACATCAACTTTCATTGAAGTTGTTAAATACGCGCACAACACAGCCATAAATAACGCCAAGCTATATATCAACAGCCTTCTTCAAGCGCATTTCTCACATTGGCACCAGCTCACCTGTGCACCCGTTTAGCCGTCACCAACAGCATGCACCCTACAACCATGCCATCACCACCAACACCAACTACGAGTATATGCTATGTTATGCCATGTCATGTCATGTCGAACGCCAGCATTTAACATATTTTGACTTCAAGCTGTCATACCTTTTAATAGAATATTTTACAAACAACCAAAAGCCGAGAAGGAAAAAAACGAAGCGCTGAAAAAATATTACAAATTAGGGGCGGTTCAACAAATTGTCTGTGCGCCGGCATAATTTCATTTATGAGCAAGCGCATCGTCACAGCCGCTGGCCGCTTATCAAATTGCCTTCATCAACACCAGCCAGCTAATGGATGTGGCAACCTAAGCTGCACAAACACACACACACATACGCTAGGCACACATCTACACATATATTGATATATATTTTGTTGGTTGTTGGTGGTGGCTTTCATTCATTTTTATTTGAGGCGTGTAATAACCATTGAGCATAGCTGTCATCACGCGCGCGCTTCCGCGGTATGCCTCCGTTGGACGCGGCCGCACTTGTCACTGATGTCTGCAACGGTTTGCATGTCAGTTGGTTTTGGTGTTGTTGTTGTGAGGTGCTTGTTTGCGTGTTTGGCGCGTTGCACACGCATCCATTTGTGGCCCAGTTCGAGCGCGAGCGCAGGGAGAAAGGATTAAATGCTGCAATTTGACTCGGGTGACTTGGGTTACTTTGGTTGCAGACGTTGCAGTTGCATTTGTGCATCCGTGTATGTGTGTGTTAACACCCCGACGTGTTGGCTACCATATGGTAATGACTCTTTAAGTGATCGCTGTTGATCGCGTAAATTTATTGGTTTTGTTGTTGTTCTTCTTGTGACTACGGCTAATGTTAATTCTGCAGCTAATGTCATTTTAAATGTCACACCGCATGTTTTGTTGTTTTGTTTTTGTTTTAAAATTGTTTACCTCTTATTTGTCACATGTTTTACAAAGAATGCGCCATGTGTTATGGTTTCTTTTTACGGAACACTTTCACTCTCGTGTTTTAAAAATTCTTGATTCTGCTGGAAGAGGGGCGTATTGCCAGTGTAACATTAATTAGTTATCTTCTCACAAGTTTTCTTTTTTGATTCATCTAAGTGTTTTTAGACGAGGTAAGCATAAAACACAACAGTCTTCTTTTTTGCTAAGTCAGATAGATAAGGAAGCGAAGCATATGAGTCTAGTTGTGAAGAAGGACAAGACGAAATATCTCCTGCCATCAAAGAAACTGTTGCACGTGGCACTCCCATCACAGTTGACAGTCATATCTTCGAAGTCGTAGATAATATCGTCTATCCAACAGCAATATCATCCTAGAAATGCAATGCAGAAACACTTTTGTCGACTGAGTAGGCAATTGAAAAGTGAAGTCCTCCCCTGACTAACAAATAATAAACTCTATATTTCCCTCATCATTCCCGTCCTGCTATGTTTTGTGTAGGCATGGACGTTATATCATCTGATGAGTCGAGCTTAGAAGGGGTCGAGAGAAAAGTTTGGCGGATTATTTACAAGTTTTCTTTTTCTCTTTGTGTGTTGGCCACAGCGAATATCACATTCGATGAAACGACGAGCTGTTCAAAATATACGACAAAATTGACATATGTAGTTCAATGAATTAAGAGATAGCGCGACTATGCTGGCTGGCTCGCCGATGGAAGCAGAGAAAGAGAAAAACTTCCAAGAAAGACCTTGCTGCACCTGGTATTTCGAATAGCGAAAAGAAAAAACGAAAGTAACTTTATAAGGAGCAAACGAAGCCTTCAGTTTCTATATCTTGCAAGTGTTTGTGTATGGTTTTATAATAGGAAAGAACATCCAGACAAATCTGCCGAACTTATTAGCTAAAAAAAAGATTATATATCAGGCTTGGGCTCACAGTATATCACAGAAAAGAGTTTTTGGTAGCCTAGTTCTTCTAACCCTCTACGCTTTTCAACCACCTTGAAAGCCTCTTGAACACTAGGGATGACTATTACGAAGGTCACATAATTTATTTAAAGAATGAAATGAGGACTTAAATGGATACATTGAAATTTTATGAATGCGTTGCGACCTCTGGTGTATTGTGCCCTCTCCTGTTATTATACCATTTCGTTTAACCCAGCAAAACAAATACACTTAGTAAAGTTCCTGGGTTAATGGCTAACTATATCCTCTAACCGAATTTAATGTGCCAATATTCTGACTGTTTCTTCTTGCGATTGCGGGGCAATATAGGATTATGTGCTTTGGTGTCTCTGCTCTTTAGTCACAGGAGCGACATACTATAGACTCGTGGAATAGTACATTAACCTGTACAGATGACACTGCAGCTGACAGTGACCTATATAAAATCTCATAAGCTGCTTTAAGTTATTTCTGAAAAGAGGGATTAGATCTTTCAATCGTTTTGTATTGAACTAACCCAGAAACAGTGTCGCCTGTCGAAATCCAGGCAATTGTTTTCCATTGGCGATCATTAACGAAATTCTCTGGCCCTTTACTTTTCACTTAGCTCTTCTCGTAAAAAGCGATTCCAATCCTATCAGTCGTGTTGTCCCAGCTTATTTCGCCAGGAGATCGAGTAGCTCATTTCCATCGATGCGTCTATGGCTAGGGATTCATGCTACTCGTAGTAAGATATTGTTTTCAGTGGCAACGCTTTTAAGTATTTTATGCACTCCGGTACCATTGTTGATTTGTTTTCAACGGTCGAGATTGCTTGAAGTGCCGCTTGACAATCACTTAAAATGATAATTCGTTACCAGTGATAGTTTTTCTCTAAGATAATCTCGGCTAATGGCATAGATCTCAGTTTGAAAAAATGCTTGGGAACCTGCCCCTGGACACCGACAGTTTGTTACGAGGTCCCACTTAAACTATAAAAGATTCCATCTATTGCCATCTCGAGCTGTTTGTATATTATTGCTTTGCGCTCCGATGAAGAAGGAGCCCTTCCATTCACTTTTGCTGCGCAGTGAGACTTACTTCAAATCCAATTTTAAAGTAAGTTCTCTTAGTAATGTCGCCGCTACGAAAGAGTGCCAACGGTGAACTTCCACTAATGACCAACTCAGGGATTACTGCTCTATTTAAAATAGCAAGGTTTGATTATACTGAGGATTTACTATCGTACTTAAAGTAATGTTTCCGGACTAAACAGATACCGCTCAAAAAGTCTAGCTTTAGACGTTGGTCATTCTAGACAGTTGTGGTAGTTATTTTGGGTTTCCAGCCATATATTAGCTACCAAACTCCATCCACCGTACGCGTCGAACACTCCGGGCAACGTGAAGAACTTTGAGTGAGGCGTGGTAACTAACCCGTGTGGAAATCAGGGTCATGACTAGGAGAAAGGAAGACTTATTGATGTCACTCCAAAGTAATCGGATTAAGGATTCTACTAGTTTGCAGCGTCTATAGACTAGGGGGTGCAGTTGAAAGCTGGCATCGGTCTTGGAGCAAGCGGCTCACTATATAAACGTGATGGATGAAACTTTCTCTCCAGCTGGAGTTGTGACGCTGGGTTTGGACCCGTCACGTAAAAATGTAATACCAATAAAAGAAACACGAAAGCTTAACAGAACTGATGTATATAAATACGCACTTCGACGAAATCACCCACCTCCGTGGTGTCCTTCGTTCGCCAATTTTATCGATCGATAAATACGTCTCTCTATCACTTTAGAAGCACACATATCTAGAAAATTACAGCAATTTAAGAAATTAACCTAATTTTTACCTTAAATCAAAACTAGCTGACCCGGCCAGCGAGCAATGTGTCACCCTTCAGTCATATACGATGCATTTAAGACAAGCAAAAGACTCGGGCAACGCCAAGGTGCACGATTTGAAATGGCATAGGAGTAGTGTTGTTGTATTCTACATGTAATGTGTTTGTTTTTGTTGTTTTATTTTGTATCCCAACACACCGTTTTGGCCATAATCTCTAATAGACCAATTGCGCTGTTGATGATAAACCATTTATTTTGCGTTTACTTCGCACACATACATACATACACATGGACAGCGCTATTAGCCTGGCATTCGCTGTTGTTGCTATTGTTTTTTTTTTTATTTTTTTTTTTATGGGGTTTTGTTGCTGCTATCGCTAGAGCATTGCATACATTTATTCATCGGTTCCCTGTGGGCGTTGTGCAATTTACTGTTGCTCCGAATTCGAAGTCGAACTCGCACCGGCCGACATCTGTCCATGCATATATGTACCATATGTATATAAGTCCATGGCTTGGCGGTATGTATTGTAGCTAATGATATGTAAGCAAGGGAGTATGTGTGTATGTGTGTGGCAGAAAAATTACAGAAACGGGACATGCACGTCTGACGCAGCCATCAGCCACCGGCCGGACGACCGACGGACCACCGACAATCTGGCAATCGCATATGAAGGAGTTACCTCAGCGGCGAATGAGTGGAAATGGAATGGAGCGAACTTGGAAATATGTGAAAAGTGGTGGAAGCAATCATTGCTGACTGGTGGGTGGGTGGTTGGCTAGCTGCTTGGTGGGCCACTACGACGCTTGCTTGCCAGGTAAGTAGTTTCTGATGCTGGTCGCAACAACAATACGACGGCCGTTGTTGATGATGAAGTGCTGATGATGACGTTGACGTTGCTGGTGTGCTCTTGTTGTTGTTGATGGCGCTTGGGTGCATAAAGCATTGCTGCTTGATATGATAATCACGATCGCTCAGCGGCGATGGACAATTTCGCATTTTTTTCTGTCAAGTCAGCGCTTTTTCATGAAATTTTTTTTTGTTTATTTTCTGCAACTATGATTGCCTTGAGATGAAAGTCATGCTTATACATTGAGAGCAAAAAAAAAAAGATATCTGCTTTTACATATCGCTTTACTTTTTCCATAAATCAATACTAGATTAATTTGCAATAGTAAGAATACTACACTGCTGTGGAAAAAAATGTAACTCATGACCTCATGCCGTGGCATTATTAGCATTCACAACTTTTAGAGACTAGAGAAAGAGTGAGAAAGGATATTGAGAGAAATTTAGAAAAATATTATCATTCTCAACTAGAAACACCAACTTAGTGCTATTCTACAAATAGCCGGCAGATGCTATGCTGCGAATGTTGCTATCAGACACCGGGAAACTGGACTCATTAAGGGTCAGAGAGAAACCCTGATTACTTCAACCATTGCGCCGCGGAGCTTTCTTCTATCGACATCTTCTTGGCGCACTTTCCTATGGGAGACATGTAGAAGAGGCGTATTGCGCTTTTTTACGGCTGGATCGAAGTCCAAGGAGCTCACGATTCAACTTTTGTTTTAAATTGCCAGCCACTGTATTGCATTTCAAGCAGTAGTGGCAGACATTAAGGTAGCAGCAGATGTACTTCCCCGAAGTAGAAGGTTTCTTCAGAGGTATTTGCATTTACTCCAATAGCGGAGCTGTTATATAGACCTTGAGCTAGCTAACAGTAAGCATAAAGTAGCAGCAGCATGAATCAACTTTCGTATTAAACTTGGCTAGGTGTCTGGCCACGTCGAAATCGTCGAAAATTGCAAAGCCGATAAGCTTGCATGAAATATTCCATTATAATGGGAATGAGCAGGGGTTCCTCTAGCCTCCTAGCTAAGCGTGGAACGTAAAAGGTCCACTGAACTGCTCTTAGCTAAGCTCACATCGCCGGAATGATGTACATATGTACGTCCGAACTCGACTCTGTCAAATTGGCACTCACGCGGTAAGGCGAAAGGTTTTGGACAACGTAACTTGTCGAATTTACAATGAGGAAGATGAGCTGGAAACATCTAGACACTTCCTTCTCCACTATCAAGCTTTCGCCTGTCTAAGGTTGAAGGATGTTGGTTACCATATTTTTTAGGAACCCAGCGAATAGGCTGAAATTGCGATTAGCCACCTCAATAAATTTGTGGCAAGCTCAAGGCTTTTGTCGATATGCCACGGTCGTTTTCATCCACGGTCGTTTTCATCCACAACGGACAATCGTTTCTAACTGTCCAAGTAGAATTTTAAGTGGCCTCACGAGATATCAGACTGTTTACTTAACCTAACCTAATTAGAAAGGTTTGACAATTTGAGGGTCAGAAATATTTTTATTGTATCTTCTAGAACTTTAAGCTTTTCGTCTGGGCTTTCGATTCACAGACACAATATCACTTGTTTTCTGGAGAAAGTATTTTAGCTACGGGATTGAGAAGATGTCACAACTTAGTCGTCTAACAATGTTACAACGGCGGTGCTCCGCTGGCAAATATAGAGCGTTTTTTAGAGAGGAGTTTTTACTGAAGCAATACATGGCATTGAGTTAGTTTTCTTGATATTAAGAAAACTGTCAGATCTCAGTAGCTTAAACTGTTGACTTATAGATATCAGAGAGGAACACTTTTAAAAGTGTGTTTATAGAAAGAACTCGTGCAGCTAATCAGCCAGTTTTATTGGCAGGTGAATTATGGAATTGACGAAGCTTATATTAAGGGGTATTCAATGCTATCTTCCACATATTCCTTGCACAAAGCACGCATTGAGATACTTGACTGATTAAGTCGATGAGTGATGGATCGCTGTTGGATATACAATTTTCAGAAAGGGGGGAAAAATCCAACAAAGCAAATAGAAATGCATCAACAATAATTTCTCATGCGCCAACAAGCAGCAACGAGAGGAAAGCAAAAGGTTCAATAAGAGAGATGAGTAAAAAATAGCGGCAACAATTGAGCATTTAATCGCGTTGCCGCTTTCCAGCAATTTGCTGTAGAATAATGCACAACCGTTAATACTGAATCAAACGGCAGTTGAACTCGCTCCAATTTATTTTCGCATTTTTTGTTTTGAATGCGCGAAACAATTTTGAATCTAACAAAAAATTATGTTGTTGTACTAACATTTTCCATGTTGTTGTAAATTCTTCATCGTTACTCTAAATCAACCACGGCCGTTGGTATTCGCATATGATAATTGCCGATTTGTAAAATTTCACTCCAATTGCTTGGCTATTCATTGAAGTAGTTGACGGGGCAGCGTGGGGAGCGCGGCATATGAAGTAAGCGTTGAGTTAAATAGCCAGTGCACATAAGAGTGCTTAATGGCGTGAAGGGTATGCAAATTACATGCTCTGTCATGTGAATGAAGGCTGCGATTTTGTTGCTGTTGTTAGAAAATTTGAAAATTGCTAGTACCCATACATACACAGCATACATATGTACTTCGTGTACGTACATATATGATCTATGGACAGAGAAGTATTTTGGTGCGCGATTGCCTATACGAATCCAAATTATAGCAACTATGTGCAATTATGTACTATGTCTGACCCTATAGGAAAATGGTTTCATACTGGAAGGCCAACTAAGAGCTTCTTGGCATTTGAATGCCCTCCTAATCAAATTCCAAGTAAGTTAAGTTCACTTATTCTATACCAGTTCTTCTATAAAATTTGGATATTTTTGTTTACATCCTTGGGCTCCTTCCTCGAATTACACCGATACTCTTTCTATATAGGCGATTGAAAAATCAGACAATTTTTAGAACTAAGACCCTTTCTTGATATTGACCCAGGTTCTTCTTCTTTTTTATTGGCTTAGACATCGCTTACGCGGTCTTAGCCGAGTTTACAACAGCACGCCAGTCGATCTTCCCATTCACTGCTTGGCGCCAATTGGAGATTCCAAGTGTAACCAGGTCCTTATCCACCTGGTCTATCCAACGGAGTGAAGGACTTCCTCTTCTTTTGCTTCCTCTGGCGGGTACTGCATCGAATAGTCTCAGAACTGAAGATTTTATCCAATCGGACGAGTTGACCTAGCCAGAGTAACCGCTGTCTCTTAATTTACTGAACTACGTCAATACCGTCTTATATACCGTACAACTCTTCGTTCCATCGAATGCGATATTCGCCGTGGCCAATGCGCAAAGGACCATAAATCTTCCGCAGAACCTTTCTCTAGAAAACTTGTAACGTGGACTCAACAGTCATTGTCATCGTCCATGCCTCTACATCATATGGCAGGATGAGAATTGTGAGTGATTAATAGAGTTTGGTTTTTTTTTTTCGTCGAGAGATGACTTTACTTCTCAAGAGACCCAGGATCAGTCTATGAAAACTTTCAGAAATTATGACAGCAAATGCTGCTGAAGTGGTCTGTATAAGAAAACGATATCAAAAAACTTCTAAACGATGTTATCCGTTATAAGACGGCCACTGACTTAGACAGAAACACAGATACGATGAACAATTTGGTCTACAACAAAGGAACTAGCCAACTTTTGCTATTTAGGCGTTTTGATGTTGGTTTCCAAGACTCTCACACTGGTGGTAACTTTTTAGATGGCTTTAAAACTTGCCCAGGCTGAGGTTCTAAAGTCTAAACTCTTGTTCCTTTTTTACCTGTGATAACCTGACGGATTTCTAACACTTTTTGAGCAGATGGAACAGTTTCTATCTCTTTTTTTCAAGAAGAGAATTCCAGTCTGTTTTTAGATACTCTTCACTTCACTTCAATCCTTACTTTTGCACCGCGCACACTTAGCGTTCCACAGCATGGCTGCTCGTGAATTGGCGTACAAATTTTGCCTGCCTGCACTGTCCGTTTGCGAATTTGTCCGAAATTGCTGACGAAATATGCAATTATGTATTTTCGTTGAACTTTGATTTGGGCATTCTTTGAAGCTTAGCATTTTTTTGCCTACTTTTTTTGTGCTGTTCATGTTTTCGTTTCATTTATTGTTTGCTGTAGATTTATTCGACTGTGCTTTACCCTGCTAGTTGTTGTTAACGTTTCCAATAACGTTTTTAGGCTTTTTGGGGTTCAAAATAATTGTTGCGAGTAGAGGGAGTAACTGTAAACTTGTTTTAAACAATTTACTTAAATTGTTCGCTTGGAAAATCTGTTGAAATACAAGTGGGAATATCCCTTTATTTTGGTTTATATCGGTCAGATCATATAGCAGATCAACGAATTATTACTTCTACCGGTTCACTTGAAATCTCCGCCCACTGGGAGGAGGGTTACGGTCTGTTAATCTGAAGAAAGCAGATATTTGACTTCTTACAGAAAAACGGCAAAAATTTCGCAATTTAATAGAGGAATATTTTACTCTTGATTTCTGTCAAATATCTCCCCATATCCCAGACAAAAAGCTGGAGAGAACAATTTGAGCGCAGTGTTTCCAAAATTCTTTAAATTTAAAATTCCAGCAGAAGAGCCTTTGCTCCAAATTAGGCTTAACGACCTCACATGGTCTATTGGTCCTACACAAGTTTCATTACTTCTCTCCTATTTTCCCCAAACGTTTTTCCAAAGTTCGACTTAATCGCCATGCCATCGAATCGTGGATGTAATGAGTGATTTTTGACAGATCACGCTTAAGTCGTGTTACCTTTTTATATCGTTCTATGGGCTCTTGAAAAGTTCTAAAAAGAGCCAAATTTTGTTTAGCGATGAGCTCCATTTCTGATTCAATGGGCATGTAAATAAGCAGTATTGCCGCATTTGAGACGAAGAGCAACCTGAAAAAATTCAAGAGCTGCCATTTCATACACAAAACCCAACGACATTGCGACCGAGAACGGAGATCCTTAAGGAATTAAACCCAACGTTTTCTTTTCCCAGTAGAGAAGAATGTTCAATAATCGACAGTTTAAATGATAAAATATATATAATATGTTCATCGACGGATCAGATGATGAAGTAGGAACAGGAGCGGACTTTTGCTGAAGTACTTCACACGCCAAAGGTAGCTTAAAACTAAATGACTACAATTCAGTCTTTCAGTCCGAAATTTTTGACATAACAGAAGATGGCAAGTGGGTTTCTGCTCTGATCTGCAAGTCCATTAACTTTCTAGGGGACAGCTAAGCGGTAATTAAGGCTATCCGTAGCGGCAATACTCAGTTTCACTACATCCTTAGGTTGTGCAAGCAAGCAATAACAAGATTCACAGTACTCAAACAAGAAATAACAAGACTCACAGTAGGGAACTTCATCTGGGTACCCAAGCATATAGAATATGAAGGAAGCAAAAAGGCAGATGAATTGGGCCGTTTGCGAGCAGCTTGAAACAGAGTATTCATCTTTCTACTAGAGCAACATCCTAAGTCATGGAACACTAGCAATACAGGGCTTATCACAAGGTTACTTTGGGATAGTGTTGGTGGTGGACAGACCAAAAAGCTACTACTTTTAGATAAAAGCGAACTTAGTAAGATTGTAGGACTCATCACAGGGCACCTAGCTGTAAGATCCCTTCAGAGAAATGGAAATTGGAAATTGGCAGAATGCAGAGTACGTGGGAAGGATGATGAGATGCTGGAACATTATCTTTGCGGATGCACAAGCTTCAGCTGGATAAGGCTGGATATAATCCCCAGCTCGCAATGTTCTAACTTAAGACACACTGGCCAGATTTGGTGGAAAATAATCAGATGTATTACAAAATCCACTGTCCTGCTGAAAAAGAAGATGAAATTTGGTTACCACCTGGGTGCCCAATGGGTCTAATTATGGCTTAAGTGTGGCCACCTGCGGTCTGGAACTATACAAAGCTATTTTATACTGTACTTCATCTACATACTTTCTGGTCTATATAACAAATCTACGGATTCATATTCTACCCATCTTTACCCACCTAATTTTAAGGATTTTTTGGGGTCATGGCTCCGCCCTCCAATATATAGGCACAGTTCTGGGAAATTAGCCAGGTGTAGAAGTTCACGCAAGTGAGGGAAGTTCTACAAGCGACATTCACTTGGGAGTGGATAGAAACGATTATTTTACATATGGCTCAAACAGCTCATGACTCCTAGTCTAGACCTGGGCCAAAAAACATCCATTTAAAGCCGAGCTAAGAAGGCGACACATCCTTCCCCAGGGATATCCGCTGGGTTTGGGATCCGCTACGTAAAAAACATGCCCAATGAAAAGAAGAAAACAGCCTCAGCGCTGTTCTAAACTCAGCTATAATTGCGTAAGTGGTGTCTACGCCAATAAAGAAGAAAAAGAACTATGCCAAGATCGCGTGGTTATCAATCAGTGAGTTGTGTAATCTAATCAAAGTCGAGAGAATTTCATAGATTACGGAAAAATCTACTTCAAATGGCAAATGCCTGTTTTCGGAAGCTTTCCGAGGGAATATTTGACGAAAGATATATTTTATAATAAATACATACAAAGTTGTGGTATATTTTCTTTTAATCCCAATCTTCATCACTTCCTTTATCTTTATTATTTAAAACTATTATTGCAGCCTTTTTCTTCATTTCTTTTCAAGCTTTTTCTCTGACTTTTATTACTGATATTTTAACTTTTGCTGTCTTTGTCCAGTGTCGCTATTGGTCGCCGCTTTCAACAGCATCGCAATGACTGAATGGCTGACTGGTCGCTTGAACTACTAAATGGGCTGCTGGCTGCTGCCCGCGGCTGCTAAAGCGATAACAAATCGCCGATACATAATTAAATTACAGCGTTTTAATTTCTGTAATTAGTCACGATTTTGCCAGTTACAAATTCAGTTGGCAACAGCAACAAGAACAAAAGCTAGAAAAGAGTCAAACTTCGCACGAAGAAAAGCAGCAGAAACACATTATAGTAGGGGTTTTGGCCTTTTTAGGGAAATTCGACAAGGTTGCCATGAGACAAAAGAATAAAGTAGTTTTGAAGAATGAATGTATATAAAGAAATGGATTATGTAACATATAGAAATACTGGTATATACATAGAGCTTTTATATATTCGTATACATGAGGAGAATCTCAATGTTTCAATAGCACGAGGAAGATGGAAGTTGGAGATGAAACTGGTAGTTACTAGTAGTAGAAAAAGTTATATACCTCAAGAAATATACTTTAATCACCAATATGCCAAATATTTTAATATGTCCTTATATATAGTCGACAAAAGTTCCTCTGTATCCTTCGCTCTGGTGTCTCCTAATGAATAAAAGCATGAATGGGAGATACCTTTGAGGTGGACTTTTCTAGATACAACCTTATAATGGAATTCAGAAAAAAGAAGAAGCGGTAGTCGAAGAACGTCGGTGGGAGACGAGGCTCCTACCACGTTCAGACACAGATGTGGCGCCAGCGACCAAACCTCCACTGCTGGTTGATGTGCTTGTAGTACTGTGGAAAGTACTTTTGTCAAGCCAGATCTCGATCGGGGGGCAAATTTAACCTAAAAAAAGATAAGATGGAATCATTGGCTCGAGGCAGACGGGCGATGAAAAACTACTATACCTAACTGATGGAGTACCTTGCATTTAACGTATAGGAATCATATTGAATATCATATCTCTGAAAAGAGGCAGAACTCGACTGAAAGTAACCGAAGGCCTACATGAAAAAATAAAGTTCAAGGACGTAGCCGGGGAGCTAAACGGCAAGCCCGTGGACGACAAGCTGACAACGTTCAAAGCAGGAATAGAAAAAAAGGAAGTCAATGAGTTTGCGAAACGTTATTTGATCTTGGAACGCTGATCGACCGCAGTAACCAGTTTGAGCAGATGTGACAGGCGCAGTGGAAGCTCTCTTTTCTAGAAGAGAACCAAGCGCATTCATTGATGGTATGGCATAGATTGGCGGAGTCAATATCATTGAATGTAACGATGATCCAACGCTTACATGGGAGAAGAAAATACTCCGAGCTTGAACAACTATGGAACACGGCGATATATACAAAAATCTGTACTATCATATTGGCTTCAAATCTTGACGGTTATGGTGGTAAAGGGTACCAATGAAGGCGAGACATCAAATACGGAGCTTCACAAGCTAGCAGCTACATCCATTCGAATGAAACACGCTTGGTTGAGCGGAGCTGATGCTAACTCTCATTCCTTGATTCGAGACAGCCCCTATATCAATTAGAGAGGTGAGTCTCTAGCGAATTTAATTTTCCGAAATTGCGGTAAGTGAGTAACCTATCTATGTATAATTGGTAACTGAGAGCTGACACAGTTCGCTTTGAAGTCGAGAAAGTAACAGCAAAATAAAGGGAATGTTTACTTTTCGAACTGAAATGAAGAAGATTGACAGGTTTAACTCATATTTTTTTAATGATTTTCACGCGTTATGACTTCGGCAAGTTAGAACGAGATTCCTTGCGAAATAGAGACCAAATCCTATATCTAACATTAGTCCCACAAGAAACCCCACAACTCTAACAAGCCAATAGAAAAGCATAAAAGTAAAACAAAAAAAAGTCGAAACATTAAGAAAATAATAAAAAGTTGTCCAATTTGTAATTTAATACAAATACGAAAATTAACAAACAACTAACCAGACAGACATACGAACGCACCACTTCAACTTTACTACACGAATACACCAAGTGTTGTTGCAACGTGCAACATGCAATCACTCCACAATCGAAACGAGTATGGACTCGACTTTGCACCACTCACAATCGCTGCAATTCCTTCTTTTTATTAACTAAAAGACGTCGCCAACACACCAACAACAATAACGCATTGCCACCAGTTCCACCACCATAAATTGAGATTTATCGTCGATGTGTGAAATAAATATTATTTTGAAAGTTTTGTAATTCAAGCATCAAAACAAGTTCATTTGTGTGGCGTATATTGTTGGATTTGTTGCTGTTGTAGTTGCTATGTTAGTGGTGTAGTATTCGCGCACGTTGACTCGCTGTCGTAATTAGCGCAAAATAATTTGCAAGAAACAGGAAAACAGTGCAAACATGTTGCCACACGCGTGTGTTGTAAGTTATATTGTTTGACAGGCGGAATTATGAGCTGATCATAAATTTGTTGCAAATAAATAAAACATAAAAACGTTTGAAGCGTCAATTTGTTGCTTGTTTTCATAAATTGTAGGAAATTAATTTCGATTTGTGTGTGATGCGTTGGAGATTATCGTTGTAAAGTGAATGGAAGTTGATAAAAATAGACATCGAGAAAAGTCTCGATGTAACTTGAGAACTTAAGAGCAGAGACCCATTTCGTGATTGAAGATATCTATGTTGATAATATGCCAGTCTTATGAAGAGTTTCGAATTTAGGAATATATTTTATGAATGACTTTTCTCTCCAGTTTGAGAGACTTTACGAGAAAACTTGCTTATGTTCATGTTGTATGGTCTGATAAATATTTGTGTTTACGTTAACTCTCGTCCAAGTGCCCCGAAACCCAGAAAGTCGTAGATACTGTGAGAAAAGTCGAAGATCTCGTATTGGCAGACCGCCGGTTAAAGCATCATGAGGTATCTGAGATCGCAGGCATAACAAAAGATTCCGCGGCTCATATCCTGTATGAAATTGTGGGAAAGAGAAGAGGAAAGGCACGATGGGTTCCACTTTTTCTGACTTTGGGCAATAACCACAAACGTGAGATCCTTTCATATTACTGTTTGGCACTTAACCGTGTCCGTCAATGAAATATGGTTTCACTGGTTTGCACCAGAAATCAAACAACAATCAAAACAGTGGACTCCACCAACGAAGTTCCTGCTAATAAGGCGACGAATGTATAGAATGTTGTGTCTATCGGAAGAAGATGCCTACTGTTTCCAGCAATTCCCAGCGTTTTATCTATAACAAATAATGAGTCTGGTTCTATGTCGAGTTTTAGAAAATTTATCTTATTCGGCTAAGAGAAAAGCTCTCTTTAACCACGAAAACACATTGACTCTCACCTCCGCCATTCTCATAGCCAAATTGGTCGAATTAAGCTATGAAAAGCCATATCCTAAAGATACTTTACGTTTTGTTTTAGAAAAAGTCACGCACTGGAAGAATTTATCTCCGCCCCGGGAGTTCAACTTAGCAGATTTCCAGAATATAGGTCTAGAATATATATGGAATATCGAGCGAAAAGGAAACTATATCGTGAAGTAAATAGCTATTTTCTTTTTTTTCTTTCTTTTTCCAAGAGCTGAAGATGGAAGCGAGATGCATTTGCAGACAAAAAAAGAAAGAGGCAGAAATGTGTGAGTACGAAGAGCTTGAAAAGCTGGCCGACAGAGATAACGCTCGAAAATTCTACGAAAAGATGCGGCGACTAACAGAAGGTTGTAACATCGAAGCATACTCTAGTATTACCCCCAGAAGTGATCTAGTGGCTGATTGTTTCTTCTTTCTTTAGCTCTGCAGCTCATATTACTTTCTCTATGTCTGACACTTCGCTTGATATCGAACAGCTCGAAGAGGTTTTAATCACACTTACAGAAATATATTTTTGTATTATTTTTCATATAATTTTTCTAAAATTTCGGATATTTTAGAAAGGGTGGGGTTAACTCTTACCTTAATCTTGTAACGCCTTATTTCAAGATATGAAAGTTACTGATGTAAAACTTTCGGGTTTGAAATATTGCGAATAGATCTATGAATGCAATTATAACCACTATTACTCCAAAAAAATTTTGATTCAGTATTTGTAGAGATAACGGGTGATTTTTTTGAGGTTAGGATTTTCATGCAGTAGTATTTGACAGATCACGTGGGATGTCAGACATGGTGTCAAAGAGAAAGATGCTCAGTATGCTTTGACATTTCATCATGAATAGACTTACTAACGAGCAACGCTTGCAAATCATTGAATTTTATTACCAAAATCAGTGTTCGGTTCGAAATGTGTTTCGCGTCCGTGTCCGATGAGCGATGAGGCTCATTTCTGGTTGAATGGCTACGTAAATAAGCAAAATTGCCGCATTTGGGGTGAAGAGCAACCAGAAGCCGTTCAAGAACTGCCCATGCATCCCGAAAAATGCACTGTTTGGTGTGGTTTGTACGCTGGTGGAATCATTGGACCGTATTTTTTCAAAGATGCTGTTGGACGCAACGTTACGGTGAATGGCGATCGCTATCGTTCGATGCTAACAAACTTTTTGTTGCCAAAAATGGAAGAACTGAACTTGGTTGACATGTGGTTTCAACAAGATGGCGCTACATGCCACACAGCTCGCGATTCTATGGCCATTTTGAGGGAAAACTTCGGACAACAATTCATCTCAAGAAATGGACCCGTAAGTTGGCCACCAAGATCATGCGATTTAACGCCTTTAGACTATTTTTTGTGGGGCTACGTCAAGTCTAAAGTCTACAGAAATAAGCCAGCAACTATTCCAGCTTTGGAAGACAACATTTCCGAAGAAATTCGGGCTATTCCGGCCGAAATGCTCGAAAAAGTTGCCCAAAATTGGACTTTCCGAATGGACCACCTAAGACGCAGCCGCGGTCAACATTTAAATGAAATTATCTTCAAAAAGTAAATGTCATGAACCAATCTAACGTTTCAAATAAAGAACCGATGAGATTTTGCAAATTTTATGCGTTTTTTTTTTTAAAAAAGTTATCAAGCTCTTAAAAAATCACCCTTTATTACATGACATATAAGTTGCAACTAAGTCTGATTGATTACGTTTCAATATGAAACGAAGTTAAAATATCCTTTATCATGCTCCAGTGAAAGCATACACTTTAATCCTTCATACTAAGAGTTGCTTTGTGGTTAAAAACCTAAAAAAAAATTGAAGTAAATTTTCACGAAATATTTTCGCTACCGAAATTCCACATAACCTTCATTAAAAGGGCAAAAATATAAGCAGCGGCAATCGGTACAACCCCACCTTGATTACAATTGCATTATCAGCAAAGCCATAAATTCACACAACAACAAGGAAAACACACGCACACATACTTATGCACCACACATACACACACACTTAAAATGTATGAAATGGAACAAAATGAAAAGATTTTTTAAAAATGTTATTTTCAAAATGGCAGCAAAAGTTTTTTCCAAGTCAAAATCAAGCATGAATAAGCGAGAGAGGTAGGAGAACTGAGAGAACTGAGGGGAGTGTGAAATCAGCGCACAAACGCAACCAACCAGCCAAGCAAACCGGAGTCAGGTCGCACCAAGTGAAGTCAAGCCAACCAATCAGCCAGCCAGCGCGCCAAGTAGTGCGCGTAGGTGTAAGCATTCATATGTGTGTGTCTGTACATGATTACCCACCCACATAACGGCATAAATATCTAACGGAAAAGCGAAACTTTCTGCAAACAATAAAATCAAAAATTTTCACTTTATAAGTTGATGGCGACTGGAACGCTCAGCCAAAAATGTTTTCCACCAACACACAAGCAACCACACATACATTATATCTGAGCACGTACGCGTGTGTGGCGCTACAACTTAGCCACCAACCTGTGCAGCACAGCGTAACCCTGGGAAGCAATTGCATGGAGCATGAAGCACGGAGCTCGGCGCACGAGTGTCGAGCGCAGCGCAAAAATTGCATTTGATTTATTATCCTTTACTTTACTTTCTGCTATATTTTACTGCTCGTCCCCTCCGCCAGCGTGGCATGTGCCACTTTCGTCGCTCGTTTTTGTTTTTCGTTGGTGCTCGCTTACAGCGAGAAAGCTTTTAGCGTGCAACTCCTCCCTCGCATGTAATGGAACCGGTATTTACGATATGTAAGCTCGGTTGCCGTAACGAGCGTTCGTGTGTTTGTGTGTGTGTGTGCGGCTTCTTACCTTTACTTCACTTTTTCCTTGCCGCATTTCCTGGATTTTCATATGCTCAGCGACTCCTTCAAGTTTTGTTTCTATCAGTGCGGTGCCACCACCCCCACCCTCTCCATCTGCCCGACTACGCCGCCGCGCTGGTTCGTGAGTTGGTTCGGTCGACGTCAAAACTGTATTCCATAAATTAAACGCCGTGCGAAATAAAACTTTGTTCCATTGTATAAATCACAGATGTTTTTACATAAATTTATGCTTTCCATTCGCAGTTATATTGCATGAGTATGAGTAGGTACCTCAGATATATGTATGTATGTGGGGAAAGAGGTACATATTCATATGCGTGTATATAGGTACGAAAAAATCTAGATATTTACTGCATAAATATTAAACACTGTTTGAGTCATCCGAGCAATTTTGGGGGTACCAAATTTCCTTCGAACACATAAAAATAATTTTTTCTCGTGGATTTCAAATAAACTTATGACTTGACGTGATGATCTTCAAAATACCCCTCCGTACCCTCTACGAAGGTGCAGACTGGTAGTAGATATCATCACAACGGCAAATACGAACTGGTAGCAAATCGCCCCCGTTGCAGTTGGGAGTTATCTAGCTAAGGTCGTTCTTTTAGTTGGGTATCTGTTGCTTCTCAAAAGCACAGCATTCAAAGAAGAAGTCTTACTATAGTCGGGGTCCAAAAAGGGCTTGATTAAGGTGACATACGACTCATGGCAAAATCAAAGGGGGCTGGGCGACTCTCAAATAGCACAGTCTCGAACGGACCTTACGAATACTTGGCGCCCTCCATTATGTGGAAGCCTTACTTGCGTATCGAGGCTATGTTCAAACGGACCTACATTCCTCCTCATTCGTGCGATTAAAATATGAACCGGTATAATAAAAAAAAAAAAATAAAGAATTAAAGGAGTACGGATTTTCTGGAATAAACCTGAAGGAAACTAGTTGTTCACTGAAAATAACAGTGTTTTTAACGAGATCGAAAGTAGTCGGCACAAGGACAGGAACTTAGCTTGGTGTAGATGTAAGGGCTGGCAATAACACTGGAGTTGATGCTAAGCCTATCTCAATAACAATACCATCGGTGATAGGAATTAAAGCCGGTAGCCAAAGTATGGCTATAAAGAAGGGAGGGGAAGGAATTAAAATGATTGCTTGCCACGACGAGAGATCGGTCGAATTTTAAAACCACGGTAGAGGAAGTATGGTCCGGTACAGCGCTAGGCTGGTAGCGGTAGACAAGAAGGTCCGGAAGCAAATCGGTAAAGCTAATATAGAATTTTCATTCTGAACTTCTTTTAAAGCTGGATTTCAAGGCGACTTAATTATCTTTAAAACTGTTATTAGAAGTTTCAGTATTTTGTTTGTAAGAATCTAAGGTAAAACAGAAGGTCAACTTTTACATAATTACTATTATCTCGAAGGTATAGGCCTAAGGCCTTTTATTAATATTATTTGTTGACTGAATGGTAAAGAAGACTATAATCTATAAGCTCACAGGTAATACTTCTATAAATCAACCAATCTTCATTATTTGAAGCCATTAAGCAACTATGTTTAGTACTAAATAAAGTTATGTTAACAGTAGGGAACTAAAGTAATATTTTCTTTAATAAAAATGGAAAATGTTTTCTACCAGTGGTCTTTCTGGAATACGCAAGTACACATATATCCACCAGGACTTTTGTGCACTCAATCAGTCATTTAACGGTATACTTATATACATAACACAAATACTCATATGAATATACTTATCCGTAAAATGTTACGATAAGCGGAGCTTCGGGTGGCGACTGCCGAGTTTTCTACGTGCTTCAAATCTTTCCATCATCTATTTCTCAGAGTTTTCTCTTAGCCTCTTTCAATATGAATCTACGTATCTGTAGTCCTTATATGAAAATATTTTTCTTACTGTTACTTAAATCTTCACTACATATACCTATGATATGTACAGCTTTGCTCTTCATATTTACCAAGGCAAGGGAACTCTTCTGCCGCAAAGCTATATCTGCAGCTGAGTTGCATTGAATGTGGGCGTTTGTAGCAGCACAACTATGTTGCAATACAAACTGAAGATTTTATAAACTTTTCACAAAAAAACAAAAATATTTAGCAAATATGGTTATGGGAGTTCAAGAATAGATGAGCTATGACAAGAACAGATATCTGAAGGAAAAATAAATATATATGCCGTATTCATATTATTGTATTTGTGGAAGGGAAAATGGCATCCCTATGGTGGATTGCTTTATATGCAACCTCGAATAGAATAGCTGGGATCAGAAGCCACCAAATGCTAAAACTCAGCAATGGAAAAAACGGACTGAGATATCAATCCGAACGTCGGTGGGAGACGAGACGGCTTGCGGGCAAAACGATGCTGCCAGCTGTGTCGCCAACTCCATTGTAACGTGAATAGGTTGCGGTGGTTATAATACTACCGCGGTGGCAGCTCTGCAATGCTCGAAAGCCACAGTCCATGAAGACTGGAATCAACAAAGTGCTATGAGTATAAACGCAGAATAAAAAATTTGAACTTTTTCGCTCTCCTGAGCAGGTGACCGAGTGTTTCAATTATGACAACAAGAGAGGGCCTCGAAATAGGCCAAGTAAGGAGGAGTTTAAGTCAAAAGCGCGGTATAGGGCGGGGGTTCGGATATGCAACCGACTCGAGGACAAGTCCAACCATACGGAAGTGAAGGTTAAATGGTTGGCTCCGACCTGAAATGAAGTGAAAAACGGCTGAAGACACCTCGCTACTTGTAATTGGTGTAGCCTCGAAACTACGGTTTGCAAATTGCTTTGAGGAGGATATTGCTGAAAACTGGCGGATTCCGGAGAGCGAACCAAAGACGCCTTGATTAAGAGGACACTTAGCGACGTTGCCGAGAAGATAGATGTCAAGCACGCGGACGACATATCGACAACGTCCAAGGCAGTGAGATTGACAAAACGACCTCTAATGGTGGCGCGCACAGACCGCAGTAACCCGCTGGTACAGATGTCACAGGGGCAGTGGAAAATAATGGAAATGAAGCACATCTCGAGGACATCGTGGACATGCAATCAAGCACACTCAAGCCGTAATTTGATGTAGCAGCAGGATATTTTAGCGGAGTCCAAATCCTGAATATATATTTCTTGATATTAGATATATAAGGGGTTTATATAGTATTAAAATAAGTCTAGAAACTTACACGGTTACACGGATTAAAAATAAGGATATGCGGCAAAAATTTCATAAGAACCTTAGCTTTTAGCTTCAACTCTTCGAAAATGGAGTCATCGGAAAAAATACTGTCTAAGAAAATATCAGCAGTGATAACTACAAAGTTTTCACAAAAACAACAACACATGCCACATAAATATATTTCAGTTGATGCACGTATTTTATTTCTAACCAAAGTTCATGCAACATTTATTCACAGTCGTATGAGAACTTTTAGTTTTCCAGCGAAAAACTTTTGACCTTCACACCCGGCACACTACACCACACCCTGAAGGTGCTGCACCATACTTGGTGTGTGGTGGTTGGAGCACCGAAAACAGCTGAGTCGTTGCATTCGAAAAAGTTTCCCTCGCAGTGCACTTTGCTCGGCCCCGCTATTGCTGTGCAGAGTGTAACGGTCGAGGCAGCGTGGCAGTTGGTGGCGTTGGCAACACTTGCAGCAGCGTATCCTTAATTTTACTATGTGAGTGTAATGTGCTAACTTACTTTGTTTTTATTTCATTCAATTCTTTTTATTGGAGTGCATTGCAACACATTTGCGCAGCAGTTCATGAAGCATGACTTTTAATGTGCCACACACTCGGCACACACACCCGTTAGCCTTCGGTTTTACGAGTACGTGTGCTAGAATTTACAGTGCTTGCGCATGTATAATATTATTTCGGGGAAAACGCTGTGAATTTTGCACTTCCTGCTGCATGAATTGGGGAGCGGGGGGGTAACGTGGTGTGCTCGTACAGGAGTTGATATTGACTCGTGATATGTGCAAGGAAAAGTTCGGAAATAACGCAGTAAACTCATATTTTACTTAATAAATTGATTACAAAGAAGAAAGTAAGGAAAATGCAGTTTCTTCGAATAAAGTCTACTGAATTTAGGATCATAAGTGCAATATTTTGTATTTTTAAGCTACTGGAAGCATCTTCAGTGATTCTGTTGTGGATCCAATTATGGTGTTAAGTTTATCTAAAATTATCTTAAAAATTTCAAAAAAAAAAAATTAGTAGTGATTCTTTACTAATGACTTCCAATCGTGGCCGATAGACTGCCGGCCGAGCTATTCAAACATGGCCGCGAAGAACTGATGTTGACAAGATCAACTTCTTCGAACTGCAGTCATAAAAAGTTAGGTTAGGGTTAGTTAATGGTTGCTAATGAATAATTTGTGGATTTTCTTCGCACCAAAATCGACAGTTTTTTATTTATTTACCGCCCCAATCAAGCAAGCCTAAATCTTTTGTGAAAATCCGGTTTAAGACAGTCCCAAGCTTGACAACCTTTTGGAAGCGGTAAATTGCGGTCTTTAGCAACACTTGACGACAGCAATATTTTTATTACTTCGAGCGATTCTTTCTCTTATTGGCACTTGAATATTATGAAAAGAAGATTTTCAACAATTCGACGAATAGCAAACACAGGTGGAATACAAAAAGATTACAAAAATATTAAACATTAAAACGGCCGAAACGACATTTAGAAATCGTATCACCCCTATTGGAAAACTCGATATTTGTCCCCATGAGCCTTAATTTTGAAAAAATCATGAGACCCCGAGAAGGAATTTAAGATATGATATGTGATATGAGAAGAATATTGCCGGCAAAAGGGTCTCTAAAAAGATAAAAGTCATCTGCTATCTCGTAGCTGTCAGTTTGCAACCGCATTGTGTGAATTGATACCTTTGAACTCTGTAGTTTGCCGCGAAACTCTTATGTTGGTAGAAATAAAATAAAGTTGAAGGCTCATAGGCAAACATTTGGGGAATAGCTCTGAGCACTGTAACCGAAACTTTCAGAAACTAGGCAAAGAGTATGCAACATGTAGTAAGTCAGCATAGTGATATAAAACTAACAGAGTTTCACAAATAATATAAAGGCGTGACCTCCGCATTAACTTAGTAAACACACTGTATTGCTGCTTTACCCCGGCTATATAGTTCACACTAACAATGCTTCATTAAATTTACACTCGAAGCCTTATAACAAATTTTTCCTACAGGGTCATTGACCACAAGCGCTCATATGAAACAAAATCACCTATTAAATGGTTAAATGCGTGAATATCACTTTTTATATTTACATATTTACATTTATATTTATATATACATAAGTATGTTGGTTGAATCTGCATTGCCAACAGTAAGTTGCGCTGAGCTTGTAGCTAAGCTACCGCTTTACATTTCGTATTGAACTATTTCCATATTTAAAAGACATAAATTAACTTGTTAGCCGTGTTAACGCGTACGCGCAGACAAAGCCGCATATTTCTTGCTTCGCATCTCTTTAGAATTGTTGTTGTTATACCCTGCATAGGGTGTATTGAGTTTGTCACAAAGTTTGTGACATCCAAAGAAAAAGGTCGGAGACGTTATGAGGTACATATATATGTATATAAATGATCAGCGTGACGAGCTGTCGAATTTGGCATGAGTTTTGGACTAACTTTCAGTTTTTAGGCGAATTAGTCTCCCAGTTTTTGAGATATAGACGTGAAACGTTGTCTGTGTATGGCCAACTTTTTCACTTGAGAAGATATCTTCACGAAACTTGGTACAGAGTACTGCCCTGAGCAACGCTATAATGTCCAAAAAAATTGTTCAGATCGGTTCACTATAACATATGGCTGCCATACAAACTGAACTATCGGAATCATGAGCTTGTATGGAAAGTTTTTCATTTGAAGAGATATTTTCATAAAATTTAACAGGGGTTATTTTCTAGGACAGTGGTGCAATATACAGAGAAATCGTGTAGATCGGAGCATTAAAGCATATAGCTGTCATACAAACTGATCGATTCAAATCAAGTCCTTGTATGGGAAACTTTTTCATTTAACGAGGTATTTCGGGCATAAACTGGGCATTGATTATTCTTCAGAACAGTGCTTTAATCTCCGAAAAAAATATTCAGATCGGAGCACTGTATCATATAGCTGTCATATAAACTAACCGATCATAATCAAGTTTTTATATGGAAAACTTTTTCATTCGACACGGTATCCTCACGAAATTTGGCAGGAATTAGTATCCAAGACAACGCTATAAACCCTGAAAAAATTGTTCAGATCGAAACACTATATCATATAGCTGCCATACAAACTTAGTGCTCACAATCAAATTTTTGTACGGAAACTTTTTAGTTGTGAAAGGTATTTGAGCTTCGGTGAAAAGGTAGTTTACTTTTTTATTGTTTTTATTTTCTTCTGCGACAACAAACATATTTTATTTATTAACATTCGTGCAATTTTCGCACGTTGCTCCAGTTCGAACGATGATTTTGCATTGGTAGCGCCGCCGCAGCTTTGGGTTATGCGTGCATTGAGTCACATATAAATTAAGTTGACATGTGTAGATATGTACATATATGCATAAATGTGAGTTAATTTTTTTTAGTATTTTTATTGCTGCTTATGGCTTGTGCAACACGAATGCACTGAATGCGAAACTGCGAAAAAAAGGTAGAAAGGGAGGTAAAGTGCTCACCAATTTGAATTTCTCATACTAATAGACAGCAATATATATAATATATATTTATATGTATGTATGTATTTCTCCATTCAACCATTTGCGCATGAGCTATAGCAATCGCTTTCTAGTAGTCGTACATACACTCACACACTTGTGTATAGGTATATTACTTGTTATTAAATATGCAACACCAGCGCTACTCACTCACGCTCCCGGTCTCGGCTACTTGTTTTGCTTCCCGCCCGAAGCGTGAAGTTTATGATAGGCGTTCGCGTTTAAACACTTCAGCGCCTGACTACTCGTTGGCTAATTGACGATGACAGCTCTTTCATAGCCAACTCTTTCAACGATGTCGTCGCCACCACCAAGCGGTGTCACCTCTGCGCCACAGCCTTGCTATTGTACCCATGATATATTTCCACTTGATGACAATTGAAAATTATATTTATGTTTTTATGTAAGCCATATTTAAAATATTTTAAGTGTTTTCTGCCTCGCAGGCATTCAAATTGTTGGCATAGTTGCCTTTATTGGTTGTAGTGGAAGAAGTTCGTAAATATTTTTGCGGTTGACATTCCCAAGCAGTGGTCACGGGAACAGGAGCCGATTTCTCATGCAACTAAAATTATAATGCATTGACTGGAGTGACGTAGCCGGAACTAGTGGTAGCTACTATGTACTTCTTAATTTTTATAAGAATCCAAACTTTAGTAAACAGCCATGGCTAGATACATTGAGAAGACCAGTAAATGCTTTCTTGTGATTTTCACCATAATTTTGGCTTTTGATATTATACTTCAGCAGTCCGTTCTTTCTGAGACAAGCTCGTAGAGATTTTCACACTATTTATGGTAACGTTTAACCTGTAATGGGGTATAGTCATTCTTCTGAAGAGTTAAAGACGTAGGCCTCGTAGGTCCTCGCCGCTAATTCTGGAAACGTGGGAAATCCTTGTGTAAGAAGCGGTAGCTAACCGTCCCTACGACAGTTGGGTCTAAGTAATCGGAACGGACTTGAATTTTTTTCTGGCCTGGGACTGTCAACTCGGCACCATTCCTCGAAAACACTTCAGGATTGTTTTATTAAGCCTGGGGTCACAGCTAAGAGAGAGGAAGCCTCAGCGAAACGACTCCAACATATTCGGTTTAAGGGTTCGCTAAAGTCTTTTTGCAGCATCTCTTCACCAGAGTTGCAGTTGCGAGCGCACGTCGGTCTTGAAATAAACGGCTCGCTATAAAAATGTGTGTATACTACTCTCGCCTAGAGGGGTTGTATGCTGGATATGAGACCCTCCATATAAAAGCCCCTCCCAATGAAAAAAAAACAACAACCTGGAATGAAAGACACCACTTGGACTATGATTTAAGGGATTGCACCTGGAAATTCCGGCCCATAAATAGAGAAGATACCAACGCCCAGCTAGTTGATGTCCTAGCAAAAATAAAGACTGACATCACCGCCGTCCAAGATACGCGACAGACCGGATTATCTGCGTAGACAACAAAAAAAAAAAAAATAAATTAATTGATTGTGCGATGGCACGTAGTGATTGATCCAAAATTAGCTCACTTCAACAACATCCAATTCAGGTACCATAAAGCGACATCGCTTTGCTCTTTGTGCTCTTGAAGAGTTCCAAGAAGACCCGAAGTTTTCGAGCCAGATTTCTTTCAGCAATGAAACCTATTTCTTGCTCACTGGATATGTAAAGAAATCAAACAACGGTTTGGTGTGGTTTGTAAGCCGGTGGAATCATATTTCTTTAAAAATAATGCCGATAAAATAACCGACTATTTGGTGTCTGAAATTGAAGCTCCTGATCTCGGTGGCATTTGGTTTCAACAAGACGGAGCCACTTCCTACACATCACTTTATTTTTATTTATTGAGAGAATATTGCGGTGAGCAGATGATTTCAAGTTTATTACACCGCTAAACTTGCAAAGAATGTTCTTTCGATTGATAAAATCATTTCTTATTAAATTTGAAGTTTTTTTTTGTTTTTTCTTTTAAAAAGTAGGGCACTTTGAAGAGGATCATCCTTTGGAAGTTGTTTGTATATTTTGTATATACTTGTATGTAGGTTAAATTATAAAGTTTTCGCCGTTCCGAGGTTGCCAGAACAGTCTCTGGTATGACTTAATGAACAATTATGGTGAGAAACTCAATACAAATAATTAGTAAGATTAAAGTTTAAGTGCCACTTAAGGTCCATCAAGCTTTCATCTCATCGAGACCGTAAGGTAACTCATATCAATCAACTAAACCAATCTAATCATGGTATGATGAGAGGTAGGGTAGGTGTTGCTAACAAAGGAGATCCAGAGAAAGTAGAAGTTTTACGCCTGCTACTGGATGATGTAGGAGGGATATTTTGGTTTCTCGATGTAACTTGAGCGGATTCATAAGACGTAAAATTGCTGTGAATAACTGTTTTGGCTTTTTTTTTTGCTATATGTCTTCATATTATGCTACCGTTGACTAAAAATTGTCGACAGATTGAAAGTAATCCTAAAGAAGAACGTTAACTTCTGAAATAATCCATTCAAAATGCTCTAAAAGATTTGAGCTAAAAAAATTAGTCCAAGGAAAAAGACTAACCATGAATAAAGACCATATCTTTTATAGTTATATCCTTCTTAGAGTAATCCTGGCATCATAAGAAGTCTGGAGTCATGAATGAATGTGATTATATCAAATATTTTCCATAAAAAATTTGAACTTAATTCAAATGCATAAGACATGACCATAAGTAAATTCAATATCACGTACGACCTCCTCCTTTCTATTTGATTTATGTCGGGACCAAAAAAGAGTTATGTGCCTTCTGGCGTAATTTCCCATCAGCCGTCTACGTATGCACATTACACCAGGTAATTTGATACACACCCATAACTCATTGCTGAATTTAATCAGCTGTGTTGGCATTTTCGCCCACCCCAACCCCCAACCTCATATACTTCAATAACGGCATATAAATTGAGCAGACGCAAGAAATGCCGATTCGAACAAAAATGATGACTAGAGCAAAAGATCAGCGTTGAGCTCATCTCATCTCATCTTAACTGCCGAGGAATCCCCCACCACTTCCAAGTGCATACTTTTCTGCGAGAAGAAGGGCAAGTGCACACACAAAAACGTCTTGCACCTTTCACTTTACGCACTCAACCTTCAATTTTTTTTGTTTTTGCTACGGTATTCGCCCAAGGCAGTTGAGCTCATTTTCTGCCTTGCGCTCGCCACCTTAATGAGCAGCCAACTCAATTAAGCAAAGTAGTTGAGCAGCAAAAAGTGCCTAATGGCAATTAGGAAAATTGGTTTATATTTATATATTCACTTTGGCGCAATGAAAACCTCATCCTTCAAAACATTCATATCGCACTCTACTATACTATATGAAATGCTGTGCTGACTAACGAGCTGCAATGAGCTACTTAATGCTGCATGTGCTCCGCTCCTTCCCAGCTAGCTGGCTGACTGGGTGGCTGATGGCATTTAACCTGCCTAAATGAGTGCAGAAATTACTTATTACCATGCTTCAGTTGATTTTATGAGCGTTTATGATGGAAAGCGTTGTGTTGCTGCGCTTGGGGTGGAGGATGGAGCTAAGTAGTGGGTGTAAGTTGCTCAGGTTCATCTTGCAGCATTAATGATTTTGCTTGCTGCTATTAGTTCCAGTGTGAATTACAATTATTAATGTTTTTGTAGTTCTTTTTTGTTGTTGTAGCTGATTGTAATTGTATCTTGTGGCATCTGACGCGGATCATTAACGTGAAAGTGAGTGGAACATGCGTGGGTTCTCAAGTACTGTACAGAGTATGTAATGAAGCTTTGTCTTTAATAAATTTGTATAATTCGTTCCTGGATAGTTCCAGTTCGGACTGTAGTAGACTTTAAGAGATATTATTCTGGAAAATGGTATTTGATCAAAAGGGACAGATATTGTCGAAGGTCCTAAAAACTATTATTAGAAGAACACTATATATGCCCGACATTCATGTAATCGATGGATGAACTTTAGACTTGCAAAGAATGAACTTTATGCTCCATGGAAAATGTGAAGAGGTCCAATTTTTTTGAAGAACTGCACTATGAATATCGCTTCCACAAGACGAAGTATCATACCTGTATGTTCCGGAGTGGAGCTTCCTTCAGAGAGGGGACTATTCACTCTGATTGCAGTGCAGTGCCTCACTAACTATACGTTCAGAGCTGGTAAAGGAATGTCTTATCTCGTTATCAGCGTCATCCGGGAAACTTTCTGATAATATTATTATGAATGCCAGCCCACAGAGGAATTACAGGTAACTGTAAAGCTGATAATCTAGCAAGGAAAGATACCATAGCCCGCTATCAGCAGAATTGAAGCAGGTCGGTGCTCTCCTCTTCTCATGCTTGAACTACTGGATAGCTGGGCTTTGCGGGAGCTTGGTCAGCGCTGGGCTCATGCGTTATCCCAAGTTTCTTTTGATCCAAAGATAATTGTAGGATATGCTGCTCTTAGAACTTAGTAAGACTACCTCAGGGGATCTAACAGTCCATTGCCCTAATGGCGTCCATGCTGTAAGGTTAAAAATCTTTACGCACAATATATAAGCACGTCATTCTTGATTGCGTTGCGTTTGCGAGATCAAGGCTTAAATATTTGGGAGCTCGAACCGTCAGATATTCCACCAGCTGATGGGGGTACAAATTAAATTCCTGACCAAATTTGTATTAGACACAAGACGCTTTGATGACTTGAAAGATCACATATAAGAGTTCTGATTTTATGGCTTCATAAAGGACTATATTTAGTGGTCCAAGTGCGATTTCTGAATCAGTGACCGAACCTAACCTAACCCAACATCAGCAGTTCCAGTCGCAATCAACAACTTAAGATTACTTAAAGAAATTTTTGACTGCTTGCATTCCATTAGTCTATATATACTCGTAGTATGACTATGAATGTTGACAAAATCGAGAGCCGAAACTAAATCCTTTTAAACCTACCTGTAACAAATACAGCGAGCGACCTATTACAATTTATGCTTTCTAGAGTGGTCGCTGAGGCACTCTTAAAAGGCAGATGAATGATTCGACCGCACTTCATATAGAGATATGAAACCCCTTTAATATCTGTCGGGCACAACATACCGTACATGTCGAACCCTACCTGCCTGTCAAGGACAATACCGCATTTCAGTCAAAGCAATATATGCAGGAATGTTTTTCTTACTAGAAACAGCGATATCATACAAATATAAAGACCATGACAAATAAGGATCGAGGTGTTCCATTCAGAGCTACCAACATAGACCTCTTTCCTTAAATAAGGTATCCAAATTTACATGCAGGTGAGCGTAAGTGCCACGACACTAACATCAATATCCCTCCAAATGCATAGAATACTTTTTATTTTCCATTCCTTATATTTTTTGCAGATCCGTTGCATTTCAATTGTCCTTTGGTTCGCGTGCAATTCCGCAGTTAAATGCAAGCAATTTGTCAGCGAATGCAATGGTCAGCGCTGAAGCCTACAAGCAACGTATGACATCACTCAAACCCAGTTCAATTTTGAAGCAACTCTTCACGCACCAGATGGCGAATGCATATTCCTGTAACGAGAGCAACAACTTTGATGCATTGGTGTGCATTTGAGTTCGGTGAAAGTCAAAATTATTGCCATAAATCTGTTGCAGTTGCGAGTTTTTTATGGAAATCAAAAGTGGTGATGACTAGTGACATATGAGATCTGTATTCTTACAAAAGTAAGATTTAGAGCGAATGGGTCGACAGCAGGAAAGGGAGAATTGAAATTTCAAGAATAAATTGAAGAGTTAGAATGATATAGAAAGTCAAGTGCTAATTTAAAAAGAATTCAAAGAAATTAGTTTATTTCCATGCAACTTGTTTCCATTAAGGATTGGTGATAAGTAGAAAATATAGGTCCAAATGTGGCTGACTGAAAACGAACTTAGTTAGCCTTCGCGTAACTACTTTAGTTCATCTTCGATTGATAATAAAATATCTTAAACAAAATTGACGAAAATATATCACTCACTATAGGAGATTTGAGGTCATCACAGAGCCATATTTAAAGTTCTTTGGTTTTATATTGGACTCAGGACTAAATTTTAACCAGCACTTGGAAAACACGACATGCCAAGCAAATAAACTCTGGAATAAGTGCATTCCCCCAACGACTTTTAAAATGTAAGGTAATAAGAACGGTAATATAGAATTCAGCTTCAATATGGATCCAGGCGTTAGATATAATATCATATGATATGATCAAAAGTAGTGCATAGGCTTTCTGCAATCCGCTTAATAACTGCTTCGCACCATATCAACCATGCTCCGAACCATACCAAGCGACGCTGCTGAAATATACGCCAGTATGGTGTCTATTGACCGCCGGGGAAATGAATTTTCCTGTTTGTACCGGAGAGAGAGAAGGAGGAACCACAAGCATCCCATGGTGCAGCAGGTTAGCAAACCTCATCCAATAGACGGTGAGAATCCACACCGGACAACTATTCGTGGGTAGATAGACAACATGGGGACCTGGTTTGCCATCTGACCTAAATTCTAAGTGCACGTGGGCTTCTGAAATACCACAGTATCTTCCAGGCGGAATTCTTAACATTCAGGAAAGCGGCTGAGAAAGCCAGGTGGTAATTAAAGCAATAAACTCACATTGCATTGCATCAAAGAATGTCCTTAAAAGCAGGGGAGGTTCAGTATACATTTTGGCCGCTGGAAAGCGGCTGCATATATACTGGGTTCCAGGTCTCAAAGAGATCCCGGCAGACGAAATAGCTGATGAGATTGAAAAAACCGCCATTTGTCGGGCTACCTAGCCAGTACAGAAAATACGTAAGTCACTAAAACCGAAAAACCATGAAGTTTTCGAAGTGGTGGATGGACGGATCTTGGTGAGATAGAATGTTTCAGGAAAATGCAGTATTGCCGAGGTTATGTGTAAGAGTACCGAAGAAAAACACTTAAGCTTTTTGCTCACACGGTTTCGAAATGACTGCAGAACTGGAGGTTGGCCTGATAAGTAATGACGATACATGCAGAAAGTGCTAGGAAATGGACATTGGAGAAACGCTGGAACACCGCCAGTAGGTCTATGTATGAAGTGACAGTCGTTCAGTGTAACCAAATCTATTGGATATAGATTTAAGATACCAGGGAATAATAAAGCTTCATAAGTTCTATTAATACAATTTAATATTCAAATAAAGAAAAGTATTGCGAAGCCTAAAATCTCTTTACCATCATATATCACTAGAAATATGTGCCCATGTGCAAGTTGGAGTATCCCGGCTACAATATAATTAATAATTCATCCTTGGATTCGTCCAAATATATCAATATTATTCACGAAAATTCATACAGAAACCTTCTGCGGTTACTTTAAGTCAATAAATGTGAATATTTCGGTGTTAAATCACCTTGCAACATAACCCCTCGACAAGCAGCCGCACATTAGCCACAAATTGGCGGGGAGGGCGGGCGTAATGGAAGCATCAAGCAACGTAACATATGTGCGAATAAAACACAATCAACTATATGTGCATATGTAGGTGTGTCAGCGTGTGTGTGTATATGTGCGGTTAAGTGCTTATACTCATATTCATACGCATATTAGAGGCGAATGTATTCATGTGTGTGGGTAATAAATTTGCCCAATAAAGCCAATATATCGCAAAGCTGTCAAAATACAACGTTGTTAGGTGTGTGAATGCGTGTGCGCGTTTATACATATGTATATTTATAGGTGTGCTGGTGAATGTGTGGCGCATGCAGTCATATTTTCCACTGGATTTCTGCTGATTTCAAAAGCAATTCGCCATAAGTCATTTGCGTAAATCCCACTTTGATCCGCAATGAAGACTATTCGAGCGCACGAAGTGCGTCGGGTGGGGAAAATTGTGTGTGGTATAATGTATGTGTCATAAAAGTTTAAGTAAGCCCATAAAAAATGTGTAGAAATACTATATGCCATAGAGAAGTTTGCGTGTGTTGAGGATGAACTTTTGTCAAAGTAAAAGATATGGAACTGATAAAAATACATAATTTCTATATTAGAAAAACTAATAAAGACAGACAATTTTTTTATACCAAGCGCAGAATTTTTCTTGTGTATAAATAACTGTCGGAATATATCGTCATGATAGGTCCACATATTTATTTACTAAAATCCACCATTTTATGACGGCCCCTGCAAACTTGTTAAGGATTACGATTTAAGGATATTGGCAATTCTCGATGCGGCGACTAACGGAAGGTTTCAAGGCCGAAGCATACTCTTGTAGAACCCCAAAAGGTGATCTATTGACTGATGTCCAGAGCATACTAAAATTTTGGAGGGAACATTTCTCCAGACGTTCCATTGCTCGACCAAGAATATCAAAGTGGGTTTAGGTCTGAAAAATCAACAACTGACTGAATCTTGGAAAAGACCCGTGAAAAGAGGATCGACAGACACCAACTCTTCGTCGATTCGCCGCAAAGTCTGAATTTGGTATCTCCGCAAAATTAATACATCTGAGTAAACTGACGTTGAGTAACACCGAAAGCTCCTTCAGGATCGGGAAAGACCTCTCCGAGCCGTTCGATACCAAGTGAGATTTCAGACAAGGCTACTCCCTATCCTGCGAAATATTTAATCTGCTGCAGGAGAAAAGCAATTGGCCTCAACATCTGCGCCGAAAGTGCAGATTTCTTCTGACTGAATAAATGGTAAGCAAATGGGTCTGGTAGTGAACGAGGGCAAGACGAAATGTCTCCTATCATCAAAAAAACAGTAGTCGCACTCGCGACTTGGCTCCCACATCACTGTTGACAGTTATAACTTCGAAGTCTTAGATAATTCCGTCTATCTTAACATTAACATTAACACCAATAACAACGTCAGCCTCGAAATCCAACGCGAAATAACTCTTGTCAACAGGTTCTGCTTTGCACTGAGTAATTAATAAGTAATGTCTTCTCTCAATGCACAGAAACCAAACTATTCACTCATTATTTCCGTCCTGCTATATGGTGGATAGGCATCTGATGAGTCGACGTTACGAGTTTTCGAGAGAAAGGTTCTGTGAAAGATTTATGATCCTTTCCGCATTGGCAACGGCGAATATCGCATTCGATGGAACAATGAGCTGTACGAGTTATATGACGACATAGATATGTATAGTGCAGCGAATTAAGAGACAGTGGCTACGCTGGTTAGGACATGTCGTCCGAATAGTTGTAAACACTGCAGCTCGGAGAGTATTCGAAGCAGTACCCGCCGGAGAAAGGAGGTGGAGAAGGACCTGGCTTCGGTATCTCCAATTGGTATCAAATTACTTAAAAAAGAAACGATTGACGAGCTGTTGTTAACTCGGTTATAATCGCGTAAGCGTTGTCAACGTCAATAAAGAAGATGGTGGGGTTTACGGAACTGGAACGGATCCGATCCGATTCTATTTCTAGCTGCGAATATCGCATTATTACACTATGTATAAATGAATCAAAATTTTCACAGCACAAATTTTGGATTAAGTTATGACCACTTTCAAACAAACACTTATATACTTCATAGTATGTATGTATATATTATATGTATATATACAGAAAAAATAAATGGTGATTCTAAAACATTATCTTCCCTTACACGTTCAAGGATTTCCGTGTCGCATCTGGTCAAATATTCATACAAAAGCAGTGCACATCAAATCAAATCTCTAAAAAAAATCATTTTTATCATTTGACAAACGAAGCTCACATACATCGGCACTCACACGAACTCATATACGCTCTCGTATGTGCTCCCATATCCTTAATAGAGTAATTTATAAATATTGCAAATCCACTCGTGTCCGCTTCAATAAATTTGTTGTACACAAAGTGTTCAAGTTGTTGTAGTTTTTTTGATATCTGTTTTGTTTGAAGTGGTCTTCATTTAATTCCATTTCGAGTTTTGTTCCAGCTTCCCACACCACTTGTTTATACGTTTTTGTTGCATTATGTGTGTTGACACTATTGTTGCTATTGTTGCAAATTTTCAATGAGCTTTGTATTTTTTTTTAAATTTTTTTCAAACTTATTGCAAACCTGCCACACGGTGGCATGTGCCAAGTATTGCTCTCTAATCTACCTCTGCTGGTGTGTTGTTGGTTTTATTGTGCTTGCTTTGTTGTAGCAACACTTGTGACATGCAACAATTTGCTGTGTATTTACTTGTGCTCATCGTCAGCACCCTCGTGTGCAAATACTTGCGTGCCAAACTCAAAAGCATGTGCCACCAGAAGGGTGCTTTGCGAGCAGGTGGCACCGCTCACTCGCCGCACCGCCTCATCCTCGGCTGTTGTGGTGTCAATGCAAGTTTGTAAATCTCAATGACAAGATAATAAATAAATATCAAAATATGTCATAAAGAGATTTTCCACAAAAGCAGGAAATCGTTTGGTTAATGTTCGGGTGACTGGTGTTGAGCATGTCTTTCGAGGGTGAGGAATATTTTTGGCTGTGGTGGTTGCAGGAATTTGTGGCAGTAAGCGTTAGGTAGACTTGAAATCAATGTAAGGCAAGAAAAGATTGGATCTGAAGGGTTTTATGAAAGTAAATTAAATTTAGAAATGATTTCGCGAAGCGGAGGTAATGGGAAAATTGAGTTGCAGGTTCACCCTCGATGAAATTTTGAACAGTTCGGAGAATATAGGAAGAAAAATGACGTTAAAATGAATTTATTTACGTATAGAACATGGAAAACCCAAAATAAATGAATATCTTGGAATATCTAAAAAAATATTTAAATTTAATAAACTTTTGGAAGATTTCAGAAGTCTTGTTTTTTAGTGAACGAAATTACGATTGAAATGTAAATATATTAAAAACTTGGAACCCACCAATTATAATAGATATAAGAAAGAAAAAATTATTACGAAAGCAATCTCCAGTTAATGCTCCTTGTAAAAACAGATAACACCAAGCAATAATAATAAAGAAGCCAAGATATCAGCGAACTCTCAGAGTGTCGTAATTTATATTCCTGGAACAATGGTCCTTGTTGGAGACTACTTTAATTCCTCGAACATTAAGGACCCAAAATATGTAGACCATTGTAATAAAATTTATGCTAATAATATTTCATTAACCAGTTATGAATTAGGAAAATAGTTGTCATATGTGAATGAAAAATTTAAAATTGTCGGAATATTTATGGCTTTAAAATGTAAGATAGGTCGCCTCCGCGTCTGCCCAATGCTAAAAGACATAGGCCTTCATGAACTGTGAAAATTCCTAACAAGCCTTGACCTGATATTCCACTAGAACTATGAATTCAGCTCTGTCACTTATGGATTTGACTGAATCCTGGGCTGGTGACTAAGATATTTTCAGCTGAGTATGTGAAAGTGATACTCTGAAAAAATAACTTGCGGGTTAATGTCGAGACAGTCTCCGTCCCAATAAAGCCTTGGCAGGCCTCGTAGTACGTTCCTCTTTCGACATTATTAAGTGTAGGACTACCTCTTTGCGGTGGTTAGCTGAGAACTCAATGCTCCATAAGGGTGTGCGCCAACCCTTGAGACGCGAGATTAGGGGCGACTACCTTCCGGGAGTTGAAAAGTAGCTCTCAATGGAAACCCAACAGACATGATTAGTAAAAGCAACAGAAACGAAATCGATGTGGTTGGAAATCGCAGGACCTATGCTACGCTCATGGTCGGTTCGGGAACCATAGGCAAAAACCCTCGGTAGGAGATAAAAGAATAGCTCACTTTGGCGGCGGAAAGACTGTTCAGAAATCTGAGTAGCATGTCATAATGGGGCTAATTTCCACGAGGAATGAAAACGAGTCACGGCGGTAATAATCGGGATTTCCATGAAGGTGGTCAGGGGAAACTCCCTGGGTGTAAGATTGCAGGTTTCCAACATGGTATTCACAAGTTGGTCAGATACGTCGATGAACGGTCGGCCTCCCTATATAAGGTACTGGTGGAAGGGGTTGGAGAAATCCCAGGTTTGAGACTCAAGTGTGTAAGAATGTCGACTCGTCCGTTTGCTTTCCAAAATGAACTAACTGCTTTCTTACCACCTAATTTTATCAAAGAAAATATGTGGGAGTTAGAGGACTTAGCTACTACTAGACTCGAAATCGATGCCGAAAAACTCAGGATTGTCGACACAATGACGAGGTGCAGCCATTCACACTGATGCTGAAGAAAATTTCGCCAGGCGTCCGTCAATGGAAAGCCAGCGTCATTTTTGGTTCGAAGCACACTATCTGTGGAAGCTCAGACATCGAAATACACGAAAGCCAAAAGAAATAGTGCGAGTCAATACTTAAAGCGCAAATATCTAAGATGCCGTCTTCAAAACTTCTGAACTTTATCCCAGAAGTGGAAAAGTGATATAAATAATGTTTTGGATCGAACCGTAATCCCAGATATCAGCTAAAAAATAAATAATTGCGAGTCTTAGGATCTTACTGACATTATTGAGACTCTTTACGAGTATTCTACTTTGAAGGTGCAAAAGTTGAACTGCAGACGGATGCAGTGAAAACAGGAAGAAATTTCAAGTACCGTTATTTTCGGAACTGGAGCTAGACTGATAAAGGAAAGTACGACATTGAAAATAGAATATTGATTTCAATGAGATCAGTTCTCATAACGTTTTACAAAAAGACAAAATAAGAAGTAGTGAAGACGTTATGAATAGTATGAGTTTTAGTAAAAAATACCAAATTTCAAAATATGGGTTGCATTATACTTTTTAAGCTGAAATTTATTGCTCTGCAGAAAATTATGAACTATATTTTTCTGTTACTGAGTCAAACCATTTCCTCCAACCCTTCCGAATGCGTTAAAAATGTTGTCAACTACCACTGAATCACAGTGGCAACACAACTTTTGACAAATAAGCAGGTCATATGACAATTTATCATGCGATATGAGTAAATAAAGGAAAAGGGTTCAATTTCGTGCGCCAGCGCGGGCAGATGATGGGGCACTAGCGAAGAGCAGCGCGAAAGTGACATGAAGAGCATGCCAGAAATATACTACACATATGTACACAAACGTAAGTAATAAGCTAGCAGCGAATAACGGTATATTTGCAAGGACGAAACTGCTGGTGGTGAGAAGATGCCAAACACGAGTGTGTGCAACTGTTGTCAAGTGTGTTTGCGCAAACCCTTGGCACAAAAATAGACAATGCAAAAACAACAGCAACAAGCAAAAGCAGTATCAACGTGTCACCTTCAAATTGGAAATGCTTGTCATATCCTTCATTTATCTGCTGTCGGAACATGGACAGCAAACACACATAGAAGTATGAATATGCTTTTGACACGCTGAAGTGTTGTACATATACTTTTTTATACCCTCAACAGGAAAGCTCGAAAGGTTTCAATGTATGTATATATATGAATATTAACGGTAGCTCGCACGAAAATAACGGTGCCCTGAGTTATTGTGCGATTTGTAGATATGTACATACACTCGCCATCAATAGCTTACATGCAACCGTACTTAACATAATTTCATCAAAATTGGTCCAGTAGTTTAAAATGAGTTTAGTGACATACACACGCACGCAAGAAATACATATGTATGTATATATATTATCATGTCCTTACATGGAAAAATTTTATATTTAAAAAGATATCATCACAAAATTCAGTTGCACGAGGCAACCTATAACCTCAAAAGAAATTGGTCAGATCGGAAAACTATAGCATCAACTATAGATCAAAATCAAGACCTTGTAAGGAAAACTTGTTTAATTCACAAGGTATCTTCACAAAATTTAGTAATGGTTGTTCTTCCAAACGATGCTATAATCTCCGAAGAAATTGTTAAAATTGGATGACTATAGCATATAGCTGCCATACAAACTGATCTGTCAAAAGCAAGTCCTTCTATGGGAAACTTCTTCATTTCACAAACTACCATCACAAAATTCAACACAGATTATTCCTAAAGATAACGCTACATTCTCCGAAGATTTGGTTAAAATCGGATCACTATAGTATATAGCTGTCATACAAACTGACCAGTCAAAATTAAATCCTTGTATGGAAAACTTTTTTATTTTATAAACTATCTCCGCAAAATTTAGCATATATCATTTTTTAAAATAACGCTACAATCTTGGAAGATTTCATTCAGATCGGATTACTATAGCATATAGCTGTCATACAAACTGACAGATCAAAATCAAGAAAAAAATCACTTTATACCCTTTTAAGCTATAAGAAATGCAACTGTACAGGGTATTATATTTACAGTGCAATCCAAGTTAACGTTTTTTCTTGTTCTTGGTTATTAATATTTTTTTGTTGCTATTTTTCGCCACCAAGTTCTTTATCTTCTACCTAACGCGCTTGTGAATTGCAGTTGCCGGCACTTGGTGCACTTTCATAATAAATTATTTGTCACTATTAATTGAATTGTAGACAAATAAGAGGATGAGTGTGTGCAAACAAAAGTATGAGCAGACATATCGATGTGTACAGTATGTGTGTTTGTATGTTTGCATTGGAAGGCGCAAAAATGGTTATGAATTCAAAAGGGGTGGCGCTTTGCTTTGATTTAGAACTGCTGTAGTGCCATCCTCATATGTGAGCTTGTAAACGCAAACTTGTACCCACTTCTGCTGCATTGCAACCCTGCATTTGAATCTCCTAAGCGTTTGTAGCCTCGAGTGCTGTGGCAGTTAAGGACTCAGGACTCAGTTGACAAATAATTGTATGATGAGATGCGACATATGTGCAAACAACGCTGTGGTATAATTGAAAATAATAAAAATATCACGGCACACAAACAATTGTAAGAGCACATGGACACACACATACACATACAGACATACACGCATATCTCATGCCACAAGTTTGAAAAAAATCACTGCCAGCGCCTAACAACAGGTTTCGAATTGCCGTTGCCAGGTTGTTGGTGGCCGCAGATATGAAATAAAAAGCCAACAAAAACAAAAACGCATACATAGGCGCATATGAACTAAAATTTACGCCCCTTTAACAATACGCTGTAAAGCAACTGTTTTGTTGCTTGTTGTAGTTGTTGTTGTTGCACTCATATTTGCGGCACAATTTAAGGCTAATATCCTGCTGTGAAATATGCGGTTGTAAGCGCGCAATTTGAAAAGCCACCCAATAAGGCAGAAAGACAGACGGCACTTAGCTAAGCGTTGAGCAAAAAGACACATACATAAACATATACATACGTAAACTCGCTTTGAAGGGCGTTTACTTCCTTTCCTTTGCTCCTTTGCCGTCAAATGATTTATGACAGACGCCAGTTCCAGGTTGAAGGAGGACCTGACAACCTGATATGGCGGCAGGCAAACCTGAAAGGTGAGGGGCGCCTGAAAATTGTCAACATTTGTCGCATAAAATGCCATTTATTGCTTTTTTCTTTTCATTCAATTGAGTTTTATTGCTTTTCTTCAGTTTGTGCAAGGTGAACAATTTTAATTGACTACAATTTAGCATTTTCAAACGATTTTGGTTTTATTTACACACGCATGCGCGCCGATAGTTATGCAACTAACAATAATTTACACGAAAATTACACACAGTCCATTAAATTTGTGTTGTTATGTGCCCAGCTCGATGTTGGTGGCCACTGTTTAGCGTGACCGCTATGTTTTGTTTGTTGTTTTTGAGTTTTTTGGCGACAAAATGCTCATAAAAATCAAGGAAATGTCATTAAAATCACTTAAAAATGTAATCAAAATTAATGTAAAAAGTTGTTGGATACGTGAGAGTGTAAACAGTGAGTAAACAATGAAAAACGTTAACTTCGTTGCACCGAAGTTCTAATACCCTTTACAAATACAAAATATTCTTTACAAGAACTTGATTTTGATCCGTGAGTTTGTATGGATTATGGCTTGCATGGCTATATGCTATAGTAATCAGATGTAAACAATTTCTTCGAAGGTGGAACCGTTGCATTAAGCAATAATTCGTACCAAGTTTCTTGAAGGTATCTCGTCAAATAAAATAGTTTTCCATCAAGCACTTTAGTCCGATCGTTTTGTTTGTATGGTATTTGTCATATGGGTCCGATATCGGCAGTTCCGACAATGAGCAGTTTCTTGAGGATAAGAAGGTGTATGCAGAATTTTAGATCGATAGCTAAAAAATTTAGGCACTTAAGAAAATATCAGTCCGGTTAGGAAAGTCCCTTTTGACTAGCAATACTCTGCCGAGGGTGTAAGAATCTGAACTTACACGAAAATTGTCGCAATTCCAACGAATAACATAATATCAATATCAATATCAATCGATAATAATTACTGCAGACCCATCAGCCTCTTCTCCTTCTTGCTAAAAACTCTGGAGAACTAATGGACTGGTCAATAAGAGGAGCGCAACATGTTTATTGTAAAGGCAAACCAGTAAATACTGCCCTTCATACTATATTGTCATGGCTTGAAGAATAAAGCCATTAGGCTTAAGGAATTCGCTGTTGGGACTTTCCCTGATATAGAGAAAGTTTTCAATAACGTCCTACGGGAAGCTATCGTATCTGCTCTGGGCGGTCTTGCGGTTGAATCAAACCTCAAACAACTCATTTTCAGTCTTCCTGCGACAGATTGATTGAAACGGTATGGGGAAACGGTATGGGGAAACGCTAACTACTTGCTTTAAAAACTTGAAGATCTTGGCTGCAGTACTTATGATGAAAGGAAGTTCTTCAGTACCGTTCACGATTTGACGCAGGGGTATCTCATCGTCCTAACACATTTGGCAGTCGTAAACAGTCTCTCTATCAACCCAAATAAAACCGATATGGTTATATTTACCAGAAGATATAAGATCCCGGCGGCACCGCTGTCGTGAATGGGAGACATGTGTCTACAACCCGCGAATACAGTGAAATATCTAAGGCTCATCTTGGATAGGGAACTTTCATGGAAGCCGAATATTGAAGATAGAGCAAAAAGGCCATCGATTAGCTTGCACTGCTGGAGTCTCTGACTGAAAGTTGTTCTCTGGCTCTACGACACCATAGTTAAGCCCATTATTTTTTCTGGATTCTTCAAGTGGTGCAGAGCTCTAGAAAGGACCACCTTACACTTCGAACATAGAAATTCTTTTCTATGGTCAATGGACTACATTGCGGTCCGTTCGTTCTAGAAGCTGTAATTTAAATCACATTCAACTTAAAGAATATATATCGGGAGTTAAATTATTATCGGTTCGAATTGAAGTCAAAGTCCTTACGAAATCCATCTAACCATCGAGTGCATCGGCTTAATCACCTTGGAACAAATAATATCATAGCATTGAAGGGAAAATTTTTGTCAACAAAAGTACTTTGCAATGGAAAAGGAAAACGTCAAGCATTTTTTTCAGAAATCGTATGTTCTCTAAAATAAATAAAGTTAAGTATGCAGCAAGTGATGTGAAGCTAAAAAATTCATAGAAAATATAGAAAAATGTGGCCATTGGAACAACTCGGCACATTGGAAGAAGTTAAATAGATAAAGCAGCCAGAAGGACTAGCTTTGAACAATAGGAGAGGTATTGTGTTCTTTAAGGCAGGCCAGATACACACATCTATAGCGACTCGTTAGATGTTCCGGCGGTTTGGTTGGGAGATTCTTATGTATGCACCTTATAGTCTGAAACCAAATTGGTCCCAATTGGTTCAAAACTTTATGTTTTGGAAAAATTTATTTCAAAATCATTTTCTAAGCCTGATCCTTAAGTTATCTATATACATAAGTATGTTGCTATGTACATATGTATGTCGTCTTTTTATAACTATTCCACCTGATCAACAAAACATAGCGATATGAGCTGTGTGTCCTAAATGTGAGAATGTGTTTAGAAATTAATACTACCTATGTATGTGTGCCATCTTATCAATATTTTTCGTCAAGTAATTTATATCTATTTGGGCATGTCGCCTGGCTGACGACAATCAAGGCGACAGCGGGTACGGTGTCTGCAGCTTTGGGCAGACAGTGGAACAAAAACGAATGTGAAATACATTAAATGTGCAAAGGACATTTGGAATTTTGAGAATGCTTTTAGGAAAGCAGTAAAGCAAATATTTACACATGTAAGAAAAATTTTGATTATTTTAAAAAAGATTAAAAAAAAAAGATTAAAGATCAGCTTAACTTAATAAATACGGATGTTACTTACATTTCCAGAAACCTGAAATTAGAAAAAAAAACTAAATTAAATAATATTTAATTGTTAAATGATATTAACCAATAATTTAATATTTAATAATATGATGAACAGATTGATAATAAATTGTATGTAGACTCTCATATTGAAACAAAATTTGAGTTTTGGTTATAAAATAGTTTCACTGTCATTAAAATTTAATTAAAACCTATATACTTTTTTATGCGTTTGAACCAATTGTCGAAGTACTTTTGCTCTCTGATGGAGGTATCTACAAAATATCTTCTGATGTCGGAAAATGTTGAATTTCCGATCGGTCTATGGCCAAAAGGCTTTTGCGACAGCGCGTGTGCCGATGGTGGCCCAGTGCTGGCCAAGCTTCCACGAAATCCAGCTATCTAGTAGTAGAACGCTCGAAGATACGGGATCCGCTCCCATTCTACCGATAGCGTTTCTAGGTATGCTGAACTCTCGAGAACACATCGCCTGCAACCTTAATAGCTCCTGATAGTGAACCCCTTCACCAACCTTAACCCCAATCTTTGACCCATCCATAAGGAAACTCACGTTCGCTCTCCTCTAACGGTTTCTTTCCACCCTTTCTATAGCCTCCCCTTCCGTATAAAGACTCCATAGACCATAATGAACTTGACAGTGGTGTCACGTGGCAATCACATTGCGATGTTGTTGAAATTATTGTATACATCTTTTGTTCGTTCTATCTTGGAGTATGTTGTGTTCATTTGGAGATCACATTGCCCATCGTTAATTAATAGGATTGAACGCGTTCAAAAGATTTTTCTTAAATTTGCCCTTTGCTCTTTAAAGTTTGTGGACCTCATGCCATCATATACATCTCGTTACGCTATTACATCTTAAATCACTTGAAAATCGCCGGTCCGTTCTCTGCCAGCTTTCCTCTTTTCCCTTATGTTTAGAAATCGAGAACAATGGGAAAACACATGTTCAGAGTCTTCTATGGACTCCATAAACATCGAACAATACGGACTGACGTCAATTTGAAATTTGTATACTTGGGTCAGGTGAAAATCCGATCCCCGTATTGTCTAGTTATCCACGTTTGCATGTCAGGCATAAATCCACATAATTATGGTCTGCTTTCTCTTTTTTCTTCTTTTGATTTCTGTAATTGGCGCTGTCATAGCTCATATAATTTCGTGAATTCGGCTCCCTGGATTTCTATGAGCATACTAGCTAGTACTTCATCTGATCCGCCGGAAATAGTTAGGAAAGCACTGTTACTTTTAATGTTGTGAGTCTAAGGACTTCATTTATTAATTTTTCATACGCTTTTATGCTTAGTGCCTGTATTCATACTGGACCAGCATATAATATTACTGAGCTCATCGCTTTAGAGAAGTAGCTATCTAAATGTGTTTACAGATCTTTCATTAAATTATCTTTTGCAGCGGGGTTCATCACTGTCTAAACTACGTCCATACAAGCATTTCTACATTTCTGCTTTGCATATAAAGTTTTTTAATAATAACTATTTGTTGGATAGTTTTGATTTGATAAAAGCATTTGCCCATAAATGTGCATACAATATTTTTCATCACTATTTTACCAGCATTGCATCACTGTACATCGCCTTTTGGGACGCTGCTGACCGTTTGCTGACTGCTGATGGCACCAGTGATGATGTGTGCGCACCGATATGTCACATCTCCGTATAAGCAACATATCCTGTTTGACTTACGTACTACATTTGATACACTCGTTCTTATTTATATCACATATTACGTGTTTGTTGTTGTTTAATATATATATTTTTTATGCACTTGCTCCTCAGTGTGCTTGTGTGTGCGTAGTTTAGACATTTGGTTTATGTCCTGTCACACCTTCATCGCACACAAGCAACTATTCTACAGCGTCACAGTCACAACACACAGTGAGGCACATAAACACACACACACACAAAGAACTAAGTATATGTATGTGTATACCAAATCAACATCCAACACCTGACGACATTAATTTTTATTATTATTATTTTTTACTTCTCCTTTGTTTTGTCCTTTTTATTTTAATTACGAAATAAAACTTTTAGATTAAAGAGTGAAAATGACAGAAAAAAATGTAAATAAATAAAAAGTGAAACTACGTATGTGTATAGGTATATTTATGTGCGTAGTTATATTTAAATGTGTGTATGATTGTATATATGTATGTATGAGGGTGCACAAAGAAATTAATTTTCTGTTAATATGCTGACAGCGAAGGATGGCGTTGGGGATAGAAAAATGCCGTCAGGACGCTGGTTGCAAGTCGTTGTAAGTGTGGTTGTGCGTTTGTATGTACTTATTTATATATGACTATTTATATAAAAGTTGCTGTGGCGCTTGTTTGGCATAAAAATCTTTTCATTTTCATCGCTTAAAGAGTCATTAGTTTTCTTCTTCTAGCCAATATTGCCTATAATATACATAATCTAATACATGTACAACTATACAGCTATAAATTTTACATTGTATGGAAATATATTCTTATTATTTGAAGAGTCGAAAAGTGCAGTAAAGTAAATATATATAACGTACCCTTCAAAGGTGAATTTTTATAGTATAAAAAGATCTTTATCTTGATTTTGATGGAATAATTTGTATGCCAGCTATGTATGTATATGCTATAGTGTCCCATCTGAAAATTTTTATCGGAGATTATAGCGCTGCTTTTGGCAATAATCTGTGACAAATTTGGGGAAGATGTCTTGACAAATTAAAATTTTTTTCCATACAAGGACTTGATTTTGATCGAACAGTTTGTATGGCAGCTATATGCTATAGTGCTTCGATTTGAGCAATATGAAGCAGGATTGTAACCTTGCTTGGAATAATAATATATGGCGAATTTCGAGAAGATATCTTCTCAAATAAAAAACTTTTCCATACAAGGACTTGATTTTGATGGAAAAGTTTGTATGGCAGCTATATGCTATAGTGATCAGATATCGTTGCTTTCCACAAATAAGTAGCTGGTTGCGGAGAAAAGGATGTGAGAAAAATTTCAGATCGATATCTCAAAAATTGCGAGACTAGTTCGCAAATATACAGACGAATATAAAGGAAGGAAGACGGTCTTCGACGTTTTTTTCTGAGAGTTAGAAGTTTTAGGGCAAACTTGATATACTTTCTTCAAGAGTGAACTATACTCATATATACAAGCGTATACTTATGTACACAAATAGGGCTATATATGTCGCTTCTTTTGTACCTACATACATAAGAATATAACATATTGTACTGTTCTGCTATGTTCATATTCCTAATACATTTATATTTCCGTTTGTCCGTTTGTTTGTGTGTCCAAGTGTTAATGTTTCCGAACATGGTTGATTTTTTAGCAATAAAATTCGTATGTCATTTACTACAAGCCGACGACAGGCAGACTCTGCGTGCCACAAACACGCATACATGCATACCGCCGCCGCCTCTCCTGTGGCCTTAAGTCTTTCTTCATTAGTTACTCATGTATTTTACGTTATTTTAATTGTTGAAAAGTAATTATTTGATTATTATCAAATTAATTGCCCGCTTGTAATGAGAAAGCGATTTTGTCTATGATTTCCTTGCCTTCTTCCCTACATTACTACACAAGTACATAAGACTTATTTATACCACCGCATTTTCATGCCTCTCTTAGGCACTCTGCATATGGTTTTGTCTGTGGAAAATTTTATAACACTTTTAGAATGAAAAATCATGTGAATTTTATTATTTTGTTTGATTTGAATGTAAGACAACAAATTATATAAAGAAGAGACAATGTCAAACTAATGGACTGTTTCTATGATGGAAGTTTGAATTGAAAAAAAAAAACATGGAAAATCGTTTTGGAAAACCATAGATTCAAAGATTGAGAAATATAAGGAATTAGCGGAAGAGAAAATGTTATAAAAATCACTTGTAATTTAAATTTTAAGTGCGTTGAAAAATAATGGGATTTATACTATTTCTAGTTCTGTAAAGAAATGGAATAAATATAAACGAAGGTGAACAATTAGGTACTTTGACTCACGACCTGATGGCTTTTACTATGGCGTGGTTTGGCTTAGGGGTAATGCTTGAAAATTCTATGAAAAGATGCGGCGACTAACAGAAGGTTTCAAGACCGGAGCATACTCTTGTAGACCTCCAGAGATGATCTAGTAACCGATATCCAGAGCGTACCAAAATTATGGAGGGAAAACTTCTCCAGCCTGCTGAATGGTCACTGCCATAACACCGAGAGATGGTAAACCCGATTGGCTAATCGACAACCATAGAGTAGACCTTTGACTGCCTACAAAAGCGCGAAATGAGCGCAAGGCTTTACTATGACGAATTTGAAAAAGAATTGCAATAAAAACTTCTCCGTTTGGCGAAGAGGAGAGCGCTCTACCACCATGACAGCGCACCAGCTTACACCTAGGGTGTCACTAAGTCGTTCGAATAACACAATCAGATGAATCAATATTTCCTCCAGATTTGGTAGCGGTGCGACTTCTTTTTGCGCCCAAATTTGAAAAAGTCACTCGCCGGACATAAATTTTGTTCCAATAAGGCGATTATCACTTCCAGAGTCCTACTTTGCCGACCTTCGGAAGACGTATTTTTCATATGGGTTAAAGGAGTTCAAGCATCGCTCCTTAACTCCGCGGAAAATATGAGTATTGGCTAAACACAAAAAAGAAGCTGAGTTACATATATTTTTGATTCCTATTTGCATCTACTAAAGACTCCTCGGAATTTAATCCGTTATGTTTACAATAGCCAACGTCAAAAGTTAAGAAACAAGTCATTATGGATCAGCGAACAAGTAAATGCGTGGCCCTTTTTCAGCTTTGGAAGCGAACGTTTTGACATACGAACGCTATTTGTGCTGTTTACAGTAACTTAAAATATTCATTCGCCCATAAAAATGGAATCAATTCCTGAACATTTTCTCGAAATTTTATTTTTAAAATTTTGAGGTGGATTAACCCAGCAACAGTTCATCCACGAACTTAACTAAATTTTTTGCGATGAAGCTACAGCAAGGACCAGTGTTTATTAACAGTATGGTGAACTCAATCGAGGCAGCAGATCACTCAAAGACAAATTTCGTGAAGATCGTTCAAGGTAAGTAGTTGTTCCGGCAGCTATTGATGTGGAAAGCAAAGATTTCCTTATGATGTATCATGAGATGCAGACAACAATAGGAATTAGTGGGACCATCATACATGTAACATTTCATGAATATTTGACTGTAAAAATATTTGTCCACGTTGGAGCTCAAATAATTTGTCAATCGTCTCGATTGGTCGAGAGAAATATTAGAAAAAAAGGTAATAATACGAATCCAACAAAAGTTGGTTTGGTTGCAAAAAAAAAAAAAAAAAAAAACAACTGGAGGTATTGCAACCATACCACTAGAACATAGTAAATTATGAATGGTAGTCAACCATTTGTTTGCAGGTCTTCTCTCAAGAAAACAACAAAACCATACGCCGAAGACGGATCACTTTTAACGACTGAAACAACTGCATTCTTGAGCACTTAAAACATCAAATGATGAAACATCCACCTCATAGTCCTGACTTGGCACCAAATGGCTTCTTTTTATGCCCTTCGTAAATAATAATCAAAATGGTTAACGTTTTTCGGCACCTGAAGAGGCGATTGATATCCTCAGAGTTCATATTTTAGAGACGCCTAAACCAATGTGATTCGAAAATCCGTTCAAATTCTTGCAAAAGTATATTAATCTTAATGGAGCACATTTTGAAAAACAATAAAAACGGTTTTTAATGATTAATATGTTCTCTAAACCCGAAATACAAAGGGCAACCCTCGTAAAACCAACAAAGGTCAATGTTCACTTGAGGACATAATCCAAATTCGTAAATAAACAAGTGCTGCTTAACTTCAAATTTATAACAACCAGCGATTTTCAGTTTCCTTTTCCGCTGGTTGGCAACTCTAACCAATCTGGAGAGTTCTATCCATATAAATAGGCACCACCCACGTAAGCAATTTGGCTGACAATCGCTTTTTTGCTAATAAACCAATATTTTAACGCAACGAAAATGAAATATAAATTAGTAGACACACATCAAATTAGAATGCAAAACGCATAAAAGTGCAAAAAATTATTCCCAGCCTAGGGTTTTGAGCATGTCTTACATATGTATGTATGTTTTTTGTAATTTATTACACTTGTGGCGTTTATGCGCGAATCGGGGGTGTCAAGTAACTAGGCGCCGGGCTATGAGTAGTGAACAACTCTAAAAATAACAACAAAAATAATGAGTACAACAACAACAACATCCGCAAAAACTATGAAACTTTGGTCACTTCGAGTATCTAATGTCCATTTGCCAGTCGCCGTCCACGTCAACATCACGAACAACAGCCATAGCGTTGCCACGCCGCCAACAACGCGAACGCGTCATACAACTAGCCGTTAACAAAAGCTGAAATAAAAACTTTGGAGTAAAAAGTGGAAAATAAATAAATAATTTTCCCAGCACGTTCGCGCCGGCGTAAACCTATTAATAAAGTCAATTGCCTGCTTGTCGCTCAGCCGTTTCACTTTGATATTAATTTTATTAGCTGCCCAAAAGCTCAAGCACTTCACAAGCAATCGAAAAAGAATTATGTAAAATAAAAAGTAAACGTGTAAAAATACAATTTAATTTTTCACACATACAAATTACATAATTAATAGACATGTGTACATAACTACCTTCATATATACACATATACATACATACATATTTGGTACTATCAATTACCGCCTTCGTAATAAATTTGCCAAGCAACACGTTCGCTTTTTGGCTGCAATTAAAAAGTTAAATTCCCGTCCGAACCGTAAAATATTCGATTCAGACGGGAAGTATTGCCCTCACTTACACACAAACAAACATATTTAATGTCATGAAACATTTAACTTCAATTCGCTTATATTTACGATCGAAAGTCGAAATATTCTAATGCCGATTCGATACTGTCAACACGCGCATGCGCACATAATTAACGCTGTAATAAGTCTCTATGTGTGTATGTGTGCATGTGTGTATGCAGTCAGCGTTATTTTAATGCCGCTAACAGGCAATTAGAATTTTCTATCATAATAAAAATCGTTAGAAACGTGATTGAAATTGATTTTGTGGCAAACAATTCGAAATTGGTGAAATTCGATGAGAAAACGCTTTGACATAATCACTCACAAATACATATAAATATATTTGAAAATATACGCGTACATGAATGGTTTTATGTGCACTTATCTCTACTTCTTCGTTATTGGCGTAGACACCGCTTACGCGATTATGGCCGAGTTTACAACAGCCCGTCAGTCGTTCTTCCTTTTCGCTGCTTGGTGTCAATTCTAGATACCAATTGTAGCCAGGTTCTTCTCCATCTGTTCTTTACAAAAGAATGGAGGTCTTCCACTTCCTCTGCTTCCCTCGGCGCGTACTGCATCGAATACTCTTAGAGCTGGAGCGTAGCGTACCCACTGTCTCTTAATTCGCTGAACTATGCCAATATTGTGATATATCTCGTACAGCTCATGATTCCATGGTTCGATTGGGGAATCGGTTTCACCATCCCCTGGTGTTAAGCTTTCACTTCCATTCAGCAGGCTGGAGAAGTCTTTCCTCTATACTCCACTCTCCACTCTCTGTGTGCTCAAGATTAAGTTTCTGTCAAAAAACCTTCTGTTAGTCACCGCATTTTTTCATAGAAATTTTGAGCATTATTCCTGGTGGCCAGCTTGTCTCTCTTCATACTCGGTATCTCTCTTTTTCTGTATGGGAAGCCAGACACATCCCTCTTCAACTCTCGGTATCTATCCCATCCCGCACGTGTTGTGGTCGATCGTAGACTTTTAGACTTTTCCGAAAACCAATGGTTTCGGTTGCAGAGAGTAGGAGTGCAAGTCGAGTAGAAAATCGTTCAGCTATCTGTTGTGATTGCAGCTTCTCGACGTCGAACCTCCCTTGCGTTTGTTGGCGTGCGTTTTTTGCTCTACAAAGTCGGGTGCGAATCTTGACTGCAACAAGATAATGATCCGAGTCGATATTAAGACCTAGTCTTAAACACTGGAGACGTGTATTCCGTCTATAACAACATGATCGATCTGTAGACGGTCAAGTATGTAGTAGCTTGAATTTTGCTTTGCTGGAATCTAGTACTACAGATAACCATATTTCGTGCCCGGCGAAGTCGATCAGACTCAACCGTTTTAAAGATGTTGCATCATGGAGGCCGAACTTACCGACAGTTGAGCCAAAGACACCTTGTTTGCCCACTCTGGCATTAAAGTCGCCAAGTTCGACTTTGTCGGCGGTCTTTGGTCACATCGTTCTTCTCTTCTGTCGGCAGGTGGACGCAAAACAGGATCTACTCGCATCTGTGCTTGTCCCGTCCATCACTTTTCTTGGCAGACGGTGATGTCAGGCCTTACTCTAGCGAGGACATCAATAAGAACGTAAAGCGTAAGACGTGAGCTGCTTGAGCCATCTGTAAAAGAATCATTTCTGAGCACTCTCAAGTGAATGTCGTTCAGAAAACTTTCCTTACTTGCTTGAATTTCTACATATGACTCCATCCTCCGTGCTCTGCTTTAGAGGGGCTATTAAAGCGGATATTGGAGAGCATCAAGTATGAATATTTTCTGTGGTCTGAGCTAATCACCGAGTGCTAGAATTCTATAACAGGAAATCGTATATAAAATAATCCTTTTAATTGGCGTAAAATCAATAAACGCGCAATCCTAAACCATAATTACTGATATAATTTCCTATTGATTTTTCTTAAATGCACAACGCCCTCCAAATGAAAAAGAAATTATATATAATTTGCATAAAAAATCACTCAACTCAACGAAAAACAGACAGTCATACATATACAATAAGACTTTAGACGCCGAGGGAAATGTCCTTGCTATTCGTTGCGCGCTGCGTGCAATGAAAAATTGTCGTCATTATCCAGTTGGGGGGCATGGAAAATGCCGCACAAAATGGCGTGCTGCATAAATGTGACTTGCGAGACAACCACCCGGTAGACAAGGAGTTATAACGGTAAATAGCATAACAGAAAAAAAGAAAGGAATAAAAAATTATTTTTATAATCGAATCACTGTGACGCCACGACGCCTGCGCGCTCAAGCCAACCTTCAACCAAGTTGTCCGCCTCGTTTTTGCCACAGATTAGCAGCCGACGGCGCTGCTTGTCAAACGGGCACAACATACGTATATGTATTTGTATATATATGTCGCGTATCCTTTTTAATATTCCTGTCATAGCGCTCATCATTTATTGTCATTTTTCTGCTCGCCTCTCACTCCGCCGTCGGCTTAGGCCATGTTCTCACTCGGCATTAGTGTGTTTTAAATACGAATTTTACAATCAAATTAATTGGTCATGCTAGCGCGAGATTACACGCACACAGGCGCAGTGAGCAAAAGCGCGAGAGGCGCAGCCAAGCAGCCGCACAATGGCAAGGGCTAATCAAAAGGCATCCTTGAAAGTTTCATTCTATTTATATATGTATTTGGAAATCAGTGTGTGTTCATGTTGGGCGCTGTTATATGAGTGTGTGCGCATTAGGGTTGCATTTGCATGCAGTCGCGTTTAGGTTTATTAATTTTATGGCATCACAGCGGCGCTTACCCTTAAATGCGGCGGAAAAACGGCGCAATGGAAAATCGCATATGCTGTTGTTTTCGTTGTTGTTTCATTATATTACTGCCACTATGCTGACAGCATACCAACAAACAATATTTACTTTGTCGCCCCTTTCAACTAAGCGCTGCAAGCCGTCGTGCGGCGTCCTTGCCGCCTTTTGTCGCTTTCGAGCGCTCCTTGCACGTGATGCTGCTCAGCAGCGTTACTAATTTATGCAAATATTAGTATGCTGTGTAACACTCTCGCACTCGGCGTTTATGCGGCGGGACCCAGCCTTGGTCATAGCCTCAGTCGACGTCGCAGCCGCGACAGCCAGTTAAATTCGTTCCACAATATTTATTATTTGCTTTTTATAGCGTTTGAATTTTGAATATTTAATTTTCGCATGAAAACACACACACACACACACACATGTTTATACATATGTATAGACTATAACTGTATGCATTTTGCAGTTGTTTCGCATAGAAAATTGAAAAGTGCCGCATAATGCGCAGAAGGTTGTTGGAAAAATCGAAAATTTCACGCTGGCAATAAATTAAGCCTTCCGCTCACAATTTAATTGTAATACGCTTGTAATTTTTGAGTATTTAATTTTGGACAAGATTATTTGTATAAGAAGATATATGCATATATTTTAAAGCGATTCGTTGCAGTTAAATATTTGATTTGTGTGAGAAAAGGAGCAAGACTGAGCTTATTACCGGAGAAGTGAATAAGTTTGGGTAGTTTTGTGCTAGTTCTTGCTAAAGATGCCATTAGGTTAGGTTGTCTTAGTCTGGTAGTTTCGTGAGCCACACAGATACCACTGCTGTTACTTACTACAAGGAGCAAAAACTAGTAAGACTTTGTTCATAGTTTTAAAGTTCTTAATTTATTCTTCAAAATCTATGTCGTCGCCTTCAAAGTAACCCCTTTGGCCACAGTACCCTTCTACCAATGTTTCTTCCAATCCTCGAAACAGTTTTTAAAGTCAACTTTCGGAAAAGCCTTGAATGCGCATAGTAATTCACGTTTAATGTCTTCAATAGACTCAAAACGGTTTTCCCAGAGAGGTCGTTAAGTTTTCTGAATAGCCTGAGCTCACACGGAGCTATACCGGGCTAAAGCGGTGCTTGCGGCACGATATTTGTTGGAAATTTGGCGAAAAACTCACGAAGAATGAATGCAGTTGGCGATGGGCCATTATCGTGGAGAAAAAACCAAGATTTGCCGCTCTGTTATTCTGGTCTCATTATCGAATAGTTTCGCGCAAACGACGCATAACACTCAAATAGTATTCTTTATTAATAGTTTTGACCTCCATAATCGAAGAAAACTGTCCTTGATTTTGCCTGGTTTTCTTGCTTTGACGTTGTTTTCTCAGTTTCGGTTCGCCTTTGCCATGATATTCAGCCGATTTATCTTGTTTCTGGACCGTAACCATAGATCCAAGGCTAATCATCATTAATAAAACGTTTCATGACATTCTGTTAGTCGCAAGGCATTGCTTCACAGACGTTAACACGACGCAGTTTTTCGTATAATTGAGTGATTTTGTACCCAATCCTGCTTACCATTTTCGTAGGCCCAAATGATCTTTCAAAATGGTTTTCACTGATTCTTCCGATATTACGATGCTAGTAACAACTCTTACTGCTAATCGTCGATTCTCAAGCACCAATTTCTTTACTATCTTTACGTGTGGATCATATGTTGATGGCCACCAACCTCCAGGACGTGATTCGTCGTCAAGGCGTTTTCAAACTCTTTCTTTCTCTTCTCTTTGAATAATTTTTACCAATTGGTCGCGACTAAAATTGTTGTCGAAGGCCTTTTCCAACATTCTGAACGTTTCGGCAGCAGAAATTTGATTCCACACACAAAATTTAATGGAACTTCTTTGCTGAATAATTTTACTTATCGTAAAAATCGCCCAATGCACTTTACACATACATACAACACAAAACACTAGATTATTTTGATGTGACACAGAAAAGTCTTATTTATTTTCCCACAGTAGTTGATAGCCAAGAGGCTTTTAAATGGCTAAATCGTTCTTGGCGTTTCAACAAAAATAGGGCCACAAATCCTTGATCTCCTATTGGATCTAACATCCATTTTCATGACAAACTTTCAATGGTTTTCAGAGCATATTGATATCCCTGACAACTGTGAAGCAGACGAAATAGCTAGAACAGATTTTATCCTACAATTATACTTCAGAAGAGTGGAAATCTAGAAGCCTCTGCCACTTGATAATATTTAATCGACTCATGGCTGAGTCTCGGTGGAGTCAATCCCTGACTTGCTGTACAATCAGATAATCGTGGCATGAATGCAACATTGGCCATATACTCATATGCCAGCTGTTGAAATTCAAAAGAAAGGATATACCATAAGAACTCTAGTAGGAGCAAAAACAGATCACCGTCTAATTGGAACAAATGCCAGCGCACTGGGAACATGAGCTGTTGGAAGGTAGACGAAGAGGAGACTCTAAATGCAAACTCTCTAGGCAAATGCAAGGCTTTCGACAGGAAAGGGATCGCAACTATCGGTCGAAAGTTTCTTGAAGACATTTCGGAGGTTAAGATTCATCAAAAGCGCAGAGTTGTTCAAAGGCCTTATTATTGAATAATATTCGACCGAATAGACCACATCCAGCACGCAAAGAAAAAAATGATTTGGCACTTTTTACGTCTAGATCTTAAATTGGAAGCGCACAATATACAGCTTGTGCAAGTGCTATTGAAGTCGCTCGACCCTTCCAAGCAACACTGCTTCGCTCTATGGCCTCTTGAAAAGTTCCATGCAGATCCGACGTTTTTTAGCCAAATTTTGTTCAGCAATGAGGGCCACTTCTGGCTCAATGGCTATATAAAGAAGCAAAATCGGCGCATTTGGGACGAAGAGCAATCTGAAAAGATTCAAAAGCCGCCATTTTATCCAGAAGAAACAACGTTTTGGTGTGGTTTGTGGACCGGTGGAATCATCGACCGTTATCGCGCCATGGTAACCGACTATTTGATACCTGAAATTAAAGCTTGTGATCCCGGCGACATTTGGTTTGAACAAGTTGACGCCACTTCCCACACATTGCATCAGATAAAGGATTTGTTGAGAGAACATTTCGGTGAGCAGATAACTTCACGTTTTGGGCCGGTCGATTGGCCATCAAAATTACATGTATGGACGGATTCCTGTGGGTATATGTAAAGTCTAAAGTCTTTGCGGACAATCTCGCTTCCATTCAGGCCTTGGAACAAAACAAACAGTCGAAGTAATCGAACGAGTCATCGAAAGTTGGACTCAACGGATTGATGGTCTCAGATGATATAGCCGCGACCAACATTTGAAAGAGATAATCTTCAAAAACAAAAAGATGCTAAATAATGTTCTTTCGAATGATAGTAAACATTCCACATAAAATTTGAAGTTTCTGTGGTTTTTCTTTAAACAAATATGGAACTTCGAAATAGATCCGCCTTTATAAATATATTCGTACTTAAACAAAACTTTATAACAAACATTGATGGCATTGGACTGTTGCCAAGCTCGTCTACCAAGAAATGTGTGCGCTGAGAATTTATTTATTTGAAATGAAAAAACGTTTAATTAGTATGTTTCCAAATAAATGTTCATGTAGCTGTCAGTGAGCGGCGCTTAAGTCAAATAAATTTGAATATTATGAGCGACGTGACAAATACAAAATTTACCATTTATCGTCAAGCGGCTAACTGCTGTCAAATGGCGGCAGAAGCTTTTGATTTATAAAAAATACAAATTTTACAAATAGAAAAAAGACATACTATAGGTATATACATGAGTATAAAAGTATGTACATATATATTTGCTGTGTATAAATGTATGTTTGTTGCATTTTAGCTAAATTGTTTGTGTGCAACAAAAAACCGTTTAGCCAATTGCCTGTCAACAAATTTATGCGTGTTGAAATTAAATTTTCTAAACACTCAACATTTATTTATTACTATTGCTTGTGTGTGTTTGTGTAAGTGTGTACAGCTATTTGCAGCGACTGTAATTATTTAGTGGCAATTAAAATTTGACGCCTTTTGGCGCCCCAAACCTTTCATGGCGCTCCACAGACAGCCAAACACATGAACTTTGATGGCACTAACGAAAGTGCAACACGCGTATGTTGCAGCAAACAAAGTGCATGAATGGAGAATACATACATATACATTCACATGTCTTGTCATGCCTTGTTTCGGAGGGCAGGGGCGGCACTTTAGGCGCCATTTGCTTGTATAAAAAACATAAATGCTCATAAAATAAATTTTTATCGCTTCATATGCATGCATGCAGTATTTTAATGCACCCACACATACACACACACTTGCGGGCTTGAGTATTTGGAGAATTCATAGTTTTGTCTGTTTGTGTTGACCTGTGCGTTTAATTGGCCATTAATTTATAATTCTAATGCTGTTAAAAGCTTAAAGACCCTTTATTTAAGCACAATTATGTTTATTGTTTCTAATTGTTGTTGTTATGGCAGCGTTAAGACAAATGCTGCATTTACGAGTGCCAACGAACATTATTTATATGGATATTGATCCTGCAAAGTACAATTTAAATAATTGCCTACTACACATACACATTTACAAGAAAAAACGTTAACTTCGGCTGCACCGAAGCTAATATACCCTTCACAGATGCATTTCTTTTAGTAACTATGCGTTCACCTTGTATGGCAGCTATATGCTATAGTAAACCGATCTGAACAATTTTTTCGGAGATTATGTTATTACCTTAAGCAGTAATCTATAACAAATTTCGTGAAGATACCACGTCAAATGTGAAAGGTTTTCATACAAGAACTTGGCTTCGATCGTTTAGTTTGTATGACAGCTATATGTTATAGTTCTCCGATATCAGCAGTTCCGACAAATGAGAAGCTGCTTCAAGAGAAAATGTCGTTTGCAAAATTTCAAAGCGATATCTTAAAAATTGAGGGACTAATTAGTATATATACCGATAGACAGACGGACAGACAGATGGACATACAGACGGACAAACGGACAGACCGACAGACAGACAGACATGGCTAAATCCACTCGGCTACATACATATATACCTGGGTATTGCAAACTTCGCGACAAACTTAATATACCCTGTTCAGGTAATAAAAATCGTTAAGTACCTATGGATGTACTTGTATATATATACCATATATTCTAACAAATACAAATAGTTAGTACTCGCAACTTATATATGTCTACGAAAAGGGGGCTTAGGTGTCAAAAATAATTTTTTTTGTTCACATTTCCTTTTCGTAGACCAGGTCACATATATGGTTACGTTAGTGTTTGGTGGGATTGGAAAGGAATTATCCACTATGAGCTGCTCCAGCCTGGTCGAACGATTGATTCTATATTTTACTGTCAACAAGAGATGAGATTAAAGCAAGAAACTGATCCACAGAAACGGCTTCGTCTTCCATCAGGACAATGCTAGAATACTCACATCTTTGATGACTCGGCGAAAACTGGGAGAGCTTGGCTGGGAATATATATAGCCCTGACCTTGCACCACCGGACAACCATTTGTTTCTGTCAATGCAGAACTCTCTTAATTGAGTAAATTAGGCTTCAAGAGAAGCCTGTGATAATTATTTGTCGCAGTTTTTCGCCGAGAAACCATAAAAGTTTTACACTGAGGGAATTATGTCTCTAGCGGAAAAATGGCAAAAAGTAGTTGACTAAAATATGTATTTGGTTCATTAAAGTTCATTATAAATATAAAAAAAGAAAGTTGAAGACTTGTTCTATGTAGGCAAATAGTGCAGAAGATTCTCCTAAAAGGATATAGCGGTGCTACCAGCAGTGCCCGTTAGGTACACGCGAGGTCTATTGGTCCAGTGTTACAACGCAAGATGCCAACGCGATTCAATTCCTATGTGAGCGGGTAATGGGTGCTACCTTTAGATAGATCATCGGCTTAGCAGTTGCCAGCGTTACCGCTACAATCTGGATACCTCACTAAAGTGCTATAATATCCTGCTATTTTCGGCCTTTTTCATTCTGTCAGTTAGTTTAACTGAGACAGGCTGTTGCTTGTTCGATTCGTCAAACACTCGTTTCTCTTAGACATGTTCGTTTAAGAAGAATACATCCTGATAGCCTTGGTATTCATTTGGAAGATCATTAAAGTGTGCTTTTGAAAGCCTCCTAGGTTCTTCTAGTCTTTAAAGTACTTCCCTTTTACCTTTTAGCTCTCTCCGAAGTTACCATAAACTTCATCTATCGATTTTTCGACAGTTTTTAGTTTTCTTTACGATTTAAAACTTTTAGTCGACTATTTTTACTCATTGAATCCGTGAATTGAGAGCTTTCATGAGATTTTAGTTACAAAGACCAAAGCTTACTTTTCTGTTGTACAAATGGTAAATGATAATAGAGACTGTGGTCCTAAATGTTATCTACTTTATTGGTGAATTGAGCCAGCGCGGGATTCTAATAAGAATTGTAGTTAAATGCAGTTCGAAGATAAAAGTTTATTCCAGAAAGATTGCTGTAAATACCATATAACTGAATAAAAATGTGATTTATGACGATTATCTCCCATACAAAACGTTGCTTTGAACGTTATGATCTCTTGGAAGATTCCCAAGTAAAATAAATTAACTGAAACAGGCCCATACGCTTTCCAAGATCATGGTCTTAAATGAAAAAGGTTCTACAAAATATCTACCAGAATGCTCCATATGCATTGCCTAACCTCACACGTCTTCAAGTTCATATTTGTTGAAGAAAAATTTGAAGTATCAAAATATTAACAAATCATACTTCCTCTTTCCCCTTCATTAAATACCCATAATTTCACCTCCACAACAACAACTACAACGCGTTCATTTACTTAAAACTCAACACCAGTGGCACGAAATTATTTATTTCCATTTTTTGTTTTGCTCATTAATCTTCAACCACTTAACTCATTTTCATGCTGCCACATTTCCAGTAGTCAAAGCGATCACCCGCTGGCACTGCCTTCAACACGGCGTTTTTTCAACGCTGAACTTGCCACGCCGACTCATAATTCAACGTATGATTTGACGCAGCCAGCGAGGTGCTAACGTGTTGAGGTATTGTTCTGTATGGCATGCGGCCTTAATGCCACACAATGTGCCGCAATTATCTTCATAATCGTTTGTCGATAGTTTTGATTTCAGAAACTCTATTTATGTTGCACTATGGATGTGCTTCCTTAATAACAAATTTTAATTCGCTTTCGATGGATCACCTGCTGTGCTCTCGAATTATTCACGCTTTTCTTTACTTTTCATCTTTGTGTTGGAAAATTGTTTGTCTTTGGCGTAGAGCATATTGACTTGCTTCTTCTTGAACTTGTGCTGCTGTCATGTTGTGCCTTTGATGTGATTGTTTTCGTTGATTTAAATAATTTTTCCGCTGCAAGACTTAAGCTAACAGAAGTCACTTTAATTGGTTTGGTATTGATTGAGTGCGAACGCAGTGGGTGTTCGTTGCAGTTTGTGAGGTGGAAATGAGGTATTTGATAGGAGGAATAGAAGAGGTTGAACAAAGCTGGTTTTATAATCGGAGGAATGTAAGTTTACATTAGTGGAGTTTCGGCAGCGATCGACAAATTGCTTACATAGATCAAATATAGTTTGAGAACTTGGACCCAGTTCAGATTAGTTAATATTGGATGCATATTATACAATATCAAGAGAGCAAAATATGCCGAGATTTAATAGAATGACTGAGATAAGGTCCAAATTAGAGGTTATTATGGAACTCGAGGACTTCCTTAGGATTAGATTTGACGAGTGAAGGAGTATTTAGCTTCACTCAATATTTTGAATTTGGTAAGAAATTGTTGGTAGTTGAATTGATTTGTGTCTTATGATGACCCCAAGTATATCGAGAAATGAAGAGAAATTTAAAGAATTATAGTTAAGGTTATAGGAGACATTTTAAAGTATTTAATCGGCTAGGGAAATTTTTGCTACAATCAATAGAAATTTCAGTAATTTTAGTAACAGCTAATAGTGAACATAGTCGGCAGATACATACTGCGAATGTTTCTATCAGACTCTCGGAAACTAGACACATTAAAGGTACCAGAGAGGGACAACGTCTGATGTGTTTAACGTGGGTACCTGCTAATGACAGCTTTACCCCATGGAGCTCAAGAGCACAGCGGATCAAATTAATGCGTTGATCAGCGAGCTGAAATTGCCAGATATTCTTAGTACCAATTGTCAGAGTGGAATGGTCGAACTACACACCTTTATAAGGTTCGAGGCTCGCCTAAAGCCTTCGCCGTACTTTGGGTCCAGCACCCGATTGTAATGCAACTCCACATTCAACTGACCACTACGACAACAATACGCCCCGAGGTGCCAATCCGCATGAGCAGGTTGGACCGAACTCAAAAGGCTACTGCTCTCCGCGGTACCGAAATTAAGTCTCCGGTCAGACTTCGTATTTGAAACTACTACCAGTTAAACCTCAATGCTGCTCTGGACTGGTGGCTAGGGGTTGGATGCTATACACACATCACATACTCACACAAAAACTAATCGTAATTCCCAGTTAAACGCCTTCGCGCTTAAATAAATCACTCGCAAACGACACTAACTGTTCGGACTAAAGGGGATCGCATTTTCCTCTACTTGTGGAGATCTAACATCTAAACACCCATTAGCCCAGCTATTCACCGGGCCACTCAGATCCCTAATGTTCGAGTACCTATGCAAATATATGCACCCACCCAAAGAGGGACATTCCGAAGTACTCTTATTTTGACAGTGAGAACTTGGACCAATGTGCCCCGAACCTACTCCCAATAACATCTTCCCCGCCTACATACTTCCTAGAGATATGTGGGTTTTGCGGAGCCGATGGAGAAGAGGCGCAGTAAGCTTTTTCATAGATGGTTCGGAGCTCAACTGGAAGGCATTGAGCTTACTGATAGTAAGCGTAAATATAGTCAAGGAATGCATGAGATCACTAGCGGTACCGTCAAGCTATTTCCGTATTAAACTTCTCTGAATGCTTGGTCACAGTGGAATCATCGGAAGCTGTACAGCCGATGAGCTTACAATAAAAGGCACACAAATTCCATCAGGATGGAAAACGAGCAGAGGTTCCTCTAACTTCGTGCATTCGGGCACTGTATCTTATGGCTTGCCGCTAGCTCATCAGGCTTTGAATAGCATCTTGAGGAATTGTGAAAGTCTTCTGCCTGAAGAGTGAAACGTAAAAGAGCCAATGGTCTACTGGCACTTCGTAAAATTCACATAGCGCAAGGTTAGATGTTTTTACTGGTCACTGTCCCATTGACATTCACGCGGTGAGAACGCAACTACTCAAAGTTGCAATAAGTAAGATGAGGTAAAATTTTCCTGACACTTTATCTATTATCTCATTTAGAGACATCTCAAATGGAAGCGGATATTAGAATGCTTGTTAAAACATAGTTGGACTGGGATAGAGATTTTTTGTTTTAGATAATATGACTACTTCCAACTCATAAAGGTTCGCCTTGCTGTAATTATAGAAATTCCAATTTGACACTCTGCCCTACTGGTACGCATGCGGTGTACCCAAAAATTATGTCGGGCGAAAATGTTGAAAGCTGTATTGTATAGAGAAAGTTGGAAATATCTAGACATTTAATTCATCACAGTTTAGCCTTCGCTAGACCCTGGTGAAAGCATTTTGATAGTCACACCTTCGGTGAAATGGGCGAAATCTTATCGGAATTTATATAAGCCGCCTCAATTAATTTATTACAGGCTAAAAGGGATTTATAGGTTATATTTATCCAAAAAGCGACTTTGAAACGAAAGATCTCTTGAGATCACTAATAAAAACAATATAAGATTTCCTCACACATTCCTAAGGCCATTTAAATAGAAAAAATTGTGTGTTCAAAAGTTTTGAAATGTCACCGCAATATATAATTATATTAACATACATATTTACTTGTAAACTTAATTCAGAAGAACTCAGCCAAGCATAACCTATCAAACTTTTTGTCAAGGAAGTTAAACTTTTTTTCTACACTTGTAAGTTATCTAAATTGATTTGCTGGAAAAGTTGCACGGATATGTGAATATATGTATATACAGATGCAGTTAAAATATATACATATGTATGTATGCGCTTAATTACAAATGCATCCAATATGCACACACACATACATGCATATCCACGTAAGAAAGAATGAAAATTTATGCCTGCGCCCAGGTGAAAAGTTCAGCTGACATAAGTTTCTCATTGCGGATAATGCTCGTGCAGCGCAGCCATTGCACACGACAGCATAGTCTTGATAAGTTCTTTAGCAATTGAGAAATTAAAAGCGAAGAAAATTTATTTTAGTGCAACGCCAAAATGCAGACAAAATGGCAGCCGCAGCACACACATACACGCACGGTGCTCTATGGAACACATCATATGTATGTATGTAACGGTGTCTGTAATCATTGCTGAACTCTCACCTGCGGCAAAAGTTCTCGGAATATAGGCACACAACGGTATAATAAATATGTGAGTATGTGTAAATAGTTGTAGCTGAGAGTGTGTGTATATGCTCATGTCGATTATGTATGCAATAATGTAGTCAAAAAATAGTTTTCCAATTAAACTTTATCCTTTCTGCCTTAATTTACCGGTTTCATGGCTTGTCGCCTCTTTTAACCGCAATAATATCGCAAAGCAAATGTCTAAATGAGTTTTCGACTTCACTCAACTCAACTCGTTGCCGCCGAAGCACTTCACTGCACTCCAATGCTGACTACTTATGTACACATAACGGTGCTACTTCGGCTGGGCCCTTGGGTGCTGCAGTGTCATCTGTTCGGCTGTCATTTTCAAAAAGTTTTGCACGTTTGTTCTTTTCTCTGCGCAGTAAATTAATTTTTTTTAGCCAGTAAGTGTCCCCATTTCGTTTAGAGGGTATTCTAGTTTAGAAACTTAAAAAACAGGGTTTTTTTTCATAAAGCTTAAGTTTCTGGGAAATGTCGAGAGAATTGTTTCAACATTCTCATTATTTCCGGAGATTTATGTAGCTATTTTAGTGATACGCCATCCAAAGCGGCCTTGGTCGACTAACAATCTTTACGGTCTCATTTTAGTCCACAAAACTGGTCTCGAAAACGATGCCAAACCCTAAAACAACGCCGCATCTCGATGTATGAAGAACGAAGAGTCTTCAGATGTGCTAAGATACTACACTTGGAACGATTACAGGAAGTCTCTTGATATCTACCGTCGAACATTTACACAGCAAAGCTCACATACTTCTGGTCAACTCCGCTCCAAGCAGTTCCTGCCGAAATGATTTGATCTGTATAGAGCTGCCTCCTAGGAACATCAAGAGGTCCTTCATTTTAGACTTGCACTGACCGCCATTCACAATGAAGCCATCAACACCTTCTCCGACTCTATCTTAGTGGATAACGTAATTGAGGTCAAACTATCACCCATTGCAGACGAAGAGCTCAAGTTGTTCCAAGAACTTACGAGTGACTCTTACGAAACTTCGTTCTGGTTCCTGTCTCTTACTTATCAATAATATACCGAGACATACAAAATATATTGTGGGCCTGCCGATGACACTTAGCTTCCCGAGCTAAAGTTTTTACGAAGAGTTTGTATCCTTGCTAATATGGTATTGTTTAGAGTCATTGACCTCGGAAAGTTTTTGTGATTTCGGAAAAGTTGTTATCTAATTTCATATCATTCGGTCTTGTAGCTTTATCTTATGTTTTTTTATTTCTGAAATCTTATCTTGCATACATATTGAACTCTGCTCCAAGCAGTTGCTGGGATGTTTTCACAGAAACCACATTCAAACCATCACACCTTTGAGACGAAGAGGTCGAATTGCCCCGAGAATCATGTGTGATTCTTGAGCAGCCTCGTACTGGGTACCGTATCAGCTTAAATTCCAACTTATCCAGAATAGACCGCTTTATTTTACCAAATATCCAGCCAGCAATTAGTTCACTTATGACTCTAACCACCTCTTTGGAAGCCCACTCATCTAACACTCTTCTCCTCATAGTCCGATCATGTCAAAGCAGCACGTTTTGTGGTTCTACGGTTGGATGAATTCTATGACCGTTAACTTCCGGAGTTAAAGTACATTCCTCATTAAGGGTTATAGGTCTTAGGAAGGGTGTGTATCTTCTCTAAAAGGACCTCGAAAATTGTTATCTTTCTTGTTAAGAGTCATTGGCCGCGGGTTTTTTGATCTGGGAAAGGTTCTTATCTAACGTCAAATCATTTAATCTAACCTAATTCTCATGGAAGTTAAATTACTCGATTACCTATCGGAACAGTGAAGTTGAAAATATTAAAATGAGTGTTAAGTTTCTTCGAAAATGGACCTTTGGTTTAACCAAATTTCCAAAGCTTGTTTCCGAACCGAATTCATTGTAATTTTTCCACATTAGCGCGAAGTATTACTTAATCAAGTGGTTTCGCGGGAGAGTTTTGATTTGGTAGCAGTTTTACTTTAGCGGATTACAGTTCCGCATTCCGGCTTTCGATGCTTTTCTTAAATAATAAAGCACTATTCACGACCTTACCATCTCAGTGAACTCTTTAATTTACACATTCCATTTATCAGCATTGCCATATTTCAGAACAACCGAACATAAATTATGAGTAATCGAGGCGAAGCATAAATCTATTTTTGAATATTAAGCAATTATATTTTTACATACCAACAACAAATTTACGAGCCCACTTGTAATGGCATAATTCATGGTTCGTCTTCATTCGTCTTGCATATAGCTTAGAGTATGTTTATCGACTATACTTATTGTGCTTTTCAAAATTTCCGGCAGTTAACACCTTGTCGAGCGCTCCAAACGCGAGTCTTATAAATTTTAATAGTTACAAAATTAAAAAGGAACATATTTACTCAATGTTGATGCATAATTATATATATTAGGGCGAGTCTTAAAGGAAAGTTTTTTTTTCATCAATTTCTCTCAAGCAGTCGGGTGAAACAGGTTAAAATAAACTCGCCTAGAAGTGCTTAAGTTATATTTCATAGACGTCAAAGTTCAGTCTATCTTATAGAGACTTGAAGACTTCAAATCGGAGGAAGAACTTGTGAACATTTTTTGATGATTTGAATTCTCAGAGCTTACCTAAAATCAGCTGATATAAATACTAGATCACTTACTCGAGTATTTTGACATATTCGTCTTTATCGAATACAAATTATTAAGTTTTTTTCAGACGCCATTTAAAATACAAAATTGGACTCTATATACTCTACTATTAAATTTCCACTTATACTTCGAAGCCTAATTAATCGGATTCCTTCCTAAATTTAAGTACCATCCTAATATCCGTTTGTCAGTGTTTCCAAATGCCTTCGCCTTACCTTTCCAATCGTCGTTTTTACTTCATTTTATTTGTAAACAATAATTTTTTATTCTCAATACCTAAAACAGTGACGAGTAGATGCGTCTTCTATAATTACGTAGCCACTTGTGCTCTCGAATTTTGTTTTTATTGTTTTAGGAGTGTCTGCTTTGGGTGCAAATGTTTACACTTGAAATGGGTTTTGCCCTCTTCGTAGAAATCCAACTCATGAAATATCATAAATTTATATGAAATTTTGACTAAATTTACTACTCGGCTAGTGTGGCAGCGTAATTTATGTGTCGGTGGGGGTGATGATGGGCGATTTTTTACTACTTGAAAAAAATTTAAATTGGTGTTAATTGGTTAATGAGCGACTTTAAATCTCGAACGTCTAAGCAAAATGATTTTTCAGTGTTGATTGTAAAAGCTGCAAAGTGATGTACAGTATCTTGGAGTTTTTGAGAATTAACACGAGTAATTTGGGGAGAAAGAGTTTATAATGTGAGGGAGATAGTATGAGTACGGATCAGCAGATATAAACTGAAATGAGAAGCTCTGCTGAGCTGAGAGTTCGCGAGAGATGAGTTGAGTTAGAGTTTCTCGAGATTTGTTATGAAATCAGTTTGGGTCAGATCATATGAAATGATACAAGAGATAAGACGAAATCATATGTTTGGAAAGATGCCATCTGAGCAAAAATCATAAAGAGATCAAAGAGGTGAATTGAAATGATGCCTTAAATGGTAACAATGTCAGTTAAGATATCAAATGAAGCTTTTGACAAAGGTCTAAAATTTAGTAAGATTTTTTGATATCCTGGGGTTTAATCTTGACTAAAATAATTAGCTTCAAAATGAATAAGAATGTCTGATCTTTACGCCATCGGACCTAGAATAATAGGGTCGCTAATGACTCTAATTTACTTCACTGAATGGAGCTGGGTACACCAACAGAGGAAGCTACTAATAGCAGTAAAGGGAAATACTACAACGAAACCACTAGTGTATAATGGAGGATGTGAGTTCTAACAAACGAAAGAAGTCATGCCAAACTGAATGAATGATGAGTAACGAGGGTTAAATAGGCGTTTTGGCCTCCAGGCCCTTGACCGGATAAAAATCCGGGTCCGTTTCTGTTACGAAGACCCCTCTATTGTGAGAACGGTCTTTCATTATCGTCGTACAGTCTGTCGTCCAAACCGCTAAATGAACTTTATAGAAGCTTTGCGAGAACAAAAATATAAACCGTTTTACATAACAGAAGTTCAAACATTTTCTTACTTGTTCCGTGATGCTAAATTTTCTACATACAGGCTGACATCCCTTGGCGTTCGAGCCAACGTCCTTCTTAATACCGTACTATACATGTTATATATGCATAGTATGTAAGTACTTAAACTTATTTCCCGATGGCAACACTATCTAGCGTGTGGATTTTAGGAAAAGGGAAAAAGAAAAATATTGGTCGATGATTCAAGGCCTGTTTTCGGAAAGGTATTGAAATCAAGGAGCACTTAAATGGTGTATGCATATTCGATTCATATCCTTTGGTGTTGGCGTCATGGTTTAGCCAGTTTCAATATGGAGTTTCTGCGTTGTTTTATGACCTTTGACGAAGTACAGGTCTGCTGGAACACATCAAAGAACAAGAACTGGTATCCACCAGATACCAAGAGTGAACTTCGTCTTGTGAATATGTGTCGAAGGAGGCGGCTATGAAGTTGACAAAGTATAGATCCACTGATACACGCCAGAGAACAAGAAACAGTCGACAGTAAGTCTCAAAAGTGGAGTTCAAGAATCAGTAGACTTGATCTTGCGAAGAAGGCGTTTTATGACCGTTGACAAAGTTCAAAGGAAAAAAAAGTGGACTTCATACCGAAAACATGCTTCGAAGAATGAATAGGCTTCCCTATCTGCTGCAAAGTTGATGGTGGTCATATTTTTTTATTAGCAAGAACATCGTCTACCTAAAGAAGGGGAAAATGGTCACAGGGCTCTATTTTGCTAAATTATTGGGCCGAAAAAACGAGGTCACTGATCAATCGGGTCGTATTTCTGCAGATATAACAACGAGCAACTTCTTATTGCTTTTAGATTTGAAAAAAAAAAAATCGCGCTCTGCGTAGAATTTAGGGTCGAATGAGGTCTACTTTGCAGACTTTCAGAAAAAGTATTTTTCAGACGGATAAAAGAAGTTGGAACATCGCTGTATAGAGTGTAAAGCCAAGCTAAAAGGAAACTATATTAAGAAGTTAATCATCATAAGTATTTCCGAAGTGAGGTAAGGTTAGATGACTGATCAAAGTTCTCTCGTGGCCATAGAAAAGAGAATTTCTGTAAAAGCCCACACAATTAGGGAAAGACTAGCCTTACTGAGTAATTTAATATCATTAGTCATTTTCTTGTGTTAACTTCGAGAGAGCTCCTTTAAGATAACGGTAAAATAGCTGTCTGCATACATTTTGAAAGCATAGTCCAAAGCGTAACGGTATTAATATCTTAATTTTCCAAATAGAGATATTGAAAATAACAACAAGAGAAAGCAATAACATAAGTAGCATTCCTCTGCAAACGCATTGGAACTAGTCAAGCGGCAATGATGTATTTATATGTATGCGGCACGAAAAGTAGTGCTTCTTAGTAGCTCACTATCTACATGTTTGTGTGTATATACATACATATGTACATACTTATGTATGTATATAAAACTCATAAGATTGCTTATTTCTGCTGTAGGCGCATAAGTGATTTCATACTTAGAAACAACAATTACAACAACGGCAAAAAAAAAATCGAAATCAGCTCAGCCAACAACCAAAACAAAAGCGAGGCAAATTAATTACTTATCATTAAAAATTAATACCAGGCACAACAGTACTTGCTGAGGCATGCAACAAGCCTAAGTAAGTAAATTGAATGTTTATATGTTTGTATGTAAATATGTAAGTATGTATATATTTATGTGTGTGTGGCATCAATGAGGTGTTTATAGCGCATTCATCTATCCGTTCATGAATCAATCGATCTCGGCTGCCAGGACGGTGCTACAAAACTACATTTGTACATATTTGTATATAAACAATTATAACAACAACAACAACAACAACAACAATAATAACTGCATCTTTATGCAACAGACAAGTGTTGTGTCTATCAAATGTGCAACACGTTGAAAGATTGTGACGACATGCATTTTTTATTGCTCAGCGTTGTTGTTGTTGCTCTTATTGTTGTTGTTGTTTATAGCTATTCATTATAATTGAAAACTGGGCGCAGCTAGCTGGAGCACCTACATAGCTAAATATGTGTGTGTAAGTGCGCGTGCAACTGCCGCATACAAACGCACATAACTGGCTGACACATGCGCTGCATGCCACAAAAGGCGTGCAACAGCAACAGCAGCCAATAGTTAGCGCTAATTGCACGCGCTGTGTTACTTTTTTACACCAACCATACATACAGACGTACGTACATATGTGCGAGTATTTACTGGTTTTCTGTTGCAATCAGCGGCAGATGACGCTGCAACAACAACAACAACAATTTCTAATAGGAGCAACAATTTAAGCGACAAAATACTAGCATAATCAATAACATCATCAGCGCAGGCAAGGAGCAATACTAACAACAACAAGTTGCATATACTTTGCTTGTTGCACGTGTTGGCTGCTGTGGCAGCAGTCAGTGGCAGCAACATTAAAACATATATCAAACAACTGTACATGTCTGCATTAACAACAGCATCAACTACAACAACAAATTAGTGGTAAAAAGTGGAAAGCCACTTGCAACATATTGATGACTTATTCGAGCACTCCGGGTGCATCTTGCCACTTGCCGCACAGCAGTGAAAATCAACGTTACACGTCAGTCTCGATTTCTCAATTTTCTGCGTTTTTTGTTTTTTCTCATTTTCCTTCCATTTTATTTGCCGGAAATTTGTTCGAGCGATTTGTTTACATGCAACAACAACAACTATTAATGAATTTATGTACAACTCATATGCCGTTAGCAGATTATACGCACATAGTAAGTCTAGTGAGGCATAAATTTAAAAGAGATTTTAATAAACAATTTGTCTGCATGTGTGTGTGTGCGTTTTGTTTTTGTTTTATGGCCATAACAAAGTCATCAATATTAGCTATAGATTTTTACGGCATGTAAATATTGGAGAAACATAACAAATCATGCGTTCATACTCATATATGTATGTATGTATGTATGTATATCCATACATTACTCGTAGATTTGTACGTAGATAGAGGGGCTGTATGCCCACACACATATACATAGTACGTAAATACGAATTATTAGGTCGATTTCCAGATGCTCGTAAATTTGTACAATTTGAACAATCGGTTGTATTTTGAAAACATATTATGTATGTACATTTTTGTTGTATTTTAGACACATATTCTTTATAGTTTGTGTTCTTGTTGTTGTATAATGAAATATCTCAGAAATATTTTTGAAGAATGCCAGCAAGGTGACACTCCTTTGTTGGATTAAAGTTAATATGCCTTCCGTTCAAATATAACCGACTGCCGCGATTACTGGGTTTTCAAAAGGGACGCTACAAGAGTAGACCAATGACGCCATATTTTTCGCGCTCTTTTGACATTTCTCTTCAGTTAGATTTGTCATTTCATCATGGAAAGATATACTATCCAACAACGAGTCGAAACTATTGAAATTTACTAAAATTCGGAATCAGTGGTCTCAACTTTAATAAGCTTAATTATCCTGACAGATCAACAAATGAGCGGCTAATGGAAAAATTTTAATCCACAGTACAACATGTTCCCATATCAGCGAGACAAAGAAATGTCCGTAGTGTCGAGAATATTGCTACCGCTAGCGCATCAATTGAGGAAGACCCAAATCAGTCTCTCATACGTCGTTCTCAAGCATTGGGCATCTCTGTGACGTCGTTGTGGCGAATTGTGCAAAAAGATTTTGGCTTACATCCTTAGAAGATCAAATTTATGCAAGAATTGGACTGAGTAACAACTTGAAAAAGATCCGGATTTTTATCGAAAAATCAACTTCAGCGAAGAGGCTCATTTCTGGCTCAATGGCTTCGTTAATGAGCAAAATATGCATTATTGGTCAGGCAGCCATCCCCACTTACTCCATGAGTCATCATCGCACTCCGAAAAATTACGATTTGGTGAGGTTTATGAGCCGGCGGAGTCATTGGGCTGTACTTCTTCAGTGTTGATCAAAACCGGCACGTTACTGTGAATGGGAATCGCTATGGCTCAATGATAACCAAATATTTTTGGCCCGAATTGGTTATATGAACTTGGACAATATTTGGTTCCAACAGGCCACAAAGCGTATGTTACTATCGATTTATTAAAAACCAAGTTTGGTGAACGTGTTATCTCACGAAATAGCTCAGTCAATTGACTATAGACTATTCCTGTGGGTGTCAACAAGTCAGTGACGATTGATGAGCTGCGTACGAATATCGAACGTGAAATTGCAACAGTATCGGCCAATTTATGCTTGAAAACCGTCGAAATTTGGGTTCAACGTCTGGACCTCCGTAAGTTTACCCGTGGTGGCCTTGCAAAAGAAATCTAAATCCATACATAATGGCATCGAATGTTCTTTCACAGAAATAAAGAATTTCATTGATATCTCAAACCGTTTTTTTTTATTTAAAAAAAGTTGTAGCGCTCTTACTGAAGAACCCGTTATATGCAAATATAATCGTCCGTTGTGTTAGTTCCGTAGTCCTTAATGCATATATCACTATGTTGAGGAAGTTTTCTAAAACTTCTTTAAGTGAAGGCGAGAGAATAGAGAATATAGAAGCTACTTTTAAGGTAAAAGTCGGTCTTTCTGTTACATGAGAAGACCATCGATGACAGCCATCGATGACAACGCTATGACACAAAACATATGTTTGAGCAACTTTAACTTCAATCGTACCGAAGCTATAATAAAACTCTGGACAAATAAAAAAGTAAATAGTTCGTTTGCTACGGACAGAGGAACATGACTAAATCGACTCAGCTTGTCACGCTGAGAGGTTAGGTTCTTTCTCATTGCAACTTTAATAAGTTGCGTTCTTCAAAATCTTTATTCTCACCGCTTAAGTGCCAACGAGACAGTGTTCAGTTAGGACGCTTATCATTGCGGTATGTGGAGCTTGCTGAAAGCTCGCAATTCAATGGATCTTTTATGCTCCACTTTGAGCCAGAAGGCTTTTGCCACTTCACAAGTGCCGTGAGTGCTATGATCCTGAGAGCGATGCCCGCGCTAGCTTAACTACTGGCAGCGTCTTCCAAGCCTGTAATGTTGAAGGTGACCACCGTAGCTAAACTATACCACACAACAGCAGGTTTCTTAGCTAAGTTAGTAGTCCTAACAACGAATTTGGAAACGGGCACATTACCCATCTTTCTGATGTTACTTTATTATAGAAATAGGTTACCCCAATTCCATACCGTAATACTTAGACACTAAAATGTATATTTAAATATGGCATATTAATTAATGTGACTCCGGTTTTAGCGAAAGAACTAATCATATTCGTGCATATATACTATATTTGAAAAAAAGAACTAGGAACCTTTTTATATATCCTGTGTTATTTCTTTTTGGGCGAATCAGGCTAAGTATTTCGTTCCAAAAGACAAAAGAAGATTGAGAAGTAAAGTCCTTTCTGGACGAACAACAACCAAACTCCAAAAGTCACTCTTCATAGCCGTATTGCTATATAGTCCAGAGGCATGGACGATGACAAGATTTGATGAGTCCGCGTGACGAGTTTTCGGGAGGAGATTCTGCGGAAGATTTATGGTCTTTTGCACATTGGAAACGACGAATACCGCAGTCGATGGAACGATGGGCCATACAAGACGACGACATTAACGAGCAAGGGTAGATATTGGAGCCAAAAAAATTTTTTCGAGACTCTGAATCCTAAGTAAAAACAGTCTCTGTTATTCGAAGTTAACGGTGTTAAGTTTTCAGTTTTATTGAAGATCTCTCACTCTTACTCTCTCGTACTTCATTTAGTTCTGACCGCACCGTTGTGACCAACAAATGCATTTCCAATATTTAAACGCTGCATATTTTTTTCGAACATACACACACATATGTGTGTATGTGCATTCAAAACATTATTTGCATTTACAAATTTTCGATTTCACTTTATGATAACGGTGTCATACAATACGTGCAACGTCTGCATACACACAGCGGCTACATGCATTTGGTTTTGTCTGCAGCAATACCAAGCCACAAAATGCAAAAATCGCAAAGCGCGCCGTAAAAATATGCACACGTCGCCAAAATGCATGGAATTATGAGGAATTATGTCTAGGCTAGGTCGTATATTCGTCGCGTCGCATATCAAAATTTCACATGCAACGCACAGCCAGCCGTCGCAGTGTTGTGCCACCGGTGACAGAGTCACCGCGGCCCCAAAAGTCCCCAGAAATGAAATGCCCTTCACATTCGTAATCGCAACATCGGTGATTTGTTGCTGTTAGCGGCTCATAAATATGCATTTGATTGTCTATTAGTGGACCTTACTGTTGTTGCTACACACTGTGGTTGTTGTTGCTGCATTGGAATATTGCGATATGGCAGTGAATAAAATTTATTAAATTGCGTTTTAGAATAAAAAAATTAATGCTAAAATATTGTTATTATGCTAAGCAGCTGTTGTTGTTGTTGTTGTAATGTAGAATTCACAATTTGCGGCCGTCGGCGTTGAAGTGTCGTTGACAGCGTGAACGTTTCGTCAAAAGCTTGTTGGCAAAACTGATAGATTCGCTTTTGCTGTAGTTGTTGTTGTGTTTGGTGGTTTGTGCGGTAAAATGTGTAATTTTTTCATAATTTAGCATGGATTTTTATTACTAGATATTGTTAGAATTTTTATTGTGGTCTTGAAATACTATTGTTGGATAAAATATAATAGTTTTTTCGTCTAACTAATATTAGCAATACCTAAAACCAATGGAAGCAGGCATAACTGACTAGGAAGAAACGAGCTAAATTCCGGTAGCCTATCTGACCGTTCATTTGTCTCTAAAGAAGATTGAACGGAGGCAGCCATCTCCGGAAGACGTTGCGATGGTGAGAAGGTCTAAAACTTGAACTGATGAACAGTTCCCCGACAGTATACTCCTCCACCAATCCTCTTCGCAAGCTCCAGTGAGTGTTTTCACCCTCTGCTCCCTCGAAGGTTTGTGAACAGGGAAGCAATAGACAAGGCTAGACTCGGCGACCAGGTAATCCAAGTATTTTGGAATGAAATCAAAGTTTGCGAGGATTCCAAAGTGCCCAGGCTCGCAGTCATCTAAGTACTTCTGAATCTGAGTGAAGTTTTCGCTACCATACACCCTCCGGATTTATCACCAAAAATACCAGTGAGCAGCGCCTTGAACATTTGTCAACTCTTTCACGAGTGTTGTCTTTTCCAGCGCCTACCACAACAGCTGGAAGAAGAGATGATTAAGGTTTGCCAAAAACTTATATGAAGCTCTAATAACAGCTTCAATGCCAGTATATCCGCTCGTTGGTCGGAGTGAAAGCACACCCTTTTGAACTAAGCTGACCGACCTCCATTTGAAAGACGTTACGGTGGGCTGGTAGTCGGAAGCTAGTGTTAACGATGATCTCTCAACAGAAGACTCCACCATCTATCAATAAAAAATATCACTGGCACCCCCTTCCAAACGGGTTCTCCTCGCCAACAAATATCTCACAGGTGTGTGAATTACGACGGAACTGTGAGGGGAAGGTTCTGTGGAAAAAATGTAATCGAAGCAGTGGAGAATTTCCTCGTGTCCATACCGGGGGTCCCGCATATACTCAGCAGGTACTAGCTGTGTGTAAATGTGCAAGGTGTAGAACGGTAGTGAGTTCCATAGTTGAAAAAGAGTTGGAGAATTCCATAAAGTCAGAAAATCAATTCTGGTTAGAAGATGCACCTCCTCTCACTTACTCATCTACAAAAGTTTAAGGCGGTTAATACCTTCCTCATTCTCTCATCGATATCGTTATCTGTACAATGGTTGATGAATAGAGTCTTCCAACGAATGAAGAATAAGACTAGCTCTGTTTTATTTAGATCGGCTCCTCCGCTTCGGTCGTTCACCACCAAGATCTAGAGCAGAAATATAGAACGCCACTATGCCTGGTGTCCCTTGTTTACTTCCGCAACTGCACATGCAGTTCTCCACTATGCCACAACCATTATGTCCCACAAGTAATTATAAATGATATGCTTAAGAATAGCTTTGACTTCAAAGTAATTAAGAGATCTAATAATCGCCTCCGGCCGTACTTTAACGTTTGACCTTCTCAATATTAATGAATATACATCAGCTTACTCTTTTTTACAAGGGCTTTCACCAGCCATGACACTACCTAGTGCAAGACAATATCGAACGACTATCCTTCGCTGTAGTCATGCTAAGTACTTAGTAGTCCAATCCCTAGAATTCGACCGCTAATGTGCAATTCCATGAGTCTCTCTAACGTTTTCAAAAGAAATGAGGAAACGCCGATAGACCTAAAGTTCTTAGTTGTGACGTCAGAGCTTTTACCGATCGAAAACCAGTCTAACCTGTCCCCTAGCGACCGGTATGTGGCATAATCTGACACAGTTCGCGTAAATAGGAGTCAACCAACTGCATGACACCTTTGCTTAACTACTACAATAACTTTTAAAGTTGTTAGTATCCAACAAATCCGCTATAATCGAATTGAAGAGAATGAAAATTCTGCCACTAAAATATTCAGACCCTAACCGGAATTACTAATGAAATCACTCTGTGGCTAACCGATATTGTTAATACTGGACTTACTGCAAGTTAACACGCTGAATGAATATGAAATATTAAAATAATGTATATATGTATGAATACATATGTATACACAGCTCACTCCCACCATAATATGAGTTGCATATGAAAGCAGGTGTGTTGCATTAACCATTGTGGCCAGCCATCGGGCTGGCTAAGTGAGATATCAGCGACTGACAGTGGCGCACAAGTCCATAAATGAAATAAATTATGAAATGCATTAACTAAAGCAACATTTATTATGCTAAAAATATACATAAATAATACAACATAAAAAATATGTGCTGTAAGTATGTATGTATGTATGTGCAACAACAAACCAACACATGTTCATACTGCTTTATTACAAATAACTGCCATAGAAAACATATTTTACGAGTATGTAATCATAAAATGCAACAAAAAAAACAACAAAAAAATGAAATCCGCCTACACGCTCCTCATTCTGGGATTTACCCATGCTTTGGCGCTATTTAAGTCATCATAAAGCAATATTTGACATAATTTTATTAATGTTTTGTTGCGATTATTATTTCCACTCACGTCAAGACGCACGCTGATGGCACAAATGCGAACGAAATAAAAGCAATATAAACAACAACAAACACACTATAAAATATTAAGCGAAATTTCATTTCACTGCATTGCGAGCCGCACTAAAGCCCAGGCCAGACAGCCAAGCAAGTGCTTCCAATGCAGACCTCAAACTCTTCCTTTCACCATTCATAATTCAATAAGCGTCGGCTAAAGAGCAGAGACGAATCACACAAACACAAATACACATACACACCTATGTGGCTGATCGAGTTATCGATATGTGCCCGCTTAATGTTGGCGAAGACAGCAGGTGCACTTGTGGGTGGACAAGTAGGTGGCGGTGGGCTCGTCGCTACGTCGCTACGTCGCATAGTTGTGCTTCAAGCACTTTGTTGTTGTCTTGTGGTGGACAGTAGTCAAAAATATGCCATAATCGTGATCATAATCACGCATTCAACATCATAAATTCATCATATTCAACTATTCAACGCAGGTGCGCATACAACAACAATAAAAATAGATGCATGGAAAATAAATAACAACTATAACATAAATAACTTATAAGTAGAGATATAAATAGTAGTTTATGAGGACAGTTTGATTACACAGTGGCTTTTTGGTAGTAAAGCAGCTACAAAAGCAACTCTGTTGCTGTCCAATTGTCAGCTGTTAATAGACTTTTGACAAATTTTCAGCGACTTCAGTTGAAAAAAAGCAATTATTCGACTTTATATAACAGATATATCAGAATTATAAAGTTCTTAAACTGAGAGAGATCAGCCATTTTGGATTCCGGACTCCTTACATGGTCTTCGAGAAGAAATGTTCGTTTCGATGTAAGAAACATGCGAATATCTGGCAGCCCAATCAATTTAGGAGTAGGTTAGGATACATGGCGGATCTTCCAACATGTCGAGGGATCACACTTAGACTGTTATGTACAGTCCTTTCTGAAGACAATGAAAAAACTCCTGTAGTTGAATATCAGCTAACGACAAAACGTTCTGAATCTAACAAAAATCCGCTAAATGTTTTATTTATATCATCACTATTTCACGTGAAAGTCTAAAAGTATGAAAATCGATAACTTTTGACTTCATCTGGCAAAAACGGAGCGTCTGTAGATGAAGTAGGAAGATTATTCTGTCGTATCTTCATCTGCAGATCGCATCCGTTAAGATATGCACTCTTACTGCTTGAATTCCAATCAGACAATGTCCAGTCAGAGCTCCTATATCCGCTGAAAGGTGGATCTTGCTGAGATCGAAGAGTTCCCCCGCCCCGCCCTCTTATGACTTACACTGGACCAGAAAGACCTTGTGACTGCTCACGTATGGCTAATAATCGACCTGTGCTATCTGATTTTGTCTGAGGTTCAACAGTCCAGTATCCAGTAAAGAACAACAACAAGCCACCCGTTTCCTTTCCGCAGTTATTCTGACTGAAGTAGCTGTCCTAGCAAGCTCATCAGCCTTACACTTTACTGCAATGCTGCTGTTAGAGATAAACACTCTATACATTCTTTCAGTGATTTTGAGCCAAAACGAACTCAAAGGCAATATCGCTGCCCCACTATCCAAGTGGATAATTACTGCCCTGAAGGAGGCGGTGCTCCGAAGCAGTAGATCTGTTGCTACCTTTATGGCAGTCACATCTGCTTGGGAGACGCCACAGTAGTCAGAAAGCCTAAACTGGAACTAATGGACAATTTCCGGCAGTGTACTTCTCCACCAACATATCTCCACAAGTTTTGATCCCTTCGTAAACCTCTCCAACTACAGTCGGATCGACGTAACCGGAACGGACCTGGATTTTTTATCCGGTGAAGGACTGTCAACTGTCAAAATAGTTGAGCTTTGTCCATAGAAGTTGAATTAAGTTCATCCCCATTCAGCTTAAGGCCCTTGGATCCATGTTTCCAAATGGCGATCACATCGCTTTGCAAGCACCCAGCAGAGTATTGGACATTATCAATATGCTGAGGCTAGGTGAGTCTTAGTGATATAGAAGAGGGCACAATAGACTCAGGGTCACGGTGAATTCCTCGTGTAATAATCAATCCCCATTTAGTTCCCGGGCTTTAAGATCAAACGTCATAGCTGGAATCTCCCTTGAAGAACAAAACAGGTTTTCATTTCTTGAGCGAGTCTAGAACTGTTAACCGAGCAATATTTCCCGAAAGTATTTCTAAAAAGTTTTTATGCTAAAACATTAATAGTTTTTACGCCTTGCTGAAATGGATAAAACCTCATTCAAAAAGGTCCAAATGGAACATAAAATGATGTAGTTCTAAGTCAGCAAAAATCTGTGAAGATTGCGACTCGTCACCGTTAGAAACGTAACGGACTGTCCAACTGTCATTAGAATTGTAAGAATTTCTCTTCTTTCTATTCTCTCGGCCATGACGTCACGAACTTATTAAATTTTTTGTCAAGCTCATTTTAAAAAAGTAAAAGAGAGAAACCGCCGTTGTCTCTAACACGACTAGAGACGTCAAAGAAACCGTACATTAGACCACCGAGACTTTTTAACGTTTTTTAAGTTGACTTTCTTTTAGAACCTCGAGAAATTCCTTTAGCACAAATATTTCTTTACTTTTGGGAGCCTTATGTCTGGTAGACGTCAATCCCCAGTAAAAATGATATATAACTCGAAGGAGAAGCCTAATTTGAGGACCTCGAAAAATTGCCGAGCTTTAAGAAAAAACCGATGACCTCGAAAGAATCTAGAACCATCATATAGAACAAGCTTTCTTCGAAAAAATTAAAGACTTTACAAACTACTCTCGTATCTTAAGCTCATCCGCGAAAAGAGCCGACACATTTTGCATAAAATCGAGTCATTTTGCGATACACACTTAAGGAATGTGTAAGAAGAACAAGAATTTTTGACGGCGATTGAAGATTACTACTGTATTTCGCACTTATTTCGTTTTTTAAGTTTTGTTCGATTTTGATTAACAAACTTTTTGGGCCAATTTGTTGGCTTCACTTTTTGACAGAACATATGTTTCTGCAGTCATGAATGAGTTCATGCGTTTTTTAGTAGATTTTTGGTCTTTTGCCACACATATTCTTACAATTAATTCAAAATTTCTCTCACTTATGAGTTATTTACGGCGATAATAATTCTTGTATTGTCTTCTACGCTAACTTAGTTAGCGGTGCTGGTCACGTCCTACCGCGTTATAAATGAAATTATTATGAGCCATTCGATTTGATTTGAGGTTTTGGCGGAATTCGCACTCGCAGAAATGTATATTCGAAAATATGTATGAGTGGCTGGATTTTTGCTTGTTTCCCAGGCGTTCACATATGAAATCGACGCATACTTTGTTGCTGCTGGTCGGAATGTTTCAGCAAAATATGTATCATTATAATTTCATGTAGTCCAAATGGATGGACAATATGAAAGTAAGAAAGTTTTTATGGCCCTACGTGCTCAAGGCAATGTGCTACTAATGGTGATTTAGTAGAATATGTTGTAAAAAATTTATGAATGTGCGAATACCTTACGTTTGTGGTGGACTGAACGATGAGCCTTTACATTACGTGAATAAGAAAATAAAAACACTTTTTAATATGTATATATCTGATTGAGAGGGATAATGTGAGTTATGCAGACTGGACAAATAGGGTAGCAACATTTAGCTTATCGTGAGATATTGAAGCAATTACATGGTTATTCAACCCAACGGTCTAGCAATAATTGCCTTGTAAAGCTAATGACACGCTCATTAGAATAATTTCCAAGTATTTCAATGACTTAATGATTCAGACAGTGAGATAATTAATGACTAATGCGTTTGAAGTAGCAAAGATGGGAACAAATATTTAGTTTATTACCTTAGTATAGAAAAATGAATGGATCTATTCTAGGATAGGCTTCACGGAGTACAATCTGTAACGAGATTCCAAAATCCTCTAGTCCGAATATGAAGATGTAATATAAGTACTAGAATATATATTATAAAAAGACCGCTTCGGTTGGAAGGACAAGAAGATAGAGTATTTCAATCCAGTCTTACACTTACAGAGAGCACTTACAGAAAGCAAGGGGATTCAGGAGATCTCCAGCCTACTATTCTACCCCAGGTGGATCTCTCAGCCGCACAGGAGCTAGCCGATAATCACGTCTGCTGAACCACAAGAGGACAACGGAGACCCAACTCGTTTCCGATATGACGTAATCGGGATGGGGTACACTGTTTTGGGATGGGTTACAATGCCTTAAGAGCTCATTGACGTTACAGTCGACTGTAATACCCCTAAAAAATTAGGTGTAACAGACGACAGCCTGTGCTCCATCACTCGACACAGTCGTCTGAAACGCTGCATTTCGGACTATAAGGGAATGCTTCATGATTTTCCCATCAAACATCTACTGAGTAAGGCCTGTATGTTTCCAGTTTCAGTTTCTGCTGTGGTGTTTTTGTAGAAACAATTCATGCAATCATCTGCTGAAGTGGAACTACCTACCAAGAGCATTAAGCGGTCTTAACCGCCATTCACAGTGGAGCCATAAAAACATTTACCGACTCCCTCTCTGTGACTGGCGTACTTGCAGCCAAACCACCACCCAAGAGCTCGAATTGCCGCGAGAATCGAGAGCGACCCTTGCGCAGCTTCATTCTGAATACTATAGCAGGTTAAATTCCTACTTATCAAGAATGGACCCCGATATATCAAATATATGTTTAGCATGCCACTAGTCCCCACATGACTCTAACCACCTCTTTGCATGCGCAGCTAACATTACACATCTGACACCCCTCTCTCTGTGGTCCGTTTCCTGGCCTGCCTTTGGATGACCTCGATGACAACTTCTCTGAACCTTACCATCCTAACGGGGACTAGATAACCGTTATAACAACAACAACAATGTGTATGATAATAAATTACCTTGATGCTATCGATAAACATACCGCCAGACACTTCTTAAATAACTTTGAGTGCACAATGGGCGAGTTAATAGCTAACTGAAAGAGACTACACCTCGGAGCAATACATCTACTGCTACTTTAATGGCAACTGAAAGTCCATACCAGATTATATCAGATCAGAAATTATTCGTTGAAAACTTTTCCTTCTCAAATCCTTCGCCATTCAGCCAATGTATTATATTTTCGAATAGATTGACAATTTTTAAGGAGATTCCATTCGACTGACCAAAACGGTCGGTCAGTAATACTTTGCTATGTATGGTTATAAGCTACATCAACTCACTATATGACTAAATCCGAAGTGTTTCAAATGGTAAGTCCAACCGAAACCCGGTAGTCATTGAAATAAAACGAAGTGTACAAACTTTCTTTGATTGTAGTGCTATCAAATCAAAATAAGGGTATGTTTTTTCTAAAACTCATTCACTTAGTAATATGTATTATTATGCTAACCCCTTCAACTTGTCTAAAAGTCTTTTGAATTACATAAATTGATTATTCAATACGATAACCAGCCGGTTGACATTTCAATTTTCTCGGTTATATAAACATAGTCATCGAACCCTTTAATATCACCCACTTGCGCTCATAAATGTAACAAAGAGAGTGCTTAACCCGCCCGAGCGCACTTCTGCACATAAGCAATTGTCATATTTCGTCCTTCAATGAAGCCATTAATTAAACGCCCACTTCAATTCAATGGCGTTGACAAAAAAAAGTCAAAATATTGACAGCTTAAAAGTTTTGCGCAATCACAAGCAGCAAATAAGCAGATATACTTGAATGGAAATACATACATACAGACATCTTTGGCCGAGGACAAACGCTTCCTTTCAGCCAACTATGGGAGCCGAAGCTCACTCTGCACCCATTACACTTAGTCAGCGCGTTCATTCATTCACTCATACATTTATGGCTCTACGCATTTATTGTTATGTGTTATTCAATATGCCAAAGAATTGCTCAATATCAAGGGGCGGGGGCGGCAGTTATGCTATTGAATGGCCAAACGTCTACTTTCACATCCGTTTATCATTTTTGACCTTCCACCGATGACGACTGGCAGCCAAGCAGACAACGAACCGAAGAGACGTGGCGGAAGTAGAAAAGTGGGCTGAGCGGGGGCTGCGGCGGTAGAGTGGTTGTAATACAAAAGGATTTCATAACAATTTATTGCAAGGACTTCGCTTGCAATTTTCCTCGCAAAATAAAGGATTTCTTTCGCGGTCCAGTTACAACAATAATTCTTCTGCTATTTTTGTGATTTCTTACTTCGATTGTATTGTTCGATTTCAACTTGGTTGTTGTTGTTGCGAATATTTTTGTTGCTTTTGTTGTTTTTTATTTATTTTCTATATTTTCTGGTTGTAAGTCGCATAAATATTGATGAGTTTCATTTCAGGCCGCTCATATTACAGGAGAGTTGGTATGGAAGTGCAATGTAGACATGATTTATTATATAATATTTTCTGTAGTTAAACCAAAATCGTACAATCTCTTGGATAGGCTAGTGCGGAGATGGACATCAATACGATCCAGGTAATGCAAAGAGAATTGATCAGTCTCACAAAGTTAGAAGCGGTAGAAAGTTGGATAGAAGTTGCTTGCTTGAAAAATTATGTGATCTTTGAATACGTATGGAAAGGCTTTGGCCGCCAAAAATATAATACTTTGAAATAACTTAATAAACCCTTGCAAATTCCTTTCTTCAGCAACAATAAAAATTTAGGCAAATCGAATTTCTAAATCTGAGGCCTGGATATTAAGAAAATAGCTGTCAAACCTAAGACCTATGAGATCTACAGCTTTAAGTGCAAACTTTCCAAACGGAACATACATATACCTTCTTTGTTGCAACCAACCCAATAGATGATGTTCTATTGTCCAAATAGCAATTACCCGCCTGAATAACAACAAAGCGACGGTGGCGGATGGATTGCCGGATAACCGGATAATCGATGTCTACGTCAATAAAGAATAAGAAAACTCTACCTTTTGAACTACTTCGGGATTTTATATTCAGCTAAGTGTAGACACAATAGTGATTGTCCATTATATATTCTAACGGTACATTAACTTCCCGGTTCTCGATAGCTTCAATCAGCTGAGGAGAAAATGTCTAGTTGTTGAGGCTTTAATGTTACGAAAATAGATAGGAGTCCACCAAACTATATAAGCATGCTCTGACTTATTGATTCCTGACTTTGATTTAGCGATTCCATCCGGTATTTTACCGGTAGTATTTGAAAGACCTCGCAGGATGGAGTCATGTGTAGACGTTTACGCAAGTGAGGAAAGTTCTATGAGCGGCAATCACTTGGGAGTGGTTAGAAACTTTCTTTTACACATTACAAATGGCTTAAACAGCTCACGACTACCGGTCTTAGATCAAGTAACCTCTGGGTAGCCAAAGAACATCCGTTTGAAAGCGAACATCCCTCCTAGAGTTATGCGCTTGGTATGAGACCCGCCACGTAAAAAATGCGCCACATGAGAAGGAAACAACAGCCTCAGATAAGAGACCGCTCTTTTGATGACGATCATGAAAGACCTCAATCGGTTATGACTTCCCTTAAAAGAGCATGATGCCCCGAAAACTGACTAAAATAAAAGTCTTGAACAAATTATTATTCCCAACTTTTAAGACTAACTGTAAATACTTATTACACTCTTTAGCAACTTGTCCTTTGGAAGCTGGAAGCAATAACTGTAACAAGCGAAGGGTAAAAATCATTTTCAATACTTTTGTCTTATTGGACATTACCCTTTCCCTGAATGCATTTATAGAGTACATGTGTAAATATACATACATATACATATATGCATATGTATAGGTATATATTGGTAAATAGTATTCTCTGTTTACTCTGCTTTATTGTTTATGACCCTTTATTTTGCCCACTTTTTGCCTCCTTTTCTATACTTTTTTTCTGTCATAATAAATTATTTTTTTGTTTTTGCTTTTACCTTATCATTACAACAAAATATGGCATCTAAAAGCGGAAAAAGCCTCATCAACTTTATTTAATTTTTCCTTTCCAACTGTTGTTGGCCCGAAGTAAATTATTAAATGGCTCGGAATGAATGATTTAATGACCCTTTCACTGGGCTTGGAAGGGTTGTACAAATACAATGGCACTTAGGTTGGTTTAGTTGAATAACTTGTAATCGCTGTTCATAACATTTGGCTGTCGAAAAGGTTTGTGCACACATACAAATACATGTATATATACTTATATATAGGAAGTTATTAAGCTAATGATTCTAGTGATAACTCAAAGTGATATCTTAACTGATTTACGTATGTATGGATATGTGTGTTTGCAAATAAATTCATATTACTCAGCTTAGCTCGTCTTAGCAGTGATAAGATACTTTGGCTTTAGTAGATACAAACTTATGCGCTTATTCCTATATATGATTCATATATATGTATACGCATGAGTAAGGTTTTATAAAGCAAAACCCTCTGTTGTCTGTTTTCAGCACTTGAGCTTTGTCACAGTGGCTTTCAGTCACGAAATGGTCATAACAATTTTCATATTCCTTGAAGTGAGTGCCAAAATGGACATCATACAAATGACTAGTTTATTGTGTTGCCATTTGCCATTTATGCATTTTGCAGCTGAAGCATATACCAAGATACTAACACTAACATGTATTGCAGAAAAATACATATATGTGCATACATAATCCCGAAATTCTGAGTATTGGTGATTTTTCATATAAAAATAAAAAAATTGAAATATACTAGCAAAAAAAATTTTTAGTTATATGATTCAATCCCGAAAATTTTGAGGATCCCGAAATTTTTATATTACAAAATACTCAAAAGCAGTTAAAAAAGTATGTGCATATACATTTATTTCTTCTTTGTATAAAAATGAGGAAGGCGGTAAATATTTGTTGAAGATATAAATTAATAAAAAATTTTCGGGATTTCGAAATTTTCGAATTAGAAATTAGTATAAAAAATTTGAAATAAACCAGAAAATTAAATTGTTTTATTAGCAAAAATAATTTAATCCCGAATTTTTTCGGGATCCCGAATTTTTTTTACATAATACAAAAAAACAAACTTTAAAAATATATGCATATCTTTATTTGCACTTTTGTATACAAATGTTTTTGTAACCGACGTGCATAGTGCACCGAAACCATTTCTATGAAATTCAAAGTAAATGTTAAGATTTCGGGATCCCGATTTTTTCTTACAAAACGCAAATATTTTTAAAAATGTTTGCAGAACCCTACTTCTCAGTTAATGTGCAACAAAAAATAAATTTATGAAAACCAAAATAGATTACATGATTTCGGAATCCCGAAATTATTATTTCTAAAGTTAAAACCAAAAATATGTGAAGTAATAATAAATTAAACAATGCCCGTTATACTTAATATACAAAAAAAAAATTTCGAAATTAAGTTCGAAAATAAATTTATGGTTTCGGAATCCCGGAATTTTATGCAATATATATTTTTTTGAAAATGCTTTTGAAACTCGTCTTCTCAGTCAAAATGCAACACAAAATAAATTTATGAAATTCGAAGTAATTTACGAAATTTCGGAATTCCGATTTTTTTTTTCAAAATAAATTTAATTTAAATACCATTAACCAAGCGAAATTTAAGCAATTCATTATTTACATAAAAAATAATAAAAAAAAAATAGTTTGAATTTTGAAATAGTGAGTATTATGAATATTTTCAAAAATACCGTTTACTGTATATAGATTATGGAATTATTATTTCTGAAGTTAAGCCGATAATCGGTGAAATAACAAATTAGGCTATAAAGCACCTATTACTTAATAAAAAAAAATATATTTTCGAAAGTAAGTTCGAAAAATGTTATCCTTTTTTGGAAAAAACGTAATACAAAAAAAAAAACTATTTTCGAAATTAAGCTCGAAAAAATTTCTATTTTTTGGAAAATTTTTAAAACAAAAATATTTTTACGAAATTTTGTCCAAAAAATTTTTTGGAAAATACTTAATATTAAAAAATATTTTTGAAATTAAGTTCGAAAAATGTTATACTCTCTGAAATACATTGTTAATCAATTTATCTAATATGTACATTGAGAAACTATAGAAGATAACAGAAATGGAGTTAGTATCAAAATAGTTTTGGAAATTTTAAACAAAATTGCAGAAACGTTCGAAACTCCTTTTATAGCACAAAATTTTTTAAAAAGTAATTTACTTATCAAACAATTTTATTATAAAGAATCAGTGAAAAATATTTTTAACGATGTGTTGAAAAAAAGATATTCTCAAACTTAAACACAAAATTTACGAAACTGAAAGAAATACGATCGAAATGGTTGTTCGAAGATATACAAAATTCAAAAAAATCAAAATAAACTGTCTAAAATTCAATGTTTTGCAGAAATTCGCACAGAAAGTCTTTTAAAAATAACAAAAAATATCATAACGCAACTAGTTAACCCAAACTAACTCTCACAACCCACCCTAATGTGTGAATTAAAGCTTATACTCATTCATAACGTGCTATCAAAGAGCAGCGTAGTTAACACGAAATTGCAAACGTCAACAGTTTTGTCCGTTATGTTCCATCTTATTAACTCAACTCCGTTTGATTTGCCCCACCCCACACTCCTTGAAACTTAATACCATTTTGCTTGAATGTCAATGCCGTGATTTCTAACGTGCGTTCCGTTCCATGCTCCAGCCAGCTTTTGCATTCCACTCTCTGCTCCCCTGGGGAAAATCACAATCTCAATGGCAATCAAATTGTTATGTCCTTAGAGCGCACATGCTAGCAATGGACACTGCGTCGGGCTAGTCAAGTCGCTGGGAGTCGTGTCAAGTCGAGTGGTGTCATAAATGTGAATGAAAATATCTTTTGTATATAATTTTATGCATTTTTCGTGTTATGGCTTAGATGGAAAATTGCATTTATGTCAATGTCCGTGCAATGTTGGTTTTTACATTCATAACCATCAACGGTAATTTACACGTTTCTCATATACTCCTGGTTTTCTGTTTGCTTTTGTTTTTATGAACAGTTCTTTGTGCTTTTCGTTATCATAGAGTAATTTCTGGAGTTCTGTTTTTGTACGTGTTAATTTAATCTGGTATATTTATATATACAAATATATAAGGACGATAAAATTTGATTGAAAATGAGAGATTTATAAGTTCATATCCAACGCAGGACTGATATTTCGCTTTAGAGAACAAGTATTTAGTCAATTAACACCCTCGAGAAGGTGGTGGAGATAAATCTGAGGCCCAGAAGGCAACGAGATTCTATAAAACATATGTAACGGGTGATCAATGGATATGTAAACAATCAAAAATTGCCGCATTTGAGACGACGAGAAACCTGAAGAGATTCAAGAGATGCCATTTCGTCCAATAACAACGGTTTGATGTGGTTTGAGAGCTGGTGGAATCATCGGTCCATATTTCTTCAAAAATTATACCGGTGAGAACGTACCCATCAACGACGACCACTATCGCCATGATAACCGACTATTTGCTGGCTGAAATTGAAGTTCGTGATCTCCGCGACATTTGGTTTCAACAAGACGGCGGCGCTTACCACAGATCGCATCAGTTGAGATAATATTTCGGTGAACAGATAATTTCATGTTTTGGATCGGTCTACTGGCCAACAAGAACGTGAGATATCACACCGGTAGACTTTTTCTATGACTATATGTAAAGTCTAAGATTTATGCGGACAATCCTGCTTCGATTCAGGGCTTGAAGCAAAACATCTCTTGAGTCATTCTCCAGTTACCTGTCGAAATGCTCGAACGAGTCATCGAAAATTGCACTCAACGGATGGACTATCTGAGACGTGGTCGCGGCCAACATTGGAACGAGATAATTTAAAAAAAATAAATGCCAAAGAATGTTCTTTCGAATGATATAAAATCTTCTCCACTAAATTTGAAGTTTCTGTGTTTTTTCTTTAAAAAAGTAGGGAATCTAGAAATGGATCACTCTTTATTTACAAATGACCAGCTTATCGATCTGTCTGTATATACTCGTACATGAACTAGTCTTAAAATTTTTTTTGACATCGATCCGAAATTTCCACACATTCGATATCGGTATTCAGCTCAAAATTAAGGGTCAAATTCAAGTCCTTTTACTGGAAAGGTCTTTAGTTTGGCAGGATATTTTCACAAAATGGAATGGATTATTTTCCAAGCTACAATCTCCAGTCCAGACCGGTCCACAGTAGCATACAGTTTCCATGCAAACTAACTACAAAGAAGTTGTACTTTTTCTCTGCTCACATACCGATGAAGTGTAAGTAGAACGCTGGTGTAGAGGTCCAGTGAGCTTTTTCATAGGTGGGTCGAATCTAGGAGGCAACATTGGAAGAGGTGTTTTCTATAAGGAGCTTTCACTCAATTTTAACTTTAGGCCACTGGACCAATGTAGTGTTTTTCAGGCCGAAGTGGCTGCTATCTAGATGGCGGTCTTACCTTCGGCGTACTGCTACGGAATACAAAGGTCGTCAAGGATTGTCTGCTCTCCTCACTAGAAATGGAATAGAGATACTTCGTCATCATACTTGTTTGAGTGCCTGATCATAGCGAATTCGTTGGCTACTTCAAAGCCGACGAGCTAATAAGAGATGACATCCTTTTAGCACTGGATCTATGGACCTTGCATTCGCTTAGCTGTTGCTGAAATCGCGCTTGTGCGGCTTCAGGATCCTTTTGGCTTATAGTAGAACGCAGTAAATCTACTGAACTACTTTTCCTTAATACAGTTCATCTTCCGGCACTACTGGCACTACTGGTCTAATAGGCATTCATACGCTAAGGCTACAAATCCTGACGGACGTAAATTGTGTGGATAATAGAGAGTTGGAAACAGCCAGAAGCTTGTTATTCGTTACAAGATTGATGCTGAAACAAGTCGTCGAACTAGGAGTCATAGCCGAAACTGACCGTCTCAACGAATTTGTGATAGACTCAAAGCGTTTTGTCGATTTGTGATGGTCTCTATGGTCCATTACGTAGGACTCTTAGGCAACACAACGGCCCCGTGTTCTAAGCTGTACAAGTGGAGTCCTTGTTAGGATCGCTCTCTTAGCATTAGGATCGTCCAGGGTTCTAAGCTGTCCATATAAGATCCCTGTTAGGATTGAACTTTTAACCTAACCTATAGTAGGACCTTCAAGAAGGCAGCATGAGCGTTTTAGAAAAACTCTACTGTATTTTCTTCCAAAATCTGAAATATAGTACTTCTGAAGATTTAAGGCTCTTTTTAGTGCAGTGACAACGAAAATCAAATTGACTTAGTCTTTCACTTTGAGAATTTTTCTTAAAACGTTTCAAGCGAAGGCGTCTACAAGCGTACAAAAATGAGAATGCAACCAAACGTCACTTGACAGGACGCAAGCACCTCATCCACACATCGGCTACAAACATTAAACTGTATGCTACTACTTCGTTTGTGCCGACTTCGCATCCGGCTAGTTTGCATTCGACATTTCGCCTTTTGTCGATCAAATTTACGAGAATATGTTTGCGTTTAATCTGATTTTTTATTTTATTAAAATTTAACAAGACTGCCATAAATCTTCGCTAAAGAGTGCAGCAGCAACTGACCAAGACAACAAAAACAACAGAAATGCGACGAGAACGGACGAGATGAGCAAAAGATCGAAACAACCTAAACGAGACAACAACACAACCAAATGCAGACAGACAAAGCAAGCGGCAGTGGGAAAAAAGCAAAAATGCGAGCACGTGTATGTGTGTGTGAGTGTGTGCGAAGGAGCTTTGCTAAATTGCAGCAAAGTGAAATTGATCCAGTTGTGCGCGCATAACTGTCCGGCTGGCTGATGGTGTATGCTGGATGTTGGCTTGTTGCAACCACAACTCTGCTGCTGCTGCTTGATGTTGACGACTCGGCTGGTGGCGCAAACAGACTACACGGACGGACGAACTGAACGAAGATGCGTATGCAACGGTTCATTAGGTTTGCTGGTGGTGCTTGATTGGAGGCATTGAGGCAGGGACGAAAGCGACGTCAAATCCATATCGAACTATATATCATTGTATGTGTATGTGTGTGTGTGTGTGTGCCAACAACCATGTATGTGCTAGAAAGCCTTCGAAGGTCTCCAAATATATGGACGCATGGCTGACACCCGCTCAGCTCTGGCGTTTTGACTAACTGCCACCTCGTCACCTTCATCACCTTCATCATCATCATCTTCTTCAACTTGTTCATCATCTAACTTATCATCAACTACAAACCGCCTATGGGTAGAAGCATCGTCTCGCCCGATACATATTTAGTGATCGTCATCGTCATCGCATCACCATCATCATCAGCAACAATAGGCGAAATATCATCGAAAACCATAAAAACTGACAGCACAAAAAGAGGTGTTGACACATTGATTTATCTGGCATGCTACTGTGCGTTCACAAGCGCACACACACACACATGTGTACAAATATTTATATGGCTTTTTGTGTCGTTGTATTTACTCGCATTCAAACATTGTGGCACTCAGCCGGCTAGCCGACCAACCGACCTGTTGTCCACTAGTTGCCAGCAATCAGCAGCCGGCGACCGGCAAATCCATAAACCCAGCCAACGTCCAGCCAATCGACCGTCCAGTTTGCCAAGCGGCAGCCAACCGGCTGTCCGAAATTGTATTGATGAATAGCAGCGCGCCTGCGCATGCGCACAATTTGGCGACTCGCGCGCTCAATACGCAAAATGCAAAAACGACGCGCGTCCAGCAATAAGCACACAACTACATGCACCGCTGTGTGTGTTGTTGTTGCCTTGTTTTTGATATCTGTTCGAAGTAATATCATAACCATAAGCACAACGACACAATGGTCAAAACGATCAAAAGGCGTCCAGTTTCATCCGGACGACGATTATAGCAGTACAGGGTGCCCCAACTTCAATTTTTGTTTGTAAGTTTTGAATAATAGGTCAACTGAAAAGATCTCGGCCTAACATAATAAGACATAGCTTTTTGGCAAAATTCGTTTTTTTATTCAGTTAACTTCAAAGGGATTCTCGAACCTTTCGATACAACTGCTGTAGTACGATTTTTCTTTGCTTCAAAATATAATTCAGTTTCGACCATCACCTCTTCATTCGACAAACATTTCTTTCCAGCGAGTATTCTTTTGAGTCTTGGAACAGGAAATTGTCGCTGGGAGCCGGTTCTGGAGAATATGGTGGATGAGATGTGACACGGTACATTGCCATGGTGAAATATTACTTTCTTGTTCTTCAAATGCGGCGGCTTTATGGCAATTTCGTCCTCCAAACGATCCAATGACGCTAACTGTCGCCGACTGTTGTGTTTTTCACAATGACTCAATCTACTACAATTCAAACCAAGAATCGCTTAAAGCCTACTTATTCATTGAAAATATTTATGATGAGTGACAGCGATCATATGGTGGTGATATTAGCTCAGAGCTTCCATGGTCTGCGCTCAAACTTAGTCAAGGAGTGTCTGTCCTCGTCTCTGGAAACTTCAAAAAGATGAGGTAGGAAATCGGAACGTCCTTGTTACATCGGAGTGGGAGCGAGCCTAATCTCCGTTGCCATCTTGCGAGATATCATTTACAAGGTCTTGAACGATTCCAACTATTTAAAAAAAAAAATTTCGAAATTTGCATTTTTTTTTATAAAAACGTCTGCCAAAAATCCTCTTTTCATTTTTTTCTTCATCCTGGTTTATTGTCTTTACTAAAACAAGTATTTTTTAAGTTTAATTCAGATGATCTTGTAAGAAGTTCTGCTGACAACGCGGATGCACCTTTTTTCGAGGGACTACCGGAAATAGCGTCGTAATGACTGCCATTTTGATATTTTTTTTTTGAAAATTCTACAAAATGTTTATTGAATATGAGTCTTTTAAATAAAAAAATTTCATTAAAATATTTCATTTTTTATATAAAAAAAAATTACGAGCAAACCCATGTAACCCCTTATGGCAATTTCGTGCTCCAAACGATCCAATGACACTATATAATATTCGCTGTTGATTGTTCTTCCATTTTTAAGGTAGTCAATAACAATTATTCCATGCTCATCCCAAAATACAGACGTCATAATCTTGCTAACCGACTGTTGCGTTTTTCCTATACTTAATAAACGATTTAACCCAATCTACTACAATTCAAACCAAGAATCGCTTAAAGCCTACTTATTCATTGAAAATATTTATGATGAGTGACAGCGATCATATGGTGGTGATATTAGCTCTGAGCTTCCATAGTCTGCGCTCAAACTTAGTCAAGGAGTGTTTGTTCTCATCTCTGGAAACTGCAAAGAGATGAGGTGGGAAATCAGAACATTCATGTCACATCGGAGTGGAAACGAGTCTAATCTCCATTGTAAGTTTGCGCTATAGCACTGGATATATGGACCTCGCGTGCGTCTAGCAGGCGTTGGTTGACCATCATTTCTAGTGCGACTGCGAGCAGTCATATCTTGGAAGACATACGAAACTGGCATTGACCGGCTCAATAAATTTTTAATCGGCTCAAATTTTTTGTTGATATTTGCCGGTCTTTGTGGTACGTTTTTATAGGCGTCCAAATGACAGCCCTGTTAGGATCACCCATTTAATCTGAGCTTACTTGAGAGAGATCATTTCACATAGTGAAATCCGTATAAAATGTCCTTTAGTTGATTTTAATAAGATCTTAAGAAAGGAAAGAGATGCGCACCCTGTATAAGTATTTACATATTTTTACCCTTTTTGATTTGGAAACTTAAGTCTGTATTTCGTATCTACTCTGCTTTTCGGTAATTCATTTACTCCTTTATGTTCAGAGAACTTTGAGTTAGCGAAATTTCGTTTTATTAATTTTTATGATTTTTTCCTTCCTTGTAGCACTTTGCTTTCTTGAAGGAAATGGAACTACTTTGATTAACTTTTTCAGAAAGACATATAAATTTAGGCGGTGAAGGCAAACAGGCCACAGTCGAAAATAGAAAAGAGAAGAACCAGAACAACCAATGTGGAGATCTTACATGGAATAAGGTCAACATTCCAAAAATGTATTTGGGTTATGAAAAGTAAAGCAGTTCTTAGTCAGGAGTGTTGACAATATGAGAAACGGAAGTCTGAAGGCATATTTGCAGGCATCCCAATATCACAATTTTTGATAACTCGTTAAAGCATTTCGACTGGTAACTGGCGAATGACAAGCATGATGATTTTCTACAAGGCTAGAATCGAAGAGGGATTATCCAAATAGACTTTATATGTCCTCACAGGAAAAAATCAAACGGTGTGATATCACACAATCTTAGTGGCCAATCGACCGGCCCAAAACCTGAAATTACCTGCCCACCGAAGTGTTCTCTCAATAAATCCATGGATTGATGCGATGAAACCTAATGTCGCTGAAATCACGAATTCAATCAGGCATCAAACAGTCGATTATCATGACGCAAAAGCGATCACCATTGACGGTTGCGTTCTCCGGCCAACAGACTACACCAAACCCTTGTTTTTTCTGGATAAAATGAAATGATGAATCTTTTCAAGTTGTTTTCTCGACTCGTCGTCGAACTAAATTAAATTGGAAGTATTCAAGAGCCCGAAGCGAACTCGAAGCTGGGAAGGACGAGCGGTAAAGTTCTTGCACAAGCTGTATTTTGTACGCTTTCAATTTAAGATCTATACCATACATCAGTACGAGTTGCTGCGAATGGTAAAAAATGAGAAGGAACTCAAAGACTGGTGGAATTTGCAAGTCACTGAGGTTAATAAAACTATGTCTTGGAAACAAGTGTTCTAAGGACAAGACGCTCATTGCAGATACAAAAGCTCTGCTTAATGAAGATTATGTCGAGTGCACCAGAAATAAGGAGAGACTGATCGGATCCTTCCTCCTAAGCCATTTAAAAATAAACTTTTGTTATAACAATCCAAAATCGTATAAAAATAAATAAAACAAAAATACACTAAAATATTGTATTAAAACAAAAAATTCAGCGAAAAGAAAGAAAATTCAACAACTTGAGCCAGAGCAAGAAAACGAACCTAACAACCAAGAGTACGGCTATCAGACAACCAACACATACAACAAAATAAAATTGCTGCGATTTGTGAACTTTCAGCCAAGCCAAAAAATAAAAATTATGTCTTCCCAAATTATTTGTGGATTTTTGGCTTAAATCGCAACAAGAAAGTAAGCCAAAGCGAGCTGATAAAAATTGGTCGCCATCACAACCGAAATATACAAATGCATATATGTTTTGTTTTGGCGATGGAGAAATGCGATATGTTGTTGCAACAACGACCGCTTTCGAACGCAACTCATTGGTCACACGCGATTACACACACACATACGGGCGTACATAAACAGCGCAGCTTGACAAAAGTTGCCAATTTAAAAATTCCAAATAAAATATAAATTGACCAAATTAATATTGGTGGGGACAGCACAATTCTGGGAGAAAAATGCGCGAGCAGCCCGTTGATCCGCCAAGATCCGAGCTGGTCACAGGTCGCAAATCTGCACTGCATTTGTGTGTTTGACAGTGCGTGTGTGTGCGTTCGCTGAGCAGATGAATTATAAAATTTATTTCGTGCACCTTTTTGTTTTTGGTTTTTTCCTCTCCTTTTTCGTTGCTTTTATTATTGGTTTTGTATTTTTACGGAAATACCTATGTTCGTTTGTTTTTATTGGTGTTAGTGTTGCAAAAACAACTGCGAATGTTTCGACAATGCTGAGCTTAAGTGCTATTGAGCACTTTAATCTTAATAATGGTCCCACATGACATCTTTTTACCGAAGAGTATAAGAAAAAGATATACAAGTATATTTAATTTCCTCTGTGATGGACTTTGTTTTGACTTGTGGATTGATGATGGATTGCGGACTCATTTCTTATTTATTAAAGTTTTCTTTTTATTCGAACAAATTAGTATTACTTTTCTTAAAGTTTTTATATTTTTAGGTTAGGTTTTTTTGGAATTGTTGGTTTAGGTGAAAAAATTATTATTTTTGTTTTATTTGTGAAGTTTTTATAATAAAGCCTTGCTAAATTATGTGAAAGGATACCCAGACTAAATACCAGATCAGGATCCCCCAAAGGGGCATACATATTTCCCATTTCGCTTTTCGACCAAAATGATATTATTGTAGAAACCATGACATAATTTTCCAAAAAAAAATTCTTTGAAATATGTGAACCCTTGAGCTCTCTCTCAAAAGTAAGCAGAAAGGTGAAATTTATTCTTATGTTATAAAGAGGTTTCGATCTCTTCAAGTGGAAGGTTTTTTCAGAGACCGGACTTAATATAGCTCGTTAATCAATAATATAAATACATTCTGAGATCGACTATTTCCGGAATGATAGTTTCCAAAACGACGTAAAAAAATAGCCTATATACAATCAAATATTCTCCTTTTGGGAATCGAGATCTGGATCACTCTATAGAAGTAATGTCGACTGCGACTGCTTTCATAAGCAAAGGGATGGATAGGAGAACCAATTGACAGCCGTCAAAGAGTCCTGCGAATTTTAATGAAAGCCGAAAGAAAGAATGGGTTTTCAATTAGAGCGCAACAAATATACATATAAAACAAAAACGGTTTGCGATTGCCATTTTATATGGAACTCGATTTCTTTTGCATGGCCACTAAGGAGACGCTTGCAGAGGTCTAGACGCTGAACGCAATTTTCGACGGTTTTAAAGCATAAATTGGACGATACTGCTGCAATTCCACATTCGATATTCGTCAATCGTCGCTAGCTTGTTGGCATAGACCACAGACTCTAACGGTGTCAAATCGCACGACCGAGGACGCCAACTGACTGGGTCATTTCGTCTTATTGTTCACCAAACTTGGTTATAAATTGGTAACTCATGGAGTACATGTAGATTACTGCCTGACTAAAATTCATATTTTGCTAATTGACGAAGTCATTCAGCCAGAAATGAGCCTCATCGTTGATGAAAATCCGGATCATTTTCAAGTTGTTGCTCAGCTCAATTCACGAACATACATCGATTCTGGTAGTCAAGCGGCTTTAGTTCTTGCGTCAGTTTGATTTTGTAAGGATGTAGGTCAAGATCTTTTCTCAAAATTCGCTACATCGACGTCGCACAGAGATGCCAAACGCTTGAGAACGACGTGCGAGAGACTAGTTTGGGTCTTCCTCATTTGATGCGCTAGCGACAGCAACACTCTCGACACTACGGGCACTTCTTTGTCTCACTGGCACGGGAACATTTTGTGGTATGCCTGTCGTTTCAAATTTTCCACTAGACGCGCAATTGTTGATATGACAGGACGATTATGATGGCCATAAAGTTGATACCATTGACTCCGATAATAATTTAATTAATTTCTACTCGTTGTTGAATCGTATATCTTTTTATGATGAAGTGATAAACCTTACTGAAGAGGAATATCAAAAGAGCAGGAAAAAATATGGCGTCGTTTTCTGTCCCTATCGGTCAACTGTTGTAGCGTCCTTGTTGAAAAACTTGCTATTAATCACGATCTCTAGCACTCAAAAATGTCGGCTGTTGAGGCACTAGAGCAATTCCTGAATGAAGCAATAAAATGTTGTCCAAATAAGACTAAACATTACACTCTAGATAAACAGCATTGCATCAAGGATCTAGAATATTCAATTGCCTTCATATTCGCATACTCAGAAACACTTTAGGACGCTTTTTTTTTAAACGCGTTTTTCTCGAAACTACTTTTTTCCACACGGTACCGACATTATCTCAAGTTCTATACAACCGATTTACTTGAAATTTTGCGTGAACCTTCTTTATATAATCCTTTATCGTTCCTACTAGCATCGTTTTTGTTTTTAATATTTTAAAAAAATTCAGGAATTTCAAAAAACAAAAACGTAAAAAAATATTTTTATTTTCAGGCAGTCGCCATTTTTCAAACAAATTTTTTTCGTGTTCCCTGAGGTAGGGACTATAATAGGGACTTTTTTTCAGACCACCAGGAGAGTCAGGATCAATGTCACCAGGAGCGCCATTTTTTTACACCTGTCTCTCCCCTCTCCAATTATTTTAATATTTTTTTGTAAAATTTTTTTCTGTATTCTTAAGATTATTATTATTATTATTATTATTATTAATTGAATACAAATTACAATTAATATATATATATAGCACGAGCGGTTAAGCCATCAGCTAATTCTTAAGATCAATAAAAACACCAAAGGGATAGTAATTTTTTTTTTTTTTTTTTCAAATAAAATTCAAAAAACTGTCCAAAATTTGATTTCTAGATTAGAATACCCCCTTCATGTCAGTTTCGGCTCTGTTTTCTGTAGAGATCAGTAAGATCAATTACTATTGTGGCACGACGTACTTTGAATATAAGTGAGCAGTAAAATCTAATAACCTTTTCATAGACTCCATGTAAGTTTTTTGAAAACTGTAGAAATTGCTTGTAAAATTGCATGGCGTCGCTAAATCAGATCCCCTTTTATTTTCGCTATTTTTTCGGTCTTTCTCGAGAAATGAAGAGCCACAGGTCAAACAAACCTCATTTCTCCACGCAGAAAGCAGTAAAAATCTGTCATCATCGCTTAGCCCAGAGTGATCACTAGCCGCACAGCTCGCATTAAAGCGTTTATCAACCAATTTGACAACAAAATGGAATGCCTGTGATACCGCTAAAAACCGAAATATCCAAAAAAAGGAGAAAAGCTAAGAGCATAATCGTTCACGACGATATGGAGCGTTAAAGCAAAGAATATTACGAAAGTCCAAAACAGACAAAAAACGACCGCTTAAAAACAGAAATAACTTGAAAATTGTAACAAATCATTGTCACAATTTGGAAACGTTTATGAACCATATTTTCTCTTTCTTGAGCCGTCAACACCTATCAAACCAGGCAAAAACAAACACCAGAAAAAAACTAATTGGTAAAAAGTACTTGAGACAAACTCCAATCATATAAAAAGCTCGAAATATCAAAGCATCGGCACGAGAAAGTCCAAAAAGAAGAACACCACAAAACTGTCAAATAAAAAGTGTTGGCCCTTTTTTGCTCGAAGCGATTGTCACCGCCTTTGAGACGCCGCTAAGGGCACGGTCCGCTTGATCAACGCATTGAGCTGCTGTCCGACTAATTTTGGCATAAACGCTTGCGTTTAAAGCTCATTTATGAATGCGTAAGTGAAATGTGTGCGTAAAGTGCGATCAACTGTAGGCTTGAGCTCGAACTCCAACGAGCCAACGAGCGGTTTAACGCACATGCGCGCTGTCATCCGCAAGAATTGCGATTAAAATGATTAATGTCGGCGCGGCGTCCAATGTTAATTGTCGCGCCGTGCTGTGTGTGGACAATGGTGCCGGCAAACAGAAGCAGCCAACTTCACGTTGTTGGTCTCCTCTTTTATTTGGGTTGCGCGATGGGCCGCAAAAGTGTACGGTATGCCGTTAGTCGGCACTTGACTACATTATAATTACTTGCTTGGCGTATTATGCTTGTAAGCGGCGCTGACATTAAGAAGTTATTTACATAAATTTGTTCGGTTGCGTGTAATGAGCTGATGAGCTTCGGCTGCTGAGGGAACGGACTTTTTAACCTGCGTTTGGGATTGTTATCAAATGGTGTTAATCAGTTTATTTTTATTGTAATGATATGAGTACCCAGTAAGACTAAAAATCAGAGAACGCAGTGCTGGTGCCATACTCTTGTAAAACCCCCGTAGCTGATCTAGTGGCTGATGCCCAGAGCTTACTGAAATTATGAAGGGAGCACTGCTCTAGTCTGCTGGGCGGTGAAAGCATAACACCAAGAGATAGTGAACCCGATTCTACATTCGATAACGATGGACCATGAAGAAGTTCGATTAGCATTTACCCGTCTGAAGAAGCGGCGATGAACAGATAAGAAGCATGTATCAGCTTTTTTGGAATATGGTCTGATGAAAGCATTCTCGCAAAAAGAGTAAGATAGGAGCATCAACTGTCGGCTGACACAGAGTTCAGTGTATTTTAAAGGAAACGCGATTCGAAATTGGCTAAAGGAAGACAGTTAAATTAATCATGAGCTCTAGCTCTAAATCCATCTGTCATCTGTCTGTTTTGCTTAAAAAAAGGTTCTTCACAGAAAGAAGGATTCTTGGTTAAATTAACCAGAACTAAACTGACAGTTGGTTGCTAACCAGACATTAAGGCTCTTATGGCGAATGACTCGCTTGATGGTTTGGTCCAAGGCCTGTATCGAATTCTTACTAATCTCCACAGGAGAAAGTCGAACATTGCGATCTTACACGATCTTGGTGGCCAACCGAACGTCCCAAAACGAAAAATTAGTTGCTCACCGAAATGTCGCAATTACATTCTCACTGGAATCATTTTTGAAGAAATTAAGACCAATGATTCCACCAGCCCACAAACCACATCAAACCATTGTGTTTCTGGATGAAACGGCACCTCTTGAATTTTTCAGGTTTCCCTTCGTCCCCAATGCCGCAATTTTGCTTATTTAAATACCCATTCAGCCAGTAATGCGACTTATCGCTGAACAAATTTTGGCTCGAAAACGTCAAACCTACTTAGAAATTTTCAGGAGGTCATATAGTGAAGCAATGTCGCTTAGGAAGATACGGTTTCAATTTAAGATCTCGACTTATAATGCGCCAAGTCGTTCCATACGTCAGTCCAAGTCGCTGCGAATTTCCTACACGGTTCACAAGCGTATTTGGCAAGGTACGCACGAAAAAGTAATGCTGATGTATTTTTGATTAAAAATTATGTAGTATATTAAGAATTTTTTTTTTTTGGATCACACCTCGAGATTTACCAACATTTTTGTAATTTAAAATTTAAATAATTTCTTTCTGCTGCCTCAGTCATTTTATGCATGAAATTTACATGTCGCCAATCAGGCATTGGACATCGCTCGCGCGCTTACGAGCGGAAGTCATGTGTGTTTGTCGCTGATCTCCGCTTTGGATAGGCGCAAAGTTGCGGTGAATGACTGCCTTCGGCCGCAGCGCTCACTAACTCGACCGCTTAGCGCGCTGAATGGCCAACCGAAGTCTATGAGCCAATGAACGCGTACATGCGTATGTGTGCATGTGTTGATAAGAAACAAATTTTCGTGGTTTTCAAGTGCGTACTGTAAAATGTGTAAGCACGCGTGCGCATTCATGTTTTCTTGTTCGAGATTTATTAATGGCGATAATTACAGGCGTAATAAGTGGACATAACTGCCGGTGTACATACATATGTACATACAAATTTTGTGTGCTAACAAATGAGTGTTACATCTTATGATTGAAATATGTTTGTGTAAGTGTGTATGTGTATGAGATTATAATTTTGCAACGTCCGTGATGGTTTCTTATGGTTTTTAATGGGACGGGCGAAAGGTTAGTGGGTAAATCCCCTGTACTTCAACCGTAAAGTAAGCTTTGTGCTTATATCAAAGTAAAGGTAATCCTCTCAAATATCAAATATATGTTTATATCATTAAATATATGAGGGTTGGATGCATTATGCACTAAATTTTACTCTTAGAACCAACATTTAATAGGTGAGGCATATTAAGCTTAAAAGCCCTTACTTTTATCTTATAGTATTCAGTAACCCTTCAGGGTTTTCAGATATTTTAATCTTTAAACAAAAATATTATAGATCGTACTTAGATTTGCTTATGGAAAAGCTCGAGAAGTTATGGAATAGGAAGACCTTCAGAGTTTTTTTTTAACAATGCAATGAATGTAATTGCCTTTTCGACATAAAATATAGTAATCTTTGGTTAGTTGCAAAGAACACTGCCGAGTTGACAATTATTGATTGGATCAAAACCCACATCTGTTTTGTTAAGAACATACGAGAGTCACGTGAAATACTCAGAAATCGGGGGTTTGATATGTCGTATACATAATTCTGCTGAGTACTTTGTGAAAGAATCAAATCAATCGTAATCATTCCGACATAGAGTGAACTTATAATTTTTACTGTCCCTCACTTGGGTCCATTTCGAGGAATATTTGGTTACAATTAAACATTTTCAACCATCATTTTATTCAATATTAAATAAGACACATTTTTTGCTAGGTTATGAATTTCTGGAACCATATTCTATTTTTTTGTATTTTTAAAAGTTAATCAGGGACTCAGGGATCAAGAAGATTTAGCCACATGTAGAAGTTCACGCAAGTTAGGAAAGTTCTCTGAACGCCATTTACTTGGGAGGGGACAGAAACCATTCTTTTACATATGACTTAAGCAGCTCATGACTTCGGGTCATAAACCAAGTATCCTCTGGGTAGCCAAAAAATCAGAAGGCGAATAATCCCTCCCCACGGTTGTGCGCTGTGTTTGGGAGCCACCACGTCAAAAAACACCCCCAATGAACAGAACAAAACCGTTTCTATGCCATTTTGACTGAATTTGGTAACCCCGAAAAACTAATATGACTGTGCAAGCTTACGTTGAGCAATAACAAAAGCTCCGCCAGGATCAGGAGGGACCTTTCCGAACCGTTCCATACCAAACAATGTTTTCGGCAAGGCGACTCCCTATTGTACAACTCCTGGAGAAAATAATTCGAGCTCCAGATCTGTATAGAGAAGAAACAATCTTCAACAAGAGTGTAAAAAAGCTGGCGTACACCGATGACATCGATATCATTGACCATAAAAACGACGCCGTTAGTTCTGCTTTCCCTAGGCTAGACAAAAAAGTAAACCAATTGGGTCTGGTAGTGAACGCGGGCAAGATGAAATATCTCCTATCATCAAATAAACAGTCGTCGCACCCTCGATTGTCTGCGCCAATAAAAAAGAAGGAGAACCACCCAGAAAAAAGCAACCTGAAAAGTATCAAGAGCTCCCATTTCACCCAGAAAAAGAAACGCGCCATGATAACCAACTTTTTGATGCCTGAAATTATAGCTCGTGATCTCGCAACATTTGGTTTCAACAAGACGACGCCAATTCTCACAAAACGCATCAATTAATGGATTTATTGAGAGAACACTTCGGTGAGCAGATAATTTCACATTTAGGGCCGGACGATTGGCCACTAAGATCGTGTAATATCACACCACTATACTTTTTCTGACGGGTTATGTAAAGTTTAAGGTCTATGCAGACAACGGCGCTTCGACTCAGGCCTTGGAGCAAAACATCACATCATTCGCCAGTTAACAGCCGAAATGCTGGAACGAGTCATCGAAAATTGAACTCAACCAATGGACCCTCTGAGACGAAGCCACAACCAACATTTGAAACAGGTAATCTTCAAAAAATAAATTCCAAAGAATTTTTTTCCGATTGATAATAAACATCCCCCATTAGTTTTGAAGTTTTTTTTCTTTAAAAAGGTAGGAAAGCTCGAATTAGATCACCCTTTAGCTTCCAAAAAATAAAATAATGGATAAATGGTTAACCGTTTTAAAAACTTAGATGCCTAAAACAAAGATAATTTTAAAATTTTGCAAAGTTCTAATACTTGTAAATTTTTTTTTGCCTGAAGGAGTCTTCCTCGCATCATGAAATATCTGACACCAAAACAAAGTCAAAACTTGAATACACTCTATAAGAGCTTGATATTTGACAAAAACTTTGCAACAATTTTAAACTTCTTTTTCACTATTTATACATTTATATGTATCTACATATCGCAAATTGTAAACGGAGTCATCATGTCTGGTGTCTTCGCTGGCGCAAACGGTGTTCTACTCAATTGATCACTTTGCGCCAGTTGGCAATTTGGCGACCATCAACACTTCATGTTTTTCGCATGAATTTGCACTTTTTCTTTGAAACTTCATTGAATTTTAGTTATTTTTCACAAAATCGCACACGTGTATGACACAATTATTGGGGAGTGAGCAATTGTTTTGCTGAACCACATCTGTTTTTGGAGCGTGGCGCATGTGCTTGCAAATACTTTCGGTGTGAATGACTGACCCACTTACAATCGCTGCACACTCCGTTATGGCAGTATGTGGCATTTTTCATTGCAGTGATAAGCACTTTGAGGAATGCAGTTGTCTTTTATATTGATCTATATATATTTATAATATTCTATATACTTACATATATCAATTTTGTCGAACAAATAAGTTTTGAAGATACTCCGCGTTCTGAAAAAAAATAATGACTTAGTTAACATGGATTGTAGTTATAGAACATAATCTGAAAAATATTGATATTTATCGACAATTTGACTAATTTCGGCAGGAGAATGGTAAAATTCAGATATTGAAAATACTTAGTTTAGAGAAAGCATGGGAGGCAATACTGCAGCAGTTGGGAAACACCCGTCTACAACCACCGAATATAATGAAATATTTAAGATTCGTCTTAGATGCGAGGCCTTTATGGGACCCTAATATGTATCATTGACAAGGGTAGAGTTTGGTAGAGGTAAGCTTCTTAACTGGCTGGTTCAAAGCTTGCGGTGAGAGTTGGTGGAATGGTATATTGTCAGAAACTCTCCATCAACTTCAATTTCAGACCTCCTAACTATACTTGTGTTTTTGAAGCTGAAGTTACTGTCATTATGGTAGCGCCAGATTTACTGCTTCGGAGAGCAGCTTATTTCAGAGATGTGACTATTCACTCCGATAGCAGGCCCACGATACTAGCCTTGAGCTCACTAATTGTCAGTTCAATGCTCGTTAAGGAATGCCTAACCATGTTATCAATGGCGTCGAATCATTTTGTGATAAGACAAATATAGGTGCTAGACCACAGCGAAATTGCAGGCAACTGTAAAGTTGACGAACTAGCAATGAAGGGTACCCTATCCTGCTATAAGAAGAGTAGGAACGAGTAGGTGCTCTCCTCTTCTTGTGTGTTCTACTACTTGATAGCTGGGCTCCTCAAGAACTTGACTACCATGAATGTATGTGTTGTCGCAAGATTCTTTTGACTCAAGATACTTGTATATCGTAAGAGATCCCGTGAATTTTTTGCCGTCAGTAAGGCTAGCCTCTCTCTTAGTTGTGGGTGCTCTAACAGGCCATTGTCGTATCGGCATCCATGCGGTAAGGTTAGGAACATTACCTGACGCCAGCTGCAGAAACTGAATGGCAGAAGACGGGGCGGAATCATCCTTGATTTTCACTCGTTTGCTGATTTTTTGAAATCAAGGCTTAAACAGTTGGGAGTTCACGCTTTCAGATTTCCACCGAACCGGTGGCAGTAGAAATAAAACGATTGAGCAAACTCTGTGTAAGGTATATTAGGTTTGTTTGTAATATCTAGAAGAAAATGTCGGAGATCCAATAGAATATATATACAGTACAACAGGTCAGCATAACGAGCTGAGTCAATTTAACCATCTGCGCTCGTTCATCTGTATGCAAACTAGTCCCTCAGTTCTTGAACCACAGCTCTGAAATTTTTCTCACGTCCGCTTCACACCAAGAAGCTACGCATTTGCTGGAACTGTCGGAGTACTATAACTTACTTATAGCTGCCACACAAATTGAGCGATCGGAACTACGTGCTTGTATGAAAAACTTTTCCATTTGACGAGATTTTTACAAGAAATTTGACACAGATTAATGTCTAAGACAATGGAGTAATCTCCAAAGAAATTTTTCAGATCGGACAACTATAGCATATAGCTGCCATACAAACTGACCGATCAAAATCAAGTTATTCAAAGGAATATTTTGTATTTGTGAAGGGTATAACTGCGTTGTAGCCGAATTTACTATTTTTTTTGTTGTTTCATATTTTTTTCTGCTATTTTAAATGCTACATACATACATATTTGTATGTGTATATATTTATTTTAAATAAATTTTCGTGAGTTCTAAACAATAGCGTTGGCAAAATTCAAATCATTCGCTGATTGGTTTGCCAACTTTCACTTTCAACTGCATATACATATACATAAATTGATACACATGTGCATACATATATGTAACTATATACATATGTATTCTAAATGAAAAAAAGACGCATCGCGAATTACGATCGAGTTGATTGGTTGCCGCCTTTGTCTTTCAACAATTTTTTTCTAATTTTTTGTTTCTAATTCATTTATTATACAATATTTTATTGCATTGAAAGGCGAGTGAGCTTGTTCATTTTTTCAAAGTTGAATTTTCAACAATTTCACAATGGCCACGTTGTGTACATTATGCATGTGTATCCGGTGGATGCGCATAGTTTTATATTTTTTTACGAAAAAAAGTGAAAACAATTTATTAAGCGCACATTTCCGGTGTGCACTATACATCAATGTGTGTGTGTGTGCATATGTAGGGTATTTATTTTAAGCTAATCTATTCTAAATATGTGAATATATAAATTTCAGCTAACTGTTGTAAGTTTTGTTAAATACATACATATACTAGGGTCGGGTAATCCTCTTCAAAAATGAGTTCTTCATATAATAAGTTGTTTTCAAACAGTAGAGTGTGAGATATTAATTTTTCCTTCAAGGAATGAGAAAAACATGCTTGGCATAACCTGGCGGTTCTGTCTGTGAAGCTTTGGTGCTATGCAGCGATTGCAACACCAATTCTGCTCTACGGTGCAGTTGTTCGGTGGATACCTACCGAAATTCACGCTACTGAATCTGAACGGCAAAATCGACGAGGGGACTACTGGCTGCAGGAGTATTTATACATAAATAGAACTTTCGAGCCTAATTCGGTGGGTAATTGCGGTTTGTCATGCAGTGACACATGATTCCACCGTTCAATTAGGAAAGAAGGTTCAAAGAACACATAGAAAAAAATCCTTGGCATAAGTGCTTGCAGGTACGCGGTTGGTTTAAACATGTAGGACGCATAGATATACTGACCAGAGTTTACACAGAGGCATAAGGTAATCTTCTAAGGTGACGCACCACTGCAGTATACTACTTCTACGTGAACAGCCAAGTTGCAATCAAGGCTTTAACCTAGTTTGCATATCGACCAGAAATGCCTTGGAAACCAAATCAGAACTGGGCAGTGTCGCCAGAAGCAAGCGACTACGCTTCTATTGGGTGCCAGGTCACAAAGGCATCGATTGCAATAGGTCAGTGGACAAGATTGTTAAAAGTGGTAAACTACTGACAATCAAAAACGTGATCGACGTTGGAAAGTCCAGGCGTTTTATATGCGACGATATGAACAGAACCATAGCAAGGAAAATAAAAACGCGATGGAACGATCTACCAAGGTCCAAACTGCTGAAGTCAAGTGAAAAACGGTTGATCGGAAATGTACAAAATTCCTATTGTCACCCAATAGAAGGTACTGTAGGCAGATAATGGGCATACTTAGTTTGTGACCTGTTTGTTGGAGGCATATGTCAGCAGAATAGGGTGGACAGATCGAGAAGACTGCAGCAACTGTCAAGAGCTAGGCACCTGGAAAGCAGTGGAGTAACTTTTATGCACTTGTCAGTGAGGTCAGATAATCAATCTGCCAAATTCGCGTCAATCTCAGGCATCCCAAAGGATGACAAGTACTCGTGAACCAATTAAATCGAACTCCAACTGGCATCACAAAGAACCAAACTGCGTGTCCTACCGGACTAACTTAACCTATCCTAATTAAAAAAAATCGTTATCTTCAGTCGCACTTAAGCTAGAATACCCTTCACAGGTTCAAGTTTTTTTTATACCAGAGCTTGATTTTAATCTGTCGGCTTCTTCCTTACAGCTTTTGCAGATGGCGTCTGGTAAGATTCTGTCAAAACACCCACAACTGGAGAGAGGCTAGTCTTACTGAGGGCAAAGAGATCACTAGATCTCTTGCAATTAATCTTGGACCAAAAGGATTTTGCGATAGCGCATGTACCCTCGGTGGCTCAGCGCTGGCCAAATTCTCGCGAAGACTAGCTGTCTAGTAGTAGAATACAAGCTCCATTAAACTTTATCCATCCGTAAAGAAGCACACTGCTTCTCTCCTCAAATGATTTCTTCCCATCCACAACTTCGAGCGAAATTTCAGACCGATATTTCAAATGATAAGGGACTTGTTCGTCTATATATAGACATACCGGCTGGTAATTTTTACAAATGTATTTTATAGGATATCCGACGTTTCCTTCTGGGTATTACAAGCTTCGTGGTAAACTTAATATACCCTGTTCAGAATTTAAAAATAGGAAATTGAAAACTGAAGGATATCTTATTGATATTATGAGCTCATATTGAAGAGATTTTTTTTAGTTTCCTATTTTACAATATTTCAGAGCATAAAAAAATATGGATTTTTATTGACACACCCTAGTACATATGTAAATATATTATTGTAATACTTAATGCTATGCCTCTAGTAACTTGCCACAGCTGAATTCTATGTCACAATAGCTTAGAAAATGCTGCTTAGGAAGTAAGCAGAGCTTCTGTTATAGAGCTGAAGAGGGTGTATATTATATGTAAATACGTATTTGGATAAATAACGCTATATTTTAGTATGTAAATATGTTGCAAATGGGCTATAAAAGTATTGGGCGCGTCGCTAGTCATGCGTTAAGCGTTTTACAACTGAAATACACACACACAAACATAAAAAAATATGCATACACATACTTTTATAAATATATGAATAACAACTTTTATTCTGAACAAAATTGCATTTGATTATAATTTTTATTATTTTTGTCGGATAATTTCTATCTGCTGACTTTCAATAACTTTAGGGGTTCCCTCGCTCTCTCTTCTTTAGAATTGTTTTTTTGTTTATTGCACTTTGTTTCGGTTTTTTTAATTGTGACTATAAATTTTAGTCAAAGCCTTATTTTATGGGCGCAGCGTTCAAGCCGCTGAATACAGATTCTAAAGCGAATATAAAAAATAATGTGAAAAAGTACAACAAAAGCAAAACAGGTGAATTCAATGAGCTCACTTTTGGAGCGGAAATTTGAAATTAAAATTGCAGCGAATTACTAATTTTTCAATAATAAAAGCAAATAAATCGAATAATAGCGTCCGCGGCATGGGCAAGTGCAATCATGTGTGCATTGACCAATTTTTGTGGGTGAGTAGGGAAATAATAGCTTTGTGAAGGTGTGTTGCTTATTTATTGATGTTCGTAATTCCACTGAAGCGATTAGCTAATTATAATATTTAATTTATTTATTTTATCTATGCTATTCGGTAGTTTATCGGTTATAGTTTGTTTTCAAGCTTGATTCCCATGGAACTGTAATATAAGGTCTACTAAAAAATGCATTAGTTTTACAGTAAACTGAAGATTTTTTAGGTATAGTTAGAATGATTTGATTTAAATCAAATCAACGCGGTTTGAATTTTATAATGCCACTCCCATAAAGTCGAGGGAGCCCATGGCAAAAACTGGGACAAAAAGTTTCGCTTCCGACAAATTTTTCACCAGAAAATCATTCGATAAAGACAGGAATAAGTAGTAATTAGTTGGAAGCAAAGCAAGGTAGTGAACGAAGGCAAGACGAAGTATGCCTTGTCATCACACAAACAGTCGTCGCACTCCCGACTAAGCTCCCACATCACTGTTGGCAGTCAGAACTTCAAAATCGTCGATAATTTCGTCTATTTTGGAACCAGAAATACATACACACACAGCAAATCCAACACAGTAGACTCTTGCCAACAGATGCTACTTCGGACTGAGTAGACAATTGAGAAGTAAAGTCCTCTCTCGACGAACAAGGACAAAATTCTGCAAGTTACTCATCATCTCCGTCCTGCTGTGTGGTGCAGAGGCATGAACGATGACAACTGCTGTTGAGTCGGCGTTACGAGTTTTCGAGAGAAAGGTTCTGCGGAGGACTTATGGTATTTTGTGATTTGGTACCGGCGAATATAGCAGTCGATGGAACGATGAGTTGTATGAGATATACGACGCCATTGACATAATTCAGCGAATTAAGAGACAACGATGGCTTGGTCATGTTGTCCGGATGAATGAAAACACTCCAGCTCTGAAAGTATTCGACGCAGTACTCGCCGGGGGAAGCAGAGGTAAAGGAAGACCTCCCCTCCGTTGGAAAGACCAGGCTAGAAAGACGAGGCTACACTTGGAATCTCCAATTGGGGCCAAACAGCGAGATGGAAGAACTCCTGGCGTGCTGTTGTAAGCTCGACTATAGCCGCGTAAGCGGTGTCTACCTCAAAAAGGAAGAAGAATTTGTGGTAGGTCCAGAATATTAGCCAATTTTATAATAATCTTCCAAACTGTTGAAATATTGTCATGTTGGCCAAAGTTGAACACTTCTGAGCGACAGCTTCTTTTAGGCGGTCCAATTGCTGGGAGTACAGGTTCAAAACAAAAGTTTAGTCTTAGAGTACTAGGTTATTGTAGAAAATTCCTTTCAATAAATTCCTTTCAATACCTTCAAGCATTATAAGCTTAACTTTTGGTGAAAGAGTGTTAGAGAGGACTTGCGAAGTTAAAACTCTGCGTCTCACTTTGGATTTCACTCTTCCTTGGAAGCAACATGTGGAACTGGCCATGATTAAAACCAAAAAAACACACACTCAATATTGTGCAATCGCCTAGCTGGTAAGTCTTGGGGCTACAAGCAAGGAATTATCAGGTGGGTTTACACCATGATCGTGAGACCGCTTGTTAAGGAACTTTCGAGGTATATGTTATTGAACATTTTGATAGGCTTTTAACTATCGAAACTGCAATGTTTTGCTTCTGCTGCGCATCGTGTGCAATGCATACGTGTCCGACGCCTCAATAGCATCCAGCAGGGTATTGGAATTTATCAGTTCGTGCGACTCGTGATAGAGAGAAGAATACACTACACTCTAAGTCGCGGTACATGCCTCAAACCTCGCGAAACACATCACAAAGTCTTCCCGTCCATTAATCCTGGCTTGGCCAAAGCTTACGCCAGCTCACAGTGAGCCGATCACGACCGGTCTTAGACCAAGTATTCTCAGGGTAGCTAAAAAACATTTGTTTGAAGGCGAGCTAAAATAAGAAGGCTAAACATCTGTCCTTAGAGTTATTTGCTGGGTTTGGGATCAGCCTTCCCCAAAAAAGGAAGAAATATACATCTCCTGGAATATTATCCTGAAGTCTGAATAATGACAAATTTTATAGGATTTCTAAGTTATTTGAGATCTCGAAGTCTGTTTGAATAATAAAATATTATTTTCAAGGTTTTTGTCAAGAATCTGAAAGTTTCAACTGTAAACCTTTGGATGTCCTTTCTATATACTATTCACTGAACGGATCAATCCCTCAGTTTTTGAGCTATCGATCCGAAATGCCGTAGACAACCTTTACGCTCAAAGGAGCTGCTAATTTTTCGGAACGAACGATATTGAAACTTTGTAGCATATAGCTGCCATACACACTGAACGATCGGAATCAAATGCTTGTACGGACAACTTTTTCATCTGACGATGTATCTACACCAAGTTTGGTATGGGTTATTATATTCGATTTTTCGAAATTGACCAATCCAACTCAAGTCCTTGTATGAACAACTTTCATTGGCGGGGCATCTTTGCGAAATTAGGCAGGGAATGTTATCCAAGGCATCGTTTTATTCTCCGAAGATCAGTATGGCATATAGCTGCCATATAAACTGATCGATAAAAAATGCTTCAATGAAATTTGTTTTTATTTTTGAAGTGTATTTGGCTTCGGTCCTTTTTTTCGTTTTGTTGTTGTTTTTACTTAGTACAGCTCTCCTTCCCAGTACTTGTTCTTATTACTAATGTCGTCAATAAGCATTGGCATGAAAATCGATGTTGCTTACATGTTGCTGCAAGTCAATGTTGTGACAATAATTGTCGCCAATGTGGTAATCTTCACTGCTTTTGGTAAATCTTGCGCTTCTTGCGCTAATACCGAGACCTTTTTTGCTGCCATTTCAAACAACAACAACAGCATACAGATGAGGCTTACTGCTGCAAATCCAATATATTTAGTTATTTATTTGATTTGCTTTTGTTGTACATCCTCTGTCAATTGGTTGCAAGTTTAAGGTATAGCACGGCAGCAGCAACACACACACATACATACAGCAACAGCGCGCCTGCAATTGGCCGCCGCACAGCTGTAACTGTCTGCTCGTGCTTCCGTCCGTGCTTTGTTGGTGTTGTTGTTGTTGTTGTTGCTGGTTTGTTGTCATTGCGGCCATCACAAGCGGCTGTCAAATCGGCCAGCAGCAGCAGCACTTACGTTCTGCTCATCACTTGAGTTGCTTTGCGCTTTTTTCGTTTATTTCAACTATTTAAAATACGTAGCAACAACTGTTGCCGCCGCTCATTGTATACACATGTGTGCATGCATGCCGCTTGTGGCAGCAAGTAACCATCTAGTTTGCTGCCAATATTGTCGCTTTTACAACGCTTCGGCATTGGTGGCAACTATTGCCATTTCCACTCCAGAGGTGGCAATCGGGTTATAGTGTTGCTAGCGGGGGGTGTGGGGGGCAGGTGGGTGTTGCAGACCTAATGGATGGCAACACCTTTCCGCGATGGTGCAAATTCGTGTTAAGTCGCTGCTTACTGGCATTGTTGTTGTTGCTCCAGCAACTTCCACTTCTATTTCCACCTTCTTGCCGCATTTCATTGTCATCGACGTCGGTGTTGTTGTTGTCGCCATCGTCTTTGACTTTGACTTTGTCGCTTCGATTGTTTTTCCGTGGTTGGCTGTCGCTTGATACATATGTATGTTGTTATTTTTGTTGTTGGAGGCATTTTCCAATTTCTTCAACGCGACTTCTGGTTATGCTGTTTACTACTAGTGCTTGGTTTAGTTCTACTGTGCTTGGCGCTGCTCTCGAGTTTTTGTCTAATTTTTGTTAAATCTTTAAGCCCATTCAATTCTAAATGCTTTCTGCATTTTTTTCCTAGATTTGTGCAAGCATTTCTCAGTTTGTCGAGACTGTTTGTTTTCTGTCTAAAAGTACAGCAGTCAATTGGTTAATTCTTTAAGCTCGTGTCGTTGTTGTATTTGATTTTATGAATTTGTTATTATTGTAATTCAAGATTTTATTGTTGCCTTATTCTTAAGCAATTTTGTAACGTTGGTCTCAATGTTTCTAATGTTATCCGATTTCACGAGATCAGAAATATGACACAGCCCATAAAACCCTTTTTTGACATCGCGAAAAAAGCTTAACGAATTAAGTACCATTGGAAAGCATCAAAATTGTTCAAAACTGGACACGTAAAACGCCTGCCTCGAAGTGGGAATATTCCCTGAACGCTGGAAAAAGCAACGGCTAGTGCTAATCTGTAAGGGAAAAGAAGATCCCAACTTGCCTTCAGCATACCGTCTACCATGCATGCCTGACACAGCGGAAAATTTTTACGAAAGGGTACTTATACCAAGACTCGAAGCGTCTATCGACGAAACAGGAGGACTTTCCTCTACTCAACACGGCTTCAGACCCGGCAGATAAACTTTAGGAGCTATAAAATGCGTCGCTAAAAGTGTAGAAGCCGCACAGCGCAGATAGCATAAATACAAATAGTGTTGCCCGCAACAGCGCTATATGTGTGAATGGATGGATGGAGAGCGTCGATTATGTTCTCGAAAAGAGCTTTAAAATCCCCGAATACCTTAAAGCTGTGGTGCGGAGCTGCCTTAGTAAAAAAAAGCAGAAAACTGCTGTACCAAACTAGAGAGGGATCCCGACAAATAGCGGTTATGTCAGGAGCAGCAAAAGGATCCTTTCTGGGCGCAGACTTATGGAATATCAGCTACAAAGCTATACTAAAACTCGAAACGCCAGACGAATCCTACTCAATAGTACAGTAATTACAGTAAGAGGCATAGAAGAAGCGAGAAGAAAACTTAATCAGGTCATGAGACGTACGCAAGTATAGCTCGACTCAAATAACCACCAGCTTCCTATGGAAAAACTACTACTACTTACTGCTAACAAATAACCACATACCCCTCCAAATAAGTATGCATACGACTACGGATATTCTTAGGACACAAAAAGACAATAAACTACCTAGTCGTAAGACTTTACCCCAGACTAACCTTCTGGGTACAAATCCAGCACACCGCAGGATTCGCTACCTTTCCTGCGGTGTGCTGGTCACCTCCCAACTGAACAGACTAATGACGAACATTGGAAGCCCCAGCCAGGAAAGGAGAAAGCTCCTAATGCCGACGACAATCAGCGTCATATTAACGGAGCTGAGATCTGGGCAGACGTGCTTAAAAAGGAAAACCGGCATAAGGTGGTGGCCGGAGTGCCCCGCACTGCAGCACTCAGAGTTGCATTAGCTTACCGAACAGTCTCAGGCGATGCAATATTAGTTAAAAGGTGATGCTTCAACATTCTTGCTAAATACAACGACGCGACAGAAGACGACTCAAAATATTCCAGAAGTATTTTGAAGAAATGCTGGCGGGTGGACAGTCGTTGGCCGAACAAAAATCCGGCCGTTCCGATTAAGTAGATCCATTTGCTGCTAGACAACTGGGAACCATATAAACTCTGATCAATTGAGAATCTGCCAGTACTCGGGGTAAAAGCCGAAAGATCTATTGAGCTTCTTAGTCTTAGCATAGTTCATCTCTCTATAGTTCCTAATTTCTTACAGATATTTGGTAGGAATTCTAATTGGACACAGCTGATGCCAATTTTCAGAAATTATCTGCAAGTTGGTGCAGTAAAATTATATCGGCACTTCGGTCGAAATCACCAAAGCGTCAAGTATCGATGAGTTTTAAAAAGGTTGACAGTCAAATCTTTGTATTATTAAGGACCAGTAGATCAATGTATGGTGTGACAGACGGCAGTTTAGCTTAAATCTAAGTTGTCAATTGAGAATTGCTCCCGACAATGTAACAAGTTATATAATTTGTATGTTCAAGAAATTTCGCCGATTGTATCAAGCGAAGTCGTAACTTTTGTGTTGTTCTAGAGGTATTCAATACAACTGACCACATCTATGCGATTGCTACGTTCAAACAGTTCAATTGTTGACAGTTCAGGTCCGAGTTTTACAATTCTGATTCCCAACCAAAATCACATAGAAAAACATTCCTGATCGACCGTCCGTGCTTGGGCAGCGTTTGCAGTTGCGGTGACCATCTTCGTTTGACTTTGTTATCCGCTTTGCAACTCCAGAAACCACTCGCTTTAGAAAGGGAAGGATTCTTTTCCATGCGGTTGTCTGTCGTCAACTTCTATGAAACCCATACATTGAGCTTCTGTGTGCTTTCTATTCGCAACTTGATAGACTTCATATTGGAAAAGTAGAAGTAAGGAAATCGCGGTACAAAACGGCTTATAGAGTCTACAAGAGAAAAAGATCGGGTTGCGAAATCTACCAAAATCGTTTCGGACTTTATAACCCTTAGCAAGAGGAAGGAAATATGTGAAAGTTTGACTTCCAATGGTAGTATCTGAAAAATCAAAATAGAATTCGCCATTTGTTATAACGGCGTTTCGAGTTTTCGATAGAAATGTTTTGCGGAATATCGCAGTCAATGGAACGATGAGCTGTATCCAGATATACGAAGACATTGACATAGTTAAGAAAATTATGAAAAAAAACATTCCAGCTTCGAAGGTTTTTCGGTTCAGTTCCTGCTTTGGGAAGCAGAGGGAGAAGAAAACCTCCACTCTGTTGGAAAGATTAGGTGGAGAAGGACCTGACTACGCTTGGAATCTCCAATAGGAATATATAAAGAAGAAGAAGGAGTTCAGCTGTTATTGGGCTCAGAGCCATCTTAGTTGACCACGCTGGACTTAATCTATAGTGTCCGTTAAAGAGTTCTAAAATTCTCTAGTTAGTTATAACAAGAATATGAATGTGGAATATCACAAATGGTACTCTCTGCAACCATATTAAAATAAAAATGCTATGAATAAATAAAAATGGAAATGTGAAAAAGCGTAATACACGCGCCCTTGCCATTTACATAGTCTCCTGTGGCTAGCCTCAGCAGGTTGCAATTATTTGGTTTTGGTGTTGGCAATGATTGCCAGCGCCTTTGAAGTGGTTACAAATGCAGTTAAGGCGGAACGCAGGCCGGCACAGACATGGCGTTTGCAGCATGCCACAACAGCAACAAAAACAGCTGATAACAACAACAATTATGCCACAATAACAGCAAAGTCAAGTCAAAGGGAGCATCTGTCTGTGCGAACCCACAACTGTTGGTGATGTGGCAAGTAGAATATTTATTTACTTATGTGCAACGTATGTGAAATATACACACACAGACAAATAACATGTATATATATATATACGTGTGAGCGTGCAGTTGGATGCACAAATTCGTAGTTTTGTTGCAACGTTTGTTACGCACAGGTCAACAGGTTGTTTGCTGCCGTTTTCACCAACCTTGTGTTGCCATTGTTGTTGTCAATACAAAGGCGTGCAACATGCCAAGTACAAGGCGACTTACAATGGCAATGAATTGTTGCCGCCGCCACCGTTCTGTGGATTCTCATCGTTACCTGCTGTTATTGTTGTTGTACCCATAGTTTGTTGTAGTTGTTACTGTTGTTGCTGTTTGAGGCACAGCATGTGAAAATTCTTAACATATTGCCGTGTTCATGTATTAGCCACCGGTGTTGATATTTTCGACAGCTCAACAAATGCCGCAACTAACATGAACACGCACCGGTCGCGAGCCCTTCAGCAGCTGTGGCAGACGCACTGCTGCACCGCCAGCATAGTTGAACATTAATTTTTCTACTCAATTCGTTTGTTAGTTTTGGTGGCGCCGCATAAAAGCAGTCGCACAGTTGATGTGGACGTTTGAGTGGGGCGGAAAGGAGGTAACAAAACGTGTCTTTGAAAAAGAAGCCAGGAGCTTTCGGAACCTATTAATAAGCGCATTCCTGTTGATGCTATGAAGATTTAAGAGCTTAGGTAAAAAGAGTTATGGACATAGGTCGTTTTAAAAGCAAAGTCTACTTAGGCGGTTGTCCCAGATTGCCAGAAGTTTTCTTTTGGAAGACCATTAATTTCTTTAAGGCTCGACTGAAGGAACTACCCCAAGCCCTGTCGTCAAAGATTGCTGGAAGTTTTCGTCTGGAAGACCATTAATTTCTTAAGGCTCGCCTCAAGGAACCAGCCAAAGCCTTTCATTTGATAAATTTCACTAAAATTTCCCTTTAACAGGAACATATAACCTTTTAATGCGCTAAGTTTGCTTAATAGATCGCCCATGAACGGTAGATTACTGTCAAAGCTTGGTCCATATATCGACACCTTTTTCTTTTTGTTACAAATCTATCGAATTCAACAGGGACCCCCGTTAGGGTAGTAAGATTCAGATATGTTGACATCGAGTTCATCCAACGGTAGGCCCAGGAGATGTACTGTTTTGATGGGTCGGCCCATAAGGTCGGACCATAGGGAGACGGCTAATCCTACATATAGACAGGGATCATATTATCGCATGCTTGGAGATATTAGCAGATTCATTGAATGGCGAAGGGTCTACCAAGGTCTGAGTGAGTTAACTTAAGTAAATCTAAATTGAAACAGTAAAAGATCGTATCTCCTTTTCTGTTTTATGGTCGATCCTACATAATATATTTTATTTCTACATAACTATGCGGCTAGGCCAAGTCGTGAACGAAGGAAGCAAGATATAACTAGATAACTATAAGTATGAGGCCTGGAAGGTCATTCTTCCACAAAAGCTCCTTCGATTCGATACCTGGGTGAACAACGGAAACAAGGGTTCTAATACATCCAATGGAAAGACCAAGCGCATAAGGACCTGTCCGCACTTGGAATGTACCACTGACGTGACCTGGCAAAGCATAATGGAAACTGGAGAAGTTTTTTGGAAGAAGAAGTAGAAGACTAAGTATGGGAATCCCCACAGTATTACTCAAAGTCCGGAAAAACGCAATGCCTATGATGTTTTATGACACTAGACGGGGAGATTTTTGGTCCATGTCGTCAGAATGGATGAAAATACTGCAGCTCTGAGAGTATTCGACGCAGTATCCGCCCGAGGGAAGCAGAGGGAGAGGAGGACCTCCACTCCATTGGTGAAAGACCTGGATACAGTTGGCATCTTCAATTGGTGCCAAACAGCGATAAGGAAGAACGAGAGCCTGGGATTTACGAAGTCCTGTTTTGTCACAAAGTCATATAAAGTACTGCAGAGCAAGGAAAACGTTGATGAACCTCGCAAAGCATAAATTCAACCGTCGATGTTATATGTATGTTCTCGAATCAGACAGACGGACGGCTGATAAGCCAAAGAAGAAAAATATGGAGTAATCTGTCCGTTCAGGAAAACTTCGGTTAAGTATGGAAGTCACACTAGTATCAGTCAAACCCCGAAAGTTCTCAATTTTATTTATTCGAGAAAAGCAACAATTTTTCCAATTATGCTGTTTTACTAACTTCGTCTTCTCCCACAAAGCGGACTTACAGAGCAAATTTCACACAATCCACTAGCCAATCCTGCCAGCGATTGGTTGGCCGAATGACCGGCTCAATTGGCCGGCTGGTTGGCAGTCGGCTGAAAATAGCAGTAAAACATGATGCGCAGACACGAACAAAATCGAAAATTCCGACAAGTTGCAGAAATAACTTACAGACCATTTTAAAGCGCACAAATGACAAAAACGAAAAATCGCAACAACAACAATTATAGAGTACTATGTACAAGTACATGACAGTAGGCGCAACTGCCAACATAGCCGGCACTCGTAGAACTCGTAAATATTTACTCATAGGTAATGTACAACCTTCGACAATTTATATTTGCAGCGCCAAAGATGCCTACTTGGCATGGCTGTATTGTTGTTGTTGTTGTTGTTATTGTTGGTTGCGACTGTTGCATGTTGAGATACCAATAAACGTCGCGTACATGCAATGCGACAAATGAAGCTAACAACTTCAACGGCGTCTGCAAGTCGTCGGCGGCGGAGGCAGTACGATGGCCGGTGGAGGCAACACAGATGCCACAACCGAAGCCGCCAGCGCTGCAAGTAGTAAAAATGCACGAAGAAGGATAGGAAGAATGAGGAGCAATATATTGTCGCATATATGAGGGAGGGGAGGAGGGTTAATGGCAGGAGCAGCGATGAAAAACATAAAATACAGCAACAACTGCGGCAATTCTTACTGCAACATCAAATAAAAAAAAGAATTGCGTCGGCAAAGCTACAGGATTTTAGCTTTTTTGTTGTTGCCTAGCTTATATAACAACAATTATAAAATGATGACAATAATACTTATGCCGTGTAACTGACCGCGGACGGACGAAAAGATGATGACGGACTGACTGATGGCGCTTGCGCTGCAGAAACATCAAAAGCGTAGCATGACAAGCAAGTGCAGAAGAGAAGGAATGACAGCTAGACGCCATTAACCTTCAGCGCTGATTGTATGCCAGCAAGATATGATACTCAAAGCACCGATTTTGTTGTATATTTGTAATAGTTGTACCGACTTTTTGATGATTCTCGCGTTATTATTGCCAACGCTGCCGCATCGATGGCGGCTGGTGGTTGTCACACTTTCAGACTGACGATTGTGGCATGTGTAACAAAGTTCTCTTGCACGCTGGGAATATTTCAAAACTGTTGGTGGCATCGAGAACACAGTGTTGCTGTTGTTGGCATCATCATAATTCGAACAGTGACTAAAAAGTGGTGAAATAAGTGGCCTCTGGGCATGAAATTTTTGAAAGAAAAAGGAAGCACGTCTCTTTCTCTCTCTCTCTACCTCACTCACTCATTCACTCTCTCTTTCTCTCTCTCTCAACCTCACTCTATCTCCCTCGATCCTTTTAAGCTTCTGAAGTGACATAATCGTAGCAATCATTTCAAGCCTTCACCTAGCTTCCTAAATTAAGCGATAAAAAATCAGTAATCAGAAGGTAAGAAGGGCTTACTCACTCTTTAGACAATCTCAACAGCCATTTCGTATAAATATTCAGCCGATAATACAGTATTCCAGCAACTTGAAGGGTCGCCAGAGATTTAGCTCTGAGCAATAGATCCCGACGCCCACTCCATCAGCCATCAGCTAGATAAAGCATAAGGATATTTGGGATATCTAGTCCGCAGACCCGAACTAAGTCTATAGCGCCTCCAATCTTGCAGCTGATTTCGCTGTCCAGCCTTGCACTGCAATGCTGGTAGGAAAGGCGTTGAATTCGCTCGAAGGGTTTCCTATATGAGATTTTACTAGCAGCGGTCCACACCAAAACACTGTAAAGTGAGATTGGCTTGACCTCCGTTTTCTAAAACCAGTGCATAAGGACAGGTTATAAGCCCCAAGTTGACCCTCCCATATTCTTACATGCGTAGAGAGCACGGCTGGCCTTTTTCGCCCCCTATTTCATATTGAGTTTCTACATCAGCTTGCTGACCAAAATTACTCCCAAGTATTTGGTAGGATCCTTAGGAGGTAACTTTACTCCACTGAGCTTTTTTCTTACAAGCTTCTGAAGTGTCGTAATCGGAATAATATTTTCAAATATTTCATCTAGGTTTGTCAGTCAAGCGATAGGGAATCGATTACTAGAAGACCCGACTATGACGCACTCGTTCACCTCACCTCTAAACATGCATTTGACCTCTTCGTTACGCGATGAATCTTTAGTAACTTCGGATCAGTGAGGGTTTCATATGTATTTCGAGAGGATTTCTTAAGGGATGACAAGTTTCACCTACAGTTCAGAATACTGGCATTTTTGCACACGGATACTCTAACCGCAAAGGGTGCCAGAAAGAAGACCCGCCAGTACCTTAACTCCCAATATAAGTTCAATTTAGTTGTCATAGTATGATGGTTCACCGGCTTTTTGGACTTTTTCGAGACTAATATCGTTATACTTTTCTGTTCAATTCTAAAATCTGGAGACCAGACCAGAAAATCTATGGGAACTCTGGACAAGATAGTAGATACTTAATACTTTAAGTCCAAAAAAAGGGTAAGAATTTTTCTAGAATAAACACGTGGACGAACAGTCCACAATTAGTATATGTAAGTTCAGTTGCAAAGGAACTTACTTCTAATGTGTTTTTTCTTTCTCAATAATACTTAAACTTTAATAACAGATCCCGTCTAGTTGCATATAGTCTTTGGCGAAGCTGCGCTTGTTTTACCCCTTGAAGAAAATTCATTCAGCGACTGCTTTTGTCAATCCAGAGATGTCCTTTCAGGATGAACTCAACTCAAAATCTCAGAAACCTTGCAGATCTCTAGAATATTGACGCTAACATCCACAGACCATAGGGTTCCACTTTGCAGTCACCGCTTGAGATCAAGGTGCAGTCCGATATCTGTAGTGAGAGATATTCGTTACCACAGCTTTCCGAGCTCTCCTTAAACTCAACCACTGTGCAACATTTTGCCGCATCGCGATGGTGGTACTACGCCACTGCAATGCCATGGTCGCCGCTGTCGTTAACTTAAAGAAAATCATGCGGTATGCCAAAGCTCACGCTTCGTCCGCCCAAAATACCTGCCAGGCAGTCAAACAGAGTTGGCGTAGTGTGGCGTGGAGTGGCACGGCATAGTATGGCGTTAGCGTAAAGTGGCTGCGCCACCAACATGTTGGCATTCGGACGTTAACAACATTTTGTTGCAATGATTACGCGACAACAGTCGACGGCGGGAAAAATACCATTTGTTGCCGACGCCATGTGTTGCTGGCACTGTGCGTTGCGTTGTAAGTGCAACAAAACTAAGCGCCATCACATTAACCAACTTACAGCGCCCGTAACAAGACGACAAATAGGCGAAAGGTTTTTCGATATGCCGACTACTACTACAACAGCAGCAGCAACAGTAGTCTAGCTACTAGCAACTAGGGTTCTGACAACATATGGTATATGTATACTTTTCTGCCGTTTGTGCGCCAGTCGCGCCGCCAAAAAAGTCGTAATAAAGTCGAAAAAAATCGATTAAAATGAGAAACGAGCTTAAAAAACCCAATAAACAAATCGAACAACGACAAATCGCAAATAATTATAGCAATCCATTTGCTGTTTGTCGTCCCTTTTGGCGAGTCGCAAGCGCAAAAAACCAAATATTGTCCAAAAAAATTCACAATTTCCCAGCCGCCAACAGGGTTCACTCCTTTAAACTGTGCAACACCACCTTCGCAAGCGCCTCCAGTTGCACATCCACCAACGCTTCGTGGCAGCGTCGCATTGTAGGTGGGCGCCATGGAGGTCCTCAGCATCGCGACTGCCCTGACTTCTGTTTGCTCATTGATTAACCGATTGCCGCGCGCTTATTCCTTATATTGCGCTGTGGCGTTGTGTTGCACGTCGGCGCAGTTCCCCATATCTAGCCAATATGCAATAAAAGTAAGCGCTAAGCGCATATTCTTGCATATTTAATTTTATATGTGTGTTATTGCTGCATGATTCCTTGATTCCCATTGCGATTGGGTGGCGCTAGCCCATTTGCATATGCGCATTTGCGTTGACACTGACGGCAGAAATTGATGGCGACAAACAGTCGTGATTATAATTAGTGTAGAAGTGAGCTTGGACTGCCGGCTGCACTGAGAACAATTATTTTTAGTTTATACTATTTTATGGATATTTTAGGTTTTTCTTCTTCTTTGACGACACAACTGTTGGAGCCGAGAATATATGTCCAGTTGCCTATATCATTTGAAGTCGCGTCAGTTGTATATCCCAAGTTCAGACATTCCCACCATTGGATGTGTGGCTGTCTTTGCTTCCGAAGTCTCGAATCCAAAGAGCTTTTCGCTAGAGCATCCTATTCCCTGAGAACGACATGGCCTCAACAGCGCTTTCTCAGATTTTTATGGGTTTAACTATATCAATCTCACCGTAGAGCTCATATAGTTTGTAGTTTCCTCTTCTTTGATACTCATGGCTTACGCTGATGGCTTCAAAAATCTTGCGAAGTACAGTTCTCTCGAATGCTCCAAGTGCTTTCTAATCTCGGATCGTCATCGTCCATGTTTCTGCGCCGTATAATAGGACGAGAGTAATGCCAGACTTACAGAGCGTAATATTGTTTCATCGCGAGAGGAATCTGCTTAACGAATCCTAGAGTTCGTACAGTTCGTGGTTTCATCTTCGTCTATGTTCATCGCTCACGCGGACGGCTCCAAAAATATTACAGAGAACTCCCTAGAATACGAGTACTTCAAGTGCTTTCTCATATCGAGTCGTCGGTGTACATGTCCGGATCAGTGAGAGAGATTTGTTCCTCAATTGCCTACCGATTCCATATTAGCACCTGTTGGCAAGATTTATTCTGCGATTGATCTCCAGGCTTAGATTATTGTTGGAATTTACGAAGTACTTCACTTTTCCAAATTTATAACTGCCAACAATATCGTAGTTCTCAATACGGGAAGAATCTATGTATATGGCCTCCTTACATTCCTTTTGTTCGACTTAGCCCCTATAGGTCCCAAAAATACTTAACAACATGTTTCTAGACATTTTACCGTTCCAACAATTTAAAGGAAAGCATTATTTAGCCATATTTGATCCATTGACCAAAAATTTCATACCTCTGACCACTGCTTAAGATCATAAATTCGTTGTTGCTTTTGGTAAGTTGAGAACTGAGACAGAAGCCAACTTGTACAGAACTTTCGTACACTCAATTTTTTTCTATAAAATGTTCCTCGAACCGTGAGATTTCTCTGCTCTTCTCTCCGTAGATAGAGTTGTAATCATAGTGATCAGTCTGTTATTAAATATTTTATTGAAATTCTGGATTTATGACGGATTTTTTCTCATATTACTCAAATCTGGGTCGTCGTTTTATACACTACTCGTTTTCTTAATAAGAAGAGGATCTTAGACGGGAAGGTTTGCGACTTCGCTAATAATAGGTTTTTTAAAAGTATATCGAAAGGGACATAAAGCCATACTTTTCCCGCTCTTTTGACATTATTTTTCAGTAAGGTTAGCCATTTCATCACGGAAAGATATCCGATCCAACAATGAGTTCAAATTATTAAAATTTACTACCGGATTTCGGAGTCAGTGGCCCCAAGTTCAACTTCGAATTTTCATCGAAAAATCATCTTCAGGCTCATTTCTGGCTGAATGGCTTCGTCAATAAGAAAAATATACGTTATTGGCAACAATCCACAGGTACTCCATAAGTCCTCATTGCATCCTGAAAAAATTACGGTTTACGGATTGGGACGTACATCTTCCGTGATGATCAAAACAATGACAAGCGAATATTTTTGGCCCATATTAGATGATATGGATTTGGAAAATATGTGGTTCCAACACGATGGAAAGCAATGCAATTCAATCACTGAATTACTCCATCGTACAGCCAACCAAAATATAATTTGAAAGGGGTCACTTGGCGTAGTTTATCTGGACAGGAATACACCAGAGTTTCTTCAAGACCACCCACTGGAGGAATAAAAGTTCTCAAGTTGCTTAAATTTTATATCCAATCATTAAATGGTAAGTATATACCTAAAGAATAAAAAGTCGAACTGCCGAAGTCCGCTTCATTTATCCAACACCAATTAAATGAGCCTAAGTCCTGTCGACTCAAGAAATTTAAATTTGAGCTTTTCACGACTTTACTATTAACTCCTTCATTCACAGTGTCATAAAAGCTTTTAGAACTTTACAATATTTCTCCCAAGTTCAATGTCAAGTTAATGACACACAAATACTTGAAGCAATAACCTCTCTTGCGGCCATTGGGCACCCGCACAACTCACACGCTCGCTCGCAACAAAAACTTTCGCAGCAGATATGCATAAAATTCAAATCCTTGTTTTCGTACTCGGGTAATCGGGTAATAATTTTATTTTTAATTCCTGCTGATACAGACCTACAATTGGATGGCTTGTTTGGCTGAGGTTCTGATTGTTATTATCGTTTTTTTTTCTGGTTTGTTTTGACTGCTTTGCTGGTAAGTAAGTAATGTCTGCAGATGTTGTGGCGATGTCCAATGTTATGTTGTCACGATATCAAAGCATTTTAATTGGCCGATTTATAGATTTAATTACGTATTCATGCGAAACATCGAAACCGTGATTCGTAAAAACACACACGCTGCCTCTCGGTCTCTTACAGTTCACCATACATTTACTCGTATGTGTGTAAGTAAGCGGCGAAAGAGGGACGTAAACGCGAAGAACATCAACTCACTCCCTTCTTACGCCGCGCGGACGTACCGGCAGCGCCTGGCGTTGGGTCTACAACCACCTGTGCTTCGTCCTGCACTTCGGCAAGGCTGACCTCACTCCTTCTGCGAGTTGGGTTGCTGGTTGGCTGCTGCGGCGGACTGTCGGATTTTCAGTTGATTTCGATTGCAGAGACAACGCAACATCCCAATGGTGGCAGCGCTGTTGCGAACCGAGCTCCATGACCACCGCTTGCCGAAGCAGCGTTGCTGGGTGGTAGTAAATGCATCGTTGGATATACGTACGGGCGGATCTGCTGTGCAATGCGATGCAGATAAACCGAAGATGTGTACGAGTACATAACAGCCGAAATCTCCAAGATCTTATTGCGGCGATCAGCAGAGTCGGCAGCAGCGGCGGTAGCAAGAGGTGCGGAGTGACTTAGTCCAACTCCGCATAAAAAGCGTAATGACAACTGTGGCAGCTTTACGGCGTAAAAAAGTGACTAAAGTATGAGTGGTGGCTAGTTGGCTAGCTGACTAGCTGTCCGGTTGTAGGAGTTATTCATAAAAAATGCGATCGCTTGTATCTAGTAAATCTGCTTTTGCTCGCGCAACAAATATGATAATTGCCAATGGGATCCGCTGCAGCCTGTGGAGGTGGCTTAATGTGCAACGGTCGATATATGTACGAAAAGTTTGTTGTGATCGTGCATCAGACTACGATTTTATTGATTGTTTTGACGGCTGCGTCACATTTAATTGGTGGATATTACTTGTTGCAGATCAGTGTCTCGGCATTCTTGGAATTTAAAAATTTATAAGTGACACATATGAGGTCAATTGGAGGTAGGTAGGTGGAGTAGACGTTATCTCACCCAAGGTATTGCATTGAGATCAAACTCAGTCTCATAAGTAATGCAGTTCCATTGTCTTGATGGAAACATATTCTATAAAAATGGACCCTAAATTATTTCCAATAAAATTCGATCCCTCATATGGAATGTCGGATCCCGAAAGGATCTGTTATTGGAATTAAGTAGAAAAGGTCTTCAGGTAAGTCTGGGTATCTCCGAGAACGAAATGAAAATTAGTTAGCATCTATGTATGAGGACAAGTGACAATATAGTTCACTGGCTGAGAAGAGAAGCATGGTTTTACTGTTCCCACGACACACGACCCACGTCGTGTCTACGTAACCGGTCCCTGATCTTTATCCGACCAGGGACTCAACAACAACAAAAGCTTTGGACAATTTCTCTTTTAAGAGCAACTTTAAATAGTCCGATCGACAGTCATTTATCTCGAACGACGATCCCCACAAAAAATGTAAGACGACTGAAAAACGTCAATTAACCGACAGTTTACGAAAGCAGTTCTCCACATCCAAAGAATGAAAAAACCATGGAAATTACTTCTTTTGCTAAGGAACGTCATACTCAGATACTTTGGTACTACATGAGCTTTTAACAGACATAATCACTGAGATAAAAAGAAGATCTTCAATTTTTTACTTGGTCTGCAGAGTTAATAACTGTTTCCAGATGGCTCCAATCTGGGGAAAATTCACAAAGACAAGACGCCCTAATTTCAAGAAAATCACAAATAAATTTGCACAAAATAGGCAGTAAAATATTTTTTAGTTGAGCGAAGTATGTAGGAAACGTATGTCTACACTTCTTATCCCAAGCATCGAGTTCTTTTATGATTAATATGGTTTGGGTACCTCATCACAGCAGTATCGTAGAAAACTACAGGGCTGATGAGCTTTCTAAGACAGGTACTTCAGTCTCCACAGATGGGAAATGGGACTTAATTTCGTACAGAAATGAACTGTTGAGCCTGAAACGAAATCGGCAAGCGCTGGTCGACTACCAGCAGATGTGCACTCTTAAGGTCCTTCTTTTCCCAGGGTTAATCGCAAGAGCTCCAGAGAACTCTTCGCTCTCAGCAAGGTCCACCTTTCAATGGCAGTAAGATTTCTAACTGGATATTGTTCGATCGGGATTTATGCAGTAAATGCGAATATCTTATCAGATGAGATAGAATCACCTCAATAATTTCTCTTCGAACCTACTGCTTTTGGCACATCAAGGCAATAACGGCTCGAATCTCATACTTTTAGACATTCAAGTGAAAAAGCGAAAGTAGAAAAAACCCTAGGCATGTTTGTGATAGGTTCAGGGCGTTTTTGCCGATAGCTTATATCCAACTGCAGGAGTTTTAGTTTGTCTTCACAAAGGACTGTTCATAACAGTCTGAGAATGGTACACCCTGCTGAGGAATCAGCCATCTGACCTTCTCTAACCTAGTACATTGTGAAGTGATCAGCATCGTTACCATGAAAATGAAAAAGTTCATCTTTCCGCATTAACACATGCCCACTTTCTACTTGGAGGTTTACGGTTTCATTTTTTAATTTGTCACCCGAGTCTTGGAGTACACCAAATAAAGTGCATAAAATCACATTTTCTCTGAAAATAAAACTTATCTTTAATATACTGCATAATTTGTTTCGAAAGCAATTTCGAAAGTGCCTGAAATGGCATAAATTATTACAGTTAAACACATACTTAGTAATTTACATACAAATTTCATATTGTAAGTATGAATAATAAGCAATTATTGTTCGCTCTGGAAAACCCCAAATCAAAATTTAATGACCAAATGTGCTTGGCATACGTAAGAAAACACAAATTTGCTATTAATTTTTTTTCTTAACTGCTCGTCTTTATGCCCATGGCATATGTTATAAAAAGTAAAAAGGGTTTGTTAACCTGACAAATTGGGGATTCAAACGTAAAGCAACCTCTTAAAGGCCGCGTGATAGCATAATTCGAAAAACTCTTCTGAGGTTATGCGAAATATGAAACACGAGGACCTAGTAGTAATGACAGACCGATAAGTTGACTAACATTGAAGATGGTATGAAAATACTCTGAAACGGGTCACAGTCCCAAACAAAACATAGAACTCTATTTAAAATTGCTTGGAGATTTTTCAAAAAAAAGAATGCGCACATCTTCTCAAATACTTGATCCATCTTAGCCAACAGAGCAATAATGCCTGGGCTATAAAAGAATAACCTTCAATGGTTTAAAAAACAACCTCCTACCAGAGAGTATTCTTTAAATAAATGCTTCCAGATTTGCTTGTTACCCTCAAATTCGGAAACTTGTTATTACAACTGTACAATATTGCTCTAAATTTCGTCTACACTCTTTAAGGGGTTACATACGTTTTCGGGTTTCAAAAAATCGAATTTTTAGATTATCTTATTAAATTCTACAACACCTCTAGAAAATTGTCCACAGCTTTCAAGTTGATCTCAGTAATAGTTTCGGAGATACAGCCTTGAGAACTTGTACGTCTCAAACACGTTTTTCTCGAAACTGTGTTTTTGAAGCCGGTTGGCAAGATTTCTCGAGAACTACTTCACCGATCTTCATGAAATTTCACACAGGTCTTTGGGATACAATTCTTAAAGACTTGGACGAATGATGTTTTTTTTAGATTACAACTGTTTGAAAAAAGAATGTCCTGAAATTTTATTTTTTTGTAAAAATGTCTGCCAAAATCCAATTTTTAGTTTTTTCCTTCGTCCAAGTTCCAAGTTAAGGTTTTAACTAAAACACGTATTTTTTCACTTTAGATTATCCTGTATGGAGTTTCGAGGGTTCACCGAAAATCGCCGAGTTTAAAAAATGTTTAACAAAAACTTCAGAATTTCTTTGTTAATAGTGCATGTTTGTAAAAATTAAAAATTCAATTAAATATTTCATTTTATTTTCGGAAAAATATTGTTCATGAAAAGCTGTTTTTTACCCGAGGAAACCCCTTAAAAGAATGATGAGTATAACCACTAATATAATTAGTGTTAGATCTCTTTTCTTAAGAACTGAGAAATGCATCCCGAGTTATTAGGACTTTTTATAATTCTTCAAACTTCGTTACCATCTTATATTCGACGCCACCCAACTCACGCGCTACCTTACTCGTGCGTCCATAAAGCATTTCGTAAAATTGTTTTTATGATGTACCGTTTTTAATATCTTTATTGGCCATCAAAAAGTGGCGCTGCGGGACAACCAACAAATCGAAGCAAAGCTCAGCTTGATTGAGCTGATGGACAGCGTTGATGATACGGGTATGTATGTGGGTATGTTATCGGGTAAGTTGTTGCGCAAAAACCGAAATTATTAAATGCAAACCTGCGCAGAATTTTAATTCGTTTGGAAAGACATTAATATTGCCATTATTATTATTATTGTTATTATCATACAAGCATATACATAACTACATACAGATATTTGGTAGCTGGTGGGAAGGTTGCTTACTTTCTTTGCTGTGAGCTTCGCATTGCTGGCAAGCCGAGTTATGGTAGTGTATGTATATGCATGTAAGTTCATATTTATATAAATACTTATGTAAATTTGAGCAATATATATAGCAAAAGCGGCTTTTATAAATGGCTTGTAGACAAATTGTAATATAAGAATTTTTTTGCTATTTTTCCATATTTTTTGTACTGATAGTCTATAGGCCTTGTGTGGTAAAATCACTACAGCAATTTGTAAAAATTAATTATGCATGCTTGTACTTTAATAAAATGAAATTATCTACACTTTTTAGTGCAAACACACATACAAAACAAATTTCTTACAAAATTCACGAAATGCGTTCAGAAATGTTAAAATTTAGTCATAAATGTCAAAAGCATATTTATGGACTTGTAGATCTTTTCCAAAACTTGGCGACATGCAAAAGCGTTAAGGCCTAAAAACCAAAATTGAAACGATATTTGCATGAAAATCACTGAAGTCGCAAATTTTACACACATCTGTACATACAGAAGTACATAAGTACACTTTCGAGGTCGGCCTAAGTGCTGGCAATTTAATTATATCAGCCGAGCCGTTGCTAAAGACACGTATCTTTACACACACACACATATTTTTACAAAAAACCTATCTAAAATGCGAAATTGGGTCAAACTAAAGCTTACTGCTGGGCTAAAATGATAAATTTATATTAACACACACACATATTCTGAGTTCCGAGCGTTTATGTAAATACTGTGCCTTGCGATAAGTTATAATATGCATATTTATGAGTGGGAAATTCTTGTATAAATTCATATGTGAAAATTAATTAAAAAATTTTTTGAGGAAAATGCAAAATTTTATTTTTTTATTATAACTTATCGCAACTAATTTGCATTTTTGGCACAGTGGTGTGCTAATATTTAACTACATAAAGCTTAAGAGGTCAAGGGGGGTTAATAACTGTCATAACAAGAAAAAACGTTAACTTTGGGTGAAACGAAGATACATTTCGTCACCTATAATGCATTTCATAAGTTAGTAAACGAAGGAAACCCTATATAATGGAAAACACTCATATTAAAACAAAATTTGAGTTTTGGTTATAAAATGGCTATATCTGACAGCGGGAGGTAAAAACTTAATGATACATAAAAATATAAATCGTAAGCATTAAAAACTCAATTCCGATTTTTTCAAGGTACGTAAGTAGTTTTGCATTTCAGATGAAAGGATTCGTTTAAAGAACTTGATTTCGAGGATCAGTTTTTATGGCAGCTATAGGCTATAGTAGTCCGATACCGATGTTATGACAAATAATCAGCTTCTTGGGAAGGAAAGCAAGTATGTAAGTTTTCAGATCAATATCTCAAAAACTGCGGAACTATATAGTTCGCCAATGTACTGACAAAAGAACAGAAAAAACAACGATTAGATGTGGTTTGTAGGCCGGTGGAATCATCAGATGATAATTCTTCAAAATTGATGTCAGTGAGAACATAACAGACTATTTGATGCTTGAAATTGAAGCCCGCGATCTCGGCGACTTTTAGTTTCAAGAAGACGGCGCCACTTTTCACACATCGTATCTATCAATGGATTGATTTATACAACACTTCGGTAAGCAGATAATTTCACGCTTTAGGCCGCTCGATTGGCCACCAAAATCGTGTGATATTAGACTTTTTTCTATGTGGATATGTAAAGACAAGTCTGTGCGGTCAATTTCGCTTCGATTCAGGCTATGGAGCACGGATAAAGGTCCAGAAGAGTATACTATAACTGGTTGTATACGACAAGGTTCTATATTGGGTCTAATCTAATGGAATGTCCAGTATGAAGGGATACTACGCATCCCACTGCCGAATACACCGATGACATAGCGGTAACCATTGTACCAAAAATAAAACATTGGCTACATAGCTCAAAGCTCCAACTCGCAGAATAACGAAAGCAGTGCTTATCACAAGCAAAAAAAATCCAGAATATATCCTTTAATATTGACGGACGCAGCATTGCAGCATAATCAGCACGAAAGTATGTTGGTGTATTGACAGGCGCGAGACTCAAGTTTCAGCTACAAAGTTCACATTGAGAAAGTGTGCGAAAAAGCTGCCGGTGTAAATGCAGCCTTATCCAGAATCATGGCCAACAGAAAACAGCAGACCACTTTTGGTCAAGGTTAGCCAATCAATCTTAATTATTGCAAAAAACATATACAATAATGGAAAAATCAATGTTTCGGCTAAGAGCAATCAGAACTATTAGCGCATTCCGCACGGTGTCTCATGATACAGCTAGCATTGTATCCAGGATAATGCCGCCACTCAAAATGGCTCTAGAACTGAAGTCGATCTATGAAAAAAGCAAAACTATAGGCAGGAAACCGACAATGGCAGGGCGTGCAGAGAAAACCCAAGTAAGCATAGAGCAATAACAACATCGTAGGGACACAGTAATAAAGGACGCACCGATTAATCGGAAATATACAAACATGGATGGAACGAAAGCTTGGCGGGATAGATTTTAAGATGACGCAATTTCTAATAGGACACGGCTGTTTTAGAAAGTACCTGCATAGGTACAGTCATGACAATGGAGTTACTTGCTGTTTCTGTGGTAGCAGTAACGAAAATGTCGAGCATATATTTTTCTACTGCCCGAGACTTACAACAGAGCCGCAGCACCTGAAGATGGAAGAGGCAGGCCGAATAACACCTGATAACATAGTACCTTGTATACTGCAAACGAAATAAGTATGGTAAACTATGAAAAGGACGACAGCTCTGTTACTACAAGAGCTAAGAAGTGCGGAACAACCAAGAAGCAGTAAAGCTGGAGCCGCGAATAGCGAGTTAATGGCATAAGCTAATAGGTTAAGTTGGCCCTGCGCTGTAATGCTTAGCGGTGTTAAGAGTTTAGTACGTAGGCAGTACTGTTTCGCAAGCCCAATATAGTAAGATAATGTTTATTAGGCGTGGTCCCGAATGAGATGCCGCTTTAGCGAGAAGTACGAATCGTGCATACTGTGTGCTACTAAGTAGTAGTATCTATGATAGATTCCCCCTTCGAAAACAAAAAAAAGTCTTGGAGCAAAACATGAAGCGTGTCATTCGACAGTTACCAGTCGGAATGCTACGATCATTCCTTCTGTGTGCAAGCGTGGAATAGTTTATATGCCGTTTTCAGGATCTAAAAACTTAAAAATAATTCCCACTTCATTATAAATTTGTAATTAATTACTCTTAATTTAGTTCCTATAAGAAATTCAGTAATACTTTGAATATTAAACCGTATTATGAGCGTGCTTCTAGCAGCTTGAGCTTTTGGCTTGTAACCAAAAAATGACAATCGGATGCAGAAACTGAGCTTGAATAAGAATTTATGTGAATATGTAGTACTTATATGTACATATATGTAAGTATTTAGTAAATATTTCGCTATGTATTCGTATGTATGTTTGTGCACTTGGAATATAGTGTCTGTCCTAAATAGGCGATGGTAGAATTTCGCATTCCTTCCATGTTGCATGCCACATAAAAACCAAATGGAAAACTACAAAAGCGTGCAACAACAACAAAAGCAATAACAACAACTACTGCCAACCAACCAACTATAAGTAGTGCAAAACGGCTTTGCGTGTCACCAATTGACTGCGCGTCCACTTAGAAGCGAAGCTGTGTGCGCCTGTACGGTCTGGCCACACCAATTTGCCGCTGTTTTATGATATTTTAATAATTTTCTAATTGTTGGGAATGCCACAGTTGAATGCCGTTGCCAGCGGCGCACCCTTTTCTTTGCCATAACCATGCGCTTTTTTATTGTTGTTATAATTCATATTGCTGACATTCGAGGCAGGAGATAGCGCCGCATTCGCTATTGTTTTTGCATGAGCATATGCTGCTGCATATGTGTGTTTGTGCGTGCGCTTAAACAGCCTGGTTATTTAGCCATTTGCTGCGCCTAAGTGCTGACATGATGTTTTTATAGCTGACATTTTTATAATATTTTCATAAAAGTTGTTCGTATTCGTGTTGTTGCTGTTCTTATTGTTGTTGTTCGCATGCGAGATGCTGCGATTTTAATGGGCGCCAGCGACATTGCTGACCGGCGAACGCAATGCTTTTGTGGAAGTACATACATATATATTTGTTATTGTTTTAGTTGTTGTTGCTGCTGCTGAATTTTAATTGGGCGCCACCGCCGGGACTTTATCGCAGTCCAATAACCAGCTGCCTTCTTTTGCACATACATATGTATGTGTGTGTTTATTTGCTCAATAAAAATATGAATAATGCGCCGCGGGAGATCGGTAATCACACTCGCGAAGAATTCTTTTATGATCGTGTTCATAAAGTCAAGCGAAGAAATTAAAAAATTAAGGCAAAAAAAAGCTTTGCAATCGTAGCTGAGTCACGTGTTGAAATTTTGGCTGTGAGAAGCCTTAGAATTAACATAAGAATTAACATAAGAAGTTTTAAGAAGTATGACAACTTCTACTTCCCTTCCTTTGGAGCTACAATCGTGGCTCGGTCTGAGTGGAGAGCGCAAAACTTCGCCAGTTGCTTCCACACAACCTTTCTAAGTAACTTAACAGTTTGGAACATAAAATCAATTATACAAGGATGTTCTCTGTGATATGGTTATCAAACAAGTAGAGCTTCTTGTAATATAATCGAAGGGAACTTATGTGCCGGAATAACGTTAACATAACTGGCATTGTGTAGTAAGAATAATAGATTCTCACAACTTCTCTCCAAGAGCTACTCTGTATATTATATAGAACATTACTCACATCACTTCGTGATTCTCGGTGGTTTCAACGTCGTGCAATTCGTTAAAAGCACTGCAATAACCAAAGTTATATTGCTCTAAGATTCTTTTTAAGATGTGTGATGGAAAAAGAGCAAAACCAAATATCGTCATCGCGACTTGGCCCCACACCTCTGCTGACAATCATAACTTTGAAGTCGTAGATATTTTGGTCCATCTTCGAACCACCATTAACACCAACAACAACGTTAGACCCGAAATCCAACGCAGGATAACTCTTGCCAATAGATGCTACCTCGGACTGAGTAGGTAACCGAGGAACATAGTACTCTCTCATTGAATAAAGGCTATTCTACAAGTCACGCAGAGGCGTGGACGATGACAACATAAGAGGAGTCAGCGTTACGAGTTCGAGAAAAAGGTTCCGCGGAAGATTTAAGGTCCTTTGATCATTTGCAACAAATAGCTGAGACTGCGGTTCGGTCATATCGTCCGAATAGATGAAAACACTCCAGATCTGAAAATATTCGACGCAGTACCCGCCGGGGAATCAGGGGAAGGGGAAAACCTTCACTCTGTTAAAAAATACCAGACGGAGAGGGACCTGACTACACTTGAATTCTCCAATTGGCACCAAATTGCGAAAAGGAAGAATGACTGGCGTGCTATTGTAAACTCGGCTATATCTGCGTACACGGTGTCTACGGCAATTAAGAAGAAGAAGACGATGGAAATAATGAAACTTCTGGTATTTACATTAAGTTGATAAGAACAAAAATGGCCTAAATCACAATAACATTTTCCCTATAATTTAAAAATCCATCAATTTTCAATGTATTAAGTCCTCATAACTCACACCGATAGCAGTTGTCTTAAGCTCACTGTCTGCTAATCAAGGAGCCCATGACCTCTTCTTGCCTACATGTCTGGCCACAGCCGAATCATCTAGAACTGTAAACTTCATGAGCTCACAAGAAATCTTGTCACCCAAATTCTTTTAGTATGGGAAAGAGCAGGTATTTTAAGGTTGAATTATCTTGTTTGTCATACTTTCTATGAACCTGCTGTATTACCTGGAGGGTAGGCGCTTTATAGAAATACGACGGGTTTCTTTATTCCGTGAAATACTAATGAAATGATATTCCAACCGTAAATTCTACCAGCAGAGGAAGAAGCCAAAAAGGAGGAGTCGGAAACAGAGAAAGACGACCAATGTCCGTTTCGGTCTCTTTGACTAAATATCTCAACTTTAAAGTTCGAATGAGGAAAGATTCCTGATCGCCTAACAACAGGGTGAACATTACATGGAACCTTCGTAACATAAGTGTTTAAGATAATGACACATATTTTATAGGATATTGATAATAATATCACCACTGATTATTTCCAACTCTTTACCTGCAGATATTATGTTGATATGACCCTAAATAGTAGATATTCCTTTATCGAAAAATACATTCGTGAAGATCCAAAACGCTTGCCAATTTCAAGTTGGTTTCAGGTTGTGACAGATGACATTACAAAACTGAACCAAAAATGAATAATAGTTTGCGGAAACAAGATAAGCTCAATTTGAAATGGTCAACGAACGAACACTACTTTGTCTTGGACTTTTGCAGGAGAGACACGCTGATTAAAAAAACTCTAAAAGAAGGCTTCCCAAAACAAACCACTTGATTTTATATTCCAATCAAGAGAATTATTACAATTAGCGATTGATTTTTAACTTGAAAGCTTTTTACAATCGAACACTAAAAGCTTTAACAGACATTATTTAATATTTCACCTTAACACCTTTACTTTCTATGCTCACTACTAACTGTAATTAAGCCTGAACACTTTTTTCAACTCTTCTACAAATATTTTCATGCCTGCCAGTGTTGTCATATCGTATTACGCACTAATTATGTTGTTAATTAACCCTTCTTTTTTCGCCAAGCTTTGGCACCCGTCGACCGTTGGCTTTGTTAGCGCCCACCTAAAGGCGCGATATTATTTTCCATTTCTTTAAACTGCTTTTCTTAGCAACAACATCGAGTTTAAAAATTTTCTACGCATTCGTGCTCCAACTCTCCACCCCATTGTTTGTCGCTTTGTAGACATTCACTTGACTGCCTTTTCAGACAAAACACCTTACCATTTAGCACTCTAAACACCACTTGCCCGCTAGCTCTCAGTATTTTGCTTTGCCAAGGCGACTGTTGCTCAACCATGACCTTCTCATTTCAGTTGCTTTTTAATCTTATTAAAATTTTCATATTAATTAGCTTTGTCTAACGCTTTGCGCCTGTAAATTTGTACAAGTACCCCCATACATATGGCTAGATATGAACTTGGTCCTCTTTAGGTACGCTCTAGTATAGATTTCCAGTTAAGTCTGTGACAAGAAAAGCATATCAATTACTTGTGTGCTTTACTTAGCACACACTTCGCGAAGCATGCCATAACGGTATAGAGGACTTCGGTTATTAATGTGGCAGAGAGGTGGGAGATAAGCGACTGGCTTAAATGGTGCATAAAATGCCAGTCAAAGCGCAGAAAGAAAATATTCTTGTTAACAGTTATTGTTTTGAACTTAAGGCTAATCCAATTTAGTCATTCAAGTGACAAATACTTGACTCGCACAAGTGAGCAAGAGGGCACAGGTATGTGACTATTTTGCAAATATTATTACAGTTAGAACAATTGAGAACGATAAACATTGTCTTCGTGCGGTTAAAGTGATAAAATTTGTACTTTAAATACTTAATTATATCTTATGTGTTAAATTTTGCTTTTTTTTACTTATTTGGAAAAAATCGAAAATGTGGCAACTCTGTTCAAAATTTTTAAAATGATTTTATGCATTTTTTTCTTTTTCGAACACTGAATTTCGTACCTTCGATTTGTAAATTAGGTTTTGATTAAAATTATACACATATGGCAACTCCAGTCAGCGTTTACGAGTTTAAATTTTGAAATAATTTCATTTCCATGCAAATTGTTGAATATTATTGCAACTTATTCAAATTAAGCTATTAATATTCATTGTAAATATAATTAGGTGGCAACACTTTTAAAGCTTACTACTGAAAATTGTTGCTGTCTTTAATTTTTAATTCTTTTAGATTTAAAATATTTAAAAAATTCATTTTTAAAATATTTTTAAACATCTTTTTTATAAAAATCTCTTGTGAAAATTTTTAAAAATATGGCAACATTTCTAAAAATGTCTATGTACGTCTACAAATGTTTAAATTTTCTGTTTCGTTCTTAAATATAGTTAATGTAAATTTATCTAACACTTTTAAGTGTTATACATACTCGTATGTATATATTATCAAAATAATTATGAAAAGGTGGCAACTTTATTTTTGTACAAACACAGGTATTGAAATATTAAAATTAAATTTTTTTCATTCCTAAACTTCCTTCCAAACTATGTTTAAAATTTCGAAAATGTGGCAACCCTGCTAAAAAATATACATGTTTGTAAACATTTGTAATTTATAAATTTTTTCAGCGGCAAATTTCTCCCAACCGCTTTTTAAAAATTTGAAAATAAGTGGCAACCCCTAAGAAACTAATGCGTCAGTGACTTCTAAAAGTTTTCGAGAGTATTAAGATGTTAAAATTAAAATTTTTCCAAACCAAAAATTTTCTTGAAACTATTTTTAAAATTTCGAAAATGTGGCCACCCTGCTAAAATATACTTGTTGGATAATGCATTCGAAAAGTATCGTGTTTTTCCTCCTAAATGTACTACTAAATTGTGAATATTTGTAATTTACAAAAATAATTTCAGAAAGGTGGCAACGCTATTAACCTAAATTTTTAAAATACTAAATCATAAATTATTGCAGACAACACTTTCTACCAAACGCTTTTTAAAAACTAGAAAAAAAAATTAAAAAAGGTGGCAACACCAACCTAAAAAATTTATGCATCTAAGGATTCTAAAATTTTCTTTTCTCTTCGTAAATGTAAATATTTGCAATTTCCTTCTTTTCCGCACATTTCACCGACTTTCTTCAGCCTCGTATACTCGTGTCTGCATTTCTTGACTTTGATGTCATAATTCGTTACGCCTCAATGCATTGAAACTATTGTTTTCAGTAAACAATCCAATATGCCTTAGTACAGCCCATCTAGTTAAAAGCATCTATATTTAGTCATACGGCATGCTAGCAGAAACATACTTACATATTTATATCCATATATAGTATATACATATACACACTATGGTACTCGTACATACATACATTCGTCCTCGTACAATCCATATTGCCCTAATATTGCAAATGCCATTTCAATCCATTGTCAATGTGAATTTATATTTATTTACACAGTTGGACTAATTCAAAGGGTTGTAAACCGAATTGTCATAATGACAAACTAGACAGTTGGATTAGACACAGATGTACAGACGTATCCACAAAATATGTAAGTACAGTGGTAGCTCGTATATATGAACTTCTCAACTAGTGAAAAAAGGTGAACAAATATTTTTTCGAAGACTTTTAAATATAAAGATATAATAAATTTTTTTCGAAAAGAACACTGCTGTCAAATATGTTAACTTATTGGAGCTAGAAGCTATAGAGTTTTCAAGTCCCATGTTGTTGAACCCCATAAGAGATTTTACATGATTAAGTCTTGCTCTATTTAGATGATTCCCAATTTTCTATGGCTTCAGGGATTGATTGCATAACCTCTTATTGAACATACATCTATGTCTGTCCTAGTGTACCATCAAAAACAACTGTTGTCTCTTTTACAAAGCAAAGATCTCTTCCTGGCTTAACGCCCCAACACATGGTGGCAGGGAGTTGGAAGTGTGTGAAAATATCAAATTCCTTGGTCTCATTTTGGACTTAACTATAAGTTAGTGTGCAGAAATCAATCTCCACCGCAACTATCACAAACAGCGTATCACTATACTTAGCGATAGTCAAGCGTTAGAAAAGACGATCTCAGCTTAGGAGGTCAAATCGCTTTGCATTGCAGTGGGGTCTCACACCACAAAGCTGCTATGCACGGAGGAGAGTGTAGGTAGAGAACTGCATTGCAGGAATGCGCCACGCCAAGCTACTACTGGAAAGTTACAACCTTACAAGGATTATCAACCTACGCCGAGACAAATTCCGCCTCCTTGTCGCGCTCCATACAGGGCACTGCAGGCACAAGAAGGACTTGTCTCTTGCACAAACTGCCAGTTTTGCGACATGGAATTGAAAACTCCAGAACATCTGATTTTAGATTGTCCTAGGTTCCATCTACGTCGATAGCGATCACATCACCTCAGTCGCACCCAGCAAGCTCCTGAAATTGTTCAGAATGTTGAACCTTTGTGTCCATATGTGATGTACGAGAGGGAACAATAGACAATAGGTCGCTGTCCAAAACTCCAATCTTTCCTTCTATCTATCCTTGTGCATCCTTTTCAGTATATGTCATCCATTCGAAGCCTAAACAACATTTTTTCTGCACTTAAATAGGCGCTTTATATGCGCCACCATCAACTTCCCATGGACGTGTAAACTCGGAAAGTAGCAGCAAACTCTGCTATCAGAATTAAGAAATTGGAAGGTTGGAACCAGAAAGAATAGGAACACAGTGCCACCGTAAACCAGCTAAACATAGCACAAGTAAATATTCCCAAGTTTCGATTTCAATAGTGACTTTCCGGCTGAAGATTCGCGAGAGAGGAGGTTTACATCTTTGGATGAATTCGAATTGGAGTCAATACCATACTCGCTAAGAACAATCAAAGGAGAGAAATAGCTAAGAGCAAATGGAACTCAAGAACAAAGCAGATATGGCGCAAATAGGACAGCAAGAGAACCAAATACTAAGAGCAAATGGAACTCAAGAACAAAGCAGATATGGCGCAAATAGGACAGGAAGAGAACCAAATACCTCCTACTTAGTGCAAGAAAAAGTAAATACAAACGGGAAACTGGAATTTAAGAGAACATGCGCTGAAAAGTAGTCTTTATTATAAAAAAATACCGCAGCTGCAAGTGAAACGGTTGTTCACTTTCCCTCTGAATGGCCAGCTCTGTCGCAAACCCGACACAAAATATTTGGAACCCATCGGGCACTAAACCTAGAATGGTTGTTCACAAAAAGCATAACGGATAAAAGTAGTTTCAGTGAGGAAACCAAATGATTTGGGCGCAATCCATAGTGGTAGCACTTCTGCCTACCTAACTTACTACCAACCAGCCAATTCAAGCCAAGGAATGCTCTGTAACTATTTGGTTGGTTCATTATAGAATTATAAGCTTCCAACACCGGATGAATCCATTGATGGAAAACGCTACCGACAACAAGAGTTAAGATGTTGCAAGATCAGTGAAAAAATATTTGGAAAACAGCAGTTAGTTTTACCTTACTCACCTTATAGCCCAGACCTCGGACCTAATTTGTACCGGTCGTTGCAGAATGCTATCACTGTAATAAAATTCACATAACAACAAGTAGAGGTAATTTTTTGGAAAGACTTAAGCCTGAACAACATTTACAAACCGCTCAACTTTATTTACGTTCTGTAAAGAATATGTTTCGCGCGCTTCGCTCAACTTATGGTCAACATAATCGGCCTACTGAGCGTACTTTTCGCAAAACCATCACCCATCTCGAGACCCAGCATTCATTATTATATAAAATTCGACCGAATGGACCACGTTCAGCATGAAGTAAAGAAAATATAGCAGCCGTAGAGTCGAGATCTTAAATTGGAAGCTTAAAAAATACAAATTGTGTAAGAAGTAAAGCAGCTCGACCTTCCCAAGCGACATCGCTTTGCTCTATGGACGCTTGAAAAGTTCCAAGAAGATCCAGCGTTTTCTAACCAAATATTGTTCAGCGATATGGTCCACTTCTGGCTCAATGGATATGTAAACAAATAAAAAGATCGCATTTGGAACGAAGAGCAAACTAAAAATATTCAAGAGCTGTCATTTCATCCAGAAAAACAACGGTTTGGTGTAGTTTATGGGCCGGTGGAATCATCGGTCGTTAATGGCGACCGTTACTGCACCATGATAACTGACTATTTGGTGCCTTAAATTGAATCTCGTGATCTCGGTGACATTTGGTTTCTTCCCAAATATCGCATCAGTCAATCTACTATTGGCTACTAAGATCATGTGATATCACACTATTAGACTTTTTCCTGTGAGGATATGTAAAGTTTAAAGTCTTCGATTCAGGCCTTGGAACAATGACATTATACAGCCAATAATATATTTCAGTTTTCAAAAAATACATAAAAATTTTGATTTTGTTCACTTAATCGCTAGAGTACTGTATTTGCCATCAGCAGCTCTCAACTTGTTCTGTATAGAATAGCAATGTATTCGAACTTTCATGTCATGAAGCAAAATGAAGCTTCCACTCCCCACTTTTGTCAGTTGTTGCACATTGGTCGGCTCATCAATGTACAGTTAGTTTGACGCAAGCAAGCGGCTTCGTTCGTTATACTCAAACACTGAGCTAAATGCACATGTGAATGTTAGGGACATACCCATAAATAAAACAATTGCATATAATATTAATTTGCTCACATATACATGCATATTTATATATACTCACATACATATATTCACAAGTGTGTCCATACAAATATAAGCAGTCTTGGTTGCAACATGGATATTCTATTATAACTGTATAGACATTTGACATTGTTATTGCATAAATGCATAATCTACATATGCAGCAGCGACACATGCGCATACATACACACGCATTTAACTGCATTTGCTTGCATTTCGCATTCATGCTACAATTAGTTGCAAGTAATACTTGCTTGTTACTTTCTTGGCTTAGCAATTTCACTATTTGTATAAATATACCTTCATATGAGTGCGCATAATTGAATAGGTGTATGTGTTGCCACGTGCATATACATATACATATGTGTGTGTGCGTGTTTCATATGCATTTGATATCATAAATTTAGGTAAATTGATGCATTTTCTTGCAAATTTGAAGATGTTGACACAGAGGCTGGACCAGCAAAATTGAGCCAAACGCACACGCTTACAAAATATTGTTATTGTTGTTCTTGCACGTTGCATTGTAAACTGGCTGATTGCAATATTACATGCGTGCAACAGCATTGTTGTGTTTGTTATTGCAACAAAACATAATATTATTGCACTTAGAATTACAAATACAACTACACAAACTGTAACTAACACACACATACACCTATAACTAACTATTTACACATACATTGGTGTATTGCCCGTGCATTTAGTTGACATCACAGTTGTTTGCTGACAAATAATTTTGTAGTTGTTGTTATTAGCCTTGCCTTTTGCGCACATATTTGCATTAATCAGTCAAGCAAATGTGCATAAATTTGCCAAATTAGTGAAAAGCGAATTTCTGCATACGACCAAATATTCATTTGTATTTAGTTATATGCAGAAACATAGAATGTATTTACCGATGTAGGGAGGACCACAACTTTATAGCTAATACCCAAGCAAATTATATAATTTTGATATCTGAAACAAAGCTAAACTCTAACTTCGGCGGCAACTAGGCTATAATGAAGTGGAGTTCAATTCGAGGTTCCCTACGTAAAAGAGAACAGAGTTTTTTAATTTAATAAGAAATATTTTTTAACATTCTAAATAAAATTTTTGGGATCTATTTTTTGAATATTATCCCTTTCAAAAGTTGGCCGTCGCTACATCTTCGATAATCCATCCGTTGAGACAAATTTTTGATGACTCGTTCGAGCATTTCGACTGGTAACTGGCGAATGACACGCGTGAAGTTTTGCTCCAAGACCTGAATCGAAGGGGGATTGTCCGCATAGACTTTAGACTTTACATATTCCCACATTCTAAAAAGTCTAATGGTGAAATATCACTATTGTCTGTTCACCGAAGTGTTGTCTCAATAAATCCATTGATTGATGTGATGTATGGAAGCTTCAATTTCAGGCATTACATAGTAGATTATCATGACGCGTTAATGGTCGAAATATGGACCTATGATTCCACTGGCCCATATACCACACCAAACCGTTGTTTTTTCTAGATGAAATGGCAGCTCTTAAATCGCTTTAGGTCGTTTTTCGTCTCAGTCTACTATCGGAGAAAGAGCTAACGCCTATATCAATGTAGCCTCGACCAAGTGCTGCAGAAGAGAAGGCTTTGGCGCAAAGAGCCGCATACGCTCAATAAACCTGCCGCAGCCTGTAAATAAACGCCAGCAACCTCCCCGGGGTTGCATTAAGGGAGAAGCTAACCACTATCCATTCAATGTGCAAGGACATTGGCGATAATTTTGAATAAGCGCCCAAGCGAATTGTGGCCAATAAAAGTCTGATTATGGTACACTGGAATCTCCGGGTGGATTAGTTAAACAAAGGGCTGATGAGAGCAACAGTAAGAGTGCCATCTCACCGAAATTATTGTCCAGCTAATACTATAGTCATTTTTGTCTTACTAAAACCTTGGCAGAACTTTAAGGTGCTATAAATTTGGCCCTACAAGTTCAGCTCCCTTAAGGACTGCTCTTAACGCTCGCGTGACCTCCCTGCTTGCATAGATAATAACGGAATTCAAATAAAGGACCACTTAAAGCGGAGATCCATTAGCATGAAGAAGAGCAACGGCGGCCAAGATGAGGTATACGTGACAATATAACAGTCACTCCAAAGTAGAAGAAAATATAGCCTTAAAGGAAATTAAGTCTGCACAAGCAGGATCTTCAAAGCAAACAAAACAGGATCACTCCAGCTGCCATTACAGAAAAAATCGCGGGCCACTCAGAACTCACCGAAACAAGATAAGTAAATAAGACAGGCAGAAGTGAAATCTTTACAGAAATGCAAGGGTATTGTACATTTAATGAAGACAGCGATGCCAAAATAGTAGAATGTCAGCATGAATGTTAAGAATGGAACGTTACAACTAGATGAACTATTTGACGTAATCAATAGTTAGCGTAGAAATTGGCTTATCGCAGAAAAAGAACCAAGGACATTTAGTAAAAATCCCTAGAGCCAATAACCTCCAAATGACGTACGTCAAAGTCTGCGAGCACTCTTGAAATAGTGGGGCATCGAAACGAAAAGCACGGCCAGTGGTAAATGTTCTGCCTAAAATAAATAAGGATCCTCATACAGATTCTAGAGGTGTAGCGGAGACACAAAAAAAGTAGGATATTTTCTACAAGGGGAAAAAAAGCTACAAACTCGAGAACAAATAATATGAACAAGGGACAATTAGAGGCCGTGATCATAAGCGATTAAAGCAATACGTAGTACAGGAGCTGAAGCGATACTATAAAAGCTGGAGTAGGAGCAGATTACAAAACCGGCTTCTGCGAGACACTCAAAACAGAAACCAGAAGCTGTATTGGCTCTATACCAGGCACTATCGGCCGTTGAAGACGTAGTGCGTAGCGTGGAAGAAGCTCGTCGAAAGAACAAATATCTAGGCCGAAAGTCCTTCCTGCAGCCGTGAGAAACAGCGCAGGGATCCATTCTTGGACCAGATCTATGGAATGCCAGCCTCGTTGGTTATGCCGATGACATCACTGTTATCATACCCGCACGTAATACCGACATACATATGTAACTAGAAGCAGTGTAATACAAATTAGACTCACACGTCCTTAGAATAGCCGGAAAAGAAACTGAACTGATCCTATCCGCTAAGAAACACATCCCGCTGAAGATGTACATGCATGTTCATTCAAAAACTATTCAAATGACGAAACCGCTAAAATTCCTTGGTATTTCTTGGTATAAGAGTGGATAACATCCTGAAGTACTAAGCTCAAATTCCGCATGTTGCGAAATCGTCAGTAAAAATAACCGTGTCTTTTTCAGCAATTATAACAAATTCAGTGCTATTGTATGGTAGCGAAATATTGGCCGACACTGTAAACGTGACACATGGACGGACAGTATTTGCATAGATCCAGAGAACAGCATGGAAGAAGGAATGGAATGGAATGGGATACACAAAACAACATGCGAGGAAGCAAACACTTGAACTCTGGCAAGATTGATGGAGAAGGAAGTGAGGCAGATGGATTGCCAAACCAATCAAAGATATTGAGTGTTCACACAGTAAGAAACACGATGAGGAGTATTACTGCTTAATTCATATGTATTTTTGAAAATACCTTTACAACGTTTTACAAAAAGTCGTACCTGTATTTACGGAGATAACAAAGCTTTATATTTTTAAGTGCATCCGATGGACGAAGAATATTAGAAAGCGAGCTTGATAACGCAATACTGAAGATATAGTTGACAAAATGATAATGAAAACTGCCAGCAAATTGGCTCATATATGTATGTGAAGTACCTTGCAGTGAAATAATCATAGATAGAAGAGAAGTGTTTTAGTGGGTATACCCTAATGGGGCGAAGGCATTTTAAACCCTGCTTACGGAATACAAAAAAGAAGAAAGCAAAAGCTCTATCAAAACTAAATACGAAAATAATAATTTTAGTATAAATTTCGACGTGATTTCATAGCCAACAAGTCTAATTAGCAAATGTATATTTCATAAATAAAAATTTCAAGGGATCAAAGTATTAAATCACGTTAATACAACTAACACTCTTGGTAAAGGTGTGGAGGAAAGGAAATCCGTGAAACCTTTCTTGGAATCAATTGTGTGTTTTGCTTGGCTGCGCTTATTCTGTTAACCTATGAGCTTAAATATTCCTTGACATGTTGAACACATACATATATACATGTGTGTGTGTATGTGCTTGCTATTATTTCCGTTTTCCGGTTGTCAGACAAATGCATTATTATACCCTTCATTATTTACATTTCACAAGAAATTGATACCATAAAGTCAAATGTTTGTGCACATTGATTTCCTTCGAGAATTGTAAGGCGCAATGAAGGCAAACATACATAAACACATGCATACATACAAACAAGGCTTTATTGTTAATAAAAGGACATGCAAATTTATAAATGAGTATTTATGTATGTATATCATATACATATATAAGCTTCATACATACATATGTTTCCAAGTAAATGTGGAAGAAGTGAAAATAATATATTTTTGTTAAGCAAATCCACATTACTGATGGTTCTACATACATATGTATATATTATATAGAACATTTATGGAACGTTCCAAGTATAACGGTATAGAGTACGTGATATCTTCAAGATTTCAAATTGTGAAAATAAGTCAAAAATACAATATATTACATGTAAAGGGTGTTGGTTGAATATCATCATAATGTTAAGGGTCTCTCTCTGGAACAGAAGAACTCGATATTTAACCAAGATGTTCAAGAATTTTTGCAAAAATTTAAAGACTACCGATTCCCAGCATTATTCCAAGCTTACATAACTAAGAATCCATTAGCAAAAGGTGGGGTTTCTAAACGAAAGTGGTTCTCTGGCTCTAAGACACCATAGTCAAGCCCATTATGTCCTCTCGAGTCTTTATGTGGTGTAGGGCTCTCGAAAAGACCACACTTGCAAGAAACTTGTGAGCTGTAAACAGTCCTAAGTATCCAAAATCCACTTCAACCATCACATTTATCTCCATTTCTCAAATGATGTCCGTAGACATCGTCAGAATGAGTATGACTGCGAAAGTTGCTATCAGACTCAAAGAATATGGTTAGTTATTGTTAGTGAAAAAATATCTGGAAACTCAAAAAACCTCATCCGCTTTCACTTCATGTGGTAATCGCAGGCAACTCTTAAGTTGATGAGCTGGCAATGAAGGGTAACAGGTCATTGCCCTATTTTCGTCAATACCGTAAGCCTGGGGCCATCTGCAAAAGTTGTATGGAAGAAGACGAGGTGGAAACAACTCAACACTTTCTTCTTGACTGTCCCGCATTCGAAAGGTCAAGGCTAAAACATTTGAGAGCGCATACCTTCAGACAGCGTTTGTTAATTTATAACAACACGAACACAGGAGTTCTCCTTCTCTATGGCTTCTATGGCACAGAGAACTACGTATAGCGGTCCACGTGCGATCTCTCTGTATCCACCTCCTAACCTAACCTAACTAAAAATCATAATTTATAATTCACAACTAGGATAAGCCTCCAAAACTTTAAGTTTTCAAAACAACTCAAGAAGCCTTTTTCGTCACTTTTCCTGGAATGTCCCGCAATAAAATACATAATTGTAATCCCGCTTGTTGCTACTGATTACCAAGTGACAATGAATTGACCTTTTTGCTGTGACTGCTTTGTTGCTGTCATTTGCCTTCACTTCACTTCGCTCCAAACTCGACTCTATTAATTTTGCCAAATGAATGGCAGACTGACTGGCGAATCGGTTGAACCGTTGCACTGTTTGTTGCTGTATTTAGTTACAATTTACATAATGCGACATACAAAACAGATAAATTTTCAATTATGTACAGGCAGAGGTGTGTATTTGACCGCATGAATATTTACACAAAGCGACTTCCTTTTTATTTGCATTCAGAAAATTACATATTTTTGCATATTCGATATGCCGTGATTTTTTTTTAATATGGAGAGAGAGAAAAAAATGGCAACTAAATGAAGTGCTAAAAAGGTTAAAGGAAGAAAAATTTTATTTCTAAATACATACATAGGTATAAAGGCATAAAAATACAAAATTGGAGTTAATGATGGTGATACCGAGATTTCGGGATTTGATAACGTGATATGCGGGATTAATCATCCCAAATTAATAGATGTATATTCCAACAAATGAAGTGGCTTTAAGGTTAAAATACTGATTAGTGATTCTGATCCCGAAATTTCGGGATTTTGATACCACGAAATTTGCTTATTGTAAAGAAACTCCCGCATTTTAAAGTTTAAAATAGTGATGGTAATACCGAAATTTCCAAATGCTGATTATTATTCGAGATTATTCAAAGTCATATAATAGTGTATGGTAAACATTCACAAATCTCAAGTGGTTAAAAGCTTAAAATAGCGATTAATGACGATGATACCGAAATTTCGGGACTTTGACACCATTAAATTCGGGCTAATTCAGCGCCCTATTAAACGTTGTACATTCAGACAGATAAAGTGGTTTAAATATTAGTTAGTTTAGCGGTTAGTGTTGACGATACCGAAATACGGGATTTTGATTTCGGTACTATTCAAACTATTGTTATAATATATGGCACACATTCATACATTTGAATTGATTTAAAGATTAAAAAAACGATTTATGATGGTGATACCGAAATTTCGGGATTAGTTAACGTCATATTAAATGGTGTACATTCACACAGATGAAGTGGTTTAAGGAAGAAATAGTTGTTATTGATAGTGTTGCCGATATTTCGGGATTGTTTTAACTCATATTTCGAGACTAGACGCCAACACATTTTTTTGTGTTGACTCAAGGGTATGCTTACTTTATTTTATTAAAGTATTTGTCTATAAACAAAAATAGAGTGCAAAGCAAAAGGGGAAAAATTTTTTCGGAGGTTTCGGGATTCAAGAGACCATTTTATAATGCAAAAATAATATTTATGTTGCTCTAAAGAGCAGAGAAAATACATACATATATGTACGAAGATATTGACGGCATTTCAATTATCTGAGAGAAGTTTTGGGCAAATAAATTTAATTTTTTCTTCTTTGTAAGAAAGTAATAGTTTTAGAGTTCACGAAGAATCAAAAAAAAAATGAACTAAAACTATTCTAATCCCGAAAAAAAATAATTTGGGAGCAATCCCGAATTTTCGGGACTGCAGACTCAAGCAAATGGAAATTTTTAATTGTATAATTTTTTGTTAATTAAAGAATTATAAAATTTAACAACAAAATCCCGAATTTTTGGGGATTGCAGTTTCAGGCAGATGCTAATTTTTTAATTGTATACCTTTTTGTATATTTCTTTGTCAATAATCGAAAATTGAATGCAAAAAAAGTTGAATAAAATATTTCAAAAATTTCGAAATTTATACGATAAAAGAAACTATTTTACGGTATGCAAATAACATAGTTGTAGCTTGAAAGGTTAAGTCATTTTCTTTACGAAGGTATTTGGGAAATTGGAATTTTTTAATTCGGGACCAATCTCGAAAAAAAAATCGGGACCAATCCCGAATTTTCGGGACTGCACGGAAATAATAAAATCTCTTTAGCCACAAGTTATTTAAGTCACTAGCACATACATATATACCAGCGCATATATCACATTAATCGTTATATTTGAAACACATCACTAATAAAGAACACCGCCACGGCCCTGAGAGTGCAAACAACAAACCATTTCATACACATGCGCTTCACCTCAATGCTATACATAAGTATGTATCCATAAGCACAAAACTACAGAAATACATGCATTTGTAGGTTTCTCGTATATCATATTCACCCGGTCAACGGTCAGTGGCGGTGCTTGCACTCATATCCGCACCCAATGTGAATCTATAATGAATAATAACAAAAACTATAACAACAACAATAAGAAAAAAACAAAAGTTAAACAAAACTTTGCCACATAAAACCGAATTGTAACTACCGGAGCCAACCGGATGCGTCTGAAATCGATCGTCATGGTGAGAAATTTCGCATTAAATACAAAGTAATAAGTACAATATGGGAGTAACTATGTCACTATACACATACATATATATTTATTTATTCGTAGACCAGGTCACATAAATGTATTTCAATATTTATGCAGTGCAAGTGTCACTTTGATTTAATACCTTTTTAAAGCTCTTTGTGTGATAAATGCGTAACAAATATTGCTCGGACCCGACCCTCGCACACTCTGGCTGCGATTTGTGGCTTCTTTTGCATATTCATGTGAACTTTTGGCATAAAAACGGGATTGTAAAGTAACTGTTTTAACATTTTTCACACATTACTATCATAATTAATATAAATTTCATAAGCTTGCTTGCGCACCCTCCGCTGTAAACGCAGATTATTTACATTTAATTTCGCATTTAAGTAAAAAATCTGCAGTAAAATATCAACCGTGATTTTCTTCCTCTCCTTTTTTGCATTCACTTCCCCGACATAAATCATTTTTAATGTGCCAAACCGCAATTTGTAAAAATTCCCAGGCATTTAAGTGGCTTTTTGGCGGTTTGGCAAGTGTTGCTGCTCATATGGCGGGCCAAATCGTCGGAGAGTATGGTAAGTGACCACACATATACATATTTATAAGCATATCTACATACATATAAGTATAAGTGAGTTGGCACGTCATTTCGCATTGCGGTTAATAAAATGTGTAATTCGATACCCCTTCAAGAGTATCTCTCACACTCTGTTTGCCCCTCCAAATCGACTATTAAATATCTCGACTTTGTTGTAGAGGAAATGGCTTGTGAAAGCATCAAGCGGCAAAAGCTGTTAATGGAGACGGTATGGTATAGTATCAGGAAAGAGCAGTTAACTTAGTGATAATTAATTGACCTTTCGTCGGTACATTTGGTATTTTTCTCAGAAGTTGTTAACAGGTTACTTAAGAAAATTTATACTGTGAAGAGAACGCAGTGTTGATAGGGACTTAGTTTATATACTCTATCTCAATTTCTCTCTTTCTCTTACGCCGTCTCTCTATTTTTCTCCATCTCCTTCTCCTCTATCTCCCTCACTCTATCTTCCTCACACTCCGTTTCTCTCCCTCTCTCTCTCTCTCCTACCCCTTCACTTTCTACACTTCTCCTCTCTCTCCACCTCTCTTTTCTCCCTCTCCGTAACATATTATGTACTTAGAACAATAGCACCAGCTTTTTTCCACTAATTAACCCCCTTCGACCTTTTTCAGTATCCACAGTAAAACTTTAGGATCGGAGCTAACTATATGTGTATTTGTAGGATAACTTTAACCGCCTCTCTATTTTCTTCCATCTCTCTCTCTCTCTTTCTTTCCCACTCTTTCACTACCTCTCCGGAACGTTTCGGTCCTAACACAGTTTGAGTATTTAAAACAATAGCACCAACTTTTTTCACTAATTACCCCTGTTCTAACTTTTGTTGGGATCGAAAGTAAAACTTTAGGATAGGAAGGAACTATATTTGACAGGTGACAAGTATCTCACGTCAATATATACGTCGATAGCCGGCGGCAATTAAGGCGATAATCTCATATCGCATTATATCAGATATAATGGGTCACAAAGAAAACCGGAAAACGACAAAGCTGATGAGTTTACCAAATTTGCTAACCGTATGACCACCCAACCAGTGTAAGTAATACGGAAGTTATTAAAAACGATATACAAAGAAATGTCCGAAAGGGCTGAGAGACGGCTCAGAGTGAGATAGAATACTTTAAGGAGAAGCAGGATAGCCAAGATCAGGTGCAAGGGCCGCTTTTTGCCTACACGACCGCAAAAGGACTAGGCGGTCGTTGGTCAAATGACAAGTCACAACCTAATGGCATCACATACAAGCCAGATGGGTATAAGGACCGACGACGTATACAGAAAGTGCTCTGATTACGTCCAGCATTATCTGGAACTCCGCTTAGATATTTAAGATCTTCGCAATTCAAGGGATTTGAAGTCCTTTATGTCGTATACTTAAGCTCAAATTAAACTGTACCTCCATCTACCATTACTAATGACCAGTAGATCAGCCGGAGAGTATAACCTAATGTAATCTAACCTGTGTATGTCTCCGCAGAACAAAATCAATCATTTGTTTGTTCGCCGAGATATCAATGCCTTCTCAGAGAGTGAGAATCAAGTAGTTGTGGATTCCTTAACCCATTTTTCTTACAAATATTTAAGTAGAATTGACAAATGGCAAAATCTACCGAGCCATTCAATTTGATTTTAGGTAGCCTATAATTTAAACCCTATCAGTTGACGATACTTCGCAAGCTAAGTTATCAGGCTTTGAACACAAAAACAAATTAGTCATTGAGAGCAGCTATCTACGACGCCATTTTAGAGATAAAATAATAATATTTCTCAAGGTTTCGGAAAACTGAGTTTATAAGATATCCAGGAACGCTGAAAGTGAGAAATAGAGTCGAAGACCAGGTGAAGAAGATAGATTATGGTAGGATTTTTTTGGAACCAATATTTATTTGGAAATTCATAACAAGCTCTCGTGAGTTCGGAGTTTGATCGTTAGCGAAGAGAGATTTATTTTTGACAGCTTCATTAACAAAACTTAATATCAAAAATTAAAATGTATATTCAGAAATTAAAGGGGTTATTAAGAAATCACAGAGCTGTTTAACAGATGTGTGTTCCAGCGTAAAACTTAAAACACTTCTTACGTAACTTTCAAAGACATAAACTTTTTAGAGAGCTTTGGACACCATTTCACCGATACTTTGAACTTCACTAATCGAGCGAAGACGGTATCTTGGTGTCCAATATTCGATAAAATATTAGGGATTTGTGGGAACTTATTAGTAAAAAATAATCCATCTGAGCAAAAAACACGTGAAAAATGCCATGAAACGCTTTAAGAATATTACGCTGATCGAGCCGTTCATTCCTTCCTCCGACAAGAATTTTGTTTTTCAAGCCAAACTTCCATATCTCTTACACAAGTGTTGCGATTTTGTCCGCAGAAGCTCATTAATATTTGCATTTCCTTTGATGGTCTCACAAGAGGAATGTGCATCATTACCACCAACATTAGCGACACCACGAATCCACACCGCTGCACCCACAACGCCGGCACCAACGTCTTTGTCAGCTTTTATTGACTCGTTCGACGCAGGCAATCCGCCAGCAGCCCGGCGGGACGAGATCTTCAGATGAAAGATATCTTTTTGACATTGGCATATTAACATAATACAACAACAATGACCGTTTATGACATTCAACGATAACAACAACAATGTGGGCAGCACGCTGCAAGCAGCCGAATGCAGAACTCGCGGCTTTCATTGCCCCGATGACTAAGTAATTAAATGGGTGTAAGAGTGAGTGAGTGAGCGAGTGAATGATTGAAAATTAATTAATTATTGCAAATATTTATTTCGTATTTTTATGCCTTCAACAAACTGGCGACCGATTGGCAGCGCTTTAATGTCTCATTTTGTCTTGTCGTACGGCGCGGATGAGGTAAGTTTGTATGTCCGCGAATATGTGGGAATGTTTGTAAATTGTAATAAAATGCTTTTTATTGATTCCTTAAAGGGAATGATAGCTAGAGAAAAGGAAGATGGGAAGAGAAGGTGAGTAAATAGCTGGTAGTTGGTTGGAAACGTGCTGATACTAGAGTGTATAGGGTGGGACAAATGCATATTACAGACTTGATAGTGCTTGGAAGTCAAAGGTATGCAAGTATAACGGGACTTCGAAAATTACTTTTTGGCAAGCAGGTAAAATGAGATCAAAATTCGTATTCAGTGAATACGCTTTGTCGATTTGGAAGTTCGCATCGTTTCGAGAATCTCAATGCTTACACCTGCTAGAAGAAGTTTAAAGGCGTCATCAATCTATTGATTCTGATATCTGTTTGAAACGAAAAATCCACGTGTCGACGAAGTCTTTTTGGTGATTACCACTGACTTTTCATAATGACGTTGATCCACGGTCTTCTCTTTATAGTCTCAAAGACCCGAATCGAGCTCTGGTGGACTCTCGAGTCCTGAGTACTTTATTTTTAATGAGGTATCCTGATAAACTGGTGGTGCTGAGATCAAATTACCGACTGAGTACTCAGTAACTAAGTTCATTATGTTCTTTCCAGTTAGGTGCCACCCTTGTCTTAGATAGTTGTAGGGTTGGATCGTTTTCGATCAAGTCCGTGTTTTTAAGAATTGTACCTCAAAGACCTGTGTAAAATTTCATAAAGATCCGTGAAGTAGTTCTCGAGAAATCTTGCCAACCGACTTCAAAAACATAGTTTTGAGAAAATCGCTTTTAAAGATGGCGCTTTAAACCTAGCTAACCTCGAGAGCACAAGTTTTCAAGGCTGTATCTCCGAAACTATTACTCGGATTAACTTAAAAATGTAAGGTGTTGCAGAATTTAAGAAGACAATAAAAAATCGATTTTTTAAACCCCGTAAACACATGTGACCCTTAAACTAGCTTCAGAGAAAGTATTATGAAAAGGTTTGCAGTAGAGCCGATGAAAGAGCAAGGAAAAAATAAAACAAACAACGATTTCGAATAGAAAAAAGGCAAAATAATAAAAAATCTTCGTTAAACGAAATGAGAGTTTGTTGAACCACGAGGTGCCAATATATTTAGATAAAGAAAGCTTTAGAGGGATATAATCACTAGTGTTAGAAATGCCATCGAGGCATGATATTTTTTCCAAAAACTAAAAAGAACTTAGGTTTCAGCAGTTCCGGTTGACTCTGTTCCTTCATGTATGTACGATGACTATCAAAAAGGCCTGCGTAATCTAGATAACGTGAGATTCAAGAGATCATTTACAAATGCGCCACAAACATTTTAGGTATAAAGCAAAAACTAACAACAGAACCACCCTTTCTATTTATGACAATATGTACGTACATATTTGAGGTATACTGCAGGTGCAGCCAAGAAAAAACAACAATGAATCCCCAGCAGTTGAACTTCGCGAATGCAAAAAATCTCAGACTTCAAAAAAAGCAAAACGAATGAACAATAAAAATATGTTTTTGTATTTTACATGTTTTATTCCAATAAAGAAATTGATTTCACTGAACCCCGGACAGACCACCCGGTAGTGGTATTCTACAAATCAAGCGCTTATATATATCATTACATGCACATATTTCTCTCTCTCTCTCTCGCTCTTTGTAACATTTTTGATTTCTGCCATAAATTTTTCGAGAACACCTATAAATCGGCTATAAATGTAAAGAAAAGGTGGGTAAAGCCAACTCAGAAGGCCACTATCATATAAATTTCCATGTGCTTTCCATACAAATGTTCTGATTTCTACGAAATAATTCAACATCAAATTGTTTGGCTGACAAAGTTACATAAACAGACGGATATTAAACTTAAACTACAGTTTCGGCGGCTGACTAACAACGGTAAACAATGTTGCTTCTTGTGTAAAAAGTTTTACAGGTTATAAAAAATCACGTAATGGTTGGTAATTTTGCACTCTCCTTGAAAGCTGTAAATCAACAAGTCGTAGCAAGAAAACCAAAATTACAAATTATACACGATTTTTATGTTAACTTTGTCAGGAAAGTGCAATTGCTGACCTCATACTCGTAGGAACTAACAAATCATATAATATTTCTCGTCCGGTTAGCGCAGTTTTATTAGAGGAAAGGTCATCCAACAGCTCTCGAATAGCCTGATATAGTACTATAAAGATCTATGACGAACTACAAGGGCGATCTTATCAAGGAAGTCCGCTGGTATTTGTTCACTATTGGGCTTGAGAAGGTGAAATTGGTCAAAACGTCTTATAAGTCGCTATCGTGAGGAATATGGAGTCTTTTATAATACATTCTAACTTTCCAGTTTTCTCATTTACAGTATATTTTCCACTCATACAAAATTGCTCTAGAAAAAACATGACTATATATTAGATTAATCAAGAAGAAGGACCAACAATATGTTTAATTTTCTGCTCCTTATTATTTTTAGAACCTAACGGGGATATTCGATATTATTTGAGTACCTGCAAAACATATTGTTGATGATGTCACTAAATCTCAGGAACAAATAAGATGATTTCAATAACGCTTGGGAATAAGGATTTGTTATTCTTAGCATGTCATGCTGAAATTATCTCCTACTTCAATTGCATCGCTGAAAACTTGGATTTCAGTTTTACCGAACTTTTTCGTGGCCGCTGTTTCAAATACCGACAAGGTATATATGTAAGGACGGGACGAAGTCGCTGGAGAAAAGGCGCAGTATGCTTTTCGAACGAGAAGTCGAAGCTAAAAGAAGTGTTGGGAGGGCGTCTTCTGTAAGGAGCTCTTTAGTTCTACCAGGCTACAAGCAGAAGTGGCAGCTATTAAATTTGATTTAGATTTATTAATCCGGAGTGCAGCTAATTTCAGGAAGACGAGCATACATAAACCGTGCGCTTAAAGTTAGTCAAGATTATTCTAGGATTGTCTGTCCTCACTAGAAACATCATTAAGCTACTTCATCCATCAAACTATTTTGGGTGTCTTGTCATAGCGGATTCGCTGAAAACTGTAAAGCCGATGAGCTAACAAGAGCAAGAGTTAGACGTCTAGTGTCCGTACCCAGCTCACATCCGGGTTAGGACGAGTCAAATACCCGTTGTCATATTGCGCTCCAGCATTGGACCTATAGATCTCGCGTCTTCAAGTTCCTTCTGGTCCACAGTAGAACGTAAGAGATCTACTAAGTTTCTTGCCTTTGGCAATGCTTATCTATCAGCATTTCTAGTAGTTCTTACTCCAATAGGTAATCGGACGCAAACTGTCAAAGTTAGATGTATGAAGGCGAGGCGGAAACATCCAGATACTTTCTTCTATATTGTCCAGCTTTTGCAAGACTGGGATTGTGGGCTAATAGCAGCTGGGCAGTCATACAATCGGAGAACCAGCAGACACAACCGAACTGACATTAGCAGCCCGAAAAAGTCATGGGTCTTTCTGATACCTTTTTATATGAGTTCTGCTGCCACAATGAACCGATAAGCTATCTAAATGAGATTCCCGGTATAAGAATCGACTATTTAACCTAATATATTCTATCCCTTACATGTTAACCACACATTTTTCCCTTAGCCTATACACTTGTCCTTCATAAGATATACAATGCAGCTGACAAATTTGCGGCACCGCTGGGTCGCTCATGACCAATAACATTCACTTTGAAACAAAATATCATTAGGGATATATCAGTAAGAGTTATTATAGCTATAACATTGATTACCTACAACAAAAAACCCTTACGGATAACTATGTATCTTTGCTTACAATTCTTTTTCCACCTCAAAATCTGCCAATAATTAGAGTTGATTATTCTACAATTTTTTGATTACTACCAATATAGGTATACCCCAAGCCACCAGCAGCGTCGATTGATTACCAATCGAAGAGAAAAAAACCAAAAACGTTTGCTAGTAAATCTAAGCGCTTGATGTGATCTTCATTTGTTTGACAGCAAAATGCGCACACAAATGAATTGAATTATGGTGAAATGTCATTTTTCGAACACTTCTCTCACTTTGCACACAAGCTTTGCTTTTCTTGCAACGATTCGCAAAAAGGTGGCAGGCACAGTGACGTCAAGTTAAGTAACACCAAAAACGGTCACAAAATCGAGAGTTGGCGGTCGTCGGTCACATGGAAAAAAGGCAGCAAATAACAAAACGTGGCAATTTTTAATCGCTACCGTTGCATGTGGCATGTTGCCAGTAGCAAATGTGGCAATTTTAGTGACTTGTGATTGCTGTGGCTGTCCGTAGTTTGTAGTCGATAATGGCGGTAGTGTTCACTCACCTCAACCTCACCTCAATTGACTGACTGTCCTAAGGTAGTATCGATTTGCTGCTTTTTTCTCTCTCTACATATTTTAATTGAGTAGAGGGAAGGAGAGTGTTGGAGTGTGTGTCTGTTTTGGCAGATTGACGTTTTCACTCAACTCGTTAGCCATTTTGCAAATGGTTATAGCTAATCAGTGATTTGTGATTGTCATATGAGCGGCGAATATAAAGGAGTAGGCACTTTGAGTATTTTATTTTCTAGCCTTTTTAATGAATTATGGATGGATATTGATTACTGTTTAAAGCTTGATAAGCCACCCAAGAATAGTAAATAATCAGCAGGATAAACTAATTAATTACCTGATAGAGAATGGGTCAATTCAGGAAGTGTCGAAAATTTTCAATTTCCTTGAAAGCACATGATCGATTAGGTTCAAAGAAAAATTAAAAAACGAACACTGCTATATATCAGCCACTGCGAGAAAATTTAAACTTTCCTCTTTTATCTAAACCACATCATGTCGAGAATAACCAGAAAGGTCCAGGAGAAGTTCAATAAGAACTGGTAAGGACTAATCGGAGCTCCTGACAAGCACTATGAGCCGGTTAGAGTCGCTAGGAGCTGATGTATGTAAATCATCAGCAAAGGACCGGAAAAAATTAAAGCAAACCACTCCGCGGCCCGAAAAAAATTGAGAAAATCTGTGAGACCTCGTGAAAATCACTGATAGGCGATGATTATCAACGGGAACCTCAGAGAACCATTGATAACTAATGAGGACCTCACAGAGTTCCTGCACTCCCTAACTGGTCACTGGGAACCGCAAAGATCTAGTGAGAAGTTGTGAGGATACAGCAGAGCACCTGACAACATCTGACAGCCGGTTAGAATCTCTGAGATCTGGTGTAAACCATTCAGATTTCCAAAAAAATACTGAAAATCGAAAAGAACTCATGAGAACCGTAGAAAACTAATCTAAGATGATAATCTCGGTGATCCATTGAAAGCCAGTGAGAGCTGAGAGGCAGTGAAAACTCATGAGATCTACTGAGAAGTCTTCAGAAATACTGAGAGCCATTAAGATACGGTGGGAATTGAGGAAGACCGCTGAAAGCCGATGAACGCCACCGAGAGAATGTCGGAAAGCCATTGAGAACCAGTGAGAACCTCAGAGAGTCACTGAGAGCCGGTGAGAACCCATGAAACCTTATAAAAGCTACAGAGAGCCACTGAGAGACAGTGAGTGCTCCTAAAAAATACTGAGAGCCGGTAGGAACCGGTGGGAATTGATGAGAACCATTAAGAGCCGATTAAAGCCTGTGATAATCTTGCAGGGAGTGGACCGAGAGAAGATCGAAGAGCCGCAGAGAGCCATTAAGAACCAGTGATAATCTCGAAGGCCTAATAAGAACTCCTTAGAAACACTGAAAGCCGATAAAAGCCCATGGTGAAGAACTTAATTGATTTTAACTTGCATAAGTTTGGGGCGTTAGCCGAGGTATTAATAGTTTTAAGAGTCATTTGATAGGAACAAAATCTTAAAATATAGTTCTCTTGGAATGATAGAACCATACAAAACTCAACATCTTATTTCTGACTGGACATACGCGTATTAAATTACACTCATGAATATTTAAGCGAAAGGTCAGTACGCTCCCACTCTCCGCACGACAAAACTCTTAAGAGCACTATTATTATCTGTAGTCATAAATCAAAACTTTCACTTAAGGCTCACACATTTATTTCAATATTTGCAGAAGCATTTCATGCCACAACAAATATGTTGCACATTACGCAAACTCTCCCGCTCATGAGTGAAGGCGACATATTTTCATATCTATCTTATTATATTTATCTTTATATGAGCAAATGTATGACTAAATGTGTGCGCCACATATGGTCACTGGACACTTTTGGACGAATTGTCCTTTTTATGCTATCAGCACTGGCATCTCCCGAGCGCTTGGAGCGGGGTAAATTGCGAATGGACTTGGAAGCTACTGCCGTTGTTGCTCTGTTGCTAGCTGCTGGTGCTGCTGGTGGTGATAAAAATCTATTATGCTCATATCATATTTATTATTGTTGCTTATTTGTTACAGTATTTCCCTCTTTTTGTGGCACTTTTCCCAAGGCTCAAGTGTTTGTCTCTGCGTTCGTGTTGCTGAAGTTGAAATTATGAAAAAGCTTTTTTTATGGCTATCCAGCTTTTCTTTTTATTATAAAAGCGTGGTGGTCAGCATTAGCTGTAATAGTTGCGCTATTTTTTACTCTTCTGTGTATTTGTGTTTTATTTGGCAAGGCTAATGTTGTCCATTATCGCATATTTTTCTTGTTCCTTCGTTCTTGCATAGTTTTTTATATTTTTTGCTTCCGTATAATAAAAGTTAAAGTCGTAAAGTCTTTGTTTGTACGTAGTGGTTTTTTGAGTTGCATATTAAATTTAATAGAAATTGATGAGCGGCTATTATGACATAAGATGTCACTCTCAGAGGGATGAATAAATTGATTTTTTTTTGGTATTTTACTTAAAAAGAGATTTTTTTCAAAACTCAGAAAAACGACTGGAATGTTGGGATAGATACAAGTTAGAGAACAAACAAATATTCATATGATTTTCACAGTTCTTTCTTCAGCTTTTAGATACCCAGGTCCGGTTCGACTACACGATCGTAAAATATGATTTAATCGTTAACTGGGCGTTCCAGTTGAGCTTTCCCTGTTATTAATATTATTACGCGATTCAGTACAGTGTAGTAAATTCTTGTAGGCAACTATCAACATTGTTTTGTCCAGGTATTGGAAGAATGGAAACGGAGCAATCGCTTTCGGTGATAGGATTTTAGTTTTGAGAAGACAAATAGCGAATTGAATGCGCTTAGATGCATTAAATGGTGGCTGTGATCCTTCTGTCGGAGCCATGGAAAGTAGGTTTACGGAATTTCAACGTAGTCGCACGTCAGTTTTATCGCGCAGAGTATATCGCTGACTACAGTTGTTGTTAAAACATAGATTCGTTGGTATACGAAGAATACCACGAATAAAGAACTCTCATAACAAAAGAGTGGGTTTAACTCGGCGAGTCCGTCTCAAAGAAGACGAATACAGTCTTATTAGGCGGAAAGTGTCCCCGTTTCATAGCATTTTAGCATTCAAAAGGTGTGATTTTTACATTGACTATCTAGAGAAGGCTAGCTCACATCTCCGGAGTCATAAATTAGTCGAATTAGGCTGCCAACAGCTGTCTTTGTACTCTCTAGATTCCTCGAAAAAAAATCTTAGTTAATTGATGATTTTCGCCGTCACGGAGGCTTACCATAAATATTTTTCAAATTTAAAATAGTTCGCTGCCTAAGAAGTGACTATCTTGAAAATAAATGAAATTTTCCCAAAAAATGTTTTCCGATAAATAAAGCAAACAAATATTTTTTTTTTATGAAATACTGCTAAAAGTAGCAGAAGTACTCGTATAATTGTAGCATCTGTTCACCAGATTTGAAAGAAAGAAAACGGGACAAACGAGTCCCAACCATCAATAAGCGGCATTATTTCTCCAATTTCAATATCTCCTTCGATTTCTATTTGTGTGAAGTATATTTATTGTGTTATAAAGAGTGCAGGCGTGATACAAAACAAATTTTACTCCAAGGAATCGATCCAAGAATTTCGTACAAAAGTGGACAGTACTAGTATATTTAATAAAATTTTATGTTCAAAGAGGTATAGTCGCCGTCAACAGCCGAAATGAATTTTCATGCATATAATGGGTTGTCAAAAAAGTCTTGCGGTATTTTTATTGAATCAATTCGTGTGGCACCCATACATCGAGCTTCTTAGTGACTCCAAGCTTCTTCAAATGGTGTGTAACGGTTTGATGACTACTATGCCGGTCTCTTTCGACCAATTCATCGATTTTATCGTAATTTTCGACGACAGGCCTTCCGGAGCGTGGCGCATCTTCGACCAGCTCTACACCAGAACGAAAACGTTCAACGTCGTTGTGCGGTGGAAATGGAAACTGTATCGGGTCCATAAACTGCACAAATTTTATTGGCGGCTTGAGATGTATTTTTGCCTTTATCGTAGTAGTACTGTAAAATATGCTGTATTTTCTCTTTATTTTGCTCCATGTTTGCGACGCTATAACTCACGAACGACTTAAAAGAAACGACAATCAATAAAGCACGTGTTAGCGCATGAAATGAGCTTTCCAAAAAGGTATAGCATGACCCGATGCGACGAATAAAACTACAACTACGCGCTTTCACCGCCAACTAGGGAAAATACCGCAAGACTTTTTTGACAAACTAATATAACGACAATAATTTAACACGGATGAATAAATAACAAGATAAGCATATAAATATTTAAGCTATATGGAAAAAATAGTAAGACTATTTAATTAAAAATTTGACTATTTAATTTAAGAGACCGGAATGATGGACTGACAACTCTTGGTTTTTGCATCAAGATAATGAACCGTCGCATACTGCATTGATTTCAACCAATATCGTACGCACCGAAAGTGTTCGCCTGATTTAGCTTCGTGTGACTTTTGTTTATTCTACAAACTTAAACAACAGCTCCGGGGAAACCGTTATTAAGTTATTTGAAGAAATTAAACGTGATCCCTACTTAGATTGAAGGCTATTCCGGTCTTTAACAACTGTTTCCAGGATTGAAAAAAAACGTTGGCTTACTATAAGTGTATTGGGGTCAAAGCAGATTACTTTGAAGGGTACATAAATTCTGAAAAAAAAAATTAAGAGCTTTATAATTATGAACAAGGTCTTACTACGTATGTATCTCTGCATATTTCTTAATCAATTAGAAGATATTTGTGACTTAACTTGTACTAAGATTGTTGCTTCCGAAACATTCTTGCATACTAAATCTCTCTAGACTCTCGATTTGCCGATAACAAAGGTACAAACTTGTGCTGGTTCACATCGACGACCTTATTTACATATCCAAATTGCTATTTATATTATTGCTTTGTTATTTCAAAAAGCTGATTCTATATCATATTCTTCCAAACAGCTAATACAGCTGGTATTCGCTATTAGGTTAGCTATTTATGAGAATTTTCTGGTATCTACAGTACTCACCTTACAGATTTGTGAGCAGCTGAAGTCACTTTGGCGATATAAAAAAAAAATCTTTGTAGCCTAATAGAATGTCACCAAAAACCCTGATAATCATTAAATTATTCAAGGCGAACATATTTTCTTTAACGGCACAATCACAAGCAATGCTTTTTCGACAAGACAGTACGCTATGAAATATAGAACCCTGGACTAAAACGGGAACTAGTACAAGCTAACAAAATTTTTTGACAAATTTTACTAAATCTGTCCGTTTATTATAATTTGAATGAAATATTACTAAAAAAGGTGTCCATATCCAGTGATCGGAACGTGCTCACCTCCGGTTATAGGAATTGGTTTTGTATGAAAATAATAATGAACTCGTTGGGTTCATGAAATTTGTCCAGTTATGGGAGCTGTGAAAATTAGTGTAGAGCATCAATATTTCATTTCCCACTTCTCGTGTAAGAAAGGGGATTTCGTACAAATTTATTTAAATCTAAATTTAACATTGACTGGCCGAAAGGTTACATGAGAAGCACAGTACTTATCGTTTCTACGATAATCGAGTTGATATGACCAGAACGGGACAATATTACTATAATACAAAGGACTGTCAAATATTAAGCAACAATATGGAAAATAATTATTCATTTCGCAACAGCAATTGACAATATAATATTTTTGATTAATTCTATCCATCACATTTTGGTTCATCTTTGTAGCTGTGCCCGATATGTTAAACATAACAGAGTGGTGAATCAAATAGACAATTGTAGGGATTAAATTATGCTAACATATTGAAAAAAGATGGCGAAAACATTTTTATTTCCTACTGGACACAATCATAACACTCTCCTCACACGTTCTCTTCGAGTAGAGTTAAAGGCAGCAGTATTTTGAAGAGAAAACTGTCAGTTGGCTGTCAGTTCATTTCATTTCACAACAATCGCAACACATTTTAATCAGATTTCATAGCAACGTGAAAAAACGATAAATAAATGACAAAATCCCATTTCATAAAGTAAGAATTACCGACACACAGAACCACTTGCTGCTGCTAGCACTGTTGCAACATGCAACAAACTCGCATATAAACATACATTTCTCTATATCGTTTGCTTACAACTTTTATACAGTTAAATATATTGACAACAATCACGACAGCCGTAGCGACGCTTGCAGCGACAGCTGGTCAAACAGACACGACAAACACACACACACGCGCGTGTTGCAAATCAAATGTCGCGCGTCGCAGCACAGTGTGGCGGTGTGACTTTGAGATTTTTGCTGTAAAATATTTTGATATGCAACGGCAATGCCAACAGTTGCTGCCGGCAATCGATGAATGGATGGATGGATGTGTGGCAAGAAGACTGTTATGCAGCATGCAAAAGCAGCTTCTGGCAAAAACGTTATTTTCAATGTTAGTGCTACACAAATACATACGTACATATATTATATGTGTTTGTAAGTTCATATATAGTATTTTCTTAGTTATGTGCGGCAAGCTACAGTTGCAACAGAGCATCATTGCCATACGCATTGCTGTTGCAACTTACATACTTCTCATTTATACATATGTATGTATGTTTATATGTATTTAAAGATTTGCTGTTACTTCTTGTTGCTTGCTATTTTGCATGTCTTCGCCAACGACTTTCACATTGTGACGTATTTATGGATATCATGTGCCACATATTGCATGCCTCTGCATCCATCTTTGTGTCACACGGCACTGCTTACCACCGTTCGATTGCTGGTTGTGCCAGCAGATGTTGGTTGCTAGCCGCAGCTACTGTTAGTTGCAACAACAAACAGTTTTGTTGTTGTAAACGCACACACTCATAAATACACACAGTTGTATACTAGTTACTATGAGCAATAATTGGGAGGAGTTTGTTCACAATTTCAAAACTCTTAATTTATTTAAAATTTATGTCGTCCCCTCACAGTAATCTCTTTTAGCTCAAATACAATTGTGCCAACGTTTTTTCCAATCCTCGAAACAGTTTTTAAAGTAAATTTTCGGTATAGCCTTCAATGACGGCTAAAATCCTTTCGTAGGCTTCGACTCACCTTCATCACGATATTCGACCGATTGATCGTCTGTTTCCGAGTCTTAAGCATTGATCCAAGACTCATCGCCAGATATAATACGTTTCATGACATTTTGGCAATCGTTAACACAACTCTGTTTATCAAAAAAATTGTGTGATTTTGAAACCAATTGTGCTTTCACCTTTCTTCGACCCAAATGATCTTCCAAAATGGCTTTCATTGATCCTTTCGATATTCCAACAATGCCAGTAAGAGCCCTGACTGTTAGTCGTCGATTCTTAAGCGCCAATTCTTCAATTTTATTAACGTGTTGATCATCAGTTGCTGTTGATGAACGTCCTGGGCGTGGTTCGTTGCCAACCCGTTCTCGTCCTTCTTTGAATAATTTGTACCAATCAAAAACACTTCCTTCCGACAAACAGTTGACACCGAAGACCTTTTCTAACACTCTGAACGTTTTGGCACCAGAGATTTGATTCCGCAAACAAAATTGAATGGAACTTCTTTGTTGAATAATTTCACTCTTCGTAGAAATCGCCGAATACACTTTGTCTGCTTCAGAAAACAAGCGTAAACTAAACACGAATTATAATTTTGATGTGGCATTTGGCACAGGTATCACTAACAGCCATATTACCCTAGAAAAAAATATAGAAACCGCTGATCCCAGACTACTATAGCATATAGCTGTCATGATGAATGATCGGAACCAAGTGCTGGTATGCAAAATTTTATTCATTTGACGAGATTTTCAAGAAATTTGGCACCTATTTATGCCTAGAACAATAGTGTAATCTTCAAAAAAAAAAAAAAAAATATTAGATCGGGCTATTATAAGATATAGCTGCCATAAGAACTAACTGATCAAAATCAAGTTCTTGTAAGGAATTGTTTGACTTTTTAAATTTAGTTTGCTTACATCTCAAAGGTAAGCCGCAACTCGCTTGGAAAATGTTTACACTGCTCTTAGAAATCGCAATCAGACGAGGTCTAAATACAGAATTTCTGAATGACATAGATTTCTCTTCACTATAATGTGTAGAATAGTAATATTTTCTAAAAAAATATACATATATCTCCATATCCAAAACTAGATTACTGCACCAAATTTCATACTCAAAACGATCTCCCCCAAAAAAGTCAAATTGTGCGCATAAGAATTCCCCACACAAGTTGACACTTAATACTCCGCAGTCAACGCAATCACCATCAACATCGCCATCGCCATCGCTGTGTCAGCATCTACCATCACCTCGACCAAATGCCGCAAACAGCGCTTTAATGCTCACTCGCAATTCCACCGGCCAATCGGCCGGGCAATAGTAGCGTCAGTGGATTGTGTGTGATGTGCCGTTGATGCGACGAAGAAATTGGTGCTGCAATTGGACATTGTCAGGCGTTTGTGAGCTGCCAAAGTGGCGTATAAAAATTGGCATATCTCGGCGAGGCAATCGAATTGTGTCGCGGCACAAAAACAAACAAGGAGTCACAAAACAAAAACGAGTGAAATAAAAGCGCTGCATGTTAACAACAACAACAAATAGGAGAAAAGCTAAAATATCACTAGTGAAATAAACAACAACAATAGTAGACTGCATTCGCAGGCTTTTCATAGCAAAATTTTGGTTAACAGATTTGTTGACATATGAACAGCGGTGCATATGGCTTGCAACTAGCAACTAGTAAGTGTGTGCGTGTATATGCGCCGAGTTGAGTGTGTGGAGTGGAAATTGTTGGTCACATTTCGGCCGCGGCGATAGAAGTCAAAGATGATGTCGCGATGATCGGCGCATTAAAGGCGGAAAATGCGGCACAATCGCTTAGAGATTAGCCAGCCAAGGTGCTATACGCTGGCGTGTGTTGCATAGTACAAACACTAACAACAACAACAACAGCTAGCAACTTTAAAATTGTGACAATAAAGAAGTGCAACATTTGGTTGAACGTTGAAAAAATGTCGTGACGCAAGTGATGTGCTGGGCTAATGAGCGGGGCGGGCGTGGTGTCAACGGCAGGCGATGGCTGGTCAAGTGAGAGCAATGTGAGGAAGTGTGGCAGCGTGCAGGCAAATACAAACACATGCAACGAAGGCTGTGGATAACTAGCTTTTGTTGTTGCTATTGTTATTTTTGTTGTTGTTGCCGGATAAAAGTCGTTCGTCCAGCGCAGCGGTGTTAAAGTCGCCAATTTTTCAACACTTCGTCGCACGCTTCGTTAATAAGACACGTCAAGCCGAAAAGGCCGCCACAAAACTTTGTTTTGTTGTTTTTATTGCATCTATGTATATAGCTGCCCGTCAGGCAGTAAAGCAGCGCAGCGGGCGGTTGCCGCATCAGTTTGCTTCGCGAGGAAGATGCCTGCCGCACATGCAACACTGCGTGTGTACGCATTTAGTGCGCGTTGCATGCAACACCGTTGCAAGTGTTGATGCGGTGAGAAAAAATTTACGTAACTAGAACATTTTCATTTCGGACACTTTCAATTGACGCGCCCGCGCGTTGTTGTTGGCCATTTGCTTTTATTCTCGCTTGTGCAACATTGATTTGCTGAGTTACTGCAGCGGTGTTTGTTGTTGTGCAGGCAACATTGTTCCGCTTGTTGTGGCAAATTTGTTGCCAGTGACAGCAACTTTATGTTACGCGTGTGTGTTGACCGATCGGCAACATGTGTTTCACGACGACTGCGCGATATCCTTTGTAGTGTTGCCAGAAAAGCCGCAACAACACAACAGACATACATACAAACATTGTATTAGTTGTTGTTATTGTTATTGCAGTTTGCTTTTAATATTGTTGCCATTATTTTTATTGCTGTCGCACCATTGGTTGTTGCCACATTTTATTGTTCTTGTTGCATACACTACGCTGTGCAACATAACTGCCACAACAACAACCGTCGACCGTGCGGCCAACCAATAGTTGCGCGATAATTATCGTGAGAAAAAGTTTTGCGAATTTTCTTGGAATTTTAATTGTTCTCTGATGTAAAGAAGATTGTTGCCGAACAAGAATATGGAGCAAAAGGTGCGTAAGGCGTCGAGGAGGCCGGAAGGTGGAAAGTGCTGATCAGATGTTGTTCGGCTATTTCAATAGACTGCCGGGAAATCCAGTAAATAGTGGTAAATTAATTAAATGAAATGTGAAAAGATGTAGGAAAGATTCTAGCAGATTAAGTTAGGGACGTCGACAAACTCCGAGGTCCACATATGTGGAATTCTGTGTTGACCTCTGTTAATAGTTGTGAATACTAAAACTACATATCGATTATTTAATAAATAAATATATTTTTTTTAAATTAGGCTATAGTTAATCCAACATTTCCGTGGCCATTTGTGTCTCACAAGCTCAGTGAGACCAGTAGAGTCTAAACATAATATACACTAAACACACTTTTGACAAATTCAACCACACAACGCTACATAAGAACATTGAATGCGATATTCGCCGTGGCCAATGCGCAAAGGACCATAAATATTTCGCAGAACCTTTCTCTCGAATACTCGTAACGTCGACTCATCGGTTGTTGTCATCGTCCAAGCCTCTGCACCATATAGCAGGACGGGAATTATGAGCGAGTTATAGAGTTTGGCTTTTGTTCGTCGAGAGAGGATTTTACTTTTCAATTGCCTACTCAGTCCGAAGTAGCACCTGTTGGCAAGAGTAATCCTGCGTTGGATTACCAGGCTGACATTGTTGGTGGTGTTAATGCTGGTTCCTAAATAGACGAAATTATCTACAACGTCAAAGTTATGACTGTCAACGAACCGTATATTACAGTCGACAAATTATTTCGGCTTTTAATAATCTTAAGATTTTTATTGTAAGACTCGACAGCCTGTACTTTTTCATTCCTTATACGACCGCGATAACTGCTAAAGTACAGAAAACCAACAAAATTTTCAACTCTCCTGCCCTAAACAACGTCGAACCGATATGTTCGCCCGGATGAAGTGAAGCGCAGACGAAGAAGCATCATATTTGCCAGAAACTGTTCTCCAGACTATAATAGGGTGCCCCTTGATGCGCCCGATCGAGCATTTACATAGTGAGACCCATATGCTTTCAGGTAAAGAACATAACGAACTTTTCTTCAAATGTTGTGGATAATATGGCTGGGAAAATCCCTACTTATTCAGCATCGACCTAGAAATAGCTAATATACATACATATGTCCTGGATGCAACGAGTCTCTGCATGACTGCAACTAAAACCAGTTGATTTAACACTCCATCTCCCTATGCTCTGACTCTGTCGAATCAGCACGTTTTCTGGGCCTACCTCGACCTCGGCTATTTTTTTTTTTTTGCAGGGTTTTGTCATACATTGTAGCACAGTCTTGTCAGACAAGAGTGGTAAAAATTCAGCTTGAACTAAAATTCAATAAGATTTCTAAAAAGAAAATACATTTAAAGTTCAAGCAGCAAATGTCACCAGTCATGCGTTGAATGAGTGCTCAAATGGAAGTAGCTCCGGTTACAAGGTCTGACCAGAGACTTGATTCTGATACCAGGGCGAGTAGTAAAGCTTCTGAAGTTGGCTCCAGACTGTTCATTACTTGCATTGGTCGAGATATTTTTTGATCCGTTGTGCTCTTTTTACTGTTGTGCTTTGAGTATCGGATGGCAGGTACTCACGTTAATTCCAACGAGTGTCGTGTAGACAGACAAGATCCACAAAGCCATATAAGCTTCTTCAAAGCTAACTTGTCTCGAGTCATTCTCTATTCATTCTGGGATCTCTTTTAATTAATTTCTACATAAAACTCTTGAAAAGCAGGTAACTGTACAGGTCGCTTAAGTCGGTAATACTCTTATTAAATATACTACAGTTATCTGATATCGGCAGTTGCGACAAATTACCAGCTTTTCAGAGAGAAAAGACCGTGTATCAAAAAAAAAAAAATAAATAAATAAATAAATAAATGGTAATAAATGCTTTCCAAATGATATCAAGCGACGCTGCTAAAGTTCCAGCTAGTATGCCACCCATTGACATCCAGGGAGATGGTTGGCCCACCTATCAGACCTCTGGTAAATGGAAAGTGAAGCGTCAGCTCTAATTAGGACAAAGCCAGGCCATATACAGTATATTAGACGTCAGTCAGTCCGTATGATAAATGAGACTTAAAGTCTTTCTCTCCCCCATGAAGTAACACTTAATCCAATGGTTCCGTGGGAGAGATATGAGTTGGGATTAGGCTAAGTTTAGCGGATTAAAGTTCTGCACTTCGGCTTTCGATGCTTCCTCCTACTATAAAAATTAAGAACATAGGTACCCGTCATTTTCTTCGGTTGTTACAAACTTCGTGAATAAACCATGTTCAGTATATAATCACCTAAGACTCATTGCCATAACTCTCATATTAAATTTCACTTACAAAACGATCCTTTACAAATTATCAGCCGTTGACATCAATAAAGTGTGCATTAAAAATAATTGTACAGTTATTAATGGTAAATATTATGTTCACACAAGTCGCAGTTATAACATACTTAACCAAATTGTGCTTATCGCAATTCGATGCAACCTTATCGCATTCACATAAATACCCGGTGCAATCAAATGCTTTTCAAATTATTATTATGGTCATTCGCACACTCGAACTCACAGCCAGAGTGCGTATTTGCTGCGAGGTAGAAAGCCCACGAGGCAAGTAGCAGACACACAAGTGAGCCAGCAAAACGAGTTTGATCGCGGCTTGAAGATCATTTTCAGCCATTCTGCGAGCGCTCGCTTATGGTTCGAGATATGTGCTTTAAAGGATTTGTTACTTACAACAACAACAAAGAAGTCGATATAGTACAAGTATTATAAAAAAATTGCATTTTTATCGTAAGTATTGGTTGCTGTTATTGTTGTTGTACATTTGAGCCTATTGAAATGGCTGCGTTGACGTTGTGGCAAGTCGTTTGCATAGCAAGCGGACATTAAATGTGTGGTAAAAGCACTTTTTCTGGCCTATGTGTTGTTATTGTTGTCAATGTGGCACATTAAAATGAAACCAAATCGCACTTAAATAAAATAATAATAATAAAAGTAATTTTAATAACATATTTTCTTTCATCAAGCTTCAGAGACGCAAGCGCCTTTAGGAGCTTTCTTGCTGCCTTCGATGCGATTATGATCGTGTACACGCTTGATTGGGTGACGATGCGAATTTGTGCATATACACATAAGCATTTACATACTTACACACAACGATATGCAACACAGTGAATCCACATTTAAAGCCATGAGTAGTTGAAACCTTAATAGACTTGGATAAGATAAAAATTGAAACTTCTGGTTTACAAGCAGCACAATGCATATGGGCGAGTAGGTATCTAGGGTTCGTAGGCATAACTAATTTTGAATGTGTGAACATATTAAATGACAAGATATGGCCGGCTAATGGACGTGTTGCTTGCATTAATAGATTTGAATGCTTTAGCGCAGCATCATTCCGAATATGGAGGGTGGAGTCATGTTAAGAAGTTCACGCAAGTGAAGAAAGTTCTTTGAGCCACATTCACTTGAGAGCGGCCAGGAAATATTAACTACAACTTTCGGCCTTAGACCAAGTATCCTCGGGTAGCCAAAAAAAGCAAACGTTTGAGTGCGAGTTAAACTGAAAAGGCGAATCATCCCTCCCCAGGGTTTGCGCTGGGCTTGGAACTCGCCACGTAAAATAAAACACCCCCAATGAGAAGGACACACCAGGCTCGGATGAGAAAGCCACCTTTTGATGACGACCACTGCAAGCGCATAGTCACTCATCATACCCGTTCTGCTATATGGTGCAGAGACATGGACGATGACAAAATCTAATGAATTGGCGTTACGAAATTTTGGTATAATAGAAAGTTTCTGCGGAAGACTTATGGTCCTTTGAGCATTGGTAACGACGAATACCGCAGTCGATGGAACGATAAGCTGTACGAGATATGTGACGGCATTGACATTATTCAGCGAATCAAGAGATAGCGGCTACACTGGCTAGATCATATCCTCCAAATGGATGAAAACACTACAGCTCTGAGAGTATTCAACGCAGTAGCGACAGGGGGAAACAGAGGAAGAGAAAGGACCTCCACTCCATTGGAGAGATCAAGAAAAGAAACTTAGAGGGCAAATATTTCCGGTAAAAATGTGTACTGATACTATGTATAAAATCGCGTCACAGATTCCTAAAGCCCCTATTGTATATATGGTATGTATTGTGTATGTATGCGAGTTAGTATCAGTTTTGGTCTAATCCCCATATAGCTAATATAAATTTTTGTTAAACTTCAGGTTTACTTTATACTACATACATACATACATCGGTCAGTCTCTAGAAGTCATTATGAAATTCAGAGAGAATCTTCTAATAACAGTGTATTTTTGTGATTAAAATATATCAAATCCGGTGAATCTGCACAAGGACCTTTATGTGCATATGACCTTTATGTCCATACATTCAGATCGATATCTCAGAAATTGAGTGGGGAAAAATTAATAATTAAGAAAAAACTATGCACTTACTATCGTCGACTTTTTTTTTGAAAAATTTTGGATACCCATAGCCGATCAGGAGGATCTCTGAAAAAATGTGTCAAGCGATGAAAAAGATTTTTCTGCATAAGATTAACTCATATTGGCTTACAGATTTTAAATTACTATCAAAAACCTTATGCCATCTATCTGTAGCTGATAAATATATCTTTAAAAATTTCAATCTGAAGGATCCAGCCATTTCAAATAATTTTTTCCCACCACATAATACCAATATATAAAGTTAAAGAATTTTTACAAATAAGAAAATTTTTCAACTTCAAATTTTTGAAGAATATTTCCAAATATATTAAATAATAATAATAATACATAATATAAAATATTTTTTTTTTATATACACAAATGGATATATTGCTTAAATCATTACAACTAAATAACTCATAAAAGCTTAAAATGTGTAAATCATTTTAATGAAATACATGAACCTACTCAATATTAATATATTTCGAGCAATAAGCATGTTAATTATGTGCACATTACTGTATGTGTGAGATTGACTTACTTGCTGCTGTTATTGTGCTTGCTTGCAGCACGGACTTGCTTGGTTAAACCCTGCATTGTAGTTGTTGTAGTTGGCCGGTGTAACAAAACTTTTATTCACACTAATTTTCACAACTGTCTTTCACTTTTATTTTATCACACAAAACACTATTTCACTTTCAAAAACATTTACTAAACACAATCACTATTAAATTAGGCACTAAACACTTAAAACTTTTGCATAAAAACTAATTTAAAGATTTTCTCCAAAAATTTTCAACTTCACCATGCTCCAGCATCGACTTGTATGCAAATACACAAATTCCACTCCGTTATTCGTGTAATTCGATCACTTTTTTGTTGTAGCGAGCACGATTCCTGCTAGTTCAAGCAACTCTCACTCTCTTTCTCAGCTAATATTGATATTTTTACATGCACACACACAAATCAATCAATTCATAACCAGCATTTGAATAACTAATTGCGCTATGTTACAGCATTCGCTGGGATGAGACACTGAGAGCGCCCACTCTCCTTGCAATGTTTACTCCCACTCGTTACTTTTGTTACTTTATTATGGAATTTCGTTGACAATGCAACATATTGCCGAAATTTTGCACACACACTTTCAAAGTGTTTATGCTTTCATACACACATACACACATAGTTACTAAACATCACCTGACCGCGGGTGCTCCGCTGCTTTTGCAACAAAAGAAGCTGACGATTATTGTTCATTATCATTATTTCCTTGCAAGGCTGTAACTCAGTTCCAAGGTTACTAAATATGGAAATATTTTAAGCCATAATGTTTAGTAGTATACTTTGTAATACTTTTGTTATATTAAATACTATTAGTTAAAATTACGAGTTAGAAGTTTCTCTCCGCACCGTAGAGCAATCGACACTTTCGTTAGTTAAACGGCACCGGCGAGAAGTGTTGGAAATAGGAAGTAGAGTTGCATTATCGTATTGAAAAATATTTTAGAATATATATAAAGTTGTGTAAAATGGATTTATATAAAAAAATTTAAAATAACCATTTTATTTAATCATTTCTTTCAATTTTCAATTCTTTCTTTTCTTTTAAATTTTCTATAAATAAGTCCATTTCACAACCGACTTTGATATTTTTTTTTTCAATTTTTCAATTTTTTGCTCAAAATTTTATTATCCTGATCTTAATTTAGATTAATTTTTTTTAAGTTTAAATATACTGAGATGCAATAAAATAATTTAGTTAAATACTTTAACATAATTATAATAATTTGTTTAAAATTAAAATTTTCTAAAAAAAAATCCATTGAAAAAAGTATCATCATTCTCCCCATTTAGGTTAAGTTTTTTGAAAAGCCTTTAATGTTTTGAAAAAAAATTTTACTTAAAAATATTAATTCGTATAACATTAAACTTTTTTAAAAATATGTCCATTTTACACCAAACTGTTATAATTTAAAATTATTTGAAAACAAATGCAACCCTTTTCCGTATCCCGTTTGCTTCTCGCTAGTTCCGTTGCTTTAACGAACGCGCTAACTGTTGAAGAGTGACTGGACAAAATTGTAAAATTTAAATCTGACTTTATCATTAAAAAAGACTTAAAATCTTGTTAAATATAGTAAAATAGTGTGTTTTAAATAAATTTATTAAATAGTGCCTTAAAGTGTTTCGAAATTAGTAATAAAATATAAAAATAATAAAATCAGTGTCGCGAGTGAAGTTGAAAGTGCTCGGCAAATGGACTGCAGCCGCTATCGAAGTATGTGTTCTTGTTTTAAATAATTGTGTGTGCAAATATTCGCGTGTGTTTCCTTTAGTTAAGTTTATTAGTTAATTTGTAACGCAAAGTGTTAATTTTAGTAGTTAAAGTAAAATTTCATCAATTAAAAGTGTGAAAATCGTGTAGTGAGAAAAGGGTGCGCTTTGGTGGGCTCGTGTGGCCTTCGGCTGCAAAGTGTAGCGAGCCGTCGCAGTCTCAATTCAATATATGTACATATGTATATGCAATGAGTGGGTGTGTAAGGTGTTTGTAATGAAAGTGTGCGTTTCAAGTTTATAGTGCAATTTGTATCCATGCGCGAAAGAATTAGTGTTTGTGATTATTCCCACACATGTGTGTGTCGTAAAAAATCAAAGCTGACAAGAGCGACAAAGGAATGTTCGAGAAAAAGCCGAAGGAGTATTCAATAAGGTATGTACACATACACATATTAAAGACATGCAGTTAATATACATATACATATTTTGACATATTTACGTACATATGTACATATATGTTATTGGAAGTGCATACAAATAAATATGAGGCATATTATTTTTGGTAGCCGAATTGGAGTTGCTAACTAAAGAGAGCGCTTACTTTCATATCGACTTAAATACAGTTACGGACATTAAAATAGAACTCAACATAGAACTAATTTAAATTTAAAAATATGAATTTGATTTAAATTTAACTAAAATATATATTTATATCATTTACTTCATATCAAGTGTTAACTTTAGCAGTAATAATATTGCAAAAAAAAAAAACCAAATCATAAATACTGCAAAATCGAAGGTAAATCAAAGTTGCAAAAACTCGGAGGCCAAAACAATGGAATCATTATATCTTACATTAAAAAAAAAAATAATTTTTAAGGAGTAATAATAGGAATAATTGTATTTTGGAGCGTACGCTTTATCGTTTAATACAGATGCACATCTTCTAGGCATAGACTTAATTGGGCTACGACAAGTGTTCTGTGGTTGCTACATAATTAAAAAAATTCAAAAAAATATACCATTGCTTCAAAACAAAACTTTTGGTTCTAGTTCATTGTCCGTAACTATATATGCATAAATGTACATTTATTTAGAACTTGAATAGCCTCACTTATGAAAACACAGAATATGAGTTTTTAAAGAAATTAGATAAAATTATGAAAACAAAAACCAGTAGGATGCTCAAAAAAAGTTAATTTCATAATTCATTTATTTTATTGGAGCTAATTGTATCAAGTTCACGTTAAGAAATTGTATCGTTCATAAAAGAGTGAGTTTGAGAAAAATTTTATATGATTTTTTTTTATTAAAAATTGCTGTAAGCTTTAATTTTTTTCCAAAAATAGGAGTTAACTGCATACATCTATACATATTCGGATAATGTTAAAAAATAAAAAAATATATATTATTTCATAGTTGTTTCCAGCTATATTAGTAAAGATTTTACAATGCTTTTTTATTTTTTGCGTGATTTTTTAAAATAACCTGCTTTTGGCAAACAGGTGTCACCGCCGCGTGAGGCATGACCAACAGATGGTGCTTCAAGTATGAATTAATACAAACATATTTTAAATGCTTTATTGCCTTATATCGACACTTGCCATTGTAGTGATGTATGAACATATGAAAGTGGCATATCCTAATGGCAAAGATGTTTCAATGCGTGTGCTGGGTAAAAATAAAAGTCTCCAATTCAACATTAGGATATGTCACATGCATGTGTGTATACAAATAGTAGATGCTACTGAATTTCGCTGCCTTTGAGTTAGGTTGCGAGGAATTTTGGTAGAGTGGGTCTCTGTAAGAAATGCACTTATTTAAACAGTAACAATCAATAGTCTTTAACACACTGAAATATTAAAATAAATTATAATACTATAAAATTAAAGAAAATAATTTAATTTTTGTTTTTTGAACGAACTGTTAGTATGCCAATATTAAATTAAAAAAGAATTTGATTTAATAAATAAGCAGACAATATTTTATAATTTAAAATAAATTCATATATTAAATAAGTAGAAATTATTCAAATGTTTTATGAAGCCTACGAAAAAATACATATTTTAAGTAAAATATTAAATAATAATAATATAAACGTTTTTTTTTTTTTTAATTAACATGGGAATAATGAACTGCTTTTGAAATAATTTTGGGTTGAAAAAGTACACATTTATTAACAAATATTAAACATCAATAAATTTGGAAATAATGTATAAAAAATAAATTTGAATGAACATTAAAATTTGTTTTTTTGGTAATTCCCAAACTAACTTAATTAAAAATGAAACCTGTAAATTCAAATGCCGGCTTACAATTAAAAATATATTATTAAACTTAAAAATGGTAAAAAAATATTAAAAAGTAAGTTCAGTTCTGATTTCATTGCGGTATGAAAAAAATGTATATATTAAGTTAATAAAAAAATATTTATTTTTTAAACTTTATTAATTATTTAATTTTGAGTTATTGTTTCAGTTAAAAATATTTTTACTGAAAAAAATTTTTTTTAATCCAGCTATATTAAATAAAATATTTAATAATAATAACATAAACATTTTTTTAATAAAAATAGGAATAATAAACTGTTTTTTAGAGTAATTTTGGGTTAAAAAGAGACAAATTTATTAAAAAAAATACTAATCATCAACAGATTAGGAAATAATGCATTAAAAACGCTTTTGATTAACATTTAAATTGTTTTTTCTTTTTGTAATTCCAAAAATCTTAATTAAAAATAATTTTAAAACTTGTTAATCTAAATACCGGCTTAGAAAATTAAAAATAAAATTATTAAACCCAAAAATCGTAAAAAATTAAAAATTTAATTTAATTTTATTATTACTGCGGTGTCAAAAAAAATTATAATACCAAGTTTATAATTAAAAATTAAAAAAAAAAAAAAAATATTTTGAATTTTTAAATTATCTTTTTGAAATAAAAGCTTTTTAATAAAATTTCGTATAACACTTTTTATCAAACTACATTCAATTATATTTTGTTGTTTCAGGTTAAAAATCTTCTCTTTCTAATTCAGCTTTTGATTTATAAAATAAGTTTTTTATTTGTTACTCTAATTTTTAAATTTAATAATATTTTTAAATATTTTATTTTAATTTTGGGAGCAAATATTAAATTCCTAATCCTTAAAATTTAGAATTTATTCCTTAATTCCAAATTTTGGGATAAAAAATGAAATTTCAGTTTTAAAAATATTCTAATAAAAAAACTAAAGTTGCACCAAAGCTACATTACCCTTCACAATACAAAATATTTTTTTAAATAAATTTGATAGATGAGCTTATATAGCAGCTTTACGCTATAGTGATTCGATCTGAACAATTTCTTCAGAAAAGGTATTACTTCCTTAGATAATAATTCAAGACAAAGTTCATGCAGCTATCTGCTATAGTATAGTTATGATGAGAAAAGATGGGTTCAAAATCGCAAAATCGAAATATCCAAAACTCAGGGACTAGTTGGCTGACTCAGCTCGTAGATATGACAGCTATTTATATGAGATAGATAAAATTGTAGATCGATATCTCAAAAACTGAGGGACTAATAGCCATATACATATACAGACGGATAGATGGAAATCGACTCAGCACATGACACAGATGATTTCTTTAAATGTATGTATATATGCATATACTTTATCTGACCTGATCTAGTATATGCAAATAAGTACTTTATGTGATTTCGGATGTTTCCTATTGAGTATTATAATCATCCCGGCAAACTCAAGGGCATTTAAGGTTATTTCTGGGGTGAAAAAATTATAAAAAAAATAATAATTAAAAAAAATAGTTCCCAAGTTATATATATTTATTAATTTAATTTATTAATTAATAAATTAATACTAAAAAAATAGAATGTGTACTTCTAAATTAACGTGTAGAGAGCATTATATGCCTTCCTATATTTACAACTACAAAAGTATATTTATATTATATTATACTATATAATGTAGTATCACATATAAATGTGTACATACATACATATATACACTTATCCTACATATCTAGCTACCAGCAACCCATTGTTTGTAGACCGAGCCATAGAACCAGGTGGAGCTCCCTTACCAAATAGAGATGTCAGCAAATTGAATTATGAAATATATCACGGCTTCTGGGCCACCAACGCCAAATATAGACTAAAAGAGTATCAACTGTATTATGCCGAAGACAAGATTACAAGGCCCCTACACCAACGACAACAAACCCACTGTAGGTTTATAAACACGTATTTGTTACAAAAAAGGCGCAGAAATCTATTGTTGCAACAAAGTACAAACAAATAACTGTTTGCACAGGACCAACAGCTTTAAGCACAGAAAACAATAGGCTTTGAGAATAGCAAAACACAGTAGAGGAAGTTAAGACTATAGACCGAAAAAACTATAAAATAAATAAAAATAGTAATAAATACACAAATGGCGACTAATGCCGCGCAGATATCGCAGCCAAAGTGCTCATACTTGCGGCTTCTTTTCCCAGCAGTCGAGGCCAGTACTCGTATGCTTTGCATAAGCCTTAACTACGTATGCAATATGCCAACTGCAACTGCGACATTGTGTCGTCCTTTTGGATATCTTCATAGCGGCGCATTGTTGGACGCACGAGTTAGCGCGAGCATTTAGTACTCGCAGCATTTATTTGTTGCTATTAAGCCGCGCGCCAGCAAGCGCGGACGCTTATCGGAACGGTCGCTAAATGCCGTCAACGAGCAGTGGCCGCAAAAAGCGCAGGCGGCACAAACCGGCCACATTAGCTCTTCCAGTTTGTTTTGTTTGTTTGCTGCCCGTTTGTGGGCTAATGCAATTGCCGGCTGTTGCAATGTTGCTACCGTTTGTGGCATTGGACGTGTGGTCGTACCGACCGCGGCTACTGTAGGCGTTCGATAGGCAAAAGCGAACAATTGCAACAATCGTTTGCCGCATTTGCCATATTTTCTATTTTGTACACGAAAGTCGCAAGGCCTTATGTAATTGTTTTTGTTTGTTTGCTTTCTTTCGTTCGTGTTATAACAGCAATTTCGCATTTTTGTCCATATTGCCGCTGTAAAAATACTTGAAGTTGTACAACTCTTTCTTAAATTCCGTAGAGTTTTTACTTAGTTCTGTTTTTACCAAGCCTAGTCGATAGTAGACCCAGGATATACCTAACCAAATCGTGAATTTACAAGTATTTTTTGGAAAAAGCATCCTTAATAATCAATAATAATTTTAACATCTAAAAAATGTCTTAGGTAGACATCGAATGTCTTACTCAAAAACACCTTGCTAACCAATTGAGGTCTAGACTAAATAAGTGCATTGTAAATCACAAATCCCTGCTTAGTAGTCGATACTCTGTTGATCCCTATAAGCATTATGACACTTACTTTGATATTAACAAAATTAAATTAAAATTTTTGATGTATACCACTACCCTCCCTCCACCTTTCATTGCGTACATGGCATAAAGTTTAACAAGCAGTAAAGCAAAGTTAAGTTTACATCGTGTACTTATTCTTTATTTCCTCCGTAAACCATAAGTTAATCTCAATGTTGTGGTTTGTTGCTGTTGTAGAAAACATCCCTGAAGAAGAATACTAAGATTAAGAAGACGAATTGACAAGCGTTGGCCGATAAAAATCCGGCTACGTTCCGATTACGAAGACGCAACTGTCTAGGAGCGGATCTAGTTTGTCTTCAATGGTTATTTCTAAAATTCTGTTTTTTATATATAGTATATATATTCCTAGTTAAACTATATATTATTATTAAATTTTGTGATCTTTTATCAAGTTTAAAGACATCCAAAGAAGTTGAGTTTTCAAAATTGCTTTTCAAAGGTCCAAAAGGAAGGCAACGGATGATGTCACCTAAGACCTCCAAATATTCTGAGAAAACCAGCGAAAATAATTAATTAGTTTAAAGAGTATCGAACTTCGAACCACTAGCGGGGAGATTGCTTAGGCAAAGAGGTCCAAAGATCTATTTGATTGTTATTAAAGTTATAGCGATGATACTTGTATAAACCCTTTCAGGATTTCAGAAAAAAGCAGTATAAACCGAGTTAAAATAACGGATTACTTTTGCGATTTTAGTTTGAAAGGTTATTTTGGAGGTAAGACAAGTTTCTGGGAGTAAGAAAAAACGTTTTGAATTTCGTTCTTACCAACGTTTTCAAATTTCAGCATGAGATTACTCAAGAGTACTTCTGCGGGCGACGGCGATTCAAAGGACTCATTATTTTTAAAATACAATAAAAAGTGATCGTAATGTAAAACTATTTTTCGCAAAATGGAGTACTTAAAACAAAGAGACTTCGGTTAAACCTACACAAATACGAAGTATGCTGTAACAAAGCCATCGAAAAGACCCTGGCCTACCGTAGTAAAACACATCTTTTTAGGAAAAACATATTTTTTATTCATAATAGTTGCATTCAAGAGCTTTACATTGATTACAGATCCTTCTAGGTTCTATTTTTGTAGTTCGATTTGTCTTTGTTTCAAAAAAGGTTCAGTTTCGGCGATCATCTCTTTATTCGAAGAAAATTTCTTCCCAGCGAGCTTTTTTTTGATAGCTGAGAACAGGAAATAGTCACTGGAGGCCAGACCTGTAGAATACAGTGGATCTGAAAGCAATTCTAAGCCAAATTCATGGATTACTGACTTATGACAAGGTGCATTGCTTTATAGTGAAAGAGAACTTTCTATTTCTTAAAATGCGGCCGCTTTTCAAATATTTTGACCTACAAACTACAAACTGTCCAATAACGATAATAATAATTGACTACCAATTATTGTATGTGCATCCCAAAATACATTCCCCATAAACTTAACAGCCGTTGAGTTTTTTACGCTTTAGGGCGGGTTCATCGTCGGCAGTTCACTCGGATGAATGTCGATTGGACTTCGGATCCATTGTCGCATATCGACGCAAAAACCAATTTTTTTACGTAAATCTCCAAACAATACCCCATCGAAACTTAGCAAACCTATTTTTGATGCTTGATTTTCCTGTGGCAGTGTCCGGAGACTCCTCATGGAGCCAAGTTTTTCTTCAACTGTATTTTATCCCTTCAAAACTCAATATTTTATAAACACGCGAAATATTTTTCTATCAATTTTTTCACAATGGCAAAAAAGGTTCTTAACTCTCAATTATATAATAAATTCTCAAAATAATGATAAACAGTTTTCAAATTTATACAATCACCTTTTGAAGCTTAGAATATAATTTTGTGGTACTATGTATCAGGCCTTTTCAATTGATTATTGTTTTTGCAAAGTTATTTAGTTTAGTATAAAAATTGGTTGCGAAGGGCTCCGAGTGCCATCGTCACCTGACTCAAAAAGTGGAGTTTTGAGAAAAAGTCTTTACAGCTCTGAGCAAGTTCCCCCAAATGCTTAACTCCTCGAACAGTTTGTAGAGGGAAGTATTATTTTCATCATTCTACCAATAAATCATGGTTTTAGGACGTTTAGCCAAAAAATACTTTTTTTATTTCTGGACTGACTTAACCCTCTAAACAAGCATCTGTAGAAGTGATTACGATGAAAGCTGCTTAGAAAATATAGCTTAAGCTGCTGCTTTGCTTGGAGTGTTATCAAAACTCATCTTCAAAATAAGACTAAACCCACTTCTGGAGTTAGTAAGTCCAGGCCACATTGAATTTCACAGAGGAAAAGTTTAAACTCTTCAATCATCGCAGGAAGAAAGATGCGTTGCTTACTAAAATATTTTTTCATTGCCAAAACTAAAGATTCCTTAAATTTTTCCGCTGACTAAGTAGTCGGTAAGACTTATACCTCATCAAAAATATGGATTTTGGTGCTAATACAGATTTTTTGATAACAATCATAATTCGCAGTCTAAACACTTTTTTTTAAATTATTTTCTCCTTCCTTTTTCATCCTTCTCAAAATACTATGCCATTAATGTGACTGTTGATACGGCGGCCACAACTCCAGTCGCCACTATGCCACCATACCAATATTGCATTATCGCAAAGCGAGAAAAGTGAACGCATACCGATGCTATATTTTTGCTACTTTGCTTGATGGCGGCTTCCCGATGGCAACTGGCGTTTGCGGTCGCCTGCCTGCTTGCCCCACGGACTGTTGGTCGGCTCCTGGTTGTGGTCCGCTAGCGGCTACCGATTTGTTGCCACTCTGTCGCTTATGCCGTCTTCTGTTGTTTTGATTGTTGTTGTTTGTTGTTGCTGCTCGACTTTTCATTATTTGTTTAAATACACGTTCATATCTTTTGAGTGCTTTTCGGTTGGTAGCCATTTAGCGCACAGCAACAACAACAATTTTTGTTCCTTAATTCCGCACTGTGTTTGCACTTGAATGAGTTGTGGCTGCGCGTTGGACGATATATATTCTTCCCAGCGTTGTTGTTGATGATGCTGTGTGTTTGTGTTATTTTTGATGTCGGTGGCGTTGGTTGTTGGTACCTTTTTTAATGTGGTTAATGCTCATCGTAATTTTTCCACCATCACAGCGCCACACATTCGTTGATTGTACACATGCAACATTTGGGACATGAGTATAATAGTTTTGTTGAGATAACGGTTGTTTGGAAGATTTGAAATTAGTAGAGTTAGATGTGGGGATATGTATGTTAAACTGCTCGGGGTGACGAGAAGAATTGGAGACGATTTGATTTCGATATCACTTTTTATCAATCCGTTTCGTTCAGCTAACGGTTATATGTGGCACCTCAAACAAAACGAGGTTGATATAGGATTACGTATATCAAACAGCTCGGGCTGACGAGAAGAATTGAGTTTTTGATATCTTCCTTATTAAATTTTTATCACCTAACGGTACTTTGTAGTAACCACGATTAAACGAAATTGATATAGGGTTATACATATCAAACTGCTCAGGATGACGAGATGAATTAGTTCGGTATGCATTTTTGTCAATCCGTATGTTCAGTTAACGGTTATTTGTGGCATCTAAAACTATACTAGATATATATATATAGGGTTATGTATATCAAACTGCTCGGGATGACGAGACGATTTGATTTTGGTATGTACATACATATTTCTCTCATTCCATTTTGTTCATCTATCGGTTTATTGTACCAACTGAGATTAAGCGAGCTTGATACAGGGCTATGTATATCAAACTGCTCAGGATGAGTAGATGAACTGATTTTCGGTAATCTGTCATTCATTAGTTGTTCCGTGAGTATGTTTCTCTGTTTTTTTTTTTTTCCAATGGATACGTCCTATTTCGAAATGGATATATCTTCCTTCGTTACCCAACCCACGTATGCCCAATATTCCGAACTTCTTTACAATTGTTGACTTTATGCCTCTTGTAGCTATTTCACTGTACATTTAATGCTTAAAATTAAAATCCTCAACGAACATCTTATGCTAACCGCACATAGCACTACCTTACTAATTTAAATTTTTTATGATTTTTTTCTCTTTTTTTACCTTTGTGACAGTGGCAGCCGAGCTCTTGGCCTTTAGCGTTGCTAAGAAGCCTGCAGTGTGCTCCACGCCTTTAAGTCGCCGAAAGCAAAATAATATATTATATGTGCCTGTGAGTGTATTGAGGGTCGTTGCTAAAAATCTGCATATCTTCATTTGATTTGTGTTGTTGCCACGAGTAGCTGCTGTGGCTACCGCCAACTGCATATTCTCGTTTAATAAATACTACGCCAATATCCTTATATTTACAACCACTTGCATTCCTCTTTAGTTGCCTTATTCCTATGTGTGTGTGTGTGTGGATTCTTATTTGTTTGTTTGTTTGTGTGTGTGTTAAGTGTGGCAGCAGTTTTACTAAAATAATGAGAATCATGATATCTTTTTGGTAGCTCACCAGCTAGCCAACCAACTAAAGCGAGCAGCCAGCCAGCCGATCAGCGTCTAAGTAGCCCCCAGCTTGTTGGTTAGCAGGCGGTTTTGATTTTTCGCCATTTTGCTTCGCATTACAAATTGATATGCAAATTTTTCTCGTATTTTCGCTTATTTCTCCATCTGACATTGACCGGCGCGCGGTTGCTACTCCCATTCAGATACGATTCAACACCATAAGCTCGGCTATGTATGAATAAGGGATTTAGTAGAAAATTAGCAGAATTCGTTAATTAGTAGCGGCAGTCACCTAGTCTTGGTCTAGGCATTGAAAAAGAAGGGTAGCAAGCTTGGCTAATCTTAATATGCATCAAAAGCGTATTATTTAAGGGACTTATTAGTTTTTAGTACAACTGTTTGTTTGTTTATGGCAAATAGAGAAACACTAACTATTGATTGGGTTTAAGAGAATTTGGAGTTTTTTCTTTTTAGATCGCTACAAAATTGACATTGAAAGCAAAAATTTTCTGAAAAATTTGGTTTCATTTATTATTAATCGCTTACAAATTTTACTCCACTGAGCATATCTGGAATTAAAGCTTCGGAGGTCAGAGGAAATAGCATTTTCTTTCTTTTCGAAAGACAAGCAATTCAAATGAAACTTTAGTGTAAACGTCTGCATAGGTTCAAGGGTCAATAATCCTAACAGTTTTCAAACGAGTTTCCGGACACTGCTCCAGAAAAATCAAAAACCAAGGATTGATATGCTAAGTTTAGACTTGATGAAATGAGCACTGAAGACAGGAATGCAGTGGACACCCAAAACGTCGGCAAAAATCTATGAGTTCAACTTCGATTTGCTTCCTTCCCCCACCGTATTCTTCAGATCTGGCCATCACCAACTATTTCCTGTTTCCAACAAACATCTTTCGCTGTGGGTTTTAGATTAGTGGGGCACTTTATTCAACATTATAATGCAAATGACGCAGGAGAGAGAATAATAGGATCCAGAACCTCGTCTGGTATAGAACGGCTTTGAGAGGACCATCCCTTTTGGTAGAGCTTATTTAGTATGACGATTTTGCAAATATAAGAATTCAACCCGCACAGTATCGAGAACAAAGTTTCACAGGGATCACTCTGGATTCTAGGAGCAACACGTGCTCTTTGCCTGAAATGGGTGGTGGTTCGGCTCCTGGGCTTTGTTTTTCATAAGCTGCCTTATATCTGCTTATACCTCAGCTTGGTCGTATGCAGAAACGAGTAAGTTGTCACGGTATATCTTCGGCTCGAATTCTTCTTCATCCATCACAGCACTGTTATAGTCATATAGAAGTGTCGACAAGTGTTTCTTCTAAATTTCGAATGTATTCCTGGGTGTCTATTATCAGGTTTTCCTTCTCGTCCGCCTGAATTTCTTATACAATTTTGGGACCGAACTCCTGTAGCATTTCAAACCCTTCGCAGTCATTTATTTCTCGCTTTCTTCCTCTTTTTGTTGAAGAGACGATTCTTCCTTTCTCTTCTCACGAAATTTTCTCTTCATAGCTCTCGTCACAATCGCCCGTCGCTATTAACTGCCAATCTTAAGTTTTTCACACCTCCTTTCCGCCCCAAGAAGCTAATCATTTTTTGAAATTGTCGATATCAGACAAATATAGTGTATAGCTGGCATAAAACTGTGTGATACAATTCAAGCCGTTGTATGGAAAACTTTTTTACTTCACGAGGTATCTTCATGAAATTTGGCATGAATTATTAGATGAGTCATTGTTTCAAAGCTCGAAGAAATTGTTCGAATCGGACGACTATAGCATATAGTTGTCATGCAAACTGACCGATCCAACTCAAGTCCTTGTACGGAAAACTTTTTCTCTTGGCGAGATATCTTCACGAAATTCGGCATGAATTATTAGACAAGAGTTTGCTGCAAATCTCGAAGAAATTGTTTGAATCTGATAACTATAACATATAGTTGCCATACAAACTGACCGATCGAACTCAAATCTTTGTATGGAAAACATTTTTATTTGACAAGGTATCTTTGTGAAATTTGGCAGGGAGTGTTATCCAAGATATCGCTATAATCGCCGAAGAAACTGTACAGATTAGACCACTACAGCATATAGCTAACATATAAACTCACAGATCAAAATCAATATAAATGATTTTAATTATAGATATTGCGACCCTTAATTTGACTCTAAGGTTGTTTATAGAAAAGAACCGAAGTTAAAAACGATTTCTTGTTTTAAACTCATTTCGGAGATTGTCAAAAACTTTCATTCAGCTGAGAAAGAAGCATTAAAATACACTGTGATAAATTGTCTTATTAAATAATGTGAAATATTGTGCTGTCAAAACATTTCTGTAAGGCCTGTATCTAGCTAAAAATTTTATCTTGAGCTATAATTATCATAATTTAGACAGTACTGTTATCGCATTCAACGCAAATGACTGAAATGTATAATATTAGCTGAATGCAAACGGCAAGCAGAAGTAGCGAAACACTGACACAGAGCCAAAGGGGATGCGCAGAAGGCGAAAAAAGACACAAACCATAGGCAGAAGCCAAGAAGCAGAAACTAACTTACAAACAAAAAACACGCTGACGGCAGCAAAAGCGAAAAATCATAAGACCACAGCAAAAATAGTCGACAAGAAATGTACAGAAATGAGCAACAACATTGAAATGAGCCGACAACAATGCTATACCAAGCAACAACAACAGTACAAGCAGCAGCGCCATTGCTGGCTGACCATAATGTCGGTGTCGGTGACGAGTATATATTACATACAGACGGACATGCATGCATATATAGATAATTTTCGTATAAACATAATGCAGTTTACAAGCATATGCACCGGCTTGTTGTTATTGCTTTTGTTGCATGCATATGCAGTTCAGCGTTGCGGCAGCCATCACACAAAAAGATGGAGGTATCGACGAAGCGTAATTTTCAGTGGTCGCATGTTATCCGCAAAATATTCATTTTAATATCTTTTCAATCCAGCAATCGCGCCAAACGGCGGCAAAGATGCGCAACTCTTTGTCGTCCGCATTGCTGTTATTGTTGTTGCTGTTGCTGTTTTACTTATAGCTGACAACAACGGACAGTGAGTGGTGATGGTGGCTCACTGGTAGCTGACCAACAGTTGCAAGTCAATATGTTGTTATCTTCATGGAACATAAATGCATATGCGCACATATGTGTGAGTGTGTGTGTTTGTGAGTACACCGATAGCGCGCGGACCATGTTTACCTTTTAGCCAATAAACAGGCAAAACAAAAAAGCTGCACTACGCACCAGCAACGCTACAAACATACACACAAACAGTGGAGTGGCCGCCAAGCAAGCCTGCAAGCCGCATGAGCCAACAATCGCCAGTCGCTAGTAGACGGCAACGCAACGCATCCGCAGACGACTATCTCAACGGCACGCACACATACACAAATATGATATCCATAAATCTCGCTAATAACCAATCCTGGGTAATGTTGAAAATGCAAATTGCTCATGTCATATGCCCTCTCGTAAAATATATCGACGACATAGCTGCTGTTGCACGATTGGCGATGGCGCAGCGTGGCGCGGCGCGGCGTTGACAGGGAGGGAGCTTGAGCTGCACAAAGGAAGCTCGACTGGATGTGGTGTTGTTGGTTGGTCAGGGTTTTGAGTTGATTGAGGAGCTAAGGGGAATGGGGGGCAACTGAGCACAGGCACCACGTCGAGGTGAGGTGAAGAGTGGCTGCTACACACGGGCAGCCTGTATGCTGCTTGATTGTTTGCCTGCCTGCCTGTCCGTATGCCTGCTTACCTTGTTGTGTTGGCGGATTTGCTGCCAGTTTGGCGTTGGCGCGTCAGTGTGGCAGGGCAGCAAAGAGGCTGCTCAACCGGGCGACGTTGCATACCATGTTTCTTGTATATTGCTTGGCTTAGCATATGAAATGTGTACTTTTTGTGAATGCTTATAATTTCAGTTGTTGTCTGTTACTAGTATTGTTTTTGTTGTTGTACATACCCATATTGTTTGCATTTTCGCGGCACACTCATTCTTATTTGCCGCGTTGCAGTCAAAACATTCCAAGCATAATCCGCACGGAACATGCAGTTGTCGACGCATAAGCATACACGCATAATTGTGGAAGTATACTTGCCGACATGCCTATACACACACAAATGTATGTATGTGCTTCCATGTTTCAAGTCAGCATTTGGTTGCAGGCTTGGTCAGCTCCTTGCTCCGATTGTGGGAATCAGTCGAGTTTTCGTTCTCGATTTTCGGTTTGTGACAACTTCTCATAGTTGACATGCATCCATTTTGAATTTGAATTCACCACTACCAGTGCAAATATATAAGTTTGTATGTATTCATACTTATTTTGGTGGGTGACAGCTTTTAGAATTGCAAGTTCAAAATTATGTAGTGCCAGCAATCGTATTTATACCTGATTATTTTGCCTTTCCTCTTGATAACTCCGAAGCCATAACATCGCTCACAGGTGCATTATTAAATACAAAGGTATAAAGTGCGTTTAATGTCGAGGTTCCCTACTTTTTAAAGAAAAAACACAGAAACTTAAAAATGGATGGGAAAGGTTTATTGTCATCCAAAAGGGCACTCTTTATTTTTTGAAAATAATCTCTTTCAAATGTTGGCCGCTTTTACGTCTTAGATGACCCAACCGTTAAGTCCAATTTTCTAAGACTCATTCGAGCATTTCGACTGGTGATTGGCGAATGACACGGGTCATGTTTTGCTCTTAGTCCTGAATCGAAGTGAGATAGTTCGCATAGACCTTAGACCTTACATATTTTCACTGGAAAAGTCGATTGGTGATATCAACGTGCCCAAAATGTGAAAATATCTGTTCACCGAAGTGTTCTCATCAACAAAAGCGATGTGTGGGAATAGGAGTTGATTTGTTGAAACCAAATGTTGCCGAGATCATGAGCTTCTATATAATAACGCGTTCTCACCGTTATCATTTTTGAAGAAATATACACCGATGATTTCATCGGCTCACAAACCAAACCAATCCGTGGATGTTTCTGGATGAAATGGCATCTTCTGAATCTCTTCGGATTGGTCTTCGTCCAAAATGCGACAAGTTTTTTTATTTACATACCCATTGAGTCAGAAATAGGCCTCATCGCTGAACAAAATGTGGCTCTAAAACGTCGGATTTTCTTGGAACTTTCCAATAGCCCAAAGAGCGAGGCGATATCGCTTGGGAAGGTCGAGAGCGGCTTTAGTTCTTGCACAAGCTGTATTTTGTACGCTTTCCATTCAAGATCTTGACGTAAAATGGTCCAAGTCGGTCCCTACGTCAGTCCGAGTCACATTCCGCGAACGGCGCCGTATCGACTTCAAGGTTTTCGTATACAGTCTTAGCCACGGATGCTATATTTTCTTCATTACGTGCTGTACATGGTCTATTCATTCAGTCGTTCTTTCTCAAGTTTAGTTTTCCATCTGGTCTTTCCAATGGATTCGAGGTCTTCCTCTGCTTCCCGTGGCGGGTACTACGTCGAAACTACTCTCAAAACTGGAGTGTTTTCATCCATTATGAGGGCAAAGATTTTGTTAATGTTGAGCAAGCAGGGAAGTGTACTTCATGTGAAACCTTTGGCATCTTGGTAGAAAATAATCTCACTAATTCGTGTTCCTTTACATAACAAAATAAACTAAAAGCTCAATGTTTTGAACTGCTAAAGAGGCGGTTAATGTGTCACGACACACGTTGTGGAGATACCTCAATCAGACAAAAGGTTTTGGACAACACATGCAAAATGTACTACTGGATCATGTAACCCTTTAAAATATTCTAGCAGTGAGGTTCGAAACAAGCTTAAATTTATTCAGAGAATATTAAGATCCTTCAAGTCCTGAGAACCAATAAGTAGTACATAATGGACCTCCATTAAGTTGGTTATCCAGTAAAGTTCTCTACAAAAAGTTTTGTATAACTTCTGAGTTCGATATTGCTCCCTCAAGTCCATCGAAGGAGTCCGTTCTTGTCCACATGTTATCAACTTGAAATCAATTCAGAAAAATATAGATGGGCCAGTAATGTTTTTACTCTAGGGTTTCCTAGAACTTCTCGGTATAAATGAAAGTCGTAATTGTTTTTGTGAATGATACCAATAAGACAATAGTTTATGAAATAATTTCTCCATTCATATATGTATACAAACATATAATATCATATACCTAAAAAACACAATTTTCTGAGTCCCTCGTTACTTTATTATAAAAAAGCTGGTTTAGTTACTGTTTCCCATAAACTGTCCTTCGTTGTGTCTCCTACTCTGCTTGTCTGAGCTGGTGTAGCCCTCTAGCTTTAGGTACATACATATGTACATACATATTTCATTGTATATATTTGCGCCCTTCGCGTATGTGCCTGACGTCGGGCTGGTGGCTGTGATGTGGATCCATGTTAACAAGCCGGAATTTATGGCGTACACGAATGCGCACTTCACGCAAAACAACGCAAGCTCGTCTACGTGAGGATTTTTATTAAAACAATTTACAGTTTTGAGTAATAAAAATAGCATTCAAGGTGGTTGGGAGCCAGATATTTGGCAGCGAAATGAATGCAAAGACAAAACATAAAAGAAACGAAGTGAGTTTATTAAATTTTTGCAGAATTATTGAAGGGGTTTTTCCTTTTACAAATAGATGAATTTTTATTGTAAATTTTATATTTATTTACAGTTCAATATTTTTCGGTTTTTATAGAAGATATACATAAATTTTATTAATTTGAGACATTGTTATACCGATATTAAGGACCTTAAAATTGTATAATGTAAATTTTGATGCATTAGGATGGCATTAAAGTTGTTAATTGTGACTAAACCTACAGTTTTCTTTTTTTCTTTATTAGCGTAGTCATCGCTTATGTGGTTTTGGCCGAGTTAACAACAGCGTGCCAGTCGTCCCTCCTCGATCATTAACGACCTGGTCTTTCCAACGGAGTAGAGGTCTTCCTCTTCCTCTGCTTCTCCCAGCGGGTACTGTGTCCATTTTCATCCATTCTCACGACGTGACCTAGCCGCTGTCTCTTAATTCGCTGAACTATGTCAATGTCCTTCTATATCTCGTACAGCTCATGGTCCATCGACTACGGTGTTCACCGTGGCCAATGCGCAAAGGACCATAAATCTTTCGTAGAACCTTGCTTACGAAAATTCATAACGCCGACTCATCAGATACTTTCGTCTGACCATATTCTACAAAGAAGCTGATGCATGCTCGATATCAGTTCTTCGCCGCCTTATATGAATAATCCATCGACCCCTTTCGATTTGTTGTTCTTCAGACGGATAATTGCTATTCGAACTTCTTCATGGTCGTACAATGGAACGTCTGCTCCATCGTCATCGATTGGGGATTGCTTATGATAGTTGGTTAGGGAAATATCCAATTCTATTAAAAGTACCGTATATCTAACATGCATTTACTATCTGAAACCAATACTTACATTTGTATATTGTCCCGCATGCTCGCTAAAACCCCATCATCAATATTTATGCGATTTTCGTGTTGAACCAAATGTAAATTCTGCTGCATTAGAAATGTAATTATTATTTTAATTGGACAGCATCAGCCGTAATGGCAGGCAGCCGTAACAATAACAGATAATAATATTATGCTTTGCCATGTGGCATACAGTGTGTGCAATAAGTAAACGTGCATCAGCTGCAATGCGACAGACATGTGGCAAGAGTGGGCGGGAGAAAGAGTATTTGAATATATTTGAAATGAAAATCGTTATATTATATAATAATATGTGTTTTATATATGTACATATGTATGTACATATGGCAAGTGATATTATATGAGAATTTGCGCACATTGTGACCATTTCCACATATTTTACACCAAACAGCTTGAGCTTATTTGAATAAAACCGTTTACATATTTATTATTGCAAATTGCAGCCATTTATTTGCATATGAACCGCTTCTAGTTAATGCGGGCTATGTAATTATCTAACCATTTGTTGGCAAATATGAGCATAATATTTTGCTAGCTAAAATAATTTTTGCATTCACACTTACATACACATTTAAATACATAGTTATAATTAATAATGAATAGACAGACATTTATGCGCTTATAATGCCATATTTTGTTATGAGCTCACGACAGTGTCAATGTTAGCACAGTTTTAAATATTTAAATATATTATATTTACGGAATTTTTGAAATTTTCCGTAAAAAACTGCTTGGCTTTCCAACTAGTAGAAATCACACTGTTAATATCTATACGTCCATCAGTCCAGCTAATTTCCATATAACCCGGATTCCTAATGTCCGAGTACATCGGGCATTCTGAAATTACAAGTACCCAGTTTCGCGTCCCACAAAAACATCCCGGATATACTCGTAAGTCACTCGACCGTTAGAACTATTGTCCCAATGGTCTTGCCACCTACATCTGACCTCAAACACCATCCGAAATCCAGTCATTCCGCGATAATGACATACTCAAGTCAACAGCACGCTGTCAGATCAGGTCAAGCGATAGCATAGCATCCGTTCAAACAGTGCGACATACAGGCAAACAAGCCAGTATCATTCAAGGTTTATGGAGAAGTCTTACTTGGGCAGCTAGAGATTATCCATTGTAAAGCAAAGAACTCCTAGGTATGGATCAACCAGACCGTCGCATATCTGCAAAATGCCTAGATACACAAATTTACTGAACCGAGCTGAATCTACTCCAGCCAATTCGCCGGGTTCGTAAAAAGTAAAGTAACTGAGTTGCTTCAACCTTAGTCTGGCGAAAGCTTGCCTAAGAAGAAGAAAGTGTCTAAATATTTCCACCTCATATTACTTAAAACAACTTTGACAACTTGCGCTCGCCAAAATCTTTAGCTTCACCGCGCGTTTTTTTGAAGCGCTAACTAAAAATCATATGGATTTAATACTAATAGCGCCATTACGGGCCGGGGACTTTTTAATTGACCTGTTATGCCATGTTTTTTACATACTTGTCTTCGCTTTCGTATTGATTTTATCGCAATTTTCGACTAATTTGCATTTATCATAAATATGTGGACTCAGATCGAATTTGTTATAAAGGGTGATCCATTTCACGGTTCGCTTTTTTTTAGAAAAAAAAAAAAAAAAACACAGAAACTTTTAATTTAAATATTTATTATCATTCGAAAGAACATTATTTGGCATTTTTTAAGATTATCGCCGCGGCCGCGGCTACATACGTCTCAGATTGTCCATCCATCGACTAGTAACTGGCGAATGACACGCATGATATTTCGCCCCAAAGCCTGACTTGAAACGGGATTGTTCGCATAGACTTTAGACTTTAAATATCCCCACACGAAAAAGTTTAACGGAGTGATATCTTACGATCTTATTGGCCAATTGACCGCCCCAAAACGTGAAATTATCTGCTCACCGAAGGGTTCTCTCAATAAATCCATCGAATGATGCGATGTGGGAAGTGGCGCCGTCATGTAGAAACCAAATGTCACCGAGATCAGCTTCGATTCCACCGGACCACAAAGCAGATATTTAGGTATTTTTTTCTGGACGAAATGGAAGCTCTTGAATCTTTTCAGATTGCTCTTCGTCCCAAATATGGCAATTTAGCTTGTTTACATGTCTATTGAGCCAAAAATGAGCCTGATTGCTAACAAAATTTGGCTCGAAATAGTTCTTCTTGGAACTTTTCTGGGGCGCATATAACGAAGCGATGTCGTTTAGCAAGGTCGGCTTCAGTTCTTGCCCAAGCTGTATTTTGTAAGCTTTCAATTTAAGATCTCGACGTAAAATGCGCCAAGTTGTTTCATACGTCAGTCCGAGTTGCTGCGAACTGCGCCGAATCGACTCTCCACGGTATTTGTGTACACTCTACGGCTGCTATATTTTCTTCACTTCGCACTGGACCGAATAGACCATAGTCCAATATTATCCAATAATGAATGGTAGGGTCAGGCGCGTCTGTCTGTCCAAAAAAGGCTATTAAAAAAAGTATCTCTACTTAGATCGCTTTTTATTTGAAATTTACAAATGGATATACCCTATGAGGCTGGGTTTCCAAAACCTAATTATATTATTATTACTATAAAGGTATTGAATTAAAAAACTACAACAACAATATTGGGTTTATTCTGGCTTTAAATCCTCAGAAACAGGTGTTATACCATTCGTACGCAGATAATACTATTTAAAATGCTACAAAACTTATGAATCGCTTGCAGACTTCAGCGCAAAGTTACTCCATCGATTGATGGCTTCCGCAAGCAGCTTGTCAAAGCTTGAAGGAAGAAATTGTTTTTGTAACGAACTGTACATATTTATGTACTTGAAGACGCGTACAAAATTATATGGATAAATTTATACCAATACATGCATACATACATAGATACATGTGAACAAATAGGAGCCTTGCCTCCACAGCAGTGTAGCAGCTCCTCCTTTCGTTAGTTGAGCGCTGCTTTCATAACATCTGCAAGAGATACATTTTGCCTTTATGTAAATACATATGTATATACATACTTACATAGCCATACATATGTATATAAGCTTGTGTATATGTTTAAAAAATGCTTGCTTTTTATGATTTCATTTTGAATGTTGTTGTTGTTTATTTTTTCCATTTTATTATTTTTCAACCTTATTATATTTGTTGTTGTTGCTTTTGCTGCTATATCATTTGTTGCCTCCACTGTTCGTGAACTAAAATTCCCATTTCGTTGTTGTTGCCGCTGTCATGCTCCAATCAGCGAACGTTTAAAGCTTCGAACGACCGCCCCAACGGAGATGCTCCAAGGCAAAGCAAGCCGTGGCAAGGCGAAGCGGTGCGGCGCGCTGCAGCTGGGTGTACTGGCACCGTCATATCGGCTGCCGGATACAAATTCAATAATTTTCATACGCTGACGTGCGCGCTCACGTCGTCAAAATAATAATGAAACTCATTTTATGCGTTATTCGCTGAGCAGACGCCCAAGACGTTCAGCTGAAGATGTAAATATGTATGAATGTTGTTAGTATCTAGTATATGCTTATATTTATGACTGTTATTCGCGAATAAGCGGGAGTTAAATAGAATATTCGATACAAAAATATTTGTATAATTTTATAGCAGAAGAGAGAGAGAGAGGATGCTATGCCTGACACTCCTCTTCTATATGTGGATTTCCTACGTAGAGTAAATTCTCCATAAAATGATCTAAAGAAGATTTGTCTTATAATTCCTCCGAAACATTTCAGGTATTCTTCCATTTTCTGGTATAATCAATAGATACCAGAAAAAAATTTTGTAGGTCTTAATTCGAACTTCCGGAAACTCATATTATATTTAGTTCCTTTAGAGTAAGTAATATGAAATCTTACTCTTTATGGCCGAAACTTGTGCTAGGTTAGTTTAGATTAAACGGCCGTTCCTAACAGGGACCTTATTTGGACGGGTAATGCCATTTCGGATATCCTGGTTCGCCGAAGGTATGACTGCTGTGACGGTTAGCTCGTCGACTTTGCAGTTGCCAACGATTCTGCTATGACCAGGCACCCAAAGGAATCTGATGATGAAGTTCCTCGATGCCAATTCTAATGAGAACAACAGACAATCTTTCACTACCTTTGCAATGCCATCAGAGTCAACGCTCACCTTCCTGAAAGGAGCAAAATTCCATAGTAATAATTCTACTGCCACCTTAATACAGTCACTTCAGTCTGAAAAAACTCTACAGTGGTCCGGTAACCTAACGCAATGATTGACAGAGAGATTCTTACAGGAAACTCTCACTCCAAACTGCCCTCCTAGCGCCTCTTCTCCAGCGACTTCTCCCTGTTCACATATCCCTTGTCGGTATTTGAGCGGAGAAACAGCAACATAGCCTCTGCGACGCAGTAGTCCAAATTTTGAATTGAGGGAGAGTAGAATTTCAGGGTAATCCTGTTTGGATGATTTATCCAACTTCTCTGAGTCTTACAGCGACTTTTGCAGCCTATCGACAATATCCACCACTGCTTTGTGCAGAATATTAAGTGCTATTATTGGCCAAGGATGCCCTGCTTAGTGAGTATAGCCTTTTCGAGCGCCCTCCTCCAGACGAATACAGCAAAGAACATTATTAGCTTGACTGCAGTTTCATAAAGGCTAAATAGAGAAATAAGGCAACCGATGCCTTCCTTTCTCTTTCCTCAATATTTGACTTCCATGAAAGCTTTCGGTCAAGGATAAGCCTTGGAAATTTGATCTTATCAACAGGTTGAAGATGGAAGACTTATTTATTCTCTAATCAATATTTAGCCTCTATGAAAGCTTTCTGACAAAGATAAACCTTGGATATTTGAGCTTATCAACAGAAGTAAGCCTCCTAATGAGAGGAAGGCGAAGTCTGGGATCTCATACGTCTTGGTAAATAAAACCATTTCAGTATTTTAAAATGCTCTTATTAACAAAAATTTCTTAGAAGTCAATTATTTGCTCTTCGTTGATTTTTTTTTAGTCTCTTCTGTTTCGGCTTTCAAACTTTCGGACTTAACTGGCCTGTTTCTTCCTTTTGTAGTCAATCTTTTCAACAGTCCGCGGATCTGTGTAAGCTCTTTGGTTTTCGTTCTCTCAGTATCAAATTTCGATTGGATCAGTGGATCTGATTACTAATGCATTCTTAGGCTTTAAGCAGCTCAGGAGTTGAAAGCTTATAAAATAATTTATTACAAAAACTTGGAATTTTCGATATTTTAGAAGAACTTTTGACAGCTTCAGAACTTCTTTAACTTCAATCCTCCATTCCACTAACCGTTGAAGCGCCCATTTGTATACTCCACCAATTAGAGTCAGACGTTTTTTTTCTCCTTTTTTACCCGGAAAATCAGGAAATACTGCCTCACCATGGGAACCATCAAATTATTAAACAGCCAATATTGGAGCAAAATACAATTGCTTGTTATTGGCAATTTTGGCAAGGTCATCCAATAAGCTGATGGTGAACAAGTCCACCAAACCGCCACAACTAAATCACACAGCCGATCGTTGCAGCGATAAGCAACACGCTGTCGTTATACCCGACATAGTTGTGGCGGCTGCTGAGCATGCGCATGCGCACAATTGCATGGCTAACTGGCTAACTAGCCGCAAAGCATGCAAACTTACACTCGTACTGTTGTCTAGAAGTCAACCTGCACAGCTCAATTCAATTCAAATTAAATTAAGCCAATAAATTACGCCGGATATTGGCAGGTACGGTGGCAGGTAGGCAGGCAGGCTGGGTGAGCTGAGCCAAGCTTGGGGAGCTTAGTGAGGGGCAACAAGAAGCGTAACTAAGTTAAGCGGTGAGGAGAGACTGAATGCAGATAGCCAATACAACGCAACGGTCGCCATAAATAAACAACAGAAAATAGGAACAACCTGTGTCTGCGAAAAAAATGGAAAACGTCGAATAAAAGAAGTAAATAAAGGAATCTGGCAGCAACCTTTTTTTATTATATAAAAAATCATACTTACCTCTAGGGAGATTTGTATATCGGTAGCTGCAGCAATGTTGCTTGGTCGCCAAGTTATGGGATTCAAATGTTGCTTGCATTCTACTTGCCACAACCGCAACAATAACGCTTTTTTATTATAATTTGATGGGCATCGGACTGACAGCTGCGTCAACTACCGCCGAACTCCGGTCAACCCAACTCAAGTCATCTCAACTCAACTCAACTCAAGCGACTTGAAAAAATATTAAACGTAATATGTATGTTGCAGCAGCAACAAGTTGCCGACGCGATCATCGCTCGCAACACAATAGCTGATCGGTTACAATAAACTGCAGCGATCATCAGCGGTCGCAGCAACATCATTATCTGCGCATCATTTGTTGTCATTTAAAAATTCATTCATTCGCTTTACTTTGCTTGTAGCTTCCTTTATTGATCGCATGATCTCGGCTGACGATCGGCGAATGCGATAAAACGAAAGCAGTTTTGCATATTGAGTAAATAAAACCAGCAATTTCTGCAATCGCTTAACAATCCATACTAGTTTCGTTGAGCTACGCAATGAACTGTGTTCTCAAATACTAAATTGATCTTGCGCATCGATCGTCGGCCGATATACTCGTACAATTACATCGTAACATCGCTGCAGCGTTGATAAGATGCTCCACTTGTGGCATTGTGCGGTTGTTTTTTCTCGGTTTGTTGCTTAGATGACACACGCCAACCGCAGCGAGACATGCTCATCCGCTTATCAAATTCGCTACAAAGCTAACTGTATGACATAAAGTTACAAAGCGCGGTTGGAGTTGAGTAGCTTTCAACCGAAGCGCATCCTACTGTGTATTAATAAGCTTCGTAGAAATACATGGCATTGGCAGAAATGGTCTATGGGCTCGATATACTGTGCAGGTGCATCCTTAGATCAAGTACGGCTGGAGTTCGATTTTTATGAGAGCTCAACAATTTTTTCAATCTGCTCTGCTGAACTTATGTTAGGTTAGGTTAGCTTAAACGGTCGTTCCTAACAGGTTTCCCGCATGTAAGACTACCGGGATGAGTGTGGAGTTGTGAATGTCGACTATAAGTGGCCTTCTTTTGGCATTTTGTCGACATGCAGCGTCTCTTTGATCCATACCTAGGAGTTTTGGCCATCACAGCGGTCAAGCGTCTCTAGCTGTCGAAGTTCGATTACTCGTAATCCTACGACAAGTCAGTCTATTTCCCCAACTTAATTTTGGACCTCCATCAGAAAATGTGAAATGACACATTCTCGCCTATATGCTTAGAATTGATATGATTTTTTCCACTGTAACTGGCTATAGTTTTGTCCTTTGAAGGAGTTTCCGGGAGTTTCGTCTGCCACTATTAGAGAATTATTAACTACTCTCTAAACCGATCCACGCCCAGATATTTTATCTGATGGACATCCGTTAGGTTGGAATGACTGGATTCGGGTTTGGCGATCCCCTCTTCTTTCGACGAAAATTTCTTCCCAGCAAGCATTATTTTGAGATTTCAGGGCAGGTAATAGTCGGTGGTCGGAAGACTGTCGATTGAACTTTGGAGTGAAATGATGGAACCATTTGTCATCCCTAATACCTTGTTGACGCAAAACACTCGGATTTATTTTTCTTGAACAACATTTTTTGATGTTTTCGTCGGTAACAACCTCTTTTGGGCGTCCACTGATAGAGTGATTCGATTTTGGTGGAATGTACCATTTCGTTCGATTTTGCAGTGCTCCTCTTAAATGAGTTTTTCATTTCCAAAATCATTTGCCGTAGAAAAGAACAAGTAGTAGTCGCTTGGTTCGAGGTCTGAATTATAAGCTGAGAGCAAAAGAACCTGCCAAATATAATTTAGGAGATTCTGACGAGTCACTGTCGATATAATACAATTCGGCTCCTAGTGTACTCTTCTGGGCGATGGCTTTCTTCAGGTGGTCCAGCCCTTAACAGTACAAATCCGAATTGAGGATTGGCCGTAGAGGAAAGGCTTATGAACTCCACATTTTATAACAAAAAAAAAACATCCAGTGATTCGCAGACGAAAATTCTATTCATCGTTTCTATTGTAATAACGCAGGTGGCACCCATACCTTGAGCTTCTTTTTGTAGCCAGCATTATTTAACGGCTTTAAATGGTTTTTTATACAATGCCAAACCACTGAAACAATAGAAACAGTGTTTACGTGATGGTCGGTGATTTCGATTATTTTTTCGATGGTTTCGGCTATAGGCTTCCCAGAACTAGGCCTAATACACATACATGTGCATTAGGGTGGGTATAAAAAAAATCGAATATTGCTTTTTTCGCATGGTATGCTCAAAAAAAGGTTTTTAGATAATGTTAGAGACCTCTAAGAACCCATTTTTCAGAAGAATCAAGAGGAAAAAATATTTTTTCTTTTTGCTCCACCCTAATATGTATGTGTACTAACAAAGACGAAAGCAAATATATATTTACGATATTTTAATGTTGCAATAAACTTGATTAAAACCGTAAATTCCATCCAACCGAACTATTTTCGTTTTACTTTCGCTCGTGCCACCGATGATTACGAAACAGCGCGGCATTCGGCGCCTAATTAAGCTGTTGAAATACAATTTTCATATTCACAATAATGTTTGGGTTTTCTTCGACAACAAAACCGAATACAACAACAAGGCCAACACTGCGTATTACATAGACAAAAGCTGCGCAACTTGAAGTGGCAAGAACTATCAACAACCTGCCACTTAATGTTATTAATTGAGATCATAACATAAATACACTTGTCGTCTGTGCGCATTGCGAGACGATCAGCGGCGCACATCGGCTGGCAGTGGCATGCAACATGCAGAACGAACTATGCTGCCACTAGATAGAACTGCATAGACATTTACCACAGCAGATGAGTAACTTGTGGCATGTGATAAATGCTGTTAGCATTCACTAGACGCATACATGCCTACATATTTGGTCTAATAACCAAACTCTCAACAACGAAAAACAACAGTGGAAGGGAACTCCAAACAACTCGCATCTAAGTTGCTGTCATGCCGTGCCACCTTTGCGTGTGGCATGCAGCACTTGAGCAGACACTCGCTGGTAATCGTATATACTTGCTATTACTGGCACTCGGCAGCTCATCTGCGCCGCGTTATGACAGACAAATAGTGAAATTTGTTGCATTTAAATGATAAGTTGTCAAAATGGTCTGGAGAGATTAGGCTATGCGCCGCGATGATGAATGCGCTACAACTCGCAGACAGTCGCTTTGTGTAGACCAAAGTTTTGTTTCCCCATTTGCCATAGTTGGTGTATCCATTGCTGTCTCTATGACCAGCTGACAAAGTGTTGAATGCTTGCCACGCCGCGCCGCAACTCACTTGACTTGCTCTATTTCGCACTTTAGCTGGCGGTTTGCGGCTCTTGACTGCTTGGTTGGGCTGGGTCGTGGCTGTTTGCCACAAATAATTACCACAAAGATATTTCATGCTTATGCTTGGGAAATATTTAATGAGCTGCTCACCGCAGCACCGACTGACAGCGCTGACGTAGCTTGTCATAAATGATGAGCTGCATTGCCTTTTGACTGCGGATTTTTCTTTCTTCTACTGAAAGTACACAAGGGAACTTCAAATGCTGTATGAAGTAGAGTGTTCTTTATATTTGTTGTTGTAAATTAAAGTGTTGTCTTTACAGTTCCCTGAGGAAGGGGTATTTGGTTAGAAAAAAAAAAAAAAATGTGAAAACCGAACTGTAAATATTTGAACATAGATTAGTCTTAATTTGTTGTATCGGGAATAAAAATTTTTAACGTCACTTTAGCAATTTAGAAACGATTTAGATAAAGTGGAAAATACTTGTATAAAGAACAATTAAATTGTTAACAAATCCTTAGATTAGAATGAGGATGGCACCGCGACCTAGGGTTTATTGTGGCCTCTCCTAAGTCCCAACGTCTCAACTAACCCCAGCAAATTGATGAATTCCAATATACTTCTAGGTGCTATTGAGGCGAAGTGATCCCTATTCTGCGTCTACTGACTGCTGTGCAGTCAATTAGCAGCTGTTCTGGTATTTCAGACTTCAAGTCACAGAACCGGCAACTTACACAAGAAATTAGGCCCATGTTAACCCCCTTGGGGGGTTGATTACATATTTAAACCTTTACGGTGGTAACCACCCTTTATCAATTTGGCATGGCCTTGGAGTTGTTGTCAATTGGCCTCCATCCTCACTCCTACATACTTGTGGAGCAGCTTCTTTATTGTATGTGGATCAACCTCAATGAAAGGTTCGGATTCTATCATATAGGTTGATGCTGCGGAGCGGGCGAGGTCATTCCTGGCTATATTTTGATAGACTGTTCAGCCGTTCTATGCACTCCTGCACCAAAAGCGATTTGATCTCATACGCAGAGATCGCTTTAAGTGCCGTTTTACTATCGCTTAGTATAGCTACATAGTTCATTGCGATAATTGTGTTAGAGGTTTAACTCTGCACACCGACTTATAGCAAAGACCTCTGTTTGAAGTATAATCGGAAAACCACGCATAGGAACAATGCTATATTGCTAGCACGTTTTATTGTTCAGTTCAAACCTCAGTGAAACGCCCAAAACCACCATTAGACTTTTTATTGATAAACAATCAAGCTTTGGTACCTGATGGATTCCAAGAGTTCTACATCGGGGTCGTGATAGAGCTGGGCACTCGCAGAGGTAGAATAGAACCGTTTCCTGATTTCCTTCGAGCTGGCAAAGATTGGAATGAGGCATTTCTATATCTATCGCGTTCTTCAAATGTTCAATGCCCCGTTGGGGTGGCTGTGAGTCCATATATACTTTTCCTGGACCTATTTTTAAGTCCCTAGTCCTTGTTTTGTCATAATTTGATGACATCTGTTTCGCTATCTTGCATTTGGTTGTGGATTTTCAACTATTCTCATGGATTGATCTGATATTTGTACAAATTGTTTATTTAGCTCCCTCCTAAGCGTTCCGAGCGGGCACGGTATTAATTCTTCCTCTCAGCTTCTGACTTGGCCAACTCGTCTTTTTTTCGTTAGCGAAAATATTCCCGTGACCGGGAAACTCAATTATAGCCAGGTAAAATTGAGCTTTGTTGACCACCGTGTTTAGCTTAGTCGACGACACAGCTAGCAATGCCGCCTGGTTATCTGCGTATAGAACTAACGAAAAATATCTATAGTTGGTGCTTCTAACTCATAATCTTACAAACAGCTTTCCGATTGAATTGTGTCCAGTTAGGACTAAGAGTGAAGAGATCTCTAGACTTCCTACAATTTACCCTGAACCGTAAGGACCTTGCGTCTGCACTGCTGTTGGTTGTTGACCAACGCTTGTTGAGCTGGACTGAGGCCCAACAGTCCAGTGGTGAACCAAACGAAGCCAACAGAGTTATTGTCTTAGCAACCTCACCCGCATTAGAGTTTCGTGCAATACCGATTTGTTCAAGTACTCAAACCAGTCGAATAGAACTGCACAGACCTTCTCTATATCTAGTACTTCCGCTTGGAAGATGCCAGCTGACCAGCTGAATGTGGTAGACGCATGGAGAGAATGACGAAAAGATCCTAGGAAACTTTTATACATTTTTTTAGTTTATGAAGTCATTCGTTCTGATATCTCATCTTAAGAACAATTTTTTCTTAAATTATTGCCGTTTGAATAGAAGGTAGGTAGGCAAGTAGAGAGTGAAATTTTTAATATTGGTGGTTTCTACTTTGTCATAAAATCTGTATATATGCGAACTAGCCACACAGTTTTTGAGACATGTGTCTGAAATTGTACATAAATTTTTTTCCTCCCAAAAATATACTCATTTATCGGAACTGCCGCTTTCGGACCACTTGATCGACCAAACTCCTGTTTCTATATGGAAAACCTGTTTGTTTTTGGATTGCTTTGGACACGAGCAAATTTTTGAGACATTATTTTCCAACAGATTTGAGTTCTACGTTACCCCTTCATACTATATATACTATGAGTTTTCTTCATGAAAACTACTGTTATGCAAAGTTCTTGGAAGCCTGCTATCTGAAAACTCCTCAACGCATAAACGTTTTCGGATATTTATATGAACAAGATCAGGTATCTGAGACATACTTGCTTTTGAGTCTAAGCACGATAACTCGAAATTTCTATTTAAAACAGGCTAGGGTCATTACAAACTTCATTTGTTAATAAGGGAGGCGTAGGAGAACCAGACCGCAAGTGGCACTTATATAGGCCTTCATAAGCCACAAATTAAGCCTTATCCAGCAACTCAGCGGATTGGCTTTTCAACCATTTTTTTCAACCAGTTGCCCAATGTGTCTATGTTAGAGCATTAGGAGCTGAGGTATATACTCCGTCTTATGAGGCGACGCCGGGTCACTCTCAAAGATAGTGTTCCAGCATTTTATCATACTTCGCGCATGTTGTGCTTTCCGCCGAAACCACTTTTTTACTATTCTGAAGGTGGGATCTTGAAGGTACGTGCCCTGTGATGAATAATGCTATGTTCGATTTTCCCTAGAAGTAGAAGAAAGACATTTATTGGTCTATTTACCATCAGCACCATCCAAAAGTAGCTCTGTGGTATATTCTGCGTCGCTAGTGCTCCAAGGCTTAAGGTATTCTTCTAAGTCGCATTCCTTCAAACAGCATGTTATATTATTTTTCCTGTTAATTTAAGATCAAACATTTTCGATCCATCTTTCGCCCTCAACATATTCTAACTGCTTATACAACTTTCATTATTTCTACATACATTTACCCAACATTCTTAAAATATAATATTTTCTTTCATTGCTTGTCGACTATAAAAATATCCTTTTTACCAAATTATTTGCTTGTCAGCTACTGATTTTTATTATCACCATGGGATACATGCCCTTTACGTATCATATCAACGCCCCACACATACTTCGCACTAATTTTATGCATATTCGATTTTCGACGCGTAATGAAGATGTCAGTACAAGAGATAAAACTGAAATTATGGACAAAATGTAGTTATCAGAATATGCATGCCCGCATCCATGCCATATGTGACGATAGTGCGAAAAGGAAAATCTTCAAGCATGACCCTCAAAAGGATACTCGTACAAGTGTATATATGCAACGGCCACCCCTTTTGCCATATGCAAAGCTGGTGGATATTTGCGACCCTGAGGAGTAATTGTTTGATTTACCAGCCGCAAATGGTCAGCGTTGCGGTGCCGCTTTGGAAAAAATCGAGCGAGCAAAATATAGCAAGTGTAGGAAGAACTGCCAGGAAGCGCTCTTCTGCACTTGTTTTTACACTACAATTGCTCAACTCCAACGCATGGCATCCTGGGGTCCTTGCACGTATGAAATGTTGAAGGGAAGTATGAAAAAATTTGAACAAATTTTGCACGCTTTCACAACAACAAACAAATATTATTGACCTTTTCCGCACGATGTTCGCCTGCGAAGTAATATCAATCGACCTGCCAACTCCCTGGGGTGGCACAAAGCGCAATATTTCAGCGGCAACACATACAAATACATATCGTATAACGGTGCTATGCTTGCTACCTTCAATTTTGCTGATAAAAATATCAATAGTTATAAAAGTTATTGAGCGCAATTTAGTTCAGCTTCAGCTCCTGGGGATTGCTTGCGTAGGTTAATATATATTTTTGTTGTTGTTTTTGTTATTATTTGTTTCTGTTGATTTTTTTCGATGGCAGCACTCCTACATACCATAAAGCATAAGAACTTTTTGTTTGTCTACCCAAAAAATATTGCTTATTGTTGCAACAATTTGTTGCAAGCACTGCTGTGGCCCCTTCCACCGCTGACCAGCCGGTTTTATGAGCCTTGCTGATTGGAATATGATATGAAATTGGGATTTATGCGTGAGTTTATTGTTTGCTTATTTATAAGCGCTAACAGCTGGCCTTTGGTACATTTATATGTGTGCGTCGAAATTATGAGCCTCCTTGGACTCGGTGACCTCGCGCGGTAGCTTACGCGCGTTCTGCGAGAAATCTTTACTAAGAAAGTTATGTCCATGCGGCAAGTTATTATCCTTTGAGACTCGCCGGCTTAAGGTTATGAATGAAGTTATTTACCGTTATGCCTTTGCTATTGGTGTTGTTGTTGTTTTGCTGGTGTTAAGTTGATTGGAAAGTAATTGCGCAAAGTTGAGTGGGTGGCTATTATCCCAGAGCAGCTGCTTATATACATACAGGCTTTACTTCCTCTTTATTATTTTTACTTTTCTTAGTACCGTTGTCTCTGCCTCTTTTTCTGCGCCTTGCTCTGCATCTCTAAAGTTCCATGCTTCAGCTTCATACCTGCATTTGATTGCCGAATTAAGACATGTTAAGAATTTGTTAGTGACCTTATCAGCTGCCCATTCGCATGTGGCAAGTGCTTGCAGTCGTGCCGCACAGCCTCAAACAAAATGCAACGTGCCACTGTTGGGTAGTTTCTTGTATTTTTTTTTTTCTATACTTGGCGCTTTTCCTGCTAGATTTCGTTGTAGACGACCTTCGTGTTTGAGAAATTGTGGCAAAACTAGCAAACTAGCCGCACTCCGCTCTCCTCGTATATATAGTGCTGGTTACTGGTGGGCATATGATGTGTTCGGTTTGCAAGTAATATGTGCGTGGTATGGTATTAGGTACACTTGTGGATGAAAAATTGGTATTACAAGAAGATAAAAAGTTAACTTCGGTTCTACCGAAACTTTAATGCCCTGCGCAAATACTAAAGGGTTCCTTACAAGAACTTGTTTTCGATCGATCAGTTTGTATGACAGCTATATGCTCTAGTGATTCGATCTGAATAATTTCTTTGTAGATTAGACAGTTGCTTTGGTTAATAACGCATGCCAAATAATTTGAAGATATTTCGCCAAATGAAAATGTGGTCCATTCAAGATCTTGGTTCCGTTCGTTCGGTTTGTATAGCACCTACACATATGCTATATTGACCTGATACCAGCTGTTCCGACAAATAAGCTGCTTCTTGGTTAGAAAAGGATATCAAAACCTGATGGACTACTTCGTAAATATCCAGACGGGCGAGCGGACAAAGGAACAGACAGATTCTCTTAGCTAAATCGACTTAGCTCGACACCATGATCATGTACCTTATAGGGCATCTTGCGTTTGCTTTTGGGTTTTAGAAGCATCGTTACAAACTTAATACATCCTATACAGCTTGCTATTATTATAGAAAGTCAGTCAACCTGAGGTCTTAAACATCTACAGCTTTACTAGAATTATCACTACTCCTTAGATACGACTGAGATACCGCAGTAATGATTTTACTTTTTTGATTCCACATATAGTGGAGTAAGTAAGGCTGCGTTCGAGGCGACTTCTCACCAAATGGGTCTCTGTTGAAATTAATAAATACAGAGAATCTGAAAAAAAAAAAACAAGTAAGAAAGGGCTAAGTTCGGGTGTCACCGAACATTTTATACTCTCGCATGATAAAGTGATAATCGAGATTTCATCCTCCGTCATTTACATATTTTTTATTTTGCTGTAAAATTAATTAGATTAGATCAATTTGTGTACTTTGAGTATTGAATTGTATTTTCATTTATAAGTATGTACATATGTATTATTCAGAGAGAAGCCATCAGATGGAATTCAAAATAGCGTTATATTGGAAGAAGGCGTGATTGTGAACCGATTTCACCCACATTTCGTACATGTCATCAGGGTGATAAGAAAATATTTTATACCGAATTTCATTGAAATCGGTCGAGTAGTTCCTGAGATATGGTTTTTGGTCCATAAGTGGGCGACGCCACGCCCATTTTAAATTAAAAAAAAAAAGCCTGGATGCAGCTTCCTTCTGCCATTTCTTCCGTAAAATTTTATGTTTCTGACGTTTTTTGTTAGTCGGTTGACGCACTTTTAGTGATTTTCAACATAACCTTTGTATGGGTGGTGGGGTGGTTATTATCCGATTTCTCCCATTTTTGAACTGTATATGTAAATGCCTGAAGGAAACGTTTGGTTGACATAGCTACATTAGTTTCCGAGATATGTACAAAAAACTTTTTAGGGGGCGGGGCCACGCCCACTTTTCCAAAAAAATTACCTCAAAATATGCCCCTTCCTAATGCAATCCTTTGTACCAAATTTCACTTTAATATCTTTTTTTATGGCTTAGTTATGACACTTTATAGGTTTTCGGTTTCCGCCATTTTGTGGGCGTGGCAGTGGGCCGATTTTGCCCATCTTCGAACTTAACCTTCTTATAGAGCCAAGAAATACGTGTTCCAAGTTTCATCATGATATCTCAATTTTTACTCAAGTTACAGCTTGCACGGACGGACAGACGGACGGACGGACGGACAGACAGACATCCGGATTTCAACTCTACTCGTCACCCTGATCACTTTGGTATATATAACCCTATATCTGACTCATTTAGTTTTAAGACTTACAAACAACCGTTATGTGAACAAAACTATAATACTCTCTTTAGCAACTTTGTTGCGAGAGTATAAAAATCAATGAAATTTCTGTATACTAGTACAACCTACAGACATTGGCAATTTAGAATATAAATGTAGTACGTCATTGACCACCATAGTGAAGAGTTCGTTCACAGTATAAATATTGAGATAACTTGATAAAACTTGAAGGAGAACTGGAACCGTGTATCAAACACTAAATGGAAGTCGTGTTTTTGCTCAAATACTTTCAAGAGAGGTAAGGAATGGGAGGACTACCTGGAGGAGAGTTCGCTGCCTTTGCGTTGAAGATAAGAGAAGGAGTATCTAGACTCCTTATGACCAGCATCAAGTTTCTTTAGAATTTGACTGGTTTGGGTGCCACACAGCCAAAGCGATTTTACAAGAAACTGTAAGGCTGATAAACTTGTTAGGTGCTTGAGTCTCAATAAGTATAAAATGTGAACGGCAAATAAAAGTAGCTGCCATGGCTGCCTGTAGTATGCTTCTGGAACGCTGGGCCTCAGACCAGCTCAGCGGTCTTTCTGGTCCAAGGTAAATCGGAAGAGGAGAAATCTAAAAAGCTTTCGCTATCAGAATGGTTAAAGATCCTGGCAGTATAGGCAGTTGATTGATTGTGTTAATGGAAGGACATAGCATTTCTATATCATACAAATCATTTGAGCTGGCTTCCGGTTCCTAAAAGTATCCAAATTCGAAGCAAAAAAATAGTTTTAAAATATGGAAATTGTGGGAAAAGTTAGAACAGTTTATCCATTTGAGTTTGGAAGAGGTAACTCAAATATAAAAGAAAATCGATAGGTCAATTGGTTCACATGACACGCCTGACATAAGAATTATCCAAGAATTGCTTGTTTGTTCTTATATTCACCTAACATCAGAACTGACCGTTATTACATTTTCTGCTCGCAACTGTAGTGTCGTTTATACCATGCTTCTGTAGGCAACAATTTCTTTGTAGTTCCTTCATTTTTTCTCTTGTGTGGCAAACGAAATCTTTAACTTGCATGAGTTTATCTATTTGCGTGGCCTTGTTGCAGGTTGCTAGTTGCAACTGTGAGTGCGATTGCTTGCCACAGCCGCAGTTTACACACCAGTATTCGTACCTTTACCGCACAGAATATTTTTTGGACCACATTATAACTTATATACATATAAGCATATACCTATATATGAATACAGTATAAAATACACATATATAGTTTGTATAGATTTGAGCAGGCAGGGACCAAAATCAAATAGTTGTGGTGGAGCGCTAGAAATGTAAATATGAGCATGGAAAAGAGATTTAGTTTTTAAAAATTCATATGGTTATATTATTTGTTTATTCTTTCTTCATTTTGTCTATTGATTTGGAAAGATTTTGGAAATTTAAATCAATGATTGCGATTAGGTTTAACTAAGGTTGTACTGTTTTTCTTCTTCTTCATTGGCTTCTTTGCAACAGTGTACCAGTTGCTCTTCCGTTTCGCAGTTTGGCGTCAATTGGAGATTCTTAGTATAGTCAGGCCTTTCTCCACCTGTTGGTTTTCAACGGAGTAGAGGTCTTTCTCTTCCTTTAACTATGTCAATGGCGTCGTATATCTTGTATAGTTCACCGCTTCCAAGACCGACAGTCTCCAAAGAGGCTTATATTGTCTTTTTGATGGGTTTCAAAAGAATCGCTTAATTTTAGCTTTTGCCTGGCAATACCACGGTTGATTCTGAAATGTATTGTGGTCAGCTAGACAAATTTAGTGATGTACCTAACCAGAAGATGGCAGAAATGATTAATAGATGTGATGTGTGTGATGTTCCATCAGGATATTGCGAGAGCTTAAGTTTGATGAAAGCGGAAAGCTATTCAATGAGATTTGCTAGCATAACCGTCACTCATCTTCGGGCTATTACTTGTTCTGAACTCTACAATTTTTTTTTTTTTTATGCGAAAACTTTCACTTGAAATCAGGACGCCGAACACAACTTGAACCAAGTTTTCGTAGAATTTTCGATCATTACCCCTGTCCGCCAGCTTTTGAAGCTCTTCGTCCTTATGCATTTCGGCCCCTCTCTAAAACACTAGAGACCTGTCTTCCATCTATCACACATGATCAATCTGGTTGGAGGCTTTTCGATGCGGAGACAGCCAGGTAGCTTAATGAATTTTCTTGTGCGTGAACTTCTGCACATGTCTCCATCGTCCAATACCGAGAAATAGAGCTTCTCAAAAGACGACTAAGTTACTGGAGAATAAGAGTGATAAATGTTTGCCTCATTAAAAATCAAATTTTGACACTTCTCTGAACTGATTTCACTCATAAAATAGTATTACTCACAGATTCCTTCGCTTCGTTGTTTCACCAGCTTCCAGGAGTTATGCTCGTAAACAACAAATAATATACGTGCAACTTTAACGGTTAACACGAATATTCCATTTACAGCGTACACATATGAGGCATTCATCGAACTACTGGTAGTATTCGAAGTAAAAGTGGAAATAATAATGCCGACCAAAACAGCGTAGCATGTAGTGCGAGTAGTAGGCTTTGAAGCAAGTGGCAAGTAGCGCCGAATAAGCGTAGACGACACGTGATGTCTAGGACAAGCCTGAACTACATAGTGGGGGCAAGCAGGAATCTGGCAGGCTGCTGGTCGACTAACTGACTATTTGGCCAGGGCTAAGCGTGTCATATTGTTATTGTTGTTGCAAGCTGATTGAAGATTCCAATTGTGCAACAAACGAGCGGAGTAATTGAGGCAAAAATTGAAACGACAAGCGGACGAAGGTGGTGGATAACGCACATGTGGATGTAACATAAATATATGTACATCAATGTATATACATATGTATGTATACATATGTACATATGTGTACTTGCAACAATGAAAGAAAGATTGCCCCCAGTAGGTGCGGCTGCAAAGGACAAAAACGCTGTACTGCGGCTGCGGCAAGGTGTTGCTGGTGACTATGACCAAATTGATCGCAGTGATATACAGGTTGCAAGTACATAGTTAGCTGCCATGTTGCATGCAGCGTACTTTTGTTTGCTCGAAACTTTTTATTTTCCTATGCTTTGCTGATCAGATAGTAAGCGTGCGCTATAAAAAACCAAAAAACAAAAAAAAAAAAACAAAACGCGACATGTTGCCACTTGCAACTTGCAGCAATTAGTGTAAAATTTGTGATATCAATAAAATTTCATTTGTCGCGCTTTTGTTGCAAATAGCTGTGTTGCATACAAACAACTCATACACGTGCAACACATGCAACACTTGCAACAAGTGATGCAAGTGTGCTTGCCACAAAATGGTATTTGCTGCATTCACACAATTATCGGCAAATACAGCATGCCGCATGCCACAGATGACTTCATCTGCCAGAAAACACGCAATGCCGCACTCTTTAGCCTCTCAATATGAAAAATATTTATTAAAACATTGTTTTTTTGTACACACCACAGACTCCAAATTAATGCCAAATTAATTTCGCCCAATTACAGACAACTAGGCGCCACCAAGCAGCCAATTATGCCACATGCTGCAACATCAAAGCGCAGCGCATACATCAAATGTGCCAAAAGTGGCAGACAGGCGGCATGTTGCAACACTTGGCGGTAGTTGCACATACAGATACACTCACATTTTATCTTCAATTTTCATAAGCGCTAATTTTTGCGTGCTCATTTCATAATTCATAGCTTACAGTTTCCCCCGGGACACCTTGCAACATGGCATTTCGTTAGATTTTCTGCGCGCCTCTTCGACTGCGGTGAAAAGTCGGCGAGCAAGTCAGCTCCTTGCCATTGCCATCACCACCGCCAGACTGTTAATTAGTCATAAAGATCAAACAAATTGCATGCCACATGTATTAAATGCAACAAATGGCTGCGCTCCGACATATTAGAAACATGTATGAAGCGATACGCCAGCAAATATGCTAACCGCAAAAAATTATGCATAAATTTCTGCCACAACGCGTTGCCACCATCATCAGTCGGCGCGTCTGGCCAACTAGCCGCGCCACCAGCTCACCCCTCTCGTTGACTTGCCGCGCTTTGTTGCATGTCTGGTGTCACTGCGCGCCAGGAGGTAGACTCTAAGTACCATTCCTTTGGCCCTCTCCACGTCGCCCGCCTCCCTTCTCGTCCGTCTGCGTAATCGTCTATGTCAATGACAAGCAGCAATTATGAGCGCATATCTGCTCTATATTCGCTGGTCTGCGCCGCGCCGCCAACCTCTGCCGCCCTTTGGCTCTCAGCTATCCTCACTTATTTGCACTTCGCTCGGTCGCCAGCGCTGCCGTGTTCTCCACGCTTATGAAATATGACGTTGAAATAAATTATTTTTCTCGGGAAAAACGCAACTCGGTGGAAAATCGAAAATTATCATGAGACAGATGTGCCACAGCAGCGACGGCAGACATGTAATATGCATTTGCAACATTTATTTCTTAATTTTGCATTTCGCTTCTTCTGATTCGCACTTTTTTTGTTGTCGTACGTGTTCAGCCAAATGCGTCGTGTTAAATTTTGCGGCGCATTATGGACCGTTAATTTGTGGAGCTCGTCGTGCAGGTTATGACAAGGGGGATGTTACTGCTGCTCATTGTGTTGCATTTTAAGTGCTTTTTCATGCTTGCACTTGCTATTTATTAATTTACCGTTATTAATAACTCATGGACCAATACTAAGAATTTTCCTTTTTTACCCTCAATTGTATTTCTGCGCATTACTGGAGAGGTGTAGTCTGAAAGGAGCTTTTTCAGGATTTATAATCGTTGCTGGACAAGTTTTTACGGAGACACAAATATATGTGGCCCTGGAGAAGCACTGAAATAGTTCACTAGTGCCTCCAGTATCCCAGCCTGAACTAGCAATATCATACTTCTACAAAGTTCGGAACTTTGTTAATTTTCAACAGAGTTCTTCAAAAAACCTTAGAGTTTTAGCATCGCGTGCTTGAAAAACGATCGTCCATCGTTGGGAACGCAAAAATTCCAGATGTTTAGGGCTCCAATTGAGGAAAAGATGAACCAAAGGCGGGAAGCTCACCAAAGATTTTGGACTGCAGACTCCTTTTGCTCTTTTCTCGACTGCAACTCTGATAACATGGACCATTCCACCGAAGAAACAGCTGCAATCTCCATCGTCTCCGCGCATATACTTCCGAGATATATATGGGTGGAGCAAAGTCAACGAAAAAGAGACTCAATGAACTTTTTCACAGAGGAATCGAAGTTTGACGGGGAAAGTTGAAGGACGGGAACTCTCAATTACTCTTGTTTCAGACTGCAGAAACACTTTAGAGTTTTTCACGCAGAAGTGGCAGCTAACAAGACAGCAGCGGACATATTTCTTAAAGTGCGTCTTCTTTTAGAGAGGTATGCATCCATTCCTATAAAAGAGCTGTTATACAGATCTTGAGCTAGCAGACCGTGAGCTAAAAGCTGGTCAAGATATGCGTCATATACTCAATCATAAGCTTTCTAAATAGACACTATCCTATTGGGGATCATACGGTGCGGAACCATCTGGGCACTCTTTTCTCCACTTTCTAGCTTTCGCCAGACAACGGTTCAAGCATTTCGGTTGCCATACTTTTTAAAAACTCTGCGAATTGGCTTGATGGCTTGTGGCAGGCTCTAGGCGTTTCATCGAAATGCGACGGGCTTTTTGACCCATACCTAGGAGTTTTGGGCTACACAACTGGCAAGCGTCTCTAGCAGTCCAAATTTGATTGTTCATGGCCTGGCATCTGTTTACCTAACCTAACTTAATCAGTAAAGTAAATTCGTTACTGAATAGAAAAAATGGGCCAAACCAGTTCCCTTCTGTTTTACGGAACCTGAGCCAACGCGTGTTCCAATCAGTCTCCCTGAAGTCCACATATCTTTCAAACTCATTCATCTTTGAATTTACAAGGTCTCAACTTCATGAAATGCGTTTCAGTATTATTGCGCCCTTACAAGGTATATTAAAGTTTCCACGTAGTCCTAGCAGCAAACACCTAGTAGGAAACATCGGAGGCCTCGTAAAATATATGTATAAAAGGTTAGCATAATGAGCTGAGTCAATTTAACCATATCCCGAAGACCATTGTTTCTCAGTTTTTGAGATATCTATCTGAAATTTTGTATATGGCCTCTCCATTCTGAGAAATCGCCGATATCGGACCGCTATAAAGCAAAGGTGTTTTACAAACTTATCAAAGTCAAGTTTTTGTAGAGAAAACTTTTTATTTGACAAATTTTTCCTCACGAACTTTAGCATAAAAAGAGTGATCCATTTCGAGATTTCCTACTTTTTTAGTTTAGGTTAGGTTAATTTAGAAGGCCAAAGACTCTGGCCCTTTGCGATACCAGATGGAGTTCAGTTACTAGGTCCATGAGGAGTAGTCATCCTTTAGGATGCCTGAACTAGACGCAAACTTTGACATACAATGTGACCTTGTTAGCAAAACCTCCTTCAGTGTATCATACCTTTGGGACCCCAGATGCTTACAGCGTAGTCTTTCCCAGTTGAAAATTGGGATCGTGTAGTCGGTGTTTGCCAAACTGATAACGGGATCAACACCTCTTGACTGGATAGTATTGAGAATAGATTCCGTTGAGACGTTGTTGAACGCTCCAGAAATGTCCAGGAATGCTCCAAGAGTGGATTGCTTATATTCAAGAGCCCTTTCGATATTGAATTCCTCTATATGCGTGCTGCGACTTTAAGAAGCTTTTTGGAGGCGCTGCAGTCCTTATTTGCGCTTTCAAGATTTTGTCTAGCGTTTTCAGCAGAAAAGGAGTTAAGCTTCAACGCCCTAATCACTTTTGAGTAGACTTCTACCTGCCTTCAGTATGAGCCCTAGCCTCTATCAATGAGTGTGACACATTACTGAACTTCATGCATCCCCTAAAAATCGTCTTCAGCGACGGCACGGACTACTTTTTTAAAGGTAACCCTACATTCTCCGAAGATACTGTTAAGATCGGATCACTATAGCATATGGCTGGCATATAAACTGGCTGTTCATATATATAAGAACTGTCAAGTTTAACGCTTTTGTGTCTTCTGCCTAAAATAAACCTCAAATCTCAAATTCCTCTCGATTGTCTGTTCCTTGTTGTGTTAGTTCCACTCTTGACTTTCAATTATTCTATTAAAAATAAAATAAAATTTTAATTAAATAATTCGCTTCACTTTCTAAGGTCCATACATCCATGCACACACAAATGCATGGATATCTCTACGTATATATGTATAAATATATAAACAAGTATTTATCAAATTTATTTCACACTTGCATGCAAATTAAATTTCCGACTGTGCCGGCAAATAATTCAAGTATTTACTGCCGCTTACACAGATTACAACAACGACAGCAACCAGTGGAAAGCATAAAATCAAAAAACAATAAAAAATTCAATTTTTTTCATTTTTAATTTACGCAGACATGAAGATGTCTCGGTCTAGAAATTATAATTTATTCAGCGCGCTCACCCAGAGATCAGCCAACAGCCAGCACTCAGCAGACAGCAAACGAAGCGCCGAGGGGTGTACGCGCAGCGCGCGCTCGCTGCTAGGAAACGCGGCTGCCAGTAACAGCGCGCAAACACAAAAATAAAAGCGACAAATATTTTCGCAAAAAAGGCGGAAAAACATAAATATAAAATTAAATAAAATTCCGCGGCATTTAGCACATCTGCTTTGCGGCAGCAGGCAGCAGGCGCGACACTGACTGCCGTCCGTTATGATGAAGTGCCGTAGGCAGGCGAGCGACCAGCTGGTGGGCGCGCACTGCGCGCAGTGGCAATGTGTTGGCGCAATTTTTGGGTGGCAAATGCGTAAAATATTTAACAAATACGCTGAGTGCAGTTACCAACGAGGTTGCAACAAGCGACTTATATATGTGTATGTGTGTATATTGTGTGGCGTTGCAGCCCTAGCGCGCTTTAGAGGGTGGGGTGAGGCCGCAAGCGGCCTGAGTGCTGTTACATTATGAAGTGTTTGGAATGCCGCGCTTAATAGTTGTTGAAGATGATGTATGAGCAACAGCATGCCATTACACGCACATACAAACATGCATACACACATATAAACAGTAATACCCACACATACATATATTTTTCCTACCATGCGCGCGCTTATTTGCATTTTCATGCATCGAATGCAACCAACTGTGGCAACTTCAGCACTGTGCGCGCCAACTTTGCCGCGCGCTTGGTAAAGTAGGCGTTTGGGGCGCGTGCTGTTGCCGCCATGGGCGCGCGCTCAAGTGCAGACGAAATTTTTGGAATATCCATTACGTTGCAAATGGGGCGCAACCATAAGCATATGAATGCGTAGTTGTGCTATAATTGTGTCACAAATGCATGCATAAATATACGGCTTGCAACATGTGGCACTTACAGCATGTAGCTTCAATTACTGCATATAAATACTTCATTAAATTACACATCTACTTCCATAAGCGTACTTACCCTGCATGCCACTAATGAATCCATTGAACCCGCTTCGATCTCTCTTCGGTCTCAGGCGCAAGATTTATGCCCGCCGTCTTGCGTTAATTACGTAGAAATCTTCAATGACCTACATGCCTACTAAGTTATGATTAAAACTCGAATTATTGTTTGATTTTGCACAATAAATTATCATTTCTTTATTATTTATTCACATTCCTCGCTTCATTCTTTCGCTTAAGTTCCACTTACTTACAGATTTTTATGATTTATTTATATCCAGCACTTGCGTTTCGTTTCTAAATATACATATACTAGGGGTGTTCATATTTATGTGAATGTGTGTGTGTTTCAAAAGTGAGAGAGAGTGAGTGAGGTGCTAACTCTCTTATATAAAAAAAAAAATTTAAAAAAAAAAAAATATTATTGTAAAAAGTAACAACAAAAAATAGCTTCGGCTTCACCGTCTTTCACAGATGCATTTCTAGCATAAAAGGGATTCAAAAAAGATTTTTGACCTGATTTTTATCGACTAGTTTGTATGGTTCAAAATACTCAATTTCCCCAAACGAGATGAATGATGAAAGCCGCCTTCGACAGCACGAAAAGAAACTACCTCTATGCCGATATGTTTGAACTTGGTATGCCTGAAAACTAATACGGCTGTGTAATTTGACGTTGATCAATACCAAAATCTCCGTCAGGATCCGGAGGGCCCATTTCCGAGTCGTTCGATACCAAACAAGGTTTCTAACAAGGCGAAAAAGCCTATCGTACATTTTTGCAATTTTTCGATTTCGTCTTATGAGTGAACTGCTTCTGAGCTAAACCAAGTGTTATCGAATGGAACAAATAATAATCGGACTGGGGAATAGGGCGGGTGGGGTTCGACTTCCCTTTTAAGCGTTTCCATGTACGTATTAACGGGTTTGTTAACTTGAGGCCGAGCGTGTCATGCAGCAGAATAGCTTCTTCGTGCCATTTCTGGTATTGATTGATTGATTTCATAATCATTCCCAGCGCATGGGGTCGCTTTGAACTGGCTTGGCGGGTAACTCCAAATACTAAAGCAAGCTCTTCTTGCCTTTGACACGCATTCTCCGTTTTCAATTTATCGTCTACGAAGGGTCTTGGCTTTACTTCAAGCTGTCGTTAACACAGAAATCGCCTTCGTAAACTTTTTGGTGCTCTCGATATGCAACATTTAACAAACAGCGCGTACTTAATTCACAACAAAACTTAATTTTTGATCGTTCAGCACGTATGTCCGCTATATTGTTGCTTTAGCGCTTTTCTTTTCTCTGCTTAGGTGATAAAGTTCGGGTTGGTTGTCGTCGCCTAGTTGTGGGTTCAGGGGTCCTGACATATATTTGGTATATCGCGGTCGATTCTGAATAACCTGCTTTTATATCTAGAAGATAGAAGCGCAAGGGTTTACTTCTATAATATAGGTTTTCATGGCACCTCGAGCTTTTCAATGCAATGGGTGCAAGTTTAACTCAGTGTACCCGAGTACTCCGAGGGAGTCGGTGAAGGTTTTGATGGCTCCACTATGAATAACGGTCAGTGTGTTTCTAAAGTTTGTTTTGCCTGAAGTCTAGTCGCGTCTCCGCTTCAAGCAGACGACTGTAGGGCTGATTTCTGCGAAAACATCCCAACAGAAACTGCTAGAAGAGGAGCTCGTTGTGTTTCTTAAAGGAAAGCATGTTCAACCGAAGACATCAAAAAGCATACTGTAATCCTCCGAGGCGCAGTATTTTAACATGTTTGAAGCTTCTTTGTCTGCATTTCACTATATCCATATTGAGGCAGCGTGGTTTATGACCGGCCATTCGATTATCTTGTACGTTTATTTGTTCTTATTCCATGAGCTGTCGGCTAACAACTTGAGGATTATATTATGTCTATGTACTTTGGCAGTAAACGCGATTGTACGAGGAGTTAAGAAGTCCAGTCTGCAGATTATAACACCCAACTCTTTGAATTGTTGACAGTCAAAATTTTAATGCCATTGGTTGTATCTGTATTCCTTCATCCAGTTCGTAAATGTGGCCACTGTGGATTTAAAAGGGGAAAGTGTCAAGGTCCTTGCAATAGAACAAGGGAACTGCCATCTGGTAATAATTATGATAGGAACTAGGACTTAGGTGACGTTTCAGAGTAATTGCTTGATATTTTGCAGTTTATTGCCTACATTTAGGGTGTGGCTTAAAAAAGCCTTCTGAAAAGCGACAAGTATTAATTTCTTCTTTTTTTGTTCGGAACAAGGGTTTGGAAAGCGTTTGAATCTTATGTAGTAATGCATCCCTCAGATTGCTATATTTGATAGGCTCGATTATATATTATATTTAAGAGACTTAGTTTCATACATGTTATTCTGAATTCAGAATTATTCTGACACTAAATCCAGACCAAGTCCTTTAAGAGAAAAAGGCAATACAGCAAAGGACTGACACATAGAAATATTGATAACAGGGACCAGGTTATAGACCATGTTTTTGAATATTTTCTTGTTATTCTGCAATTCATTGCCTACATTTAGGGTGTAGCTAAAAGAAACTAACTGAAATGCGACCTTTATTAATTTCCTCATTTTTGCAAGTAAAAAAAAATATATCTTTTGAGTATTTTTTTTTTTTTTTTTTGGTTTTTGTAGTTTATTGCCTACATTTAGGGTACAGCTAAAAGAAAAAATTATGAAATAATAATGAAAAATGATATAGAAGAAGAGGAACCGTATTGTTTTCAAAAAAAAAATTGTGAAAACAATAAATACTGGATTTAAGAAAAAACTCACTAATTAATTAAAATAATAAAAACAAAAATTTAGTTAAATTAATAATTTATTTTTATTTTAAATATTTTGTTTTAATATTTCGCACTTGATTTTTCTTACATTACATACTATTTATAAATTGCATTGCACGCGTTTTCACATTCATAGTGTGTGTTTGTATGTATTTATGTATTGACTTAAATGTAATGTTTTTGCTTAGCCACAAATCGTTGCTGATAATTGCCACTTTCTATCTTGACTACATAAATTATGTGCTAAGTACTAAAGTATTTATTATTTTTATAATAATCTTTTATATATACCTATTACATGCTAACTGTACAGTAAGTTAACGCCACTTAAATGCATACATGCGTCTAATACTAATCTTTATTAAATAATTATTTTTTAATTACTTTCTCCTTGCCCCTGTAACCTAAAACTAATTCGCTCGCTTTAAATTCTAAGCTCTAATTTTATTTCCTTATATTATGCCTTAGCATATTTATGCTGAAACTTTTTAGCCACAAATTACCTTCAGTATTGAGTTTTTTGTTTAATTTTGTTTTAATTACAATATTCATATGTTCATAATTTAGCAACGATTATTAAGCAATTTTATCTTTTTACGATATGTACTCCACAAAAACCATGTTTTCACTTTAACTACGCATTAAAAATTAATTTTACATTCACATTTTTCGCTTGAGGTTAACTTGCCTCATTAAAGTTAGTTGAGAGTGGGTTGAAAAAGCTCATGCAGGGTATTTGTTGTTATTAAAAGCTTCATAATTATTAAGTCTTTCTCCGATAAAATGTGTCCAAAGTTTTTGTGTCCAATATTGAATATTATACTATGCTGTGATAAAACAAGAGAGAACATAAAATTTTTGCTTCCTTTACAAGATTTCGGTGCACCTTTGCCGCGAATGAGCAGCCTGTCGATACGATGAAGCATTTAGAGGTCGTCCAAGATAGGAAGCTGTAATGGAAGCCTAAAGGTTGATTGTCTTATTCTGCTGCAGAGCAGCCATTGGCAAATGATGGGTTCTCTCACCGAGAGTAGTCCTCTAGCTTTACAATACTATAGTCACAATCACTTTGGTGGCGGGATCTAGGTTAGGTTAGGTTAACCTGGTAAACCAATAAGCTACGCATAGACCAGTTTTGTTCCAATGTGATACCAGATGGAATTCGGTTTCTAGGTCCGAGAGGAGTATTCATCCTTTCGGATGCCTGCGCTTCAAGGGAATTTCAACATACTCTGCAGCCTCACTATCGGAGGTATCATACAGTGAGGATCCCAAATGCTTACAGCGTATTATTGCCAATACGCGACAAGTGAACCAGAGATGATCCACTGTTTACCTCGTGCCCTGCTTTAGACCTTTCTTGCAGTCTTTTCGATCTGACAGCCTCATCCTAAGGGCGTGTGTCGCCAACAGACAGTGACCAGTTAGTATTCCCACCATGTTCATACAGTCTCTTCTATCCAGTGTCAATAGGAATTTTGTGTACTTACGATCTACCTTCCTCCCCTTCTGTCGAGACCGTCGTCTAGACAATACATGCGTTTCGCAATGTTGATAACCTTTTCGAATGTTAGCCGCACATTATTCTGGGCAATCTGGTCCACTATTTCATTGCCCTGGATGACTTCGCTATAGGTCAGAATATTCCCGCACCAGGCAGGACATAGAAAAGACCTTACTCGTAAAAATTTTAGACCGCGCTCAATGGCAGGCGCTCATCAGCATGTGTCTATTCTGCTTACGAGTATAGTGCCCATAGATAATGCCTCGCCTAACCAATCTTTATCGGCTTTTCTTAGGCCACTTATTTACGCCGGAATAGTGAATGGGTAGAAGCCGCTGGAGGAGAGGGGCAATCTTTCTTCTCGGAAGGGTTGACTCAAAGCAAAGATTTATGAAGGGTTGTATTATCAGGAAATTTCTATCGAACTCATAGGTGTTGTCGCAAGATCTTTTTGGCTCAAGATCGATCGTAAGAGATCTAGTGAGCTCTTTGCACTCAATAAGGCCAGGGTCTGCCTCGCTGAGGGGGTTCCAACAGACCATTACCCTATCGGCTATAAGGTTAAAAATCTTACCGGAACCCAACTGAAACTGTATGAAATAAAATCGCTTATTTCTTGTTTGACCGCATTTGCGAGGTTAAGTTTCAAACACTTGGTATCTGACAGCTTCAGATATCCAACCGTGCTAGTAAAAATAGGAATTAAACGCCTAAGTTTTGGCCACAAGGCGCTTTGCTGATGTCAGGCCTAGTTTAGGTGACAATCATTTTAAAAGTAAGGATTATATTGTCTTTGAAACGAATTCTCAGGGCCCCAAAATTAAAAGTTTTTCTTTCAAAAAAATGCCTTTTCTATTTTTCCTGAGGTTAGAGGTCTGCATAAAAATATAAAGAACTACAATTTCTCCATTAAGACCTTATGAGAAATATTGCCTAGATAGTATCCTGGAGAAAGAAGCTAGGCAGAACTTTTTAAAGTTGTTAAGAATGGACTAATCGAGATGGTCCCAGTTTCATAGGTGACGAAACATAAAACATGTCTCATGAGGAAATTATTGGTATATCTGCGATTTTGTAAAAGCCAGACCAAACTTAACCGAGAAAGTTTAAGAAGACAATGTTATTTAAAACTTGTTCTCCTGTTCTTTGGTCAAACTATCTCTTTTTGGAATTCAAGGGTGATGTTTGACTTAGCGGAGGATCAGAAAACAACTTTACGGTTTTCTTGCTTACTCCAATCACTTTTCAACCCACAACTCTCCTAACGCTCACAATTTAGAAAGCCTACCATTCCGTCTTAACAATTTGAACACCTAAATCCTCACATTTAGTCCATTATATGTTGCACTTCGTTGTGCATCTCATCGATTTGATTACAACTACTCGTCGGCGTAGTTGACAATTCGTCATTTTGATTGTTCTCGGTTTTAATTTTTCCTAACATATGCCAAGGCGCTGTCGTATCTAAAGCTGAGCCGCGTGAAGGGCTCTCCAAATGTCTGTTGTCATCTCTTGTTGGTGTGGGGGATTTACTATTATCGCCATGTGACTGCGTTGTCATGCCCGGGAAATTATAAGGTGGTGCCAGAAAAGGTGGCAAACCTAAGAGTCCGGGTGGATATTTGCCAGCATTTGCGCCATTCGGAAAATGTGGTGGTGTTAGATTGGGAAATGCGCCAGGACTTAGATCACCAGGCTGTATGGGGGTGTTATCAGAGATATTTACATAAGTTAATGGAAAGAAATTAGGCTTAAGGGTTTTAATTTTTCACTCGTCTTAATTTTCTTTTCATGACTGTTTTACATATACATATATACTTAGAGATATAGTAAAATCTCGGTACTTACCTTTGGCGGTAATCCATTGAAAAATGGCGGCAAATATGGGAAAAATAGTTCTGGACGTCTTTGCATGAAATCGGTCTCACTTGGCATACTTCCAGGACGATGTAAGGGTAATTCAAGTGACATGCGTCTACCACGCCGTGATGTGGGGTTCGTCCACATATGCGTGCCCATATGGACCTAAACAGACAGGATGAAAAATGGGGGAAATTTTTTTCAAATTTGGGATTATGGTTTTAACGTATTTTATATGGGGTTTCGAAAATGAAAACGTTCCGGAGGCTAATATCAAGCCGCAGTTCATTGACTTCTTTCGTGTTTTCCATGAAGCTCTTCTCCAAATTGGATTTTAAACCTTAGCCCTTAAAGGCTAAAGGAACATTAAGAACTAACGCTAATATCAAGCCATAGTTCATAAACTTCTTTCAGGGAATGATTTTTGCTGATAGAAAGGCGATATTTTTTATTTTCTTGAGTTCAAGGGAACTGTCTGAGAACTTTAACGGTCACCCTATCGAAGAAAAAACACACTCCCTTCAGTGCAGCAAGCACTTTAGTCTAGCTTTTATCCACTAAGTAATATCTAAATCATTGCATTCCACAGTTTTGTCAACTGGTAACCCAAATTCTACAGTTTCGACCCGATACATAAGAATAAGGACATTAGCCACACCAATCCCACTTACCTTCAAATTTCCTTTGGTTGTGAAGGCCTTCTGACACACATTGCACTGGAACGGCTTGTCCCCAGTATGCGTACGCATGTGGATCTGAAGCGCTGAACTCGAACTAAAGTTTCGTCGACACACATGGCAGAAATGCTTCTGATTCGCGGCAGCGGCAGCGTCGGCACTCAAGCTCGGTGGGCCGACCGACATCAGAGCCTGTTGAAAGTCCAATGGGCTCGCTGGGAAACGATGTGCATCTGCGGGCAGCAAAGATTTATGTGACAATTGTTGTTGTGGTTGTTGGTGTGGATGCGATGGCGGGTGTTGTTGATGTTGTTGTTGTTGGTGGTGGTGATGATAGTGGTGATGGTAATGGGCGTTGCCATAATGCAGTTGCATGGATTGCATGGTATCATGCGGAAGTGAGGATACTAAACGCGTTAGAATCGGGAAGGAATACGAGTACAATAAAAAACAATAAATTGTGCAGATTGGCACATAGTTTAGATGTCGGGTCAACAGGAAAATCGGAACACATTAAAAGGGGGAAGGTAGTGTGTGACATTGTGGACCGAGGACACCGCTTAATACGAGTACTTACGTAATTGCATTTGCATGAGCGATTGCTCGGCGTTGTTGTGCGGCAAGGCCAAATGTGGATGTACAGCGAGCTCGAAGGGCGAATGTGTTGACGCAGATCCGCTTTGCTGTTCCAGTGTGCTATTGGTTGGTGAAGCTGCTGGCATGCAGCCCGTTATCATTGGTAGCGTTGGCGCTGGTGGCAAAGGCGATGGTGTCGTCCTTGGCGTAGGTGAGGATCTTGAAATATTGGTCTTCAACTGCTGTGATTCACATTCGGTTTCTGTATCGGGTTCTTGCTTAATGCGCTCGTGGAGTGTAGACACTTCGCTAGTTTCCAACTCATTAGGGCTAGTCGCTTGTGTTGTCTTGGTCAAGCAATTACCGTTTTTAGAAGTTGTGTTGCTATTTTGATTATTTACGCTTGCTGTGCTGTTATTTGTAACGCGTTCTTCGTCTTCTTCATTGCTGTTTTGTTTTGGGAAAAGATTACTGCTCACTGAAAGCTGAAAGGAAATTTTTGTTTAAAAATATGAAATTAAGTTTTATATGCTTAATAAACAGGTACTTTCAAACAATTATTTGATTTTAAGATGCCATACACATTTACCAATAAATCTACAAATATAATGTAGTATTCAGTAAGAAGAAAGAAAATAAGGTAACTTTGGTGGACTTAATGGTCTTTAGTAAAAGCAATGGCCCCTTTTATTCCCATTTAGCGAAGTCAACACCCAATGACATTCATTGTGTACATTTAGCGAAGTCATAAACCCTTTCCAATTCAGAGCAATGACCCTTTTGCATACCTTTAACCAAGTCAAGAATGTTTATTAAGATTACTAACTCTTTTGTTTACCTTCAGCAAGATTAATAAACCCGTCGGAGGCCCATGATCCTTTTGTTTACCTTGAGTATAGTCACAAACCTTCGTTGATTACTATGACAATTTTGTTTATATTTAGCCAGTCTAGCGGTCTTTGTTAAGGTCAATGACTCTTTTGTTTACCTTTGGCCAAGTCGACAACCCTTTTGAGGTCAATAACCTTTGGTGAGGTCAATGACTTTTTTTTACATTTATCCAAGTCAACATCCTTTTGTGATTTCAATTCCTTTTGTTTCCATTTAGGAAAAACATCAATCGTTCCTGAAATCAATGAGATTTGGTGGGGTCATTAACCCCTCTGTTTAAATTTAGCCAAGTTGACAACCGTTCCTAAGAATAACATCCTTTGGTGAAGTCAATGACCACTTTGTTTATATAATATTTAACCAGTCTACCGACCTTTGATGAGATCGTTGACCCTTTTTTTTAAATTTAGCCAAGTTGACAACTCTTCTTAAGGTTAATAACTTTGTTGAGGTAAGCCAAATCATAAACCCCTTCCGAGGTCAATGATCTTTGCTGGTCTGATCCATAACCCATTTGTTTTCATATAGCTAAGTCAAGAACCCTTTATGAGGTCAATGGCCCCTTTGTTTACCATTAGCAAAGCCAACAACCTTGCCGGGTCGACAATACTGACCACAGCACAAATTATGTATATCAAATGAGAAACATTTCAGAAAATTTTAATTTCAAATTAAAGTTTCAATCTCAAGAATTCGCGAAAATACATAATTCACGAACGGAATTCTCGGAATTACTCCACCTAATATATAATTTTTTTATTCTTCGTTTTTTTGGAATTTCCCTAAAACTTCTCTCGCTTAAAGCTCTTCCAAAACTTTTGCGGTACCTTTCCTGCTAATTTGATTTCCATGTTGGTACAACAACACATCTACAGTTAACTGTACATATAGTACGTAGGTACAAGTATAGTGTTCGTCACATTTGCTACGCATTTTTCTTTCATTTCGGTGTGAAAGTGTCATATTTATTTTAAGAATTTATGAGTGCAAGCAAATAAATCACTTTCACTCGCGTACTGCCACATTGAAGACGCAACCGCGTTGTTGTTGTTTTGTTGTTATTGTTTGTGCCATTAAATTGCAACTACTTAATTGTGTGAGGCGACGACTCGCATGTTCTTCTTACAACAAAAATTTTTGCTGTTGATTTTTTATTGCTCTTGTTGTTGTAGTAATGTGGCGTCTCGACATTAACATTCACATTGTTCTCCATTTAAAATGCAATTAAAACTTTTCATTTTTGCAGGGAATTTGCACCGTGTGTCTATGTCTACTTGTTCCCCCCGACCCCTTGAGTTTACTTCGCTCCCCTCTCTTCTCTTTTTTCTTAAATTTTTTTTATTTTAGCCGTGTTAGTTTGTTGCAACAAATGATCGTGAATATGTAATTTTTCATATGCAGAAATGAAGTGTCATGAAATGTGTAACATTTTCGCTAAACTCGCCAAATTCCGGGACTTAAGTTGTTTTAGAAATGAGGGAATTTATTTTTTTTTTTAGTTATGTTGTAGACGTCAAAAAAAATATGAAAAAAAGGATTTCAAAAAAAATTTTTTGGTTTCAAAAGCCCTTTTTGTGAAATCTTTGACTCCTTTTTTAACATCTTTCAAAGTCAAAAACTATTCTTGAGATCAATGGCACTTTTATTTACCTTTAGCGAGAATAACAACCATGTCCGAAAAAAATTACCCTTTTGTTTACATTTAACCAAATCACCAACCCTTTTTTGAGGTCATTGACCTTTGGTGAGCTAAAAGTTTAATGACTCCTTTTCTTTCAAAAGGGAAAATCGTCAAATCAACAATCCAAATTTAAAGGCCTTTGGCCCTGGCCCCTGATCCTTCTTTCTATTATTTAGCTAAGCCCAACAACAATTCCTGAGGCCAATGACATTTTTATTTACCTTTAGCGAGGTTAACAACCCTGTCTGAGGTCAATGACACTTTTGTTTACCTTTATTCAAGTCAGCAACCCTTTCTGAGTTCAACGACCTTTGGTTTTTCAATCTTCTGATCCCTTTGTTTAATTTAGCCAAATCAAAAACCCCCTTTCCGGGGAGGGTTTTCCAGGGCCCCTTTTTGCTTTTATTTAGCCTGTGGCCCTGAGGGCCCCTAATGAGGTGAATGACATGTTTATTAAGCAAGGTTTAAAACACAGTCCGACCGAATTTACCCTTCTGTTTTTCTTTAGCCAAGTCATCAACCCTTCCACAGATCAATGACCTTTACTGGGTTAAATGTTCAATGGCCCCTTTGCCTATATTTAGCAAGATCAACAAAATTTTACTGCGGTCTATTATCCCTTTGTTTGTTTTCGGGGTTTTTGATTTCCGTTTGGGGGCATCAATACTGACCCCGAATTAAAAAAAAAAAAAGAAAATGTCTATATTTTCTAAATTTTAAGAATTCGCGCAAGTACTGTCATCACTTTCTTGCCCCCCATTCAAAATTTTTTCCCCAAGGCTCATAATGCATTTTGATGCCTCTGTACAATTTCAAAGCAAATTATAGCCAAATTTTGAGCACATAAAATATTTAAAAATTGTTTATTTTGACAATAAAATACCTTTTAGCGAGAAAAGATAAATTCTTTATATATATATCCGGCTTTGATGTCAAATATGCTTCTTTATGGCGGGATATAAAATTTGAAATTTGAGCTAAGTAAATTGTGTAAATGGAAAATAGTTTATCATTTTGGAGGGCTTCGGTAAATCCCTCTCGTTTGCTATATTTCAGTAAGTGTGAGCATCAGCCAAAACCGCCGGGTAAAGACATTCATTGACACATTGACTAGCTCTTATGAGTGCGGAAGGGGGCCCAATTGTCAATTGGTGAGCTTTAAACGACTTCGTGCTAGTTTAGTAAGTGCTCTAGAAGATTTTTAATTAATTTTCCTTCAGGGGTAATCCCCTTATGAGTATATATTTTACTAATATCTACGAATCGTGCAAAATTTTTGTGTCCGTTCTGCCAAATACTTAGCATATTTGCAAAAATAATGAAACCGTAAAATTGTTTTCTATTAAATATTATTGTTTTGTTGCTTAATAGTGACTAATGGTAAATGTTATAATAATTATTACTTGTGGGAAAATTTGTAAACAATTATTTATTAATCATAATTTTGTCTCTGATTTTGAGGTGACTAATTGAAACAAAAATTTATTGCTCACGCTTTTTAATAAGTCATAATTGTTGTGAATAGCTGGGCAAATTTACAAGTTTTCTTCCCACAACAATTTGCTAGTATTTAACAATTTTTTAAAAAATTAATTAATTTAAAAATTGTTCCCTTAAATATCCCGGGAGTAGTGCGTCGAAATCTCAGAGCTGGAGTGAGGGAAATAGAGCGCGGGGAAAACTAGCAATTTTTGGGAAACTTAAAAACGACCTTCCAAAAACCAAAAATTTTAAAAAAATTGATCAAAAGTAGTTTAAAATTAAATGCTAAGTCAGAAATAAGTCTAGTTTCAACACTAATTTCAGTTAATAATTTACCGAAAGCATCTTATTTGTGGCATTACAAATATTTCAGAAAAACAAAACTGGTCAAAAATGCCCAAGAAAATGCCAAAATAGCTTTCTACGGCTAAGCTGTAGCACATACCAGTAGCTAACAAAATAAAAACAAGAATAAATATTAAAGGGGAAAAAGTTGTATTATTAAGAGCTTAATTTGAGAAGAAAATTCGTAAAGAAAAAGAAAGTAGCTCTCAAATACAAATGCACTGCTAAATAGATTGCTTCAGACTAGTTAGAATAGCATAATTTGTTTGTTTTTTTATACACACATACACGCGTATTTAATATACAATTTCATAAAAAACTTTCTTGTAATTATTTTATACCTTCATATGTGCGGTATAAGCACTTTTAATTAATGATTCGTAAAGACGTTTATTATGTAGCAACATGCAACAAAAAATTTATTCCGCCCAAAAAAAAACCCACAAATAATGACGTTAGGCCGACTTGATGTCAGCTGTCATTTGTTAATATTCACATGAATTATATGGCGGCAAACCCAGCGTTCAAACCCAATAAACAACAAATTTATGAAAATTATTATTTCAAGGACTTGAATATGAATTTTATTTGTTTTGGCAACCATCCCACAAGGAAATTGTGTAGCTGATCGGTCAGCTTGTATGGGAGCTATAAGCTATAGTTGTCCGATTGGAAAAAATTCTTTGGAGATTGTAGTATTGTCATAAACAAACATGTACAGAATTTCGTAAAAATATCACGTCAAATGAAAACATTGTTCATACAAGGAGGTGAAGATGAATTTCATTTGTTTTGGCAACCATCCCACTAGGAAATTGTGTAGCTGATCGGTCAGCTTGTATGGGAGCTATAAGTTATAGTTGTCCGATTGGAAAAAATTCTTTGGAGATTTTAGTATTGTCATTAGCAATAATCTATACTAAATTCCGTAAAAATATCACGTCAAATAAAAACATTGTTCATACAAGGATTTCATTCGTATCAGTCAGTTAGCACGGCAGCTACATATATGCTATAGTGTTCCGATCTGAACAATTTCTTTGGAGATTGTAGTATTGTCATTAGCAATAATCTATATTAAATTTCGTAAAAATTTGTCTTCAAATGAAAAAGTTTTTCATACAAGGACTTGATTTGGATCAGTCAGTTTATATGGCAGCTATATGCTATAGTCATCAGATCTAAAAAATTTTTTCAGAGATTATAGCATTGCCCTAAACAATAAGCCATGCGAAATTTCGTGAAAATATCTTTTCAAACAAAAAAATTTTCCACACAAGGACTTGATTTGGATATGTCAGTTTGCATGGCAGCTATAAGCTATGGTTATCGGATCGGAACTATTTCTGGGGAGATTGTAGCATTGTCATGAAAAATATGCTGCGTCGAATTTCGTGACGATATCTTGTAAAATAAAAAATGTGTCCACACAAGTACAAAGACAAAAAAAAGGGATTAGAGAAAAATTACAAAATTTTTCTTCAATATTTCAAATACGATTTCGTATTAATTAAAAAAATATAAAATTTACTTGTGAATCAAATTTATTGGAACCCACACTTTATGCTTGCTGGATACACATCTATGAGTTACTATAACAGTATCCATATATACAAACGTACATCTTAACCTTCCTATCGTCTTTTATTTAGTTCACGGTAGGTAATTAGTATGAAATATTGCGAAATTTATGAGTTACATTAGTTAGCACAACTCATACTCGCGCTTATTCCCCCAATTTATACGCTCTCCGTATTTACTACTCACCTTCGCATTGTATGCTGGTGGTGATGCTCCATCGCAATTCGCGGAACGACTTGAATCATGCGCTGCAGCGGTGGCACTTGTTGTCGCCGTATTGTTGCTCTTGTTGTCCGAATGGGTAGTCGTTGTTGTTGTAGCTGACGAAATAGTTAATGCTGTTGGTGTGGTTGTTGTCGTTGCTGTTGTTGTGCTATTAGCAACATCTTTGGTATGTTCGCTATGCGTGTGACGCTCCAATGCGGCCGAATTGGGGAAGATCTTGAAGCACACATTACACAAATGCGTCTGTGGATGTAGACCTAGTAAGAGTATACAAGACATATTTCAATTAAGAAAGCTTTGCATTAAAGGAAGAGTACAATTAGTTTGAGCGCAATAATTTATATAGTTTTATCAAATTCTAAGTTAAGGTAATGTTAAAGAAATGAATTAACCAATTTTAACTAAAATTTTACTGCACCAAATAATTGTATGCAGATCCACTTTGTGTTGAAAGCCTAAAGCGCGATATATCCATATTTTATCTAGAGTCTAAAGACAAAAGTTTTGCCCGAAACCATAAAAACTTCGAAGCTTCATACTTAACTCTTTAAAGATCAGTATTCTAGAATTTGTATGAAGCACCGCTTTCCAAGTAACTAATACACAGAGGGATTGCCCCTCGAAGAGCGGGCCCCTGGAACATGATATATGATGGGAACTTCCGCGGCCGATAAACGCGTAATGCATTTGGTTGACCTCCATCTAGGTGTACTGTGTTAGATTAGACGATATTCCCATTGGTTAGGTACAAATAATGTCATCCCGAAGGCTGGTAAGAGCTCTCTTTTGAATGCCAAGAATTTCAGGCCTATTACCCTCTAATCGTTTCTGTGGAAAACGCCAGAGAGGCTAATGGATCTACACATTCAGGGTCAGCACTCCGAGAGGTATACTATTGGGAGCTAGAATGCTAGAAATGGCAGGTCGGTGGAGACATTTCTCAACACTGAGCTCGCAAAAAACAATGAAAACCGGAGGTGGTCATAAGTGTTTCGAATAGGTTTGAGGTTGAAAGCATTTTATTTGGCATATTTTCTGCGACAGAACTGTTATTGTGTAGTAGGGAAGTTCTCATGTACTACGACAGGTAACAAATGATGTTGCTCTCATGGTTAAAGAAAAATTCCTAGATACCATCTATGAGTTAAAGCAGTGAGCTTCTTCACCGAACTCAAGTGGAAGGTTGGTGGGGGATCTTCTGAGCTCTCAAGCAACTCTTGCTTCAGACTGTCTCTCAAGTGGAAGTGACATCCATCCAGATCTCAGCAGATGTACTTACCCCCCGAAGTATGGTTTCTATAGAGGTATGCACCCACTCCATCCATCACTTGTAAGGGTTTGATTCATACCAAGAAGTTCTCGGCTTCACAACGGGCAAAAGGGTATAGCAGTCCAAGTAAGATTATTTATGGCCGTACGAGTGATCAGCTATTTACAAAGCCTGACCTAACCCGTATGTATGACCCTAGAAAACTATAAGAGATATTACAGTCTAGAGGGTTAATATGCATTTCGGAGCGGTGTCTCCATCAACAACTTGAAAAAAGTTTTACTGAGAATATCTTTTCGGTTCGTAAGGAATACTGTAGAGGCACGTGAAATATTTGCTCCAACGTTGCTTAAAATCTAGATTAAGCATCAATATAGTGTCTTCGGATAAATAAATAAACTTAGTAGTGAAAAGTTTTTTGCATTCAATCTCTATAGCTTATTTAGTTTTTTTGCCTTCGAAAACATAATAACGAACTACAGCTATGGAGCTCATATGTGAAGAAGATTCTAACCAAAACGGAGACTACTCTTTCTGCTTCCGACCTTTATTCCAAAGTTGTTTGGCTACGGGCGATCGTTTTAAACAAGTAGAAATTGAAATGGAAATATTCGAGAAGGCCAGAAAGTCAAAAACCCGGGACCTAGACCAGGAATAAATGGCTTTTTCGTTGGCTCTTATTTTTAAATAGACGTTTCTTTTATAATTATATCCGTGTGTGATGTCTGAGGAACATCTAAGGCATTAATTTCATGAGCAAATATTTTCAATGACCATAAATTTTACTCAACGCCAAAAAGTTGTGACATGAAATCGGCGAAATGAGAAATGGCCGTCAAAACAGAGATCGCAAAAGCGCTGAACATGCTACAGATGTTTTTTATTTAAAATTAAATTATTGCGTACGCATTAAAATGAGATCTGTTATATAAACCAAACAAGAAGAATACCAGTTTATACCAAAATAGCGCCTCTAAAGCCGACAGCGCGATTGATTCATGCGTCAACGCTAACGAATAAACACACATCTTCGTCGGCCGCGCTCGTTTTCGCACTACACTGGCACTCGCAGTGATTTCCTGCTCACAATAACGCTATTTACGCGTCTATAAATTGAATTATGCCGCGCATATCGAACGCCAAACGCGCTACTTGTCACTGCGCCAAGGTCAAAGGGCACAGACGCGAAGTCTTTGTCATTTTCTCGCTGCAGATGTGTCACTTGACAGACCGAAAATGACAAGAAATACGAGCTATCGCGAATCGAATGAAGTTTATTGTATTGAATTGTAGAGACAGCGTGAGCCAAACAAAGAATTGTGGGGAGGAAATAATCGCGCATAAAAAGAACTGTTAAACAGACGAAGAAAAATAGCTTGAGGACCGAATTAATGCGCGCGTTAATTAAGAACACTGCTTTTCCCTGTAGCCTGACAGCGAAAGTTCAGTATTGCTGACACCGCTTCCACCAGCTGAGACTACTCAACGGCAAGCGAAATGGAAGATGACGTTGTAATGGTACTTTACCCTGTTTAAATTGCGCATAAAAACTGTAAAGCAACTTTAACCCTTCCAAAGAGCATATATATTACATGAAACAATTCCCAGCACATTCCCGCTTATAGAATCGTCAACACTTACCCATAAATCCCAGCGGTCCGAAAGGCAATAGCGGAAACTTGGCATGCGCGCCCAACATTTGCATCTCCTCGCGCGCCGCTGCCATCAGCAGAAAATTCGGTGACATACCCAGCATGGGTAGATGATGTTCGAGCGCCTTCTGCGTCACGCCATTAGCGGGAAAACCACGTGCTGAGAGGTCCATAGCCGCTGCAGCGGCCATAGCAGCCATCGGATTGGGCAGCTCAGCGGCCTCGCCACGTTCGCCGGACTCATGCATGCGTTCATCGGCATAGTCGTCCGCCAAACGACGATCGAAGGGCGTTAGAGAGCTCGTGTTTTCACGTGAGTCATCGGTGCTGTCCATGGTCATGAAATCGTCGAAATCACCTTGCGACGATTCCGAACGCTGGCCGGAGTAATCGGATGTCGTGGAGAAATCAAAGTTATCCGATGTGCCCATTGACTTGTTCGAGTTTTGATCCTCAATCGCGGCATCCATGTGCGCCTTCATGCGTGCATTATGCTCCGCCACTGCCTCGGCTGTGTTGGGTGTGCCCGGTGGCAGTGCGCCCATTGGAAAGTGAAAATGCCCCCGAGCATGCCACCATTTATATTGACCCCTGGTAGGCCGACCAAAGCGCCGCTGCCGTCATCGATCGTGTGTATGCGTATGTGTTGTTGCAGTATGACGCCATTCGAGAACTTCTGATGACAAACGGGACATTTGAATTGGCTACGCATCGGCGGTTTGATTTTGTGTATGCTCATGTGCGCCTTCAGATTACCCTTGGTGGCGAAGGCACGTCCGCAAATTTTACAACGAAACGGTCGCTCGCCGGTATGTGTGCGTATGTGCATTTGCAATGAACTGCGGCAGGACATCACTTTGTGACAAAAAGATGCATTGATTCGGATCGGTCAGTTTGTTCTCGATATTATCCACCAGCTGTTGCAGCTTCGAAGTCTCCGACGTGGTGTCGATCTCGATGAGATCCTCCCACGACTTATCGATAATGCGTTCCATCTGCGCCAGCGAGTATTCGGATGAGATATGCGGCGGCTCAAGCCCACTATTGCTGGAGTTACGACTCAGCGATGAGCGTCGCAAGGCCGATGCGGATTTGTGCAGAAATTCGCCACCTTCCAGCATGCGTTCGCGCTCGCGTTCGCACTTGTCGTGTGCATGTGGTTTGCGCGCTTCGCTGGCGCCGGCATGTGACGTATTGGCGTGTGAGTTACGTTTCCGCGCATTACTGCCACGCTTTGACGAATGCTGATTTGTTGGTGGCGGGTTTTGACTGCTTGCACGCTCCGGTTTCTCGAGCTTTGTCTCTGTACTTGGTTTCAATACCGGTGAGGTTTTTGGTGACTTTGGCGGCTCTAGGGGGAGACGGGTTTTCGTGCAACACAGGCGAATGATGCGGTTTGCTTAGGTCTTGCGGCGTGTCAATAGGTGAAGTTGGCGCTTCTGGTTTTGCGACACGATTGCTTATTGCGTGCTTTGCCTGTTCCGCATGCTTTTCTTTGTGTGCAATTTGTGGTGGATCCTCACAACTCAGCTGCTTGCTGTCCTCTGCTGGCGCCGGGTAATCTCACTGGTGTCACACCAGACATTAATGGTCCGCCAACTGGTGCGCCATAAGTTGGAAACTGTTCCACAACAGCACTACCTGGTCCAGGAGCCAACAACATTGGCGGAAATATCTGTGTGTGCCGTTGATAGTGGACCTTCAGATTACCCTTCGTTGTAAATTTGCTGCCGCAGACGTTGCAGTGAAATGGTCGTTCGCCGGTGTGTGAGCGCAAGTGTATCTGCAATGCCGAAAAAGAGCCGAAGATCTTACCGCAATACTTGCAGCGGTGTTTGAATATCTCACCACGACCCTGCGCATCCTTCTGCGCGTACTCATACTCGTCTTGCAGGTGCGAGGCATGCAAGCTTTGTGAGGCCGAATCGAGCACCTCCTCGGTGCGGCGTTGCAACATCTCCAAGCAGTTCATCTCATTGGGTGCAGGCGATGGATCATGATTCGTGATGATGCTAGAGGCGAGCGAGGAGCTAATATCACACATCAAGGGTTGATAATTGCTGGAATTGGCGGTGCTATGCGTTGGACCCACTGCAGCCAGACTAGAACTGCCTGTATTACTAGCTTCCTCATTTTTGGCATGCTTTGACGCCGGCTCCCTCGCCTTCTTATTTGTTCTCTCTTCAGTCTTTGTGTTCTCTTCATTTGACGTAGATGGCGGCCGCGAACCGCTGAACGGCTCATTAGCTTTTAAGTTTTTATGAGCACTTACTGCATTCAAAGCCACACTTGTAGTTACAGCTTCCGCCTGCTTCTCTTCCGCTTCCGCCGGTGGCGTTTGCAAGTATCTTCGCTTTGGCGCCGAGTGCTCAGACTCATCTGCTTGCGGTTGCTCTTCCAACTGCTCGGCATCCATTGTCAGATCACCCGCGCGCTTCAGTTGACTCTGCAGATGTTGTATTAGCTGCAGTTGCATCAGATGTTGCCGCTGCACGTTCAGTATCGTGGATTGCACCATCGCCAGCTCGTTCATGGCTTCGCCGTAATTTTGTGCGCCGCTCAGCGCTGAGGCGGCAAATTGCGCCACCGCCACTTTGGTGTGTTGTAAAGCCTCCAATGCCACATGACCGCTACCGGGCAGTCGATTGCTCGGCAGCACAGACAAGTCCAACGCCTCATTGCTGTCGCCCGCCAACTCCTCCGACTCGTCCTCGCCCTCATCGCGCTCCACACTGCTACGTTGCTCGGCCAGTTCTGCGCTGGCCGCACGCATATTGCACCGCGGATCGACGTTCTCGTCGACGACCGCGCTGTCAGGCGTGGAATTGGCGCTCTTCAAAGGCAACCGGTTGTCCGCTTTGCGTTCATCTCCACAAGTCGCATCTTCGCCGTTGTGCTCATTGTGTTCGCCGCTGTCCACAACAGCGCCGCCAGCGCCACCACTACCGCCATTATTATTGCGATCGGCATCCAGTTCTTTGCTCAAATTACTTATGCTGCCGCTACTATTGCTGCCACTCGAATTGCTGCGCAAACCGCGATAGTTGATGCGATTATGAAAAATGGAACACATGCTCTGCGTATCTCTCTTATGACTTCCCAGTAACCGGTGTAGTCCAGCACCAGACGGCACAAGCTTCCATTAGCAGCTTCCAAACTCTCGAAGAACTCGCGATTTTCCAACCTTCATTGGTCGCTTACAGCTCTCGGCGTCTCCAGCGGCTTAAGATTGCCTTCCAAACGGAGTATTTCGTATAATTTTGAACTGAAAAGAAATAAGAATAAAAGTGCATGGAATAATTAGCGTTTCTTTACTGGGCTAAACAGATACAAGAATATTTGTCAACAACACAAATAACGTCAATAAATTTATTTAATATCTGCCGGCATTTATGCACATCAATAATATGTTTATTTTTTGAATGTTTAACACAAATCATTTCTGTTCTTTCGCATTCTTGGTCTCGCGCCGGCTTGCCTGCCCTCAATCGCGGTTTCCAAAATATCTCGCCGACGCCGCCTGTACACGTAAGTGAGGCATGATATTCGGTACAAATAATCGTGTACACGCAATCGTTGGCGAAATAACGGTGAACTTTATGATAAGTTCTTTTTATTCCATTTAAAATGAATATATGAATAGTTTGCGTATGAACGGAATAAATGAACATATTGCATATAGTTAGGCGGGCGGCGGTATAATATTATTTTTTACGCTTTTGGTTTAATCTTAAACTTCAGTTTTATTCTTTTTGTCATTTTAAGATCTAATTTTGTGAATTTTACTTCATAATTGTCGTGAGGACCTGTTCGATGATTCCATCTTAGGAGCTAAAAATAATATTGGAGAGATTTTTCCTCCACAGATTCTATAAATTCTCCATTTTTTGGGTTATTTATGGTACTAAGCAAGAGTTTGGAACGCATCTCACCAGTAAAACACTCGATTCCGACTCATTGTAGTGTATACGGCTTATAAAATACAATCAAAACAAACAGGGAATTCTTTTCGAATGCTTTTTTTTTATTTAATTCAGGTAATATTTTAAGCTTAGGAACTCGGAAATACTAGAGAGATTTTTTCTCTAGAATTCCCGGTTTGTTGTGATCATATTTTATAACCCGTATAAACTACTATGAGTCGGAACCGGGTAATTTAGTGGTTGAAGGTGTTCCACACTTACGCTAGGCGCCATTAAGAACCCAAAAAATCTAAAATTTATACTCCTTTAGTCCATGGTAAATATTTCTCTCTAATTTTCTTCGAGAATTTTACTCCTTCCATTACAAAATTCACAACACGAGTTAACTAGTATTAAAAGATAGACGGTTTACATTGAAATATTGTATGATATTTCTTACAGTGATCGACACAAATTCCAGTGACGGTTCTAAACAGAGCAGTTAATGTGTTTTAGGTATCCAAACTTCCAAAAACTGGAGATTTTATTAAAAATTCAAATGAAGTTAGGAATCAACATCAATATAGCAACTATGTTTGAAGAAAACCCTCTGTGGCCCCCCAAGAAAGAAATTCTGGTTCCGCCACTGTCATATTCGTTGAGTAATTAATCATCACTTATACCTAATGATTGTTCAGTTTTAGACTTATTGCATAAAAAAAAAACAGAAAACCCATTATGCACCCAAAAAATTCTGGTTCCGCCACCGCCAAGTTCATTGGGCGATAATTGTATTGAAGATATAATTATCCGTTTTATACCTTTAAATAGCGATCACTTCTGGCATTTTCGTAAATACTTTTCTTCAGCGGCTCTAAGATATTTAAACTGTTTGGAGTTTGAAAGCCACTCGCATTAGGTTAGGTTAAAAAGTGCAAACCTAAAAAGGATCTCACGTGGACATATTAGAACGCCGATTCGTTGTGGTATTTATAAACTACTATATACTGTACCATAAGTCTCTTACAGATCGACAAAGCGCTTTGAGGTTAGCACAAATTTTTTGAGACGGCAAATAACAGTTTCGGCTACGTCCTCTGGTTCGTCGGAGCTAAGAATACCGAAATCGCCACTCAACTAACTTAGAAATGCAATGTCAATGGAAGGTGATGAACTCTTCACAGTTATGTTAAGTCATTTAGTTACGATATAGTTCCACTTATACCAAAGTAAATGAAAACAGAAGTACTAAAACTGACAAACGGGTAGAGATCTTTTCATTATCCCAGCCAATTTCGACAGTTGATATCAGGTATACAATTTTATTCTGATCTTCTTTTTTACTGACGTAGACACCGCTCGTCGTTTCGTTTTTTCGCTATTTGGCGACAATTCGAGATTCCAAGTGCAGTCAAGTTCGTCTCTACCTCCTCCTTCCAACGGAATGGAGGTCTTCCTTTGTCTTCACGGGCATTGAATCGAAAACCTTCAAAGCTAAAGAGTTCTCTTCCATCCAGACAACATTACCATAGCCGCTGTCTTTTGATTCTCTGAACCATGTCGATGTAGCCGTACATCTCGTATAGCTCATCGTTCTGTCGACTGCGGTAAATCTTCCGCAAAGATTTTCTCTCGAACACTCTTAAGGCCGACTCATCAGATATTGTCATCATGCAGGCCTCTGCACCATATAGCAGGAAGAGGATGAAGAGTGACTTTTGGAATTTGGACTTTGTTTATCGCGAGAGGACTTTACTTCTTAATTGCCTACACAGTCCGAAGTAGCATCTGTTGGCAAGAGTGATTCTGCATTGAATTTCAAGGCTGATATTGATGATGGTTTTCATGCTGCTTCCAAGATAGATGAAGTTATCTACGACTCCGAATTTGTGACTGTCAGCAATGACGTGCGAGCCAAGTCGCGGATGCGATGACAGACGATATTTCGTCTTGTCCTCGTTCACAACCAGACGCATTCGCTTCGCTTCCTTATCCAGTCTGGAAAAAGAAGAACTAACGGAGCGGTTGTTGAGGGCAATGATATCAATATCGTCTACGTACACCAGCAGTTTACACTCTTTTAGAATGTTGTAGCTTCTATATTTAGCTCTGCAGCTCGTATTATTTTTTTCAGAAATAGATTGAAGAAGTCACGCAATAGGTAGTCCTCTTGTCTGAAACCCCTTTAATCTGACCTTAATAGACAAAAAACGGGCCAACGTGCCTCCTATAACTAGTTTGAAATGAACTATGATAATCTTTTCTTTGGTACAGCTTGTAAACTACGAAACGGTACATCTATTTACTTGAAAACTGGCAAAGTAATTTGAAAAACAAGGACCTGTATAGAGTTCGTGACATTAGAAGATCTCATTAACCTTACGCCTGAGCTTTGAAGATGCTCCGTATCTACTTGAAAACTACCATAATTTTATTTGAAAAAAAAAAACAAGGGTTCACCAGAGTTTTCGGCATTATAGTACCTCATTAACCATCCATCTGAGCTTTGAAGCATCCATACACAAACTCTTTTAGTACTATCGAAACACCATTTTTTCTGAATCCTTCAAACACATAATATACTTCTTACTTATTATGGACTGAACTTAAAGGTGTCACTTCTGCTTTTCGTCTACCAGGCACCAAGCTTACCGATCCAGCCTAATTTAACGTGTTGGGCCTTATAAGGAATACTAGTAGGCCAACCTAATCACTCCAGCCATTAATACCATTACAATATCTAGGGTTCCTTTGAAGTTCTAAAGGCCCTGTTTGGGAAATATAGAGTCTTACCTTCAACTGATATTAAAATTTACGAGTTTTCCCAATTGCTCGATCCCTTTCCCCAAAAAAAAAATAATATTTAGTTTCTAGCGCGCAGAACTCAATAACTTTATATCCAGTTCGGCTTGCTTTCTACACTTCACAACATTAACTCGTTGCTGCCACGCGTCACATGTTGGCAGAAGTTTTCCGGGTGCGATAAAAATGTGTCATTTCGTAAGTTTCGTCTCTTGTAGGTAGTTTTCATTTAAGTATCAATTCGATAGGCGTTTACTTGTGCTGAAATATATGTTTTGTTTCTGTCGTGTTTTCGCCTGCTATCTCTTAGTAATTGCCAACAAATGTTGATGGCGGTAATTTATTGATATATTGCTAGGAATAACTCAGCGATATCTGTGCTGCTGGCTATGACCGCGCGGTGCTGTGGCAACTTGGAATAATTGTCGCGGATTTTCGTCGCTCGCGTATCAGCGAATATATAATGAGACGCATTTATATTTATATAGAGCTATATGGTATGCTTGCGGCACGGTGTAGCACGCGGTCTTGGCGGCATATGGAACGCTAAAGAGTGACGGTGCCTGAATACATGTGCCTGTTTGTGGCATTGGTGAGCAACTATTGCCACCCACACTGCAACAATGCGGCTGTATTAGTCTTGTGGCAGTCATAAATTGGCAGGATAAAACTAGTGAGTTGTGTAGCGGTATGGAGAAAGCGCTGCTTCGACGACGACGGCGCCAACGACTGCTTGTCGGCCTCTACTTGTGCTACTTCATATTAGAATAATTGCATAAATGTTTAATGCATATTTAAGGTTTATTGTTGGTGTGATTGTCTATTATTGTCGTGCGCTTAACCGGTAGCTTTTATCAGTATAATTTTATTTATTTGTATTTGATTATATTACAAAATTCGGAAACTCACGCAACAATCATGCAATCACAGGCTATGATTGCTGCAATACTGCTTTAATTTCCAGCCAATAGCGCTGCGAGAGAGTTCAAAAGGACAACGGAGTTTAGTGACTTTATATAAACTGACGTCTGTATAAAATTGAGTGCACATGTTCTCGGCTTACAGTTATATGCAACTATGTGGCGTAATAACTTGCGACATTGCATGAGTAAACTCTTACCAGTTGTAATGATTATTATATGGATTTCAATTGCCAGTAAAAGTTATTACAGTCATTATAAGGAATGCAATTACCATTACAAGTTGAATTAACAAATATTAACCCGTAAAAAAATTAATATTTCATTCTTAGTGTCCACATTACAATATTTAGCATTTGCATTACCATTACTTATTCAATGACACATAAGTAAGTAACCTATTACTATTTCAAATACAATTATAATAAACATTGTATAAATGATTACTTTGAAAAAAAAAAAAATGTTTAAAAAATTTCAAATGATCTCAAATATTTTAAATTTACTGATTTCAAAAGTAATTAAAATTTCATTACTACTATAATCAACATTACATTTGCAAATTTTATTACCATCTCCACTGCAGTTATGAAAAAATGCCTAACAATTTCTTTAAAGTAAGAAATACCAGAGCGAACATTACAAATTACCAGTACTCTTACGATTACCATAAAGAAAAATTAATATTTTTATTACTGTTAATACAAAATTAAATTATTATACCTAGTACAGTTGATTACTACTGATTTAAAAAGTAATTACAATTTAATTACTACTATAATTACCACTACATTTGCAATACAGTTACCATTTTCATTGTAATCATTAAAAAAATGCCTAAAAATTTCTGTATAGTAAGAAACTCTATAGTGAAGATCACAAACACAATGCAAATTACCATTACTTTAAGCAGTACAATTACAACTATCATCAAGAAAAACTATTTTTATTATTACCGTTGGTAAAATACTCTCATATGTATTAAAATGAATAGTTATTTTTATAACTACTTCCGGAAGCGTAATGACCAATACATTAATAATTATCACAGTTTTGTTATTTCAATTACACAGAAACCGCAATTACCATTACAATAAGCAATATTAAAATCACTAACTTATTATTGCAAATAGAGTTGTTTTTTTTACCGAATTTAAAAGTAATTAAAATTTCATTACTACTGTAATTAACATTACAATTGCAATACCATTACCATTTCTATTGTAATCATGCAAAAAATGCCTGACAATTACTTAAATGCAAGAAATTTTATAATAAACATTACAAATTACCATTACTTTTAGCAGTACCATTACGATTACCACCAAAAATAAAATTAATATTATTATTACCATTTTCAAATGAATTAAAAACTATAATTATTATTTCAATTACTTTTTGCAAACGTAATTCCTAATAAATTATTAATTATTACCATCATTACTGTTGGAATTACAAGCATCATTGTTGTTGCCAGCCGCATAAGTAATCATTACTGCTACTGCTTTCAAAACTTTTGCTAATATGATTACGGTTTCCCAATACCACATACGGATTATAACAGCATTACAATTCCTTTTTTATTATAATTGACGTAAACCATTACCATTACAAATACCAATTCATAAAATTACATTACGATTAAAATTACAAACACATTACATATGATAAATTTATAAATTCTGATTTTTTTCATTAATCATATCAATTACATTTACCAGTACCATTATCAGTATTGATAATAGATCTACCAATAATAATGTATAGAATTTGAATTACTGGAATTCTCGCTAAAATATTAAAATATATTAGTGTGAATAAAAAATTGCTCGTGGTTAAACGAAAAATGCGAACAAATACAAAAATTGCGCCTGGGAAAGCATAAAGCGGCAGCAGCGCCGATTGCAGGATTTGAAGTGAAAGAATTCGCTTCGGCCGATTGCAATGAAACCGGAATTGTTGGTGCAACACTGTGAGTAGCAAATTTTTTACACTCAAGGTGCACTAGTTTTTACGCTAGCAATCAGCAATCGGTAACTAAGAGCCTTGCGGCATGCAACCGGATTTCACAAGTATAACAATACACACATACACATAAATAGATATGTATATGGTAAGCAGAAGATCTGACAAACGCGCAAGCAACGCGAGCCGCACATAATTAATGCTAAAAATAATGTACGCAAATACTAGCAATAATTTTCAGCACGGCAACAGCAACAGCGGCAATAACTTGCAATATCAACCATTATTGGTGCCATGTGACAGCGCGTGGATAGCAAAAGCTACAAAGTAGCAAGTTGGCAGCGAAGACGTACGTGGCACATTTTAGCCGTTGCAAGTTGAGAGTAGTTGAAAAATGCTCATATTAATTAATGTTGAAGAGATTAACTGTATTAAATGCGAGCATATCGCAAGGCTATGTATTGTGGATGCAGCGGAAACTGTATGACGATGTTTGGTAAACAAGCACGAAAGGGTTTCGTATGTACATTAAGGTAGTCCTAAAACGAACTTTTTGTATGAAATTCAAAAAATCTTAATAGTAAATACTACAATTGCTTATTTCACACATATGTAAATACTTGTCTCGTAGGGAACTAGGCTAACAGTGCTTTACCTTAACTTTAGCGTAATCGCTATTACCACGATTACTAAATAAATTAGAGATTACTACTACGATTACTAATAAAATTATTTGGTAATCTTCAACGATTACTACGTTACTACTACGAGGTAATCGCTAATTACCATGATTACTAATCGTTACCACCACGATTACTATATAAAGTAGTATGAATACCTTGTTACTACTACGATTACTACAATTAGGCAGATGTGTTATAATAAATTTATTTATTTAGTAATTGTAGTAATTGGCGATTACCTCGAGGTGGTACTACACGATAACCAAATAAATTTTAGCTGCCGCAATAACTACGATTACAAAGTAGATATTTAACTACCACAATTACCACTACGGTTACCAAGTTATTACTACGATTAATATTGCGATTACCAAGTCATTTTATTAGTATCGCAGTAGTAATTGTAGTAATCATGGTAATTATTTAGTAACCGAATAAAAATACTTTTTAACCGTAGTAATCTTGGTAGATATTTGGTAATAATAATAATCGTGGTAGTTAATTAGCGATTGCTACGATTACCAAGTAATTTTATTCGATTACTACGATTACCTCGATTACTACTACGATACTAATAAATAAAATAACTTGGTAATCGTATTAGTAATTGTAATCATCGTGGTAGTTACTTGGTAATCACAGTAATCGTAGTGCTAATCGTAGTAATCGTCGTATCTAATTAGCGATAACCAAGATAATTATGATTACCAAGTAATTTTATTAGTAATCGTGGAAGTAATCACTAATTTATTTAGTAATCGTGGTAATTTTTTAGTAATCGTGATAGTAATCGTAATTGTAATCGTACTATTAAGCGCTTTTATTTAAAACCATACTTTCATTACACATTTAATTTCTTTAATTTGAAGAAACCTGTTGATCTTGTATTAATTTTTCAAAATTAACGCATCATGAAGGCATTTTTCTACTTTCTACACAAATTTATGAACCGCAAAATTTCACTTTTATATTTTGAATGTTTAGTCTGTTTCATTACTTTCCAACTATAATAAAGAAAAGCAAATAATTTAAAATATATTTTTACGCATTCAGCGTTCTCATAATTTAATACTGATTTCCATTTTAGTATAGGTTTAAGTCAAGAGACGTCTGCTGCTAAAATATTTATTAATCGATTTTCGCTGGAAGAGCAATAAATTTATTGTTTTTTTTTTAATTTCTTATAAACAAAGCTATATATTTACCATATTTTTTTAATGTAAATACTATTTCTTCGTTAAAAAAAAAAGCTAAATAAGATAAGTTGTCGGCATACTTTAGCGCCGGCCAATTACGTAATTGCAAATAAAATAAGTATTCGAAATACTTATCAAACGAGCATAAATTAAAGTAATTTAAATAGAGCTGTTGAAGTATTTTAAGAATGCTTTATTTAATGCAATGCAATAATTTGTGAAATTAACAAAACTAAACTGTAAGGACTCTTCATGATGGCAGACCTATTACCTAGCTTTTGTATTGGAAAAAGTATAGCATCTTTTACCGTCCCTATCGGTCTGCTTTCGTAGCGTCCCTATTGAAAACCCCGCTATTATACTACTAGTATGTTGTGCGATTTTTGTGGGGCGCTAAAAATCTTTACATCTTACGTGCTTATCAGTAACACTTAAGTAAAAACTGCTTTAGTATTGAGTTCATCTAGCTATTGGCTCCATAGAATTTTTTAAAATATACTTGCAACGGATTGTTTTATGATTATTTACCGTCAATTGAACAAATTTATTGGCATAAATAAGTAAGGCACGCACCACAAGCGCCGGACACACATACATATGTATCCTCACATAAACACACCCATATATACATATGGACGAGTATATAGCATAGACGTGCTTATAACCTAACCTAAAAAATCATCCGGCTAGCAATCAGCATCGACAAAGTGCCACTTAATGTGCCAGTTGTAAATAAATCTATCTATATAAATATACCTATATATTCATATTTTACATCAACATGTATGCATTTGTATTTGTTCAGTAGTCCATACAGCATTAGAACAACTTGCAATATACTCTCGTAATATAAAATATGTAAGCACTACTATGTTCTGCTCGTGAGCTTATGTATATCGTTCATACATAGATAGCATATGCTATTAAAAAATCAATTTATTTAATGTATTGCTATGTGAAGACATTCTTATAGAATTACAGAGACCACCCACATTCTAAACTGTTAACAGATGAACAGATATGTATGGGATATACTTTCATGTAGTATTAAACGACGAAGAAAGGCAAGTTATAGTAAATTTACAACTTTTTTACATAATGAGGAACAAATTTTACCAGACAGATATCGTAGGAATGCTGTTATTACCTGTCGATGTTTGATCAATATTTGAAAAGTATTTTACGTGTGTATTATCGTTCGGAATAGGGATTTATTCTAGGTAATTTTCAAGGGTAAGCTAACTCATACACCACATTGCCCACTCTTAGTGTGGATGTTAGAATATAGTATACAATATATGGATAATATTTACTCCGATAGTGGGGCCCATATGGCTCTGAAATAAATACCCCAGCTGACCGTTCCCATTCTTTGAAAGTCTCATCGTAATATTATTGTCAAATTTCTTTTGGTTTCAAAATTTAAAACAGTCACACGATCACCACCACGGAGGCCTACTTAGAAAACCTGCAGAAAAAGTAATTTCCAAACGCATTAAAAAAATTGAAATATCTCGATCAAAAGTATCGCCTTTGTCGTCTCTTAACAATTTTATCTTGGTTCGACGAAACTGTAGTCAAGTTAATAATGTTCTAAGGTGCAGTCGTCTTTTGGAAGGCACTCGAAGAGGCTATACTCGCTAAGAAGCTTAAATGTTTCCAAAAGGCGGCTCTCATCGGCATCTCTCGTGCACTGAACTACAATGACATTTGATGTCTTCCTACAAATATCTCCCGGAGCTTTTTCGGCAGGTGCATTGCTGCCAAAGCCGCTCTTAAGCTCATTGAAGCTGGGTATATGAAGGAGTACATACAAACAGCGTTACCCTGAAATTCTCTCCTCCTTCAATTGCATCCTTGAAAACTTGGACCACTACATTGGAAAGATTTCTAAAAGCGTTTTTTTCTCCGCTGACCTATAGGGGACTGAGAGAAATCGCTGAAAAAGAGGCACAGCAGCGATATTAGCATTGAGCTTGCAAACTGTACGCTCAAAAAAAGTAGTAGTAAGAGTAGTATCCGGCTTCAATAGCAATACCGTCAAGCTATTTCAGCATCAGACTCCTATTGATGCCTGGTAATAACGGAATCGCTGGAAACTGCAAAGCGGATGGGCTAGCAAGACAAATTATCAATACTCCGTTCACATCGGAGTGAGAACGAGTCGGATATCCATTCATTTTACGCTCTAGCACTTGATCAATGGACCTTGCATACGCTTAGAAAGCAATGGTGGTCGATCACTTCCTCTGCGATCGTTCGGTCTTTCTGGCCTATGGTGGAACGTAGAAGATCTACAGAAGAATTTGCCATTATCAAGGTTCATAAGCAACAATCGTAGGAGTTTTTACTATACATTAATTATTCAAAAGGCTTTTATGATGTACGTCTAAAAAGTCGGACGCAATTTGTCAAAGTTATGGAAGAAGGATGGCTGGATGTGGTGTTGACTCAATTATCCATCCTCTGCAAGACTGAAGTTGAAATATCACGGCAGTTATACCTAAAACGAACCAGCAGACGTAGTCGAAACTGATACTGGCTGACTCAACAAATTTGTGATCGGTTCAAAGCGCTTCGTAAATTCGTGTCGGTCTTTATTGATGCATTTTTATATCGCAAGGATAAGTGAAAACCATTTTTAAAGATAATTTTAGCCTAAGAAAAGTGAAAGCATGATTGGTTCCAAAATTTTTACTTTATTTTTCGAAAACCAGCGTTGCGTTAACGTCTGTGGAACAATGCTATCCGACCACCAGAATGTCATGAAACGTTTTAGTTCTGGCGATGAGCCTTGAATCTAAGCTTACGACCCGGAAATGGACGATCAATAGACTGAGTATTGCGGCAAAGGTTAGCCAAAGCCGAAAAAACACGTCAAAACTGGTCAAAAATCAAGGTTATGTTGACAGTTTTCTTCGATTATTGGAGTGTGGTACACTTCGAATCCCTTCCGACCAACCAAATTGTCAACAAGGTATGCTATGTGAATGTTGTGCGTCGTTTGCGCGAAGCGCAGAAAGAGACCGGAATTATGGGCCGACAACTCTTGGTTTTGCACCACGATTATGTACCCCCTTGCAGTGTATTAATTCTTTATGAGCCATAGCAGTACTTAAATGGCGCCACGAAAAAAATCATGTTCCACTCTGCATCTTATTGATCAACGAAACTCTAGACGAGTATTTAATAAAAAGTTTATTATATTTTTTATTCAGCGAAAAAATAAATTTCACTTTGAACATGCGCTAAGAAAATAAAACTCCAAACAAGGGAAAAACAACAAACATTCTGGCGCTACGACAACAACATACAAGATACTACAAAGAAGAACAATATAACAACAAATATTATTTTACACGTTTATGCATAAAGGAAGCAATTGCAATGAAACAACCGTTCTAATTGCAGTAATTCAGCGCTAACCGCATGCCACAAGCACACGCGCCCAGCACCGACAACTTGCAATTGATGAACTTCTGTCACCACATACTCGCACATACATATGTACAATATAGACATGAGTGCACTTTGAATGCTTTTTCGCCTGCTAAAGCAATTTCCAACAAAAACTTCCTGTCAGCAGGTGGTCCATCAAAGCAACGACCTAAGCGCCAGTGCAGATTTCCGCTTATTTAAGTAGCGTATAGGCCTGCTACTCCACCGTCCACCGAAGCACCTGCTCGATGCAAGACAGCTTGCTCCAAACACCCACCTCACACCATTATTTTCTCATTTCTCTCTTAGCAGCCTCTACCTTAACGCATATGGTACTTCGGCGACTTTGTGTAACGCGGCGTTTATGTTTCGTCGCTCGTCGCTCGTCGCTCGTACACTCGTAAATATTTGTAGAAAACCCAAACACAAGTCAATCATTTGCACGATTCGTAAATTATGGACATTTCATAGTACACGCATATTTCCAAATTAAATTCGAATAAATTTCCATCGCCACCGTCGGCGTTGATTATGCCTGCGCTCTAAGTTAAAAAAGTTATTTCGGCAAATATCGAAGTTTATAGGTAGCGATGTATGCTTGCAAGTACCTCGATCGCTTTATATACAGAATGGGTGAAACGATCGATATAATTGATAGTTGATTTATGGTCTTGTGGATTTGCATACATACAAATCGATGAAAATATGTACGCATGTACTTAATTTTGTTAAAAAATGCCTCACTATTTCGCAAATTGAGTTGTGACCCTGTAGGAAATTATAGCGGAGGCAAAAAGTATGTTAAAGGCATACTGTTCAACCAATCGGCTTAATTTACTCTAGGTACATGGTTTTCTGATCAATCAATGGTTTGCCGGGACGTTGTCTCCCACATCAAATTGACATTGGAACTGACCCAGTCTGCCCCCCAGCGGGCAGAGGATAGAATTTGCCCGCGGTAAGGTATGCCTGCCATAAGAGGCGACTAAAATCCAGTAAGCACTATGTCTGTTATTTGGCTTGCCTCGAAACGTCAGCATATGATAGTCTTGTCAAAAATATTATAGCACTATAATACTCAGCTTGAATTGATATTATAGACCTTGAATGAGACTCCATCTAATGAAAAGACAATTGCAGTTCAAGCGACAAATGTTCACCAGTCATTGAGTTTTATGAGTGCTTAAATGGTAGTAGGAAATGCTACAAGGTCTGACCAGACACTTAAATCTGGTACCAACTTTAGTCTGGTACTTGGAGCAGTTGACTTCTCCAATCTGCTCATTGAGTTTAGTCCTTTGAGGAGATTCGTGGTGGCTGTGGTTTCAAAGATTTAAAATTGAAAATTCAGTTCAGTGTGGAGTCGGACCATGACAAAGGGGTTAGGTCGCCCTCGCACCCGACCAATGTGGAAAAAGTGTCTCTTCTACCTGACTAATTCCATCTCACCAAAAACTCTTGGGCTGGAGCCAGCCTGCAAAGATGTTGTCAGTTACTCTGGATTTTAGGGAAGTTCAGATACTTTGTTTTTTGAGATTTCTTTTCTTGAGCTTTTGATCTCACCACTCCTCTTCGTCTTTCTTTCAAGCCAGTGACGAAGACCCTTAAATTGGTAACAAAGGCTTTCTAAATAATAAATTCAGTTATTTAAGGATTTTAGATTTGAAATACTCGTATTGGATACAGTTTACTTTTATTTTAAAATAAAATTCTCGGTAGTGATCTATTTGAAAGTTGACAAGCCAATTCTTTCAGTTCCACTATGTATCTATATCTTTAAACCAAGATTTGTGATACGATGAATGTTTGGCTTAATATTTTTCAGGCTCGTTGCCTGGTGTAGGTACGAAAAACTACACTTTCTAAACTTAGGGAAGCTATTACTTAGAATCTAGACCACTGCAACGCGGGATCGGCGGTTTCATTTCCACTCACACACGCGAGATTTGTGAGCGACACGCAGCCATGGGAAAAGAAGTGCAGTAAGTATCTTAACGTATGAAACGAAGTTTGGAGAGAGGGTAGGAAGTGGGGTCTACTTTTCGGGTGCGCTCCATCACCTATAGTTCAGACTACCAGACCATTGTAGAGTCCTTCATGTGAAGGTGGCTGCCATCAAGGCAGCGAAAGGTGTACCTTTAGTAAGGTGTGCTTTCACTTTGATAGCGGCTATTCTGGCTTTGAGCTTGCTGACTGCAGTCGCAGCGCGGTCAATATTTGAAAGAGATAATCTTAAAAAAAATAAACGCCAAAAAATGTTCTCTCTAACAGCAATTTTCGGAAAAATATGAAAATTCTAAAGGATCCACTTTCCAAAAAAAAATTTCGAAAATATTCCTACCACACCGCCGTGTTTCGACTCAATTTCGTTCAACGCGGATATTGATCAAAAATCGATGCAATTTTAATGATTGATTGATGGCGATGTTTTCTTTTCCAATTAATCTTCCGATTGGAGGCGCATCCAAAAACAATGTGTGGGTGCTATGAGCGCCGCCTTCACCACACCTGCTGCATGAGAGTTCATTGCTACAACACATGCATAACTGTAGGTGGGAGTAAGCATGAATGCGTGTGTGTGTGAGTGTGGCGCACACGTCAGTTGCCTGAATTGGCAGTTGGACGTAAATTAATTCGTTGTTTTATGAACGCAGCGATCGTTTGGCTGTATTAGTGTTTGTCGACAGCCAATTCACACTTCCTGATTTTTAATATTTCCAGCATATAACTCTTTGCCTGCAAGCGACTTCGTCTGCATGTATTTATTATTGTATTATATTTGTAATTTCCTTTTTTTGGGCGTTTTTTGTTGTTTTGTTACACTTGCGAGCCAGCCGCCTGTCTGCCGTCTGCCGTCGTCTGGCTGGCGTTCAATTTTTGCTCCAAAACAATTCACACTTGCATTCAACACCGGACTGTATTGGAGATTTATTACTTTTTAAAAGGCCCGTCTAGGCGTATGTGTTTGTAGAACTCTTTATTGGCTTGTCTTACCTTGTTGTTGTTGTTGTTGTAACAATGTTGCATTCTTGCGTATACTGTTTGCTTACGAAATTCATGAATGAAGTGTAGCAACAATATTGTTGCATGAAATTTTCATCAATGAATAAATGTACTGGTGGCATGATTGAATAGACGAACGTGGTGGGTGTGCTTGGCGTTGTTAGATTGGAAATCACTCAAGCTGCTTGAGATTAATGGCGTAGATGAGTGTTAGAAGGTTTGCGACTTTGCGGCGCGTTTTTCGATAGCAAATTAGTGTCTTTAAGCATTTTGTTTTTGCTTGAAAAATGCAATTTTTTCAAAATAAATAAAAAATAAAATTGTGTGAATAATAAATATTTTTCCAGTCCAAATTAATATTGATTCGATATTTTGTTGTTATTATTTAATTTGTAAGAATTTTTGAAATCCGATTTATTTACTAATTTAATTATTATTTTTTTCTTTTCAGGTTAATAATGCTTTTTCATGTAGTTAAACGATGTAAGGTGAGTGGTTGCTCAAACTCAATAACAATTTTTCTAATTATACTCTGAATGGCGTATATTAAAACAAAACGTCGGATAGTCGAAAAAGTCTTTTCGTATTTATAATTTATAATCGAACTTCAAATTAGCTTTTTTATATTTGTAATAAAATTTGATTAACCAAATATGTACCATTTTGGTTGAACACTTTTTGCCAGAAATATCAGTGTAAAAATGTTCCGGTTTCTCGGCGAAAAATTGCAAAAAGTAATTTTCACACTTTACTCCATTAAGAGAACTCTGCATTGGCCGAAACAAATGGTAGTCCGATGACGCAAGGTCAGGGCTATATCGTGGATACATCAAAACTTCCTAGCCAAAGATGTGTGTGGTTTAGCGTTGTTCTGATTAAAGACGAAGTCCTTTCTGTTGATCAATTCTGTCCGTTTTTTCGATTGCTTGCTTCATTCTCATCAGTTGTTGACAGTAAAATGTAGAATCAATCGTTCGACCAGGCTGGAGCAGCTCATACTGGATGATTCTTTTCCAATCCCACCAAAACACTCAACATAACCTTTCGAGCGTCAATCCAGGCTTTGCGACCATTTGTTGAGCTTTACCACGCTTGGACCATGATCTCCTTCGCACATAATTGTCGTATTTGATCCACTTTTCGTCTACTGTTACCATTCGCTTCAGAAATGGTTCGATTTCATTACGTTTCAGCAAAGAATTGCAGATGTTAATTCGGTACATTAAATTTTTCACAGCCAATTCATGCATTTTTCCACTTCCCTGAATGTAATTTTTTTTGGTTAAATAAAGTGTTGAAAAGGTGAGATTTCTTTAACTCACGCAACTTTTTCCTTTCCATGCCAGAAGTTTAATTGGGGCATTACCGCTTATCACCAATATTACATCGCTTGACACTGTTCGAAGGGCTGGGATGCGGTGAACTCTGGCCACCTTACGACGGTTTTCCTTTCTAAGCACATCTGCCCAGATCTCAGCTCCGTATAATACTCGTAGGACACTGATTGTCGTCGATATTAGGAGCTTCCTCTTGTCTTGGCTGGGGCTCCCTATGTTGGCCATTGGTCTGCTAAGTTGGGAGGATTTTCGTTGCCTTTCCTGCGGCGTGCTGGATTTGAGCCCAGAAAGTTAATCCGGAGTCTAGTCTTACGCGTAAGTACAATAGTCTAGTGCTTTTTCTGACCTAAGGATATCCGTAGTCGTTTGCATACTTATTTTAGGCTTTCTTCGCGCTTGCAATGTCGTCCGTTTAGCCAATTAAGTGTGATTCGTCTGGCATTTCGAGTTTTAGTATAGCGTCGTAGTTGATGTTCCACACGTCTGGGTCTAAAATGGATTCTTGTGCTGCTTCTGACTTGACCGCTATCTGTCATGATCCCTCTTTAGTTTGTTTACAGCAGTTTTCTGTTTCTTATGTAGCTCCGCACCACAGCTCTGAGGTAGTCGGGGAATTTTAAAGTTTTTTTCGAGAACGTCGATCATATCGACCCATCTAGCGCTGTTGAAGGCGTTTCGGACAGTCGCCAGTAACACTGTTCTTTGCCATCTAAGCTGTGCGGCTTCTACACTTTCAATTACGCATTTTATAGCTCTTAGAGTTGATCTGCCGGGTCTAAAACCGTTTTGGTTAGTGGAGAGTCCTCCACTTGGTTGATAGTTGCTTCGAGTCTAGGCTTAAGTAGCGTCTCATTGAGCTTTCCCGCTGTGTCAAGCATATATAGTAGACAGTATTTTGATGACAAGTTGGGATCTCCTTTTCCTTACTGATTAGCACCAGCCGTTCGTTTTTCCAGGGTTCAGGGAATATGCTGGCTTCGAGGCAGGCATTGTACATTTTTAAATCACTTTGCAGCGATTATTTTCAGGATTCCTGCTTGGATCTCCTTCGAGCCGGATGATTTGTTGGCCTTGAGCTTGCCAGTGGCTAGTTGCAACTTTTCGAGGGTTAACTGGGAGATTTGTGGAGATCTTAGAGTCTGTTATGCATCACTAGCGCTTTTAAGAAAAAAGTTTTGCAGGCACACCGCTAATGTTATTAAAAGCCTGTTAGTAGCTTCGATAAAGAATCGGTTGGATAAATGTATGTATGCTGGGCAATCAAAACAAGGAAAAATGGGGAAAAGTAAATATATATGTACCAAACTTTTCGATTGTGTTAGGCATTCAGCAGTTATTTTCCTCGGCTGAACAAGCGCTGAAGGTGCAAAACTTAGTATGGAACTGCAGTTCAAGTACTATAGCAAACTTTTTGGCTACGTTGCGCATTCAGCGCTTTATTCAGCAGTAGTTTTCCTAAGCTGAATAAGAGCTGAAAATAGAAAACTTAGTGTGGGGTTGCAGTATGAGTACTATAACAAGCTTTTCCGCTGCATTGGGCATTCAGCGCTTTATTCAGCAGTCATTTTCGTAAGCTGAATGGGCGCTAAAAGTAAAAAATTGGTACATAGTTACAGTCTAAGTACTATAACAAGCTTTTCAGCTGCATTGGGGATTCAGCGCTTTATTCAGCACTCATTTTCCTAAGCAGAATAAAGTCTGAAAACTGAAAACTTGGTGTGTAGCGCAGTTTAGGTATTTCTTTTTATTAAATTAGTTGAAATTATTTCATTATCAGACAATTTTAGATTTATAAGTACTTATACACACATACATACATACATATGTATGTACATATATTTTTAAATAGTCTACAGCTTTCTCAAACCGTATCGACTTCTTTAAGTTGCATACAAATTTAAATTGGCTGTTTAGTGACCAGTTAAAATTTCTACATATAAATTTGTGTCCTTAGCTACGTCACTGGTGAACCCTACGGCATTGTATATATTGTATATGTACATATGTATGATTGTATGCATGTGTCTGATTCGACCTCAGAAAGAAATTATGTGGGGTAAAACATATTTTTATCGATATTTACATATATGTAAATATGTGTTTATACATACACATGTCGAATTTTGCATAGATTGTCCACTTAAGATTAAGACCTGAATAATTTATATACATTTCATATGATTTTAATTGTTTGAAATGGCCACCAAGTTAACATAATACTTTGTGGGGCAGACAAACTGCCGCACAAAGCCACACACATAAATGAGCAACAACAACAGCAAAAATGGCAACATTATGCAAAAACAATGGCGTACAAAATGCAACAACAAAAAGCAAGAAAATTAAACGGCAAAAGATAAGCGTATAAACAAATGAGAACAAAGGAGCAGCGGACAGTGTGTGCAAAAACATTGTGCACCGCTGCTATCATAAATAAAAGCAAAATTACACGAGATCGGCGCTATGTAGTTATGCATATATTTATGTACACTCTTATACATACATACGTATTTATGTTCATTCATGCAGACTCATATGCAAAATGGTAGGCGGCGAACAATGGAATTCATAGAAGCAAAAACGTGGAGAACTTATGAAAAAACTTTAAGAACTGAAATGCGAAAAAAGCTGGACAATGGCTTCTACATATATTGGGGAAGCGCAGCATAAGTGCACATTAGCAGCAACAAAAACATACTTACAAATAACTAGAGCTTTTGTAAAGGACCAGGGAATAACATTTTTTAAGAAAAAATATTAAAAAGATATCAAAAGCAATATATATAAGTACATAGTCATAACGGTATATACGAAAGCTAAAATTAATGCAGAAAAACCCATAATGTAATTGAAAACAAGGAAAAAGTTTATTTCAATTGCACTGAAGCTATAATACCCTTCACATATACAAAATATTCCTCACAAGAAATTGATTTTGATCAGTCAGTTTGTATGATGGCTTTGTGCTATAGTATTCTGATGGATAATCAGCTTCTTTCAGATCTCTATCTTAAAACCTTTTTCTTCTTTATTGAAGTAAACATCCGCTTATACATTCGAGGCTGTTATGTCCTTTCATTGGAGTGTTTTTTAATGTGGCGGATCCCAAGCCCATTGCAAAACCCTTGGAAATGATGATTCGCCTTTTTACTTTAGTTCGCCTTCAAACGAATGTTCTTTGGCTACTTGCTCTAAGACCGGAAGTCATGAGCTGCTTGAGCCATATGTAAAAGAATCGGCTCTGGCTACTCCCAAGAGAATGCCACTCAGAGAGCATATGTATATATGAACGGCAGACTCTACGACCTTATTTTTGACAAATATCTTATTTTATTCCTGAATGATTTTTCTCATGTGGAAATTGAAGAATCATCTAAAGAAATCTTTGTCTACTTGACTTTAGGCATAGCAATAGAATTACTATAGTTTCAAGCAAATCAGAGAAAATCGACGGCTCGACCAGGCAGCAGCTGGAGAATCATCTGCCGAGTCTTCTTTTTTTTTTTTTTTTTTTCACTAGCCCGAAGTAGCTTAATAAGAGGGATACAACGAAAACTTACTAAGGTAGTCTTTATTTTGGCATCTCATGTAAAGGGGAGAATCGAACAAGGCACTAGTATAACTCAAATTAATTTGCTTTAATCAACTAGAGTTAGAATATGTAGAAGAAGTGTTCAAAAAATGGCAAGCGGAAGAATCTTCACAGGCGAGTATTTGATAAGCCAGGTTTTAATTCGCCATCCCTTAGAAATTTGATAAAAATCAACTATAGTTAGAATAGAAACGTATGCAAAAAAAAATAGATGAAGAACCTATAGGCATTTTTGTATTAGCAAAACCTTGGAAAGTAGCGAATCGAAAAAATAACTGGCATAATGTAACTGATATTTATACATTAATATAATGAAATAAGGACGAATAAATTTAAATGACTTAATAGTATTTTTTCGGCTTCGAATTCAACTAAACAACTTGGTTTCCTGGTTAGCTAAACCTTGGAAAGCGGTGATTTAAAAAAACTGTTGTAATTAAACTGGTATAAAAATATTGGTATAATAAAATACAAATAAACCATTTTATTGTATTTGAGCCTCTGAAGGCATGCAAAGCGACGAATAGAAAAACTGGTATAATTAAATTGGTATAAACATATTGGTATAATCAATAAAAGATTATTTATTATATAATATTTGGACTTTTGAAACCTAAGAAAACTGGTATAAATGTATTGGCGTAAGAAATTAAAAATGAAACCACTTGATTACAATTTATTGGCTTTTAATTCAACTGAAAACTCGTATAAAGCGGTAAATTGAAAAACTGGATTAAAATAAATATATAAGTACTACTTTATTGCATTTAGACCTTTAAACTTTGTGAATCTTCGAATTAAAAAAACTGGTATAATTAAACTGGTATAAATATATTGGCAAAAAAAATAAAAAATAAGGACTACCTGAAATCACTTTATTAAAATTGTTCGGTTTTTAATATAACTGAAGCACTTTTTTCTGGGCTGTCATAACGAGCGAAAAGTTGCAAAACTCATCCATAAGAACTTTCAAAACTTCATTATGCATCGAACGTTAATATTCAGAAGGCGTGGTATACCTTGCCGATTATTTTCCATATTTTTGAACCCGTGTTAATTTTTCTTCAGGCTCACAGTAAACTGTGTTTATGAATTTTTTCATACCTTTATATGTTTGCGTGCCTCCTGACTATATATTACAAAAATAGTAAATACATACATACACACATATGTAAAAAATATTCACATAAGTACAAGTCCATGCCACTTGTATTCCCTTTGCATACTCGTATTTTCATATTCCTGCGCATGGCTGCGGCCATTGTCCATTTCGGCTCATTCTCAGTGACTGCTTTAAGTGGCGCCTAAACGTGTAGACACCAAGCATTGTTCCTATTCATTTTACCGCGCTGCCAAGTACACATTCACATGCATTATATGTATAGGTGTATATACATACCTATATACTACTATATACATATGTACTTCCACACACATGCATATCCGTCTCATTCTCTCACTTTACAACAACTTTTTTTTCATATTTTCTTTAAGTCTCCGCGTCTGTTTTGCAAAAATTATATGAAAATTATGCAAAAGCCACTCATAAAAGTTTTCTCGTTTATCTGCGAGACGCAGAGACTTTTGTGCTGCCGACGACGCTTCGCTTCATAAATTGCCTGCCGTCATTTTGTTGCACGTTGACGCTATTTTCTTACTACATTTAATTTTTTCCATATAAATATTTACTATATATTTTCATTGTATAGTTTTTTTCTTTTTCTTATCTTTCCGGTTACTTGAACGTGTTGGGCCCTTGTGGCATACACACATCCACCTTAGATGCATATATTTATATGCAAAACATGGCTGTTTGTCACTTTGGCGGGCGGGCGGTATTATGTGCAGATTTATGAGCGCCGACTATATGAAATGCTGAATGCAGCCAACTTCAATGGGCGCCCATGTGAATAATAAAAGTAACTTGTGGTATAGAAAGCTGTGTACTTTTAAGAGGTTTTTCTATCAAAAATTTTTTATAAAAAATCAATGAAATGGTTTGTAGTACAGCGCTCAAAAATAGTTAAGTAGCAAATAATAATAATAGTTAGGTTAGGAAAGGTTAGGAGAAATTGATAATCTAAAGAGATTGCACGTCGACTGCTTAGTCCTTTGTGCAGCAAATAAGTACAATTTTTTCATAATCAAATGGCATTCAATGTCTGCTAAGAGTTAACTCCAGTCTTTCCTTCAAGCTAGAGTTTAGTTGAGGCAATATCTATAAAAATATACAAATTGAAGAAAAACTGGTATAATTAAACCTGTATAAATATATTGGTAACGGGTGATTTTTTTGAGGTTAGGATTTTCATGCAGTAGTATTTGACAGATCACGTGGGATGTCAGACATGGTGTCAAAGAGAAAGATGCTCAGTATGCTTTGACATTTCATCATGAATAGACTTACTAACGAGCAACGCTTGCAAATCATTGAATTTTATTACCAAAATCAGTGTTCGGTTCGAAATGTGTTTCGCGTCCGTGTCCGATGAGCGATGAGGCTCATTTCTGGTTGAATGGCTACGTAAATAAGCAAAATTGCCGCATTTGGGGTGAAGAGCAACCAGAAGCCGTTCAAGAACTGCCCATGCATCCCGAAAAATGCACTGTTTGGTGTGGTTTGTACGCTGGTGGAATCATTGGACCGTATTTTTTCAAAGATGCTGTTGGACGCAACGTTACGGTGAATGGCGATCGCTATCGTTCGATGCTAACAAACTTTTTGTTGCCAAAAATGGAAGAACTGAACTTGGTTGACATGTGGTTTCAACAAGATGGCGCTACATGCCACACAGCTCGCGATTCTATGGCCATTTTGAGGGAAAACTTCGGACAACAATTCATCTCAAGAAATGGACCCGTAAGTTGGCCACCAAGATCATGCGATTTAACGCCTTTAGACTATTTTTTGTGGGGCTACGTCAAGTCTAAAGTCTACAGAAATAAGCCAGCAACTATTCCAGCTTTGGAAGACAACATTTCCGAAGAAATTCGGGCTATTCCGGCCGAAATGCTCGAAAAAGTTGCCCAAAATTGGACTTTCCGAATGGACCACCTAAGACGCAGCCGCGGTCAACATTTAAATGAAATTATCTTCAAAAAGTAAATGTCATGAACCAATCTAACGTTTCAAATAAAGAACCGATGAGATTTTGCAAATTTTATGCGTTTTTTTTTTTAAAAAAGTTATCAAGCTCTTAAAAAATCACCCGTTATAATAAAATAAAAATGGACGACTTAATTATATTTGAACCCTTAAAACCTTGAAAAGCGGCGAATTGAAAAACTGGTATAATTAAACTGGTATAAATGTATTATTATAATAAAATAAAGATAGGTCACGTTATTAAAATTTCAACCCTTGCAACTACGGAAAACGGTGAATTAAAAAACCGGTATAATTAAACTGGTATAATAAGCTAAAAATGAACCACTTGAAATCACTTTATTATAATTCTTAGGTTTTAGTTCAACTGCACAACTTCTTTTTTCGAAATTCTTACTAAATCGACAGTTTCGAACTTTCCTTCGAACATTTTCTTCCAATTTCGGAATTCTTATTAAATCGGCTGTTTCGACCATTCTTTCGCACATTTTCTATCGATTTTAAAATTATTACCAAATCGACAGTTTCGATCTTTCATTCGAACATTTGCTGCCAAAATCTCCTTCGAATATTCTGCCGATTTCGGAATGCTTACTAAATCGATAGTTTCGAACTGTCCTTCGAACATTCTCTGCCAATTTCGAAACTCTTGCGAAATCAACGGTTTCGACATTTCCTTCGAATATTTTCTACCGATTTCCAAAATATTACTAAATCGACAGTTTGGATATTTCCTTCCAACATTTTCTGCCAATTTCGGAGTTCTAACTAAATCGACAATTTCGACCTTTTTTTCGAAAATTTTCCGCCAATTTTGACATTCTTTTGGCTATCAATACAAACTAAGTTATAAGAAATGTCCCTGTAAAAGGTACGAATATTAAAGCTTCGACGCAGCCGAAATTATTATATTTTCTTTTTTTTAAATACCTTTATTTTTAATTAATTTTGGAAAAATAATTTATATGAAATAAATTAAAAATTATATAAATTAAATAATTTTGTATTAATTAATTATTTTTTAATATTACATAATTTAATAATCAATTTATTTCTTAAATTTTTATTGTTAAAAAAATTTATTTATTTATTTTAATTAATAATTGTATAATTTATATTTATGCACATATGTACATATGTATGTATATTGCATTTGAGATAACTAATTAACTAATTTTTAGTTAAATTAAGTTTTATTAATTAATATAATTTATATAAATTATATAATTTTTCAATAATTAATTTTAATTTAATTTTTTTGTAGTATACTATACGTTTTCCAATTTTTTAATTTTTTTTTTAATTTGATTACGTGTGTACCTAATTATTATCCAATCAACACATTTTTAATTATGTATATGAAATATAGCATTGTAAATTTTACATATTTTTTTATACACATACATATGTTTTTATGAATGCTTTTAAACTCTTATTTAAGACATTATTGTATTCCCTATATACATATGTACATACAATAATAAATAAGTATGTATACTCCCACTCCGCCAACAAGACCAAAACCGCCGTATTGATTGTTATGACGAACGAATAACGAACAATTGCCACAACCAAATGTCAACAAATATGAAAATAAAAATATTTATGGACTCTCTAAAGCAGCCAGGCAAATCTATTTCGTCTTAACATGTGCTAATACACATGTAAATATGTCTGCAGGTATGTGTGTGTGTCTAAGCAGAAAAATCACACCACATCAATACTCTACAGAAATGTATCGCTTAATAAATAGATACATAAATAAATCTGTTTCTCTTCATTGGCTTGGCTGGCTGACTGTTACACGCTGCCCACAAAGCTGTCATATGGTAAAGTCCTATTGGAAATAATATATATTCTACAACAACAAATAACAAACAGCGATGACGAAGAGACATTGCAGCTGAAAAAATGAAGACAATAAAATAAACATAAATAATTAAAACGATACAGAGCAAATAAAACATTTAAACTGTCACAGCGAACCACTGTTTGGCCGCCCGTCCGTCTATTCGTCTTTATGTCCGTCTTTTTGACTGTTTGGTTGACTGTTTGACTGTCTGTTTGACTGTTTGACTGTCGCTTTGACTTCGCTGCTTCCACAGCGAAAGCACACACTCTCTCACGCACACACACTCACAACTGCAGGCTCGTAAATAGCCATTAATAGTCGAACGAAGGAAAATTCGAAAATTCACCGATCACATTTTGTTTCAATTAATTTATGAGCGCGCGAATCAGTTCAACGTCCAAACGCTTTGAACGATCCAACAACTGCGTGCGACTAACTGACAAGCGGGCGCGCTAACAACAAACATATGGATGGATGGTTCGTTGGAGAGTGGGATTTGATGAGATATGTAGTTTGGCTGTGTGTGTCGGCGTCGTTGTTTTTGTTGTTGTAGTTGCTGCTGACTATGACAGGCGGCAAACGATTGTTGCTGACGCTGCATTTGCGGCAATTTTTCTGGTTGCTACTAAGTTTTCTTGTTGCGGTTGTTGTTACGGTTGTTGTTGTTGTAATTTGTTGTGCTTGTTAATATTTTTGTTTTGTTGTTGTTCTTTTAGTTTTATTTTGTTATTGTTGTTGTGGTCAAGAACTTGTGTTGTTGTTCTGTTGTCTTTACTATTGTTGTTGTTGTTTTTATTGGTTGCGGTTTAAATTTTGTTGTTGTTTGTTCTGCTGTCTTTGGTATTGTTTTTGTTGTTGTCAGGAGCTTGTGTTGTTGTTCTGTTGTCTTTGTTATTGTTGTTGCTATTGGATTTTTTGGTTTCGTACTTCCTGTTCTTGTTGTTGTTGTTGTTGTTATATTTGTTATTGTCGTTGTTGTCATTAGCTTGTGTTGTTGTTCTATTATGCTTGTGTTTGTTGTTGTTGTATTTGCTCTTGTTGTTGTTCTACGTTTTTGTTGTAATTGTTTAAGCTGTTATTATTATTGTTGTTGTTTTTCATGCAGTAATTTAGCTATCCAATGCTTCTGTTGCATGTCGGCTAGTTGTTGTCTGTTCTGCACGCCAACAACAACAACAATCTGCAACGCTGACTCATTTTGTTGCTCTTAATGCCGTAGCATCCAATAGCCAGCTGCGACACACAGTGTCTGCTTCTGTGGCATGTGGCAGCAGTTACTTGCCTCATTTAGCCCTTTGCTTTGTGCTCTAAATACTTGCTTATATAATATTATTAGCTTACATGTCTGTTATTCCTCTGCCACATGTTTTTGCCGCACTAACCCCCTACCACTCACTCTAACCAAATCTGTCTGAGAAACTTTCTTCAGCACAAAAATATTTTTTCTCACATTTAATTCAAAATATTTATTTATTTTTATTGAATTTCGAAAATTTTGAAATAAAATTTTAAAACTGAACGCAAACTTTTCTCAGATAATGTGAAACATTTGCTATTGAAAAATACGAATAATTTTCATTTTGAAAAATTGTCTCCTCAAAAAATGTACAGCTATGACAACAATGTATGCAATATGGGTCACACATTTGTCGCCGTTCATACCCATAAGCATAAGTAGATACTTATTTAAATTTTCATTTATACATATGTATATGTATGTAAGTGTGTATGCATGTCTGTTTGTCTGTGCATAAGTGTGCATAAAATTATTTGTGTAAGCTCATGAATGTTGCCACTTTGTTGGCCTGTCAAAATATTTAGACAAATATTTTCATAGCGCACTACGCAGCATTTACACATACAAACATGCATATACATATGTACATAGTATATCTATAAATTTTAGTTCGTTTTGTGATGCAAGGAACTTGATATAAATTCTATAAGAAAAGTATGCAAGCAACATGTAAGATTAGGCGCCATGCCGTTCGTATGTAAATTTGAAGTGATTATACATGTACTATATACATATGTATGTATGTATGTATTTTTGAGCATACATAAGATACATATTGAAACTCAACATCAATTTTTGTGCCACAAATCAGACAGGCACGTATTTTTTCAACTTAGAAGACTCCTTAGACGCACTTTTTATATCGAAAAAACTTGAAATCCGTAGAAAAGCATATTTTTAACTATATTTATATGCTGATTAGGGTATATTAAGTTTACCACGATGTTTGTAATACTCAGGAGGAAACGTGGGAGACCTGTAATATACATATATAGTGCATACATACATATGTATATACGTTCATATCCGGTCAGCTTTATGAGCTGCATTGATTTAGCCATTTTCATCTATTCATCTGTCTATATACTTAAATCCAAACTTGACCCTTGGTTTTTGAGATATCGCTCTGAAAATTTGCACATGTCCTTTTTTTCAAGAAGCTGCTCAGTTTTCGGAACCGCCAATATTGTATAACTATATCACATACATAGGTTCCATACAAACTGGACAGTCTAAATTAAGTCTTTGTATGAAAAACTTTTTTATTTAACGAAATATCTTCATGAAAATTTACGTGAATCATTTTCCGAAGCTATTTTGCTGTCTCAGAAGAAATTTTTTAGATCTAACAACTATATCATATAGCTACCATACAAACTAAACCATCAAAATTAAGTCTTTGTGAAGACGACTTGTTTACTTTATGAGATATTTTCACAAAATTTAATTTTAAAACATGGTTTGTTGTTTAAGGGAGTTCTAGAATATCTGAACGATGAAATGAAATTCTTGTACGAAAACTTCGTTATTTGTGAATGTTATTTTAGCTTCATTGCAATCGAAATGAAAAGTTTTTCTTGTCAACAACAAATTTTAATAATAAAAAAACAAACCATTAAAGTGCTTTCACCTATCTGGTAATTAATTTCAACCTTCATAGACCTCCTTAGGCTTGAAAAATACCCAGTTATATATGTAGTCAGTTGAAAATGTCTATATAAACATCTTTAATAAGAATACAGTCCAAAAGCTTGTAGAATACTTACTATAAAATTTCCTTTTGAAACCCGTACGAGGAAAACATAACCTTAATTCAGAGCCACATAACCTCAAATTAGAAGTAAATGTGCCATTAATTCATTTGAAGAAAATACATTAGAGGAACCAGTTTATGGTCATATACTAAAATCTACTGAAAGGAAAGGTAAACAAGGACGTGCTACTAAAAACTTTGGAAACAATGTAAAAGATACACCATGTATTTCCCAGAGGACAAGGTAATGTTGGAATATTTCAACTGTTTAATATCCCCTGCTCGGGCTAACATTTCAAACACTAATCGCCAAAAATGATATAGAAAGAAAATATTTGACGAGAGTCAATCATGGAATCACAGCTCCGGAATCAATGGAAATATTGCAAAAGTATTTCGCAGAGTCAGCTTTAACGAAAAGGTGCGTTCCAAAGTAAACCGGACTTTTTTAATCTAGGGTCCCCTGGTGGCGCCATCTATATGTCAACCTGTGCATTAGAATCTGCTATCTTGATCGATCGATTATCTCATAATTTTCAACATTCCTTAACCTCTCTACTTTAGCTATTGTATAACTTTATCAAATCTTTATAAATCATTAAAAAATACATATATAATTTTTATTTTGCTTCACGAACCATAGCACCCTTTATATTTTGTACTGACACTAATTAATATAAATACCCATTCATATTTTGTACACCATGCCACATTAACCTTTTGAATTTTTCTCGACACTTTTTTTTCTTTTAAGTGGCTTTAAGCTCTTTGACACCTGTCATCCTTTGTGTAGCACCCCGCTGTATCCACCAATTGGCCATAAGACAGGGACACATGTATGATACATACATATATATGTATATGTATATGTGTATATAACTTAGTCTGCCTTCATTCGAGAGGCAGTTGTTGTTGTTCCTTTTGTGTGCTGCATATGTGGCCAAAATTTCATTTTCAATGTTGGCAGCTCGCGTGTATCTTTCAAATTTTCGCACGCAAGCGGCAATCGTCAGCCGCCTCTGAGCGTTTATGAGCGCGTTGGTTTATATGTACATATGTATACATACATGAATGTATCTGTGTGTGCAAGTGTTTGCTTGGCACATTTGTTGTTTCATATATAATCGTCTGTCAAAAATTGGTGTTGTCAATTTTGTTGTACACAGTCGTCACTCGTCGAAGCGCCTTCTTCCTTGTCCGTTGCATAATATGAGTGCCAGAAAACATAAATTCATATAGACATATATGTATATAAGTAAATTTGCATATTTAGATATATTTTCTGTATATTTATAAGTATGTAATATTGTGGAATAATGTTTGAGTTCTACTTTCATTTTTGATTTTTATGAGAGTTTAACAATTTCTTGATGGAAGCTGCATTAAAAAGGGTATTTAAGGGTTTCCTACTGGACTTTCCTTCTTCATGAGTACAATAGATCTAAGGTCGCGGTGTAATCCTCCTTTATTTATCTTCCTTCTGCAACATGTTGCAAACTTAATAATAATCTAACATTTCTATTGGCTGTCGAATCTAAAATTTTCTTCACAACTTCATTTTAATAGCAAAACAGGTTGGATTATAAAGACTTTTATATTGATATTGAACGGTAAATTGGTATAATAGCCCGAAATGATCAGAAATTATAGCATCGTCTTGGCAACAATCTATGCTAAGTTTCGTGCAGAAATTTAAATTTAAGTAAAATCTGTTGAGAGAATGTAAAATATATGTATGTTTAGCAGCAACTCTCTATAACATACCATATAGAATGTGGGGTAAAAATTTAAACCACCGTTTAAATCAATTGCTTTTATTCTATCAGCTTGTATCTCGATTCAAAAGCAAGTATATAACTGTATCATGCTTTGGTAATTGAAAACTTTCATTTTTATAAAGGGTGTTTGGAGTTCGTATAGGTGGATTTCTGCCTGAATGCCACTAACTGCACGCGAAAAAAGATTCTCCATTACATATATTATAAGTATTTTAATAAAAGATGTATACAATTTTATGTAAGCAACACATCAAATTTTTTCTAAAAGGCAATCAAAATGCACTGAATATATGAATTTCGACTTTATAAACCAACGACAGAAAAATAATACCGAAGGATTTGTAGCCAAGCATTGTATACCCTTATTTAGAAAATATAGATGTTTCTGTCTACTAAACTATTGAAATATATTATACGATAATTATAGATAGCTAAGCCGAACAATTTTAACTTAATAACACTTCTAGGAGACTCAAAATGACTATAACTTTTCGTAGTCGTAGGGCTGGGCTTAACACACAAAAGGGACTTACTATACCGAAAAGTGTGCCACTTTGCTGACGAGGATTCCCAATAATTAGATCCACCAGCTTATGCTACTCTATATTCGAAATATTGCTGAAATTTTGAGAAATTTCTAAGAATATGGAGTCTGTGAATATTAGAGGACGGTCTAGAGATTTACAAAAATCGTAAAACTTTGTGGCTTACAGGAAAAGAGGCCAAAAAATAGTAAACAATAAACTTCTAATATTAGTTTTAATTAATTTCAAAAAATAGTACAACTTTTCGGTTTATAGAACATTTAAGAGTGCTAAAAATAGTAAACAATAAACAAACTGTACGTACTATACGGATTTACTGTTGTAAATTCTAATTCGGATACCTATGAATCTACTTTCAAAAATACATAATATTTGCAGATTAATAATGGAGGATCTACATACATTTGTCAGTAGTACCCCTATTCTTGCTTATTTCTTGAGGTACCACGAGGTGAAGTTTAAGAAACAATTAAATCTAGTAAGCCTTTGAGATATCGATCTGAAATTTTGCACACGTCTTTTTCTTTTTAAGAACCTCCGTATTTGTCGGAATGACCGAAATCGGTCCTCCATAGAGTATAGCTGCCATACAAACTGAACAATCGGAATGAAGGGCTTGTTTGGAAAATTTTTTCATTTGAAGAGACATCTTCACGAAATTTGGTACTAATATTTATCTAAGGCAGTAATGTAATCTCCAAAGAAAAAGTTTCGATCGGACAACTATAGCTTATAGCTGTATTACAAACGGACAAATCCAAATGAAGTCCTTGTTCAGACAACTTTTTTATTTGACGGGTATGTCTATATGATATTTGCCATGAATTATTGTTTTAAAATATGTTGCAATCTTCGTAGAAATTATTCAGATCAGAACACTATAACGTATGTGTATCTGAACGATCGGAATGAACTGCTTGTTTGGAAAACTTTTTTATTTGACGAGGTGTCTTCACCAAATTTCGCTTGAAGTTTTATCTAAAACAATAATGTAATTTCTGATTAAATTACTCAGATCGGATCACTATAGCATATAGCTGGCATACAGACTGTGCAATCAATATTAAGTTATTACAAGGAATTTTTGTATTTGCGAGGAGTATTATGGCTGCGCTGCAATCGAAGTTAACGTTTTTTCATTGGTTTTTTTTTTAGCTATCATCAACTATTTTTATTGTTTTTGTAGCTATCATCACCTAATGTGCCACATTTTTCAATGCTAATTACTTTTAAAAATTGCACACACTTCTTATCCAATAATTTCATTACAGTTAATTTGTGCGTGCAACAAACGCAATTCCGCTAATATCAGCAAATATGTTGTTGACAACATTTCAGTGACGCATTTCATTTGAAATTCTTAAACTCGTTAGCCGCTATGCTAGTAACACTCGCTTCTATGTAGATACATATGTATGTCTATTTGTGTTTGCCTGCATTTACAATTGTCACTTTTCATCAACTCACCTCAGTCGCAATTAATCACCGGCAGAGCGTGCAGCAGCGAAACTGGTATCCGTTTGACGCGCTCAGTTGATATGTTGCAAAGCCGACGGCATTGTGGCAAGCGAGTTGGATAGTTGCAACAGAATGCGAAGCAATCAAATGGCGCAGCAGTGGATGAATGTGGTTTTTTCTGGCTGCATCAAGTTGATTTGTTCTTGCTGTTGTTGGTTGCTTTTTTAGTTGCTGGATATTTTTTTGTTGTTGTTGTTTAGTTGATTTATTTTTTTTTGCTTTTGTTATTAATTTTTTGTCATTGTTGATCTAATTATTTTTTTGTTGTTGTTGATTTATTTTGTTTTATCGATTTTTGTTGTTGTTGGTTTAATCTTTCTTGTTGATATTTTGTTGTTGTTGTCTTATCTTGTGTTTTGTTGTAAGGCGTCGCGTATTTTGATTAAAATGTGTTAAAAATTTTAACTGGTTGACTGTTTGCACATATTGCTGTTGTTTTTTTTACTGTTTTGTGGCAAATTTTTATTGATATTAATATTAGTAATAATTCTACATAAAAATATACATTTTTTTAATTTTAGTTAAAATTAATTTTCTTTAGCAAAAATTTTTATATTTTATATATGTGACCTGTTCTACGGAAAGGGGGCTTAAGTGTCAAAAATCAATTTTCATTTTTTAGTTGATTCAGATGGAAGATTATTATTAACAGCTGTTTCCCAGAAAACTAGTTTTCGCACGTTAGCTCCCTTTTCGTAGACCAGGTCACATATACAGAAAAAAAAAAGGTTTTAGTTGTTGTTGTTATTTTACAAAAATGTATGCCCTATTAGTACAGAGTTAAACGTTGTATACCCTATTAAATGTATACATATATGTACATGCATACGAGTACATATACATATAGTAAATGATTAGCGTGACGAGCTGAGTCGGCCTTTCCAAACCTCAACTAATCAACCAGTTTTAGATATATCGATCTGAAATCTTGCACACGTACTTTTCTGCCCATAAAGCTGCTCATTTGTTGAAATCTTCGTTATCAGACCACTATAGCATATAGCTTCCATACAAACTGAACAATCGGAATCAACAACTTGTATGGAAAACTTTTTAAGCTGACGAAATATCTTAACGAAAATTTTTATGGATTATTATCCAAAAAAAGGCTACAACATCTGAAGAAATTGTGCAGATCGGACCACTATAGCATATAGCTGCCATACAAACTGATAGATAAAAATCAAGTCCTTATATGGAAAACTTTTTCATTTGACCAGGTATCTTCATTAAAATTTGTATAAGTTATTATACAAAGAAAAGCTATAATATCTATTAAAATTGTGCAGATCGGACTACTATAGCATATAGCCGCCATACAGATTGATAGATCAAAATAAAGTCCTTATATGGAAAACTTTTTACATTGACGAGATATCTTCACGAAAATTTGTATGTATTATTATGCAAGAAAAGGTTACAGTATCTGAAGAAATTGTTCAGATCGGACCACTATAGCATATAGCTGCCATACAAACTTACCGATCAAAATCATATTCCTTACTTTTTTGTGAAATGTTTAATACTAGAAGCTGACGGAACCAACGTTTTTCTTGTTTTTGTTATTTTTGTAACAAAAAAATGTCATTAAATCAAACAAGTACCGTCATCAACCTATTTGCAACAATTTATGTATCTATAATACTTAGATTTTATGCAGAAACAAATAACAAAAAGAACTAAGTGCAAAATCACACGGTTCCAAAAATTTGTAAACGCTATAAAGGAAGCAAGAAATGATGATTTGTGTTTGATGCTAATGATTAGCTTAATTAAAAAACCTAATTTTGTTGTTGTTGTTATAAAAAATTATTGTTGTTGTCTTAAAAATGATTGTTGTCACAATTATTGTTGTTATTATTCATATTTTTGTTGTTGTTGTTGTTAACATTATTACTACAGTTGTTGTTATTGTTATTGCTTCTGTACAATTTTTACTTTTTTAACTGCCTCATTAGGCGCACGCACTATCATTTACTCACAAACACACACACAAACACACATTCGCACGCACTCTACGCGCTCATGAACACTAAGCAGTTGCAGCAACAAGACGTGCAACATATGTCAGCAGCACTAATGACACTACAAAAAATACAGGGTGCACATATTATTGTTATTGCATTTCAATTGAGGAATTGCTGGATGAGGCAAGTTACATTTAGCGGTGCAGTATATGGACTGATTGGGTGTTGCGCTGTCTCGATAGCATTATTACTGCTCTTGTTGTTGTTGTGTGGTGTTCACTACGCCGGCTGCGGCGACTAACACCGCTGCTTTGTTGCTCAGCCTACAAATGTGGTTGTTTTTGTTGCTGCTGGCATCACTGCTGCTCCTTGCTAGTTAGTATTGTTGTTACTTTTGCCGCTATGTAACAATTTTTATTGTTGTTGCTTTTCTGTTTTATTGTTTTTGTCGATGTTTTACTTAAAAAAATCGTTATTTTATGTTTTGTTGTTGTTTTTTTATGTTTTTGTTGTTACTGTCGTTCTTATGTTGTTATTGTTGTTGTTGTTCTTATGTTTTCTTATGGTTGTTGCCACTGTTGTTTTCTGCTGATTGTATTCTAATCGAATTCAGCAGCAATTACTCATTTGAAACTATTTAAGCGTATCTAGCTGCCATAAACCACAAGAACAACAAGCAACAACCACCAAATGTTACAATGATAAACGTCTTGTTGCGTCTTTTGAAATTGCAAAATTTTTATTGCATTGCAAAATTCAGCAAGTGAATGTGGAAATTTTTTGAATGTAATTGAACTTTGATTTGGTGTAAAGTACTGTCTATAAAAAATAACAACAACAAAAGCAATAAATATTTGCGGAATTTGTTTGAGTGGAGAATTTTCTGCATATATTAAATTTTGAAATTTTATTGTTGTTGTAATCAATATTTATTTTGTTATATTTGCTACTGTGGGCAAAAAAATAGTAAGACTCTTTAATTTAAACTTCGAAAAATTTCGAATAATTGTTCGTCGCGAGTAAGTGTTTTTGATTGGTATAAACTGTTCAAAGAGGGTTGTGAACGCGTTGACCACGAACCACGCCCTGGTCGGTCATCAACTTCAACTTGTGTTCAACACGTAGTACATCATATTTGACTTGACTTGAGAATCGACGATTAACAACCCAAAATCTTACTGACATCGTTGGAATATCAGAAGCATCAGTGAAAACCATTTTGAAAGATCATTCAGGTCTAAGAAAAGTGAAGACACGACTGATTCCCAAATTACTCAATTTTTTCTAAAAACAGCGTCACGTTAAGGTCTGTGAAACAATGTTTTCCGACTACCAGGATGTCATGAAATTCATTAATACTGACGATGAGCCTTAGATCATTGCTTACGACCCGGATGCAAACGATCAATCGGCCGTATATCGGGGCAAAGGAGAGCCGCAGCAAAAAACCATGTCAAAGCAGGTCAAAAATCAAGGCTATGTTGACAGTTTTCTTCGATTCTTGAAGTGTGGTGCACTCCGAATTCCTTCCAACCTGCCAAACTGTCAACAAAGAATACTATTTGAGTGTTATGCGTCGTTTGCGCGAAGCTATTCGTAAGCGAGGGCGAAATTATCAGCGGAAAATTATTGGTTTTTGCACCATCGTCGCAAACTGCATTGATTCTTCGTGAGTTTTTAGCCAATTTTTCAACCAATATCGTGCCGCAACCACCATATTCGCTTGATTTAGCGGTGGAAGCAATAATAATGTTACATTACCTAAAAATTGCCTTACAACCCATGCGCTTGTATACTATTAATTATATTACAAAATAATGTACCAGGACTTTGTTGAACACTTAATTATATCTACAAAAAATCTCACTACAGCATATCTCCAACTGTAATACTTGTATATTTATTATAGAATCTAAAATTTCTTATTGTCTTCTTTTTAAAGTCAGGAAAATATGATAAAATGTGGTCATTAAAAGGAAACAGGGAATATTATGTATCTTCAGAGACGTGCGTGCGTCTATATATGTATATGTATACGAACTAATCTCTCAGTTTTTTAATTTATCGGTCTGAAACTCTGCCTATTTCCCTTTCCAACCAAGATGCTTGTATGAAAACTTTTTCATTTAACGAGATTTCTTCACGAAATTTGGCATGCTTTTTTATCTTAAGCAATAAGCAATAATGCAATCTTCGAAGAATTTGTTTCGATCGGACAATTATAGCTTATAGCTACCATACAAACTGACCAAACGCTGTTTTTCTAAGGCGTCGTTTGTATACGTAAAGGGTATTATAGCAGCCGAAGTAAGCGTTTTTCGACAAAAATATCACAAAGCTACTTCCAAAATGCAATGTTAATTCACAAAAACATTTCCACAATTAAATTAGAAATTTGAATAATATTTTACTCTTAAATACTCTTAAAACTATTTAACTCCAGTCTATAGATTCTGTTCTAATTTATAATTTAATATATGTATGTACATATGTATATTTATATACATATACTTTGTGACAAAAATCAGACGTAATGCACCTATCCCAATGTCTTTTCCAGTCCTCAAAACACTTCAGCTTTTTCTTGTCACAATTTAGTGACCAGTAGTTAGTGTACAACGAAATTCTCGTATACATTGTTGTTATTTGCCTATCTTTGAACTATTAAGCAGCTTAAAATATAAGCAATTTTTCATTTGAATATTCTCCATATAAATTTTTTTGTAATTGAATAGCAAAATATCAAAACTTAGCAGTTAGGTATCACAATAGACCAGATTTCGCAAATGTCAAGTTTTTTTTTTTTTTTTGATCGACTTTTTATCTATATTATATCTTATTTATACTTATGAGCAAACAGTTCTGTGATTCTCATAAATATTTGCCGTCGACAAAACACTGCAAACTGAGTTGGAAGATATTTTGAATTATTGTTTTTATATATCGTCACTTAAAATGCAAAACGACGTATAATCAAACTTTTTTTAAGAAATGTTGTTGTTACGTTATTCTGAGTTTTAGGTGACGATATGTATTGTACTTTGGTTATGCAGTTGAAGCTCTGAATTTTAAAAATTTTGCACTGCTTGAGTTTAGCGATAGATATACATACATATGAGGCTAAAACAAACCTTTGCGGAAATAAAATGCTATAAGCACATAATTCTTACATATGACTGTATTAAAGCTAACCGAACCTTTAATAGCTGTTAAATTTTACTTGTATTTGCAGTAACCGAGAGCAAACTCATATGAATCATTTAAGCATTAGTAAAACTAAAAAAAGTTACAAAATAGTTTTTTATTAAACCACTATATATGTATGTCAGTTTGGTTCTGGTTAACTTAACCCATTACTTTAGTATACAAGCTTTATTTTAACCAAAATTTAAATTCCAGTTGGCTGCTAAACAGACATTGAGAAAACGGCTCTAAAGTTATTAAAACATAGTTTACACTTCAGCTATCACTGCTTTAACAGGCATTCCACAAATTTTTTTCACTCACTCAATTGACGTATAGCATAGCTGTGAGAATAACAGCAACAATATGGCAGAGATGGGCGGAGATACGCGCTTTACAAATGGCGCTTATTAATATTCATATGCGCCTTTGAGACGAAATTTATGCTTATGGTGTACATACACATATATTATATACATACCTGTATACTTAGGTATAAATATATGTATATTCTTACACATATGCATATATTATTTTGTATAACTTTTAGGCTTATGGGGCTCACTTTCACACTACATATTACTTATACCTGTAAATTTTTTAATTTTTTTCTCACACACATATGCACACACATATAATGTATGTTTGTATATTTGATTTTTATGTACATATGTTAATAATGTTAAGTTGTAAACTGCTTTTGATGTAAAAAAAGTGCAGAAAAATGTTCTTAATATTTCTAATTAATTAAACAAAAATATTTTATTAGACTTTCGAATGAAATTTGCCAAAATTTTAAGGGAAATTTTTGAAAAATAATCTAAACTGTAAACTAACAGGCATTTGCTACTGTGTTGTTAGCGCCTGTTTCTTGCTAATTTTGATTTGCTAAAAACAAAAAAAAAAAAAATGTTGGTGTTTTAGTGTTTTGGTCAAGTGGAGTAGGGGTCAAATCACCACCATTTATTTAAATGACAAAAATAGCTTTAAGTTATGGGAAATTTTTTCACGCAAATTCGTAATCAGCACACGGTAAATACCACACAGACCGCTTAGCACATAAGTCGCAAATATTTTTTCAGCTTTGTTGAGTAGTGTTGTTTAAGAATTTTCTAGCTTTACATATGCTATATATATTGCTTTTATTTTGACATGTTTCTGCAAGCTTTTTTTAATTTTTAATGGTTTATGGGTTGCTAAGTTCAAACTTCGAGTTATAGAAAAGTTCCCTGCTTGTAGCTATTTCTACCTAGTTCTAAGTAAATATACAGATATGTATATACTTTTTCTATATTAAATTTTTCACGTTTAATAAATCTTTAAGTTTTAAATTTTTTTCTAAAATGTATAGTTATTACTATATTGTTTTCTAAACTTTGTGTTGTTTATTTGATTAAAAATATATCGTCACCTAAAATGCAAAATAACGTAACATCACTTTTCAAAAGTTTGCAGGCGAGGAATAATGGTGTAAGACTTACTCATACATATTTAAAGAAAATTCTGCTATTGGTTATAAAATGGTTATATATTGGGTATATCTGACAACGGAAGCTGACGCAATCAACTTATGCCAACGATTTTTCCCGATCTCGAAACACTTTTCAAAAGTACTTTTTGGGGTTTGGTTATAAAATGGTTATATATGGGTTATCATACACTCATATTGAAAAAACAATTGAGTTTTAGTTGTAATATGGTTATATACGATACAGCAGATGAAAATTTTTTTCTGCATATACATACATAGTATGTAATATGATGTAGTGAATCGTAAGCAATAAAAAACTGAATTTCGGTTTTTTGATTATATGTTGTTTTGCACTTTAGGTGACGATATACATATGTACATATGTATGCTTCTTTATTTTTCTTGTTTAATTAAAAAATCTATATATTTTGTCACTTTTAATCAATTTTTTTTGTCACTTTTATACAATATTTTCTTTCGTTTTTATTTTAAGTGCTATATATGCCGTTATGTGCATTAGTAGTTGTTTTTTTTTTTATTTTTGACTTTAAGTGCGATATGTGTATTTTCAGTGGTGTTTCAGTATTTACGCTGCATTTTTAATATACCGTTAGGTTTAATTGTATATATTTCCACTGACAACTTTTTCTATTTGATTTTTAAAGATTTTTTTTTGCTGAAATGAAGATATAGCTTTGTTTCTTTTTATTTTTATTATTAACTTTATTATTTTTGAATATTAATTTTGAAAAATGATTAACTTTCGATATTATTTTTTAATTTTTTATATTATTTTTGAATAATGATTAACTTTTAATTTTATTTTTTAATTTAATTGTTTTATATTATTTTTTAGTAACTAGTTTTTAATTTTATTTTTAAAATAATTTTTATATAATTTTTTGAATATGATGTTTGAAAAATTATTAACTTTTAATAATATTATTTAATTTTATTATTTTATATTATTTCACAGTAATTATTTTTAAGTTTTTTATAATTATTATTTTTTTTAAACTACAATTATAATTACTATTTTTAATATTGCTATTTATTATTATTTTTAACCATAATTAAGCATACTCCACATGCCGTTAGCTTATTCCTACAATTTTCGAACTTTTACGCACTCAAAAGTCACCGCTCACACATACATATAAACGCGCTGCCTTAAAACACATTGCATAATCCAATTGCATTGACGTTTATTATTATTATTATTACATGCACATATGTGTATATATATTTTTTCTTTGCAATTTACATTTATCATTAGCTCGCCAGCTCGCCGTGTAGCGCGTCGCAACGTTGCGTCGGTGTTTATAGCATTTTTATTTCGCGTCGATAATTTTGCATTGTATTGTATTGTGCATGCCATGTGACGGTGTCGCGCGCCGCGCACAGATCCTTTATTGTGCACACCGGAATGGAATTTTTTTAGTGGCTCTTAAAAAAGCAAATACGCAACTAGGGTACAGTGGTTGGGCTGCCAGTTAAGTAAGTGCCCGAAAAATGTTTCCAATATCGCCCAAAAACCAAAAATATTCAGTGTTAGTAAAGTTCTCGTTACGGCGACGACGTGTACTATACAGTAAATACGCTTCTTTCTCTTAGAAATCAGGATATCCTGGCGCATTGAAACGAACGCCAAGATTCGAACTAGAGCATATAAAACGGAGCGCAACATCAAAAGCGGCAGCAACAGCAACAGCGCTTGGCTTAGCTGGCCAACTGACAGGCGACGGCAACGGCTATGGTGATGGCGCTGGCGCTGGTGCTGGCGACGCCAACGACGATTGCAAGCAACCAGCTGGCCAACATAGAGCTAGCTGTCGCAGCGCGGCCTGTAAGCTTTGGAAACCAGCGCTGCTGGCGTTACCAACAGTGCGTGCAAATAAAATCCGGACCGCGTGCCAGCGCCCGGCCGACGGCGTTGCAGAGCTGTAGCGCTTGTGATTTGCAGCAGTTGGAGAGCGAAATGGCGCAAATTCTTGTTGTTTTTATTGTTATTATTGTTTTATATTGTTTTGTGCTCCTTTAGTTTTGGCTGCAAAATTGAGCGCCGAGCATACGCGCTGGCATCGCTTCCATTTCACCACCACCAACACGCGCCACTTGCCACTTGGAGCACACTACAGCGGCAGCAACTCACCCACACACGCGCAAAATGCCAACCCATACACTTGTCGGCACCAATACACAGGCAACAACAGAAATTACGCACACACATACACACACGCTTGAACGCACTCCGTCAGCCACTTACTCGCTGGGGCGCTTTTATGGGCGCACGACGACAACGACCACAACGACGACGACGACGACGCGTACACGAGTAGCTCGAACACTGCGTATGCGCTGAGTTGCTTTGCGAGAGCCCGTCACCGTACAATTACTTCGTTGGCGTAATGTGTGCCCAACATGGACCGCGCAAAAATTCGCATTTCGTATGGACCGGCTGGCGTGTGCGCTTGCTGCCCCAAAAGTCGTACGACGAATCCGCTCGTGTGTGCTTTGAAGCGCGCGCGCTGTTTGCAGCGGCATAAGACGACAACGACGACTGGCCACAGCTCGCTGGCTGGCTGACTGGCTGGTTCAAACTACATGTGTAACGCCAGGCCATAGCCAGTGCCTGTGCCGTCTTATCGCGGAGAGCCACACATTTTCAAGAAAATCATGCAGACACTCTTTATAAATGTGTTTGTGTCCGTGTGATAAAGGAAGCAGCGCAAAAGAGCAATGCAAGCACTTGATTTGGCATGCCGTTGGAGAAATTGCAAGTCAAGGCGTTGCTGTTACAGTGGGCAAAACGTAGGTGACACTTAACAGCGCTACTTAACAGCTGCGTGGAGTAATGCTACGGATTCTGAGAGTTTACAAGCAATTAGTTGATATTTTTGGCATTTTTTTTTTTTTTTTTTTGGTAAAGTAATAGTGGCAGGTGGTACTAGCTTAGAAAATATAGAGTCGGAAGTCATGCGATGTTAGAATTTAATTATGAGGGTTGCCTGCGCCACCTCAACTTGAAATATGGGTGGATGAGGTTGCATATTTCATGCAAAGATGGGTGACTCTTCGAAAAAAACTAAACTCAGATTCATATCTGCTACTATCTTTTGAATATTCCAGAGATCATGTCTAATTAATTGATTATTTGATTGATTTAAGTACATTAAAGCTTTCTACTATTATATATGTATGTATATTTGGCTTAAAAAGACGAAATTTCGAAAACAATTTAGGCGGTTGTAGCAATAATGATAAGGAAAATATAGTTAGAAATAATGTTGGGATTGGGTTTACGGAATATGTCGAGAAAGTAAGATTGAGAACAAAAGTAGGGGATTGGAAAGCTCTAATTTGTATATAAAATTATGTTTATGATGGAAGTGATTATTGAAAAAGGAGAAAAATAGCTAGTTTTTCATTAATTAGACCAGGTTAGATCATTTTTGAAAATAGAAGACAACAAAATGGAATGAAATCGATTATTAACGGAGTATAAAATGACAAAAATTAAAGTAAAAGTAAACAACGACAATCTGAGGTGGGGAAGAGGCAGGGTTGAAGGCGTGGTTGAATTTTTAAAGATTAAAAACTGTTAGGGTCGTTTTACCACAGAACTACAGGTCCTATAGAAAAAACTTACTTACTTAAAAAATATTGAAAAATATTATATGGCAAAACTTCAGGCAGTAAAGAGATATACAACTTCAATTAAAATTTTAGGTATTAAAAAGATCTACAACTTTTGTATTCTCAACTTTTTCACCTAACCTCCAAAATTAATGTCAAAAATTCAAATCTATGAAATTTAAAAATTTCAAGTACCAGAGAGTTTCTTTTTGTTTATGCTTATTTCATCAAATTTGATTTAACTTACCCTCTTATGTCCCAAGCACACTATATGTTTTTTCTCTAAAATATGTATTAAGGAGGAACCTGATGCATTATTACCATATTACCTTACCATTTTTCGACTGAAAATCGAAAAATCCTCTAAATTTTAAGTTCCAAGAATTTATGAAAATATTTTTAATATCTTTTAGATTTCCGTTAAATGAAACAAAAACTTTTCAAAATTACATTAAGTTGTGTATTTCACAACTTCAACATATTTATAACTTAAGAAAAGGCTTAATAAAACCGGAAGAATTAATTATTAAAATTTTAAAATATGCCAATGATTGGCTGAAATTGTATTAACTCAGTAACAATGCGTTCTGCTCCCCGTCGAGTTTATTATTTTATTACCAGAAAATGTTAATAATTTTTTTAATTAAAATATTTATTTTTTTTTTACAATATTATAATTTATTTTATTTTTTCAAAATTTTATAATTTTGTTTTTTTCAAATTTTTTATTTTTATTTTTTTAATTTTTTAAAATTCAAAATTCATTAAAAACCTCATTATTTCTCTGACTTTACAAATTCATCATAAAACAGAATGTTAAAAAGCTGTTCTGATATCTGCTAACACAATGAAGTCACAGAATGTTAATAATTTCTGCGCCTACTTTGACAGAGAATGTTAATATATAAATATTCTGTGCCGTTGGGACAAGCCAAACAGAGAATGTTAATAAAAGAAGCGTGGAATGTTAACGTAATTTCAGGAACAAATTGACCAACTGTAAAATAGCATAAATTTCGAACATTCAAAATGGAATCCTAACAGACGTATAAGACTGTTAACTCTCGCTGTGATGAAGAAAAACTAACGTTAACATGTAATGCTGTTAAGTTTTTTTTTACACAAGTAAACAACAGAATCTCTATAACAGCAGTTACTTCAGAAACTTCTTTCATACTCTGCTAACATTGGCGTCAACAACAGGACAGCTCCAACAGCAAGCAATACAGCAAATATTGCACATACTATAGTTCGACCGCTCGCACTCGTGCTGCTAATAGCCACCAATATGGACGGGGTTGGAAGTGATTATAATTCACTGGCGGCATTTAATAACTTGAATGATAATAAATTGCAACAAAAAGGCGAATAATAAATGAGCACAAGTCGAATGTGTGTGTGGCTGTGTGAATGGCTGCTCTGGCCTGCGACTGTGTGAGTTTATGTGAGTTGTGAATGGTTGTGTAGAAAAAAATGAACTACCACTACCCACTTGCAACTTTACGCTTGTGTTGGTTTGAGTGACTTTCGTTGCTGCGCAGCGCTGCGCTTGCATGCGTCGGCGCAGAGAGTGAGCAACGAAGAGCGCCACTCACAATATTGTTGTAGTAGTGTTGGTTGTAGTAATAAGCAAAGTAATAAAAAATGCCATACAATAAAAACAACATCAACATAAATAATGTTGAAAAAGTAGAAAACGAGCTAATGTAGCAACAACAACAACAATAATAACAAAAACACGAGCAATTGTGAGCAGTAACAGCAAATTATGACAACGTTAGGCGGAGCGAAAAAATTTTTCTTCTCAATCAAATTATTCGGCGTATATTTTTTATTCCGTTTCTTGTTGTTGTTGTTGCTTAGTTATGTATGTACATATTAACGTTTTTATTTCTCATTTTTCATTTCCATTCGTTATGTTATATTTCATACAAAATGCGTTGTAGCGACGGCAAATCGCTCGCTGTGCTCGGTGTGCTTGGTGTGCGTGCTCGGCGGAAGGCTGGCACAAAATTTAATAACGAATCAAATACGCGACGGCAATTGCCAGCGCTTGTGCTTCCCACTCACCCACTGCTGGTTGGTTGTGGTGCTCACTGTTCTTGCTGCTGGCTGTGCAGGGTGTCCATGGCCTGTGCAGCGCTTTGCCGTCGCTGGCCTGGCTTTGTGCTGCTGTGTGCCATCATCATCAGTAATATTCTCACGATTTTGCTGCAGAAATTTTGCGCTTAATGAAAATGTTACTTATTGCTATAGATATGAATACAGGGATAGCTACGTTTGTATGTACTTATGTGTATTGTATGTGTGTATATATAAACATATCTACGTCCTGGCGTAGCGCTATTACAGTTATATACCATATATTTAAGTATGTATGGGAAAGATTTTCTTTGCTCCTATTGGAAACTTGGAAAAGTTATAAATTCACTTGTGTATCTACTTTTATTCCTTTCGCATTTTTTTTTTTTTGTTTTTGTTTTTTTTTATTTTAGTTTTTGTGCATATTCTGTGTCTACTGTCAGGAGATTATATGCTTATTACACATTTGCTACTCACTGTTGGGTCAGAGCTTATTATTTTTAAAGCACAAAAAATATATATTTATAATGCATATAATATTATAACAATATTTTTATAACCAGAAGGAATATTTTTACCAGTTATTTACTTTAAAAAACTTAATGTTGAGTCATAAGCTTTGCTTTCAACTATTTAAGGAGCACACCTAGTTTCACAGCTTTTAAATGTACATATGTATGTATGTAGATGGAAATTGAATTAAAAAACAGCTAAATTAATTTATTTTAAATTTTAGGTTATGCTAATACATACATACATACATATATATGTATATACATATATTTTTGAAGTAAAAATTAGAATTTTCAAGTTACACGCGAACTCCGACGGCGATTAAAAGCTCCGCCACTGACGCAGTGATTCTCGCCTTCCCCTGGATGAAACCTAAGGAGAACAACTTAAAAGAAAAATTTCCCTCTTTCCTGGATGAAACCAATAAAGAAAATTTTCGGCTAATACAGAGATTTACGTTCGATAAAAAAAATCAAAAATTGGCAAAATGAAGTCGTTTGAAAAAAAGTTGAATTTTACCAAAAATTTTCGTCTTTTTTGGTTTATCTGTGGAACTATACTTGCACATGGGTTGAAAACTTTTAAGTTAAAAATTTTCTTGTATTAAAATTTAAGCGAGAGAGAATTTAAAAATTTGTTTTATCAAATTTGAAATTATTTTCCGAAAACTTGAAGCTGATCCGGCGTATAATTTCGAAAATTTTTTCGGTATTTGAAGGAACTTTTTGGTTAAGCATAATTGGATCACAAAATTTTAAATTTGTTTACCCTGAAAAGTTGAGTCCTAAGCTCACTTTACAGAGTTTTGGCGAAAAATTTATTTAAATTTAATTTCTACGCAACGGCCGGATCGATCGCCTTGAAATTTTCGCACGACCTTTTTAGATATATTTAACAGAAAATGGTGGATGGAATAAGTTTTATGACAACAATTTCCTCAAAGTAATCCCGCTTGACCTCAAAACACTTGTGTCAACGTTATTTCCATTCCTCGAAATAGCTGTTAAAGTAAATTTCCGGAATAACCTTCAATCGCATAGCGATTCATATTTAATACCTTCAATTGACTCAAAACGGTTTCCCCGGAGCAGTCGTTTGAGTTTGCTGAAGCCACACGCAGCTAATTCAAGCGAATTCGGTGCTTGTGACACGATTTTGGTTGAAAATTTGGCGAAAAACTCACGAAGAATCAAATCAGTATGCGACGGTGCATTATGGTGGTGCAAAACCAAGAGTTGTTGGCTCATGATTCCGACTCTTTCTACGAATAACTTCGCGCAAACGATGCTTAACACTCAAGTAATATTCCCTGTTGACAGTTTAGCTCGTTGGAAAGAATTCAGAGTGCATCAGACCTTGATAGTTGAAGAAAACTGTCAACATAAGCTTGATTTTTACCTGCTTTGACATGGTTTTTTCGACTTCGACTCAACTTTGCCACTATATTCGGTCGATTGATCGTCTGTTTTCGGGTTGTAAGCATAGATCCAAGACTCATCGGCAGTAATACAACGATTCATGACATCTTGGTAGTCGATAAGCATTGTTTCACAGGCGTTAGGGCGGCGCTATTTTTCGAAAAAGTTTAGTGATTTCGGAACCAATCGTGCTTTCAATATTCTTATTTGCAAATGTTCATTCAAAATGGCTTTTATCGATCCTTGCAGTTTTCTAACGATGCCAGTGACTGTTAATCTTCGATTCGCAAGCATCAATTCTTCATTTTATTGACGTTATCGTCCGTTTTATTTGATTGATCAGTAAATGTTATTGTTCATTAAAAAAGTATTACTATTTTTTGTTCAAAGTATATATATGTATGTTTGTATGTGTATTAATAAGTTTATTTCTTTCCTCAAATTTTGTTTTCATATAAAAAAAAATATATGTACATATAACACACATATTTACCTTTCATACGTGAATCAACAGTTTTCATACATATGTACATATACATATTTCTATGAATATGTATATTTTTTCTATGTACATATATATTATGTATGTAAGCTTGTAAGCCTTCTAAAACTAACTTTCTTGCTCAAGCAACTGAGCTCTCCCGTAAAATATTGGCTTTCAGCAGACAGCTTGGCGGGTGCAACTCAGAAAAGTAGAGAACAACTTGTATATGTTAAGGAAAAATGTAAGCTGCTGCACAAGGCATAATCTCTAGATAAAATTACAGCATACACATTACGTAATAAATGTAAATGAAGCAGAATTATTTAACAAATTCGAAGAAAAATGTGGAATTCTATTAAAAATATATAGATACATATGTACATATGTACATAGATATGCGTGTGTATGAAAGAAATTCAATTTTGTAATGCCAGCCATATTTGCATGTAGCTATACATACTTATGTATGTTTTCATACATCATCATATATATATGTATTTACATATATTACATTTGTTATGAAATAAAACATATGCAAATTGTTACAAATTTTCCAAATACCCGGCTGCCGGCAGTCGCACAGATTATACTCATATATATGACGAGATAAAATCTCTTATAGCCGTACATAAACACATACATACATATATAGATGCACACAAGCAAATAAAGAGTAACATATACATATTCAATGAAATGCTCATATCAAATATTTCTTTCTTTCCAAATATGCATATAGTTTGTTTGTTTGTGTGTGTAGAGCGGCTGCAGCTTACCAGCATTTGATTCTAGCCCACCGCTTTGGCATATTTAATTTTTCATGCCTTCAACTGAATACTAATTTCAACTAACTTTTTCATTTTATTCAATGTAGATTGAAGTGTGAAACAATTGTCATGCACAAGCACACACACATGCAAACATACGCATTTACATGTATGTTTGTATGAATGTATGTAAGTTGGTGCGCAAAAGGGTAGAAATGCCGGCAGCGCGCCATATAATTCATATCAGATCAACGGGTTTTTATATTTCATGTTTTTGTTGTTTTTTTTTGTTTTTGTTTTTTTGTTTTTTGCTGAACTGGTAACCATTTTGAATTTTGAAAGTATTAGCGAGATATGATTTTATGCGAGCGTGTAATATACTAAACATATGTATGTATGTACATATATGTATATAACAAAAATATATTTTTTGTATGTATATCTGTATATGTACATCCTATGTGCACCCGTTTAGCTCACAGCCATCAGTTGTTCTTGTTATGATTTTTTGTCTGCTTCTTAATTCTATTAAACTACAATGAAAAGCGCTGGTAAATACTGCGTTATGTTTATTGTTGTTGTTGTTAGTGATTGCTACAACATGAATGGGTGCATAAATGGTGTCTGTTGATTTTTGTCGATTTTGTTGATTTTATGCTTCTTTCCGAAAATGATGAATATGATGATGACACACTGGTGGTGCGCTGCTGTTGGTGGTGATATCAGAAGGCATACATACATGTATGTACATGCATATACATATATACATATATATGCGCATATATACTTACATACATACATACATACATATATATGTATGTACATACTTATCTCTGTACAGTTAAATGCTGCTGCTGTGCCAGTTTAAGCTGCACCCCTCAAGCTGCTCTCGCATTTTACTTAGACGCTGATGATGGGTTATAGATGAGCAGATGTCTCGCGTCCGCAATGACAATGTGCGTATGTCACGCGACATTTTGAATATGCCACTATTTGGAAGACTTAATGAATTGATATACATACATACATGTGTATGTACAAAAATACATACATACATTTGTATGAATGAGTATTAGTTAAGCATGCTGCGTTCGAAATTAAATGCTGATATTTCGATTTGAAAAATGCGCAGGAAATAAAATATGCTCTCTTTCCTTATTGACGGTGATATATGTATAAAATTCAAAGCATCGTTAAACAAATAAAAAATTTAAAATGAAATTTTAAGGGATTTTGCTAATATTTAAGAGCAGCGTCTACATCTTTTTCTTGGCAGGAGCAAATAATTGTATGAAAAGGCAAAAAGATTTTGGCTGAATTAATTTATAGCGTTGTCGTATATCTAATCAAACTTCAACTTATTTTTTACAATGAACTTTAATGAACCAATTTTTGCCATTTTTTCTCTAGAGACATTATTCCATCAGTGTAAAACGTCTCTGGTTTCTCGGCAAAATCCTGCGACAATTAATTTTTACAGGCTATTCTTGCAGCCAACTTCACTCCATTAAAGGATTGCTGCATAGACCGATGCAAATGATAGTCCGATGGTGCAAGGTCAGGACTATATGGTGGATGCATTAGAACTTCCCAGCCAAGCTCTCCCAGTTTTTGCAGAGTCATCAAAGATGTGTGTGGTCTAGCGTTGTCCTGATGGAAGACGAAACCGTTTCTGTTGATAAGTTCTGGCCGTTTTTTGGATTGTTTACTTCAGGCTCATCAGCTGTTGACAGTAAAATTTAGAATCAACCATTCGATTCGACTAGATCAGCAGTGGATGATTCCTTTCCAATCCCACCAAACACTCACCATGACCTTTCGAGGCGTCAAACCTGGCTTTGCGACCATTTGTTGAGCTTCACCACGTTTGGACCATGATCTTTTTCGCACATTATTGCCGTATGTGATTCATTTTTCGTCTTCTGTTACTATTCGCTTCAGAAATACTTCGATTTTACTTTGTTTCAGCAAAAAATTGCAGATGTTAATTCGGTCATTAAATTTTTCACAGACAATTCCTGTAGTACCCATACATCGAGCTTTTTTTGTAGCCACCTTTTTTTAAATAGTGCAAAACCATTTGTTGATGAATGTTAAGTTTCTTTCATAAACGATTTCATGGTGTTAGGTGAACGGTCGGAACTTTTCCTTAACTAACACTCCTTCATGCGTCCCCGGCCACAGCGAGGTGATTTTCACATCGAAATTTCCAGAACGGAAGCGAATGCTGTGCTACACGGACTGACACAGCTTCATCTCCGTAAACCTCACAGATTTCATTGGTGGCTTGCGTGGCATTCTTCACCTTTTTATACAAAAATTTCAAAATTAGCGCATTTCTTCATTATTTCACTATTTTTGAACAGATGTAAGTTTTTTTCACTTCCCAATTTAATTTTTTCTTTTTTTTTGGTTAAATGAAGCTGAGAATTTTCACGTTTTCAATATTATATGGTATACAGAGTTTTTTGTACTGGCATAGTGCACCGTTACGACTGATTAAGCTCTTTGAGTCAACAATCAACGACCAGTCTTTCTTTTTCGCTACTTGTGCCCAGTTGGAAAAGCGAAGCCGGTCCTTTATCCCTTGCCTAACGTACTCCCTTCTCATTCTCCGCGCGGGACCGACTTTTCAGAGCTGATGTATTTCACATCGAAATACCAGCAGTAGCCGCTGTTTTTACATCCTGAACTATGTCATCTCGTATACTCACAGTATTTCATTGGAAAGATTGCGTGGCAACTTCTGACTATTTTAGACAAAATTTTTGCAGAATTTTTTCATAAACTCTTTAGACGAATAAGTTGTTTTCAGCTCCAAGCCTCTCACAAATTTAAATAGCAGAGACAATAATTCAATATTATATGGTATGACAGAATGTGATTGGTAGTACTGGATATATACGACTGAACGACATCTATTGACAAAATCGAAAAGACCTTTTCGACTAACGTTCCCACGACAACGGGTCATGAACGGACTGATTTTATCCCATCAAGAACTCAGCAGATCCGCCGTTATTATGGCATCTCGAAGCTATGTATATATTTGGAATGTTGTCTAAATTTGGTATTTTGACAAAATTAAATTGTATAAAATTTTCGAAAATTTTAAAGCCCATAACAGATTTAAATTACCAAAAAAAATATTATAAATATTAAAAAATAGTTTCATACAAATATCGCCTTAAGCGCTGTTAACTACACAACTCAATTTTTGTATAAATCAAGTTTAAATACGAGTATATTTTATGAGTATATGAGTAAGAAGTATTTATTGAAATATAAAATCGACTAAATGAATTTGCAGTTCATTCACCCTTCTAGAATACCTGTTACAATTGCCACGTTTTTAAAGTTTTCCATACGCTTTGTGGCTCAACAAATGCTATACTTATATATAGAAGTAGTTACACACACACACAACGGCAATTAATGCTCCCTCAATATTTCTAAGCAAATTTCGCAAGCGAAACTTTAAATAGTTTAAACGGCGAAACAGAGGAAACTCAGTCAAGCGATATTGGCGAAAAAGCGCACAAGTGTTTGCCATATATACTATATATTTATATATATATAGATAAGTGTACACATGTGTAAATATGTATCTATATATAGTATAGTTTAGTATGTAGTTATTGCCGTCAATTGGCGATCTGCCTTCTTGGCTTATATACTTTGTTTATATATGCACGTTATTCTATTTATATATATGTAAAAAATACACACATATGCACACATAAGCATTTTCAAATGAACATTCGCCTTTGAAACCGGGACAATTCAACTTGGCAGCGCTTGTTGCCACGTTCTTGCATGTGTATATGTAAATTTAGTTGCACAGTGGCAGCCATTTGTAACATTTTCACATACACATACTATACGTACACATGTATGTACATATATGCACCTAAGTGAAGTAAGTAAATAGTGCGCCAATTTAAGCAAATTTCGAATTCCGTCACAGACGAGGGCGTCAGCCCCAAAAACTGCTGCCATTTAGCCTTTTTTCTCTATCGCATGCCGCAATTCAAGTGTCTACATGGTGTTTTATGTAAAACTTGCTTACCATATACATATATGTATATAAGTATATAAATATGTATGTAGCAGCACTTTATTTCGCCTGCAACTGCTGGTCCTTTTCGTTAGTTCCGGCATGTCGTTGCTTTAGTTGCCGACGGCGAGACCAAAAAACCAAATACAAATCGAAAAAAAAATCGTAAAACAAAAAGGACTTTTTCCAAGCGCGCAGCCATTGGCCTTACACACCGACAGGCGGCTTGGCTGCTCGGCTTTGGTGCGTCTTCTTGTCAACTTCCTGGCCTAGACGCCAAACGGCAGTATTTGTTGTCATTTCTATCGACGTATACAAACAAATACATGTTCACATATAAATATATATATTTGTATGTATTGTCTTTCTCTGGTTTTTGCAACACATATTAGTTGGTAGCAGCGGCAGCCGTAAATAAATGGGCTGTTGACATTGGTTTCGAGTTTACAAAGAAATCGATTAAATTTAATCGAAACATTTGCCAGTGATACTCAGCTCAAACATACACATACTTGTATATATATTTGTAGTATATGCACATGCTCACTAGTTACTTACTTGCGCTGCTCTCAACTGTGTTTAGCTGCCGGCTGCAGGGCAGCTCTTGTACATAGACGGCGAAATAGATTTAAATGGCAGGCTCTATGCTCCATATATGTACATACATTTCTGTGCGGGTGTGTGTGTATGTGTGGTAATTGTCCTTGTTGCAGACAAGGTCAGTTAAGACTAGGAATTTAAATCGCAGTCTAATTGTTGCCTTTAAAGCTCGACTGCTCGCTAGCTGATTGGTTGTAGTGGAATTTAAGTATTTGTGTTCTTTAAATAATTTAGTATTTTTGGTTTAGTAAATGGTAGTGATTATGATGAAAATAAAAATAGTTTTGTATATACTATTTAACTGCTTGCCTTTACTAGAGTTCAATATTTCTACTTTATTTTGCAAAATGTAATTTAAGATAAAAAAGTTATATAAAATTGTCCTTAATTTTTTAATTAAAGCTATTTTCATGATTTACAATATTATTATATTTATATTTTATTTAATTATTTTCTGCAAAACAAAATTAATTTTAAATTTATAATTATGCAATTATAATTTAAGTATTTTTTTATTTAATTTTTTTCCCAATAAAATATTAATTATTTATTTTTAATTTCTATGTTAAAATTAAACTTTATTTATTAACTTTCATTTAATTACTTTGCAATATTTATTATTCATTTATATTATAACTGAAAAAAAAAATAATTTTATGTTTTTATTAATTTAATTTAATTTTTTGTTTTCAATTAAATAATTAGAATTTTTTTAAATTTTAAATCAAAATTATACCTTTATTACTAACTTTTAATTAAAATATTTTTTGTATTCTTTTTTATTTTTAATTAGTTATTAATTAAAAAATAATAATTATAATTAATTTTAATATTATTTATTCCTGTTTGTAATTTGTATATCAAAATTAACCTTTAATTATTAATTTTAATTAACATATTTTATTGGATTATTTTTTATTAATTTATGTTTAACTCATAATTAACTACAAAAAAATTTTAATTATAATAAACTTTAATTATTTATTTTAATTATTATTCATTTTATTAATTATTTATTTTTAAATTATTTTTATTTTTTTAAATTTCTATATAAAAATTATGTTTTAATTATTAACTTTTAACTTAAATATTTTTTGTACTTTTTTATTTTATTTTTAATGTTTCAAATAATTGTTAACTGATATAGATAATTATAATTAATTTTAATTTAAATTTTTTTAATTTTTTTTGTAATTTTTACGTAAAAGTTAGCCTTTATTTATTATTTTTACTTAACATATTTTATTAGTTTAATTTTTATTAATGTATGTTTAATTAATTATTAACTACAGAAAAGTAATTTTTGTCATACTAAACTTTAATTATTTGTTTTTAATTTCAGTATTATTTTGTTTTATTTCTTTTTAATTAAATAATTCTTATTTTTTAATTTGTTAATTTAATTTTAATTATCAAAATCAAATGAATAAAAAGTAATTTTATAATATTAAAATTAATTGTAATTATTTAATTTTAATTTCTTTAATAAATGTTTTTTATTTTAAATGTATAGTTTAATTATTAATTTTTAATTAAAAGATTTCTTTGTATAATTTTATATTTTTCTCATATTTTTATTAATTATTAACTGAAAAAAAATAATTATAACCAATTTTAATTTAAATATTATTTAATTTTAATAAGTTTAAAGCTTTTATGATATATTTTTCAAAATTAACTTTTAATTTTTATTTTTTAATTAATATATTTGGTTGCATTAATTATTAATTTTTATATTTAACTAATTACTAACTACAAAAAAAAAAAATAATTTGAATTACAAAAATTTAATTTTTTTTAATTTCAGTATTATTTTTTTTAAATTAAATACTACTGTTTTTAATTTGTATATCAAAATTTACCATTAATTAATGTTTTTAAACTAAAATATTGTTTTTGCTTGTGTTATTTATTTAATTTTTCTTTTAATTTCAGTATTATTTTCTTTTGATTTTTTTAATTATTTTTTGTTTTAGTTTTTTAATTTAAATAAATATTCTTTTTGTAAATTCAAAATTAACGTTTAATTAATACTTTTTAACTTAAATATTTTTTTAAATTAAGTATTACATACTTATTTATATGTTAATTAATTTAACTTTTTCAATTAAATAATTATTGTATTCTTTTTATGTCAAAATTAACCTATAATTATCATTTCTTAATTAAATTCTTTATATTTTTTGTTATTTATTTATATGCTAAATAATTATTAACTACAAAAAAGTAATACTGACTACAATAAATTATTTTATAAATAATATTAAAAAATATATTTTTATTTTTCATCTCATTTTTAACCTCATTTTTAACTCATTGCAGGAATTTTTTTTTTGTATTTCTGGAACAGTTGGTTTTGTAATTTAATTTTTTTAGTTTTAATATTGTTTATAACTTTTTTTGATTATGACATTTGTCTAACCAAATATTTTTTTTTAATTTGAATAATCATTAAAATTCTTTTAAAAATAATTTTTTATAAAATATATATTATATATGCTTTCAAGTATTTTATTTAGGTCTTATTGCTGGTTAATTTTTTATAATTTTTATTTTTTCCATTTTTCTTAATTTTTTTATTTCTTAAATTAAAATTTTCTTTCTTTAACTTAAGACTTCTTCAAATTACATTAGTCATTAAAATCTCTTTAAAACGATGATTTGCTACCCATTCATCTCGACAACATTTTTGTAGAGTGCACGTATGTACATATGTACATCTTTACAACCTTACATGCATGTATTCATACTTGTGCACAAACATATTAGCTTTCGAAAATATGTGAAATAAAAACCTAAATTTCCAAAGCACATAAATCAGCTGTTAAGTGTCAGTGTTTAAAGTGCCATAAACGAAGTTTTTTGTTTCTTATGTTTTTCTTACTTTTGTTGTTGCTGTTGTTACCCACCGCGCACGCACGTGTTGCAGGCGACAAAGCGTTTCCAATGCAGCGTGCCGCCGCCTTTTCGGTTCTGTGTCGCTTAAAGTGCTCTTTTTTGATTAATAACTATTCTTCACTCGTCACTTTGACGCAGTTAATTTTCTTACACCGCTCATTAATGAAATTAAATAAATTTTCTAACTTCAAAAAAAAAAAAAAAAAAAAAAACTCAAAATAATAAAATAAGTTATATATGTATACATATGTAGAAATTGTTCTAGAATTTTATGTACTTAAATTAAGTCGAATGCGCTGTAGAATTTGAATAAAGTAAGAGAGAGAGTCATACCGGCATCTTTGGTATGTAGGGTGGTGTCCATTTTCAATTTTAAATATACATATCGGAAGTTTGCATCTGCCTACTTGAGATAAAGTGTTTTTCATGAAAATGTTGCCATTTTTCTTAAAATACTGAAACTAAAATTTGGAGATTTCTTCGTAATATACATTTGAATTCAAACTGCCCGCGTCGAAGGATTTGGAGAATTATTTTTTTTTAGGTTGGTAGAACTGTCAGTCACATTTATGTCAAATTTCATGTCAAAATATTCATTAGAGTTTGAGATACGTGTCGTTTTGTGAGCTGCTAAAAGTAGTTTTTCGTTTTTTGCGATGTCGAAATTTGTTGAGCAAAGAATTTCCTTTAAATTTTATTTACGAAATCAATTTTCTGCTGCGGATACGTTGAGGATGGTGCAGAAAGCCTTTGATGATGAGGCTATGTGTAAAAAAAAGGTTTACAAGTTCCAAGCCGGCCGTGAACGTGTCGAAGACGAAGAGCGTCCAGGGCGACCATCAACCTCAACCGACGAAGCTCGCGTTCAACAAATCATAAATTTGGTGTTGAAAACCCGTTGATTAACAATTAGAGACCTTGCTGATGAAGTTGACATATCGAAAGGCTCAGCCAATACCATTTTGAAGGATGTTTTGGGCCTCAAGCGCGTCAAATCTCGACTGGTACCGAAAACATTGAATTTTTTGGAAAAAATGCGTCGCGTTGAAGTGTGTGAAACGATGCTTTCCGACTACCAGGGTGTCATGAAATGCATTATAACTGGCGATGAGACTTGGATTTATGCTTACGACCCCGAAACAACCGATCAATCGAGCGAATATCGTGCCAAAAGAGAGCCGAGACCAAAAAAATCGCGCCAAAGTCGCTAAAAAATCAAGGTCATATTGACTGTTTTCTTCAATTATCGTGGTGTTGGGCATTATGAATTCCTTCCAACCGGTCAAACAGTCAACAAGGAATATTATTTGAACGTTATGCGTCGTTTGCGTAACGCTATCCGCCTAAAAAGGCCGGATAGAGGAGATTCAAGTCGCAGCGAAGACGGAACTGAAGGCCATCCCGGAAAGTGACTACTACCAGTGTTTCGCAGATTGGAAAATCCGTTGGCATAAGTGCTTTGCATCGAGAGGGAATTACTTTGAAGGGGATGAAATTGATTTCGAAGAATAAATAAAGAATTTTCAAAATAAATACAATGTCACCTTATTTTTTGGGCACAGTTCTTCTTTAGACGCATAACTCCTTAAAAATCTCCACTAAAAACCAGAGAATTATTTTTTTACAAAGTTCCAGTAACACAGTTCCGTTAGATATCGAAATTCAGCAAAAAATATAAACCTATCAGCTCACCCTAACCTCCAACACTCAAAACCACACATAAGTCGGCTAACCGAGCTACTCGTAAATCTCCGCTCTATATCACGATCTATTTAATTTTATTCTCGGCGCAACTCTTCAATTTTTGGACGTGCATTTGCTATTTTACGACTGCACTCGATGAAATTAAAGAAATAATGAAGAAGAACCGCTTTTTAATTTACATGAATATCCATTTTCCAACACTATGTCATTACGATTTTTCGCTTTTTTTTTTCTATTTCAATTCATTTTATTATATTACAACAACTTACATATGCACGCAAAGCGATGAACATGAAAGCGGTGTGTGAGTAGAGAATAAGAAGACCAAGCAATGAAGAACCAAAAGAAAATTTTCAAAAAAAAATAAAAAATACAAATCAGGCGCAGAGCTCGTAATGAGGCTCAAGTCGCCATATGACTGACCTTTCCAATATAAAATGTTAATGTTAAATAGTTTAGATGACATATGAAATTTGTTTGCCCAGTTACCATTAGTGTTGTTGTTGTTGCTGCCTTTGTAACGAATCACGTTTGTTATCTGATATTAAAGAGCAGACACATACCTACGAACACACATAGAACTGGTGGCCACAACGGCTGGCACGACCACGACAACGACATTGACACTGACACCGGCAATCACAACCGAAGCAACAACAACTACATGTCACCATTTGCCACTCCATAAAAAGGCCCATTCAAGTTCACTCGCACATTTTGCTTGACTGCAGGAAAATCAATTTCATTACAAAATATTTTGAATATCTTGAAGTATGTGTGGGTATATATGTATGTACGTGTATTGGTGTGTGTCGCACATAAATATTGTATGCATTTGTAATTATTTATTCCAAAAACTTTTAATGATGTCCGCAATAAAAAATGAAGTACCATTTTGGTTGCCGGCAGAAAAGAGGACAGGAAGAGAACTCTGAAAAAAATGTGTGGCAAGGAAAATGAAAAAAAGTGTAGGAAAAATTTCAAGACTAAAGAAAATCGTTCTATGCGGTCACATGTGTGTGTTTGTATGTATATAAATTTATTATATAATGATAATTATATATGTAAGTATGTACATATCTGAAAATTTGTTGGAGACCAATATTTCTCTCTTTGGCCTGACCCTAGTAACATGATTTGTATGCCATGTGAATAAATTATAAAAAAAAATTAAAACCCCACAAAAAAAACAAAAACAGAAAAAAACGAAAAACCAAAAAATAAAAAACAAAAACAAAAAATATAAAACGAAAAAAAAACAAAAAAGGAAAAAATTGATAAAAAAGGAAAAAAATGGAAAATTATAAACCAAAATAAAACTTCATTTGTAGGACAGTTCAGATTCCCTAATGATCGCCAACAACAAAGTGCTTTAGTGTGCGTTAGAATAAAGGTGCGGTAATATGCTGTTGGAGACATATCGGCGTCTTCAAATGAAAACGAGTTTTCCATAATTTTTATTTGGCCTACCAAATTTATGAGCGTATGGAAAATGGTGGCTTGGGAAGTCGTTAAGAAAAAATTGAAGAAAAATCTAAAAAATTAAATAATAGTAAAAAATGGTTGAAAATTTGAAGAACATGTCTTGAATCATTATCAGGATATAAAAATATTTTGGGTTTAGTAAGAAAAATTAATTACACATAATAAATATATAATAATATCACAGGTGTTAGAACGTCCTTTGGCACATGTTTTGTCGGTCACATTCTCAGTTGTTTGATGTTAAGTATTTTGAGGGTATTAATGAAGAAGAGAACAGTAAAAGCTTTAATGTGATTCTCTAAAAACTGTTGTATTCACATACCTCGTATATGGTATATGTATTTCATTTATGGTATGAGATGTATTTTCATCTCTGATATATAATATGTACATAAAATTCACTTTCAGAAATATTTTGTTTTGTACTAAAGATGATCTATTTCGTGGTTCCCTAATTAAAAAAAAAAAACACAGAGACTTCAAGTTTAATAGAGAATGTTTATCATTTGAAAAAAACATTTTTTGGTATTTGGCGATAGTATCATTTTTTAAAGAAATATGGACCAATGATTTGAACGGCCCACAAACCACACCTAACCGTAGTTTATTCTGGAATCTTCGTCCCGAATGCGGAAATTTTGATTGCTTAAATACCCACTGAGACAGAAATGAGCCTCATCGCTGAACAGAATTTCAGACCCATAGAGTGAAGCGATGTCGCTTGGGAAGGTCGAGCGGGTTCAATTTTTGCACATGCTGTATTTTGTACGCTCTCAATTTATAGTGCGCCATGATTTGGAAGACGAAGGAGGTCCTAGGCGGTCAAACAAGTTTGAGCATGAGAAATTGGAAGCTTTATTCAATTAAGAAAAGCTCGCAGAATTTTTCTTACATTCAAAAGCAAAGAACTTGGATGTGAAATGATGTCAAGAAACGCTGAAAGACGATTTTGTATGCCAAAAGTGCTGCCTTAGGCTATAAAAAGAAGTCCTTTGCGCTCTGTATTATCATTGCTGATGAAAACTGGAGCCATTATTACAACGTTAAAAGCAAAGAAAAAAATGATATGTGCAACCTGGCCAACGGACCATATCAGCGGCCAAGCCGAATATCTGTGACGTAGGGATATGATTTGTATTTGTTGTGTCCAGATGGGCGTGTTATATTAGGAGCTTCTAAAACCGGGTGAAAATATTCATGGAGAACGCTACCGATAATAACTCGTCAAACTAAAGCAAGCGATTGCCAAAAAACGTCCGAAATTTGCGACAAGACACGAGTCAATAGTTTTCTGTCCTAACAACATTCGGCTTCATGTGTCAAGACCGGTTAAAAACAATTTTAAAAACAACGACTGGTAAATTTTTTCTCATCTGCCTTTCCCCGTCTGATTACCATTTGTTTCGGTCGATGCAGAATGCCTTCACTGAAACCCAGTTCACAGTAGGCAGGGTATAAAAAATTGGCCTAATTTGTTCTTGACCGCCGGGCCGGAACAGTATGGAATCTTCAAATCAGAAAGATGAGAAAATGTAATAGTTTCTGATGGGAAATACTTTCAATAATACTATTTTTACTATTGTGCATGCTTTTCTTAGATAAAAAGAAATTTTTTGAAAAACAAACGAACACGAATATAAAATTTGAGACCCAATATCAAAACCGAAATTTAGGTTAATTGAAATTTATGATATTTGTATATAAAGCAGGATAATATTGCGACACTTGAGCAAACAAACGACAATAAGGAGCAGCTGAAAGGACTGCCTTGAACAACTCAGCCACAAATGCCGATAATGCCTAATAAAACAAATATTATGCTTCCTTATATAATATTTAATAATAAATTGAGTGAGCATTAAGTTATTGGTTAGTTTACCGTAAGCAATGCCCCTAAGCAGCGTTACCAATAAGGATAACAAGCGTGCAATATCCCTAATAATCCTGGTGACAGTTACATGGAGGCATAGACATACATACAAACACACGTAATAAAATACATATATGTGTATATATGTATGTACATATGTAATAATATATTTCTATCAAATCCTTGCTTGGCAATAAATCGCTGTGCGAAAAAATATTTGCAACCAACCGAAAAAACAACAAATATGCGCACACACCGCTGCTAAGCAAGCAAGCAAAAAACTATGACAATAACAATAATTCTAAGCACAATAACAACAAGCACAAGCAAGGATATAATAACATCGATTGCGACAACATGCGACGGATTTAAAAACAAATGACATCTCCGGCGCACAGATACAGATATCAAATATATAAACGCATATGTATGTATGTGTGTGTGCAAGTGTGTTTGGCTAGGGCAGGACACAGGATATGAAATATTAAAGCATAACAGGATCAACCGCAGTAATATGGGAATGTTTGCTGCACGCCACATATGCATTGTTGGTGTTGTTGTTGTTTTTATATTGGCTGCTGCATTGTCTCACCTAAGTAAATACAAATACATATGTATATATGTGGCCTATGACATCGTCCTTGTTGCGCAGTTATTGCTGCTGTTTTTGCTATTGTTGTTGCATGGCTGAGTTGTCCGTAGTTGCATGCCGCTTGTCTACCTTTTACTACAGCGTTGTTTTTGTCGTGCAACTTTTTTATATTTTACTTACTGCTCTGGCTTTTGGCTACTGAGCTGTTTGTTGTTGTTGTAAATAAATTTGTTGTTGTTTTTGTAATGCTATTTATTTGTTGTCATACAATTTGTTGTTGTTATAAAACATTTTTATTAATATACAAGTTGTTGTTGTTGTTGTTGTTGTTGTTGTTGTTGTTGTTGTTGTTGTAACGTTATTTGTTGTTGTTGTTATGCCATTTCATCCTGTTATAGTAAAATTTGTTGTTGCTTTTTGTTGTTGTTGTCAAGCGTTTTTTGAATTATTCATTTTCATTTGTGTGTTGACAATTTTGTTGCAACTAAACCTCAGTCACTCCCTACCTTGCCTTGCTTCCTTTACAGTTTGTGTGCGTTTGTTGTTTTTTTGTCTGTTTTCATTGTCAACTTTACCTTTGCGCAATTCGCTTTTAAATCAGTTGTCCACAACATGTACTTAATGTATATTTGTAAATCTGTGGCATGTTGCACGTAGCTGTATGAATGATTGTCTGTGTGTGATTTTTATTATTCTCAACTTTTTTCCCTACAATGATCATTGCCTTATTGAAATATATGTATCTGCACATACATATGTGTGTGTATGAGTTGGTTTGTTGTTGTTTGTTGGTCGGTCCGCAAAGATGGCTGCAAACTTGTTTCGCGCTGACATCTGCAATCATTTATGAAGCCACCAACCACTTTAGATGACAAACAGAAAATTCAAAATATAAATATTGTATGCGCTTGCGGCTGTCGTTGTTGTTATTGTTGTTTCTGATTTTGTTGTTGCATGTTGTATATGCTATAAAAAAATTATGGGTGCGACCTTGCAACGGATGCGCCTACCTTTGGTATTATTAATTTCGTTGTTGTTTTTGTATTTGTATTATTTGTCTCGCATTCGCATTACGATTCTCTGATTTGAAGTGCACTCAAGCGTATGCGATTAAACATGCAACGGCAAGGAATTATATGTGTGTGTGTGTGATTTTTGGTAAATATGATTATTCAAATGGGTTGTTGGCATTTTTTTAGGCAAATTATGTTACTATATATAATCAAAAAAAAAAAAAATAAACAGAAACGTACATATGTAAATGTACCGTTGTATGCGTGCTATACATACTTATGTATGTATTTGAAAAACTCTCAGCTTACTCATTCATGTATTCTGTCAATTCGAAAAATGTTCTATGCCACTTTTCAATTGTAACTTGGAACAATGTAAAGAGAATTAAGTTTTTCGATAAGAAGATGCTTGAAAAAAGGCCAATAGTGACTTTGTTCTATTTACAAATCCTTAAGCAACAATGAATCGAACAAGCAGCTGGTATAAACCTAATAAACTGGTATAATCATATATAGTGAAAGTGATGCCATTTATTGGTTCTATTCGAATTCAAAAAATCTTAAAGAACAATGAATCGAACCAGCAATGGTATAAACCTGATAAACTGGTATAATAATATAGAAAAGGGTTATACTACTTAGTAGTTCTGGTCTATTTACCAAACCTTGAAGAATATTTTTTAAAAGTGTGGGTAGTGTTTTCTTCCACAACTTCCAACCTTGACAATGAAGCAATTTTAAATAAAAAAAAAATTGTGTTCGGCTTGAAAAGAAATGTCTTCCCAGGAACTTGAATTTCTCCCACATTCTTTATATTAGTCTTACCAGCTCAGCTTCAGCATGGAAGATAATTGATTGATCAAAAATATTCCCCAACAAGGTAACCTCATATCCCTTCTGATCTTCAATAAACTGTGAACTAGTAAGCCTGGAGATCAAGCGCAAAATAACATCTTACAGATGCTACTTTGGAACCGGTAAGCAATTGAGAAACATCCCTCTCTCTGTCTCTTATCATTACCGTCCCATTATAGAGAGCAAAAACATCGACCATGAAGAGTATAGTTAAGAAAAAACTTGAAGCATTTGAGAGAACTCCTCTCCGCAACATCTTTAGAGCCGTCCTTTTGAGCGATGAATATAGAGAAAGATAGAACCACGAACTGTATAAACTCTACGGCAACATAGACATAGTTAAGCGCATGGAAAGCCAACCAACGAACCAGTTATGCAATGTCGTACAAATGGAAGACGATGCTCTAGAGAAAAGCTGGCGATTTGCAACCCAGTAATGGACAACGGAAGGAGGAGCGGCCACGCATGCAATGAAAGTACGAAGTCCATATCGACGTCTCTGCATTGGGATGTGCAACTAGCATAACTTCGCAAAGGATAGAGGGAACTGGCGAAATTTTGTATTAGTGCCTAAACCGACCGATGATTGTAGGAAAAAGTAGTAAGGTACAAGGGTGATGCTTATTTTCTGCATAAGTCTCTAATAACTACAGTTATACCTGTTCAAATGAATTTTAAGGTGGAAGTATGCCTTTTCTAACCAAAACCACAGTGACAAAAATATTGATGAGTCTCTTTTGTATTCCATTAACAATATAGACAATTTAGCATGATCGTGTGTCAATAATATTTAGTTCAGGAAAAAGTACAAATATTTGCGATGTTTTTCAGAGATTTTATGGAGATATTTAATGAGAACGAAGAATCCAGTTTTATTAAAGAAGAGATCCTTTCTGTACGATATACGCTGTGTGAAGCCTTTAAAGTTCTTTATAAGACAGATAGTTTTCTTAACCTTAACTTACAACAATTTGAAGTATCTTTCTGTTGTTTAGCATTTCATCTTGGAAAGACTTATGGTTGAACAACCTTTACAAATCGTTCAACTTTATTATGAAAATTCACGTTCCGTAAACACTGTCTTTCGCGCCCTTTGCTCAACTTGTGTTCAACATAATCGACCAGAGCGTACTATTCGCAACACCATCACTCATCTTGAGACCCAGCATTAATTACTGGATAATATTTGACCGAAAAAACCATGTACAGCATGCAGTGAAGAAAATATAGCAGATATAGCTGAGAGTGTATACGAAGACCACTAGGCATCGTTCGCAGCAACTCAGATTGATGTATGTAATGACTTGGAGCATTTTACGTCGAGATCTTAAATTGAAAGCGTTCAAAATACAGCTTGTGCAAGAACTGAAGGCGCTCGGCCATCCCTAGCGACATCGTTACGCTTTACGGGCTTTTGAAAAGTTCCAAGAAGATCCGACGTTTTCGAGAAAAATTTTGTGCAGCGATGAGACATATTTCTGGTTCAATGGGTATGTAAACAAGCTGAATTGCAGTATTTGGGCCGAAAAGTACCTGAGGAGATTCAAGAGCTAAAAAATTTTCCATTCTCTTTTAAATCAAATAATTAAATATTATACGTTTTTGGAGCTCAAAAAAAATTAAAATAAAAAAATAAAATATAAAAAAAACAATTTAAGTGTATTTATGCATATTTTTTATAAATATTCTTTACTTTGTCATAAAAAGAATTCGAATTAAATTTTTGAGGCTATCAAAAATTTTTTCAGTTGAAAAATTAAATACTCGAAAATATCTAAAGACTTTTGCATTTAATGAATTTTAGGAACAATTTAAGCAAACTCCCAAATGCGGCCTAAATTCTATTGGCTTGAAAGCGCAAGTAAATATTCTTGCCATTGAAATGTGTTCATACACACTACATACATACATATGTAGATGTATGTATATTTATATATCTGGATACGAGTATATACTCATGCAGAATAGTGACAACATTGAGTGCTTAAATGGCTTTAAGAAACTTTAAGTACAGCAGCAACAACAACAATAACAAATATTAATAGTAGACAGACACAAAATTTTGCAAGCAGACATTTGTTGTTGCTGTATTTGTAATTGTTTCCGCTGCTGCCAACTCTATAGGCTACAGTTAGTAGAATATACGTACATATGTATGTATTTGTATGCATATGTGCTTATTGTTGCTGTCGTCTGGACCATGCGACATGCCAATTGTTGCGTTCACCATTTTCTAAATTTGTGTCCAAAAGGGAAAATCGATAATTTCGCAAACGGATTGAGTACATAGGGCGAATGAACCATGTAAATGCCATGTATATACATATTGATGTATGTATGTATGTATATAAGTATATGTGGTGGTGTAGAATTGTAGGCACAGCACCAAATTCACTATGCCACTAAATGTTTATACTCTTTTATATGTATGTATGTATGTATGTTTGTTTGTGCGTTTGTAAGTGTAGCCAACTAGACAACATGAGACGCGACTAACTCCTCGACTGCACACAGCTGACTGCGAGATTTCTCGACGCATTTGTGTCATTTGGCGGAAAAGCGGCAGCCAATTCTGCTTGCCGAAGCTCTGACACTGTTGCTTACAGCTACAGTTACAAACACATATACATATATACTACTTACATACATACATATGTAGCGCTTTAGTGGCAAGCCATTTAAGTGACTGGGCATATAGCGACTGATATGGGTGCTGGCGTGCTTGCATTTAGTTAAATTGAGATGCGGGTAGTTAGTTGAGGTTATGTACGGAACATTTATATATACCTATACATTCATAGATGAACATATGTATACATATACATACATATGTATGTATAGGAGCATATACACGCTCTTATTGTTTCAACACATCAGACTCTATTTTGCTGAAATTTTATCTGCGTTCTATTTTTAGTGGAACGCTCCACTTATATACTTACATATCTACATATATATGCACATATATAGAGATATGTAATCGCTCTTTTAAACGGCGAAAGTGGTTTGAAATTGTAACGATGTTAAACATATGCATATTTTACTTAGAAAATCTTAAAGTTTTGGTTAGAAAAGTCGCCGAACCCGACTTATAGATTAAGTGGAAGCTTCAAGTAAAATCCAAAACTGGTTATATTTGGTTTACCATGAAGTTTGTAACACTTAGCAGCAAATGTTGTGGACCTTCTTAAGAATCAGCGTAAATATCTGACTGTCTTAACCATGTTCGTCTGTCCGTCCGTCGGCATATACGCGACAAAGCCTCTCAGTTTTTGAGATATCGCTCTGAAATTTTTCACATGTTCTGTTCTCCCCTAGAAAGTGATCATATCTGTGTATCGCCGATATCGGACTATTAAAGCATATAGCTGCCACACAAACTGAACGATCGAAATCCAGTCTTTATATGGAGAACTTCTTTATTTGACGAGATATATCTTTGAAATTCGGTAAAGCTTATTGTACGACGCAAAGTTAAAATTTTCGAAGAAATTATTCAGATCGGACTACTATAGCATATAGCTGACATATCAACACACCGTTAAAAATCAATATAAAGGTCAAAACTCGAAATTTTCCTCATTAAAAATGTGCAAAATGTCGAAAAATAATAAATGTGAGGTAAGAAAAAGAGGTCAAATAGATCTAGGGTCAGGGAGAGTCTGTCTGCCTGTGTCGCAAAGTTATCGAAAAAACATGCGTACATATGAGCATATATGTATAGGTAGATATTTGTATATGATAAAAACAAATAAAACAAACATATATATATACTTATCCATATATATATATATATATAAATATATATATACTTATTGCTATTATATGCCAAGTTCATGTGCTTTCGCCTGTTTCTTCCGTTCCGCTACTGTGTTAAATAATTCATTTGCCATTGAAAGTGTCAAAAAAGGAAACAACTACAACAACAACAAAGCATATACATATATATATATATATATATACACATGTACATATGTATATATAACGTAATTGTAGCACGGCACAATATATACATAAGTGCTGTTTGTATGTCCGCCGGTAATGACAATTGGATCATCACACCAGCCAAGTGAATTGTCGAGAAAAAACAACAAAAAGTCGAAAACTGCGGGTATTTTATGTTAATCAGGTCAATGGCACTCACTGTCGTCGAGTATCACACGACAATTTAAGCGCGTCTATTTTTGGGGTAAAATTTTAAATAATACAAATTCAGTTCAAGTGCATAAAATTAGATGAATTTTATTTGATGAATGTTTAAAAGGAACACACATTTGAAAAAAGAAAAAAAACAATGATTACAGTTACATTTAATAAATATAATTAGTAAATACTTAATATTTTGAAGATATGAGCAATTTTCGATGACTCCGCGATGTGTGGGGAGTGCTTCAATTTCAGGCATCAAATAGTCGGTTGTCATGATGCGTTAGCGGTCGCCATTGACGGTCACGTTCTCACCGGCAGCATTTTTGAAAAAATATGGACCGATGATTTCACCGGCCCACAAACAACACCAAACCGTTGTTTTTTCTGATTCAAATATTGGATCTGTTTGTCTGAAACTAGAGTTGATGAAGACCTCACGACAGAAGACGCTACCCCCTACTCGATCCAACCTGAAAAAGTTCACTGCACTCCTTCTTCAACCACTTAGCCAGTAATGCCATAAACCACCAAAAATTTCGCCGGTCTACACGCACAAAATCGACTTCTAAGAGTAATAAAGTCAACCGAATTGATCTAGATCCAATCAATAAAATCGTTGCAGTAGAGAGTTTTAGCGTTTTCTTATCCAGCAACCTCAAATGCCGAGCTTCCCTAAGTTAAATAGCAGACTTCGTCCCCAAGCACCTATTAGTTATATCTACAAGTGTGGATCGGCATTGATTACCATTGTTGGCGATGTCCTTAAGGCACCAGGAATACCGATGGAGACCGACCTTTGAATAAGTTACAGCTGCTTAGCTAGTGTTGGTTTTCCGAGCGCCTTCCATTAGACGAATACATCATTAAACATTATTAGTTCAACTTAGGTTGTCTGGAGCCAGAACGCTACATTTGGTCTTCTACAAAAGTAAGAGGCGATCAGTGCTTTCCCCATTTGCTTAGAAGGTTTAAATGCCAATATGATAGAACTACTACATATATAGTAAAAGTATGACACTTTTCTTTTCCGAAAGACATATAGTATATCCATATATCTTGAGTAATAATAAGAGGTACTATTATTGAGAAACTTTTGTGAGTGACCAAAGCTTTGTTTTTATTTTAGTAGTTAAGCTGCTTTCAGTCACAATCTTTGATTTTCAAGAACTTTTCTGTACTATGCTTGCCACACCGTCAAAAATCGCTCTGATCCGTTTCTTAACTGTTCGTTAACTATTGGGTAGTTTTGTTTAAGTTTATACTATAGTTCCGTCACATCTTAATCATACCTACCATATATCATGGCATTATATATATTTCAGGTTAGTATGTTTTAAGGAGTAACGTTTTGCCACGAACTTAGGTCATTTAAACCCTTTAAAAACTTAAGCTAGAATACCTTAGCTCTTTCCGTATTTTTGAATAAAAAACATAGTTTGAAGCAGCAAGATCCTGTAGGGATACGTATGTATTATGTAAAAATGTCATTATGAATGAATGAAAAATGACACTAGTCAAATGTGGGTACAACTTTCTCAATATACATTTAATATTTTTCCATTTCTAAGACTTCTTTCGAAGACAATATTATATGTATGTATATTTCAAATCATTTCTCGATTCATAACAATTTTTTATAAACTATCATATTACATAGCGACCAAAAATGGCAAATCAAGGAATACATACTACTTACATAAGTACATATAGATATAAGTATAATTATGCGACATAAAATTTGATCTCACGATACTTACTTATGTATGTGTAAAAAACCCGAAAATTGTCAACCAAAACCCGACATTCAATACAATTACTGCACTTACCTAAATATATTTTTGGGGATTCAAAATTTGTATTATTATCAAACAAAATTGATATGCTGCTTATAACAAATCCAGGATATAAGTATGTATGTATAGTCATATACACACATACAAAGGTATATTTACTTAAGATCCTTGAATGAGACAAAGCGGAAAATTAAGTATAAAAGCCGCAAGCAAATAATCAAATAATTGATATGTAAAATAATATTTCGACAAGGAAGCAGAGCGGAAAAATATACAACAACAACAACAACAAAAAACGTTTAATAAACGCCTTACCTACATACATATGTATATACAGACACACATACTTACGCTCCGATGCATAACTGGATCTAAGGGCGTATGGATTTCAGAATGGTTGACATTTTTGCTTGAATCCTGAGAGCAAAGCAAAAGATTTCGAGGCTCCAGCAGGCATACACATTCGCATTTATACATACATTTGTTTTATATACATATGTATACATATATACGTGTAATTGAAGAAATATAAATATGCGCATGCAGCCATAAATATCGCAAAGTAGTGTGCATATTGTTGTTGTTGCCTAATTTGATTTCATCTTTGTCACCGACAAATTCTTACAAACTACAATAAGCCGCTGCGCATGTGTGCGCGCCTGTGTGTGCAATTCTTTGTCTTCGGGCGCACATTTTTGCCGTCGTCATCCCCTCGCGCAAGAAAAATGTCACGCTACACCGGCCAACGACCGTCAAGAGATCCTGCTGTGTATTTAATATAATAATCATAATAAATCCTTAATAATTTTAGCATCATCAAAAGGTAGCGCCTACGGTGTGGCAGCGCCGACGACGAGGGAAACCGAAATCATTGTAAGAAGATTGGATAGATTTCTTTTTCGATTTTCGCTGTGACATTGCAAAACAAAAAAAAACAACAAAAAGAAAAAATGACAGATTGGAATTAAATGCCAGTCTAATGATTCTGATCCGCAAGGCAGTTTTTTTGTAGAGTTGTTGTTGTTGTACAAAAATAGTTGTTGTTGTTGTTTTAATGTTGGAAAATACTTGTTGTTCAAATTATGTCGTTGTTGTGGAATTGTTGTTGTTGCTGTTGCTGTTGTTGTACATAATTTGTTTGTTGTTTTTGTACAACAGTTCTTGTCGTTGTAATACAACATTTGTTGTTGTACAACATTTCTTGTTGTTTTTGTACCCTTTTATTGTTGTTGTTGTTGTTGTACAACATTTCTTTGCCGCATCGTCCTGGCAAAATCAAAATCACACACACTCACAACGACAGTTTAGACAACAATTCAATTACAGCTACTACTACCTCATCTTCCATTCTTCTTCTTCTTCTTCTTCATACTACCATAGCGCACTCTCCCCGCTTCTCGATTACCTTTTCTTCTGCCGTTGATCCGCCTTTTGTTCCACTTGCGGTTGATTGCACACGATTTAAGAAGTTGTCGTTTGTCAGTTGGTCGGCAGTCGGCATGTTTACCGTTGTCGTTGTGTATCATCAGCTCAGTTCGGCTGAGCTGAGTTCATGCCTGATTGTCGTTCGGTTGGATAATTACTGTTTATGAAGTTATGCCTTTCTAATAATCGCACAAAATGTTCCCCCCTTCAAATTGCTACTGTTTATAATTTTTTCATTCTTTCTTTTTTATGCTTTGTTCTTCCATAGTTTTGGGATAATAAATTTTCTATGATCCTTTTTGTGTTTTTTTATTCATCTCTACAGCGTTTGTAATAAAGAAAATTTGTCAACATTACTCATTTAATAATAATGATGATGGTGATACACTTTGTTGTTGCACATTTTACAACAAATGCTTTCTTATTGTTGTACAAGTATGTATGAGAGTGTTCAGTTATACAATGCCTGGCGTTGAAGAATTGAAGAAATCATTCTCTAGTGCACTTGAGCACGCACTTTGTCGTCCTCTATGGGTTTTTAGAGTCCTATTTCTGTGTGGTTGGTTGAAAGTAGTGTCGCAGCTGATATTGAGATATGACGAAATGAAAAATTATAGCTTTGTGGTCCTGAAAATAAAATTTTAAAGATTTCGAGTGTTTTGTGTTTAGTGATTACAATTTTTCTGAATAGGTAGTATATATTTTGTTGAAGTACAAAATTTAATTCGGAAGTTTTTTCATGGTAGCATCGCAATAGCATCTTCAACGCTAAAGCCAACCAAGAGGGAGAAAAGTTAAGAAACAGTTGGATAAATTAACTCTTAAACAATTTTAAGTGTTGTCTCTTGAGTTTCGAACTTTTTGAGAAGCACACTCTCTCGACAGGGTTATCTTTGCAATCTAAAGGAAACAGCCTTAAACTAAAAATATTTAAAATTTACTTATACGTTTTCCTAATAACTCACAGGAGATAGAACATAAGAGTTGTGAAAATCAAAAAACCTCTAAAACTAAGAGTTAAGGCTTTTCATAAAAGTTTATAAGAAAATATTGTACAGTCCGTTTGACTCTGCTGGTTGAATCTCAAAAGCTTCTAACTGGTTTTGGAGAAAACAATAAAATTGATTGACTGGATTCCTTGCGATTTAAACTACATGGTCTAAAATCGCACTAATACGATTCCTTCGATTAGATAACGTTGGATTCACACGAGTCGCTTTATAGGCTGCATTTGACTTGCAAAGCCTTCATCACGAACTTCACTGCTTTTGCAATTCAGCAAAACTTAACCCTAGTTTTAAAGTCATCGGCGAGGTAATACACCTTCCTCCAAAATTAAAAATGTTTGCCAGCAACTTCATAATCTAAAGATCACAAACTTCATTGTTGTCTCAACTCAGCAGTTTAAAACCAGTCTTTATTAAATGAAGAATACTACGACAAGTGTCTTTTGTAATTATAGGAACTAACCCCAGTTTTAAAGTCATCTGTGAGGTAATATATCTTCCTGTTAAAATAATGATCATTCTTCGTTTTAACCACAAACATTAACCTCTTCATATTCACAATGTTAAAGAGTGAGGCCCGTTCAGTACTCACAAAAATACTCTCTTATTTCCAATACCCACTAACACTTATTTGACTTATGCTCCGCTGATGCTTTCCTCGTTCAATCCAAGTCAAATTTCGTGAAGATATATCGTTAAATGCAAAATTTTTCCATACAAGAACTTGATTCCGATCGTTCGTAAAAACTGAGGAACTAGTTCGTATATATACAGACGGACAGAGAGATGGACATGGCTAAATCGACTCAGCTCAACATACTGAACATTTATATGTATATCTACTTAGTAGGGTCTTCGACGCTTCCTTCTCGGTGTTACAAACTTCGTGACAAACTTAATATACCCTGTTCAGGGTATAATTATTTCACTGATAAACTTGATATTGTGGGGCGTTTAAGTACACGTCAAAACATTTATTCTGAATACTTGGTACCGACGGACTTAAGTTACCTTTCATGCGTTGAAATCACAGAGCAAATTATTTTTAGCTGATTTCGAAGTGTATTTGTAGTAGTATTTTCGATCGGAAGCTGATCACATATTAGCGATACTTCAAAGAAACTCAATCCAATCCGGTTCCTTTCTAGGCATCTATCCAGCGGAGTGAATCATACATGGTGCCTGTTGAAGAAGCTTTTCCATGCTTAATCTAACTATTATGCTTTCAAATATATCTCAGTCTCGGTGATCTCGTTAAATTTCTTTGCAGAAGTATTCTATAGAGATCCGAGAAGAGGAATAAGTCCCTGGGTTCCAATTGTTGAGATTACGTTATTTTAATCAGAGCTCCTCAATTTTTTTTAAAACGAAATATTCGATTTTTTCATTTATGGTGTCCGTTCTCTCGATCAAACTCATTTTATGGTCGTATAAAATAATGTTATGGGTTTGGGAAAGTGAGTGAGGATTTCCGAGTGTTCAGACCCGTGTTCTTCTAGAAACCCAGACACTCTGAGTCTGATGGTAGCTTTCGCAGCCATACACTTTCCGACGATGCCCATGAACAAGACCCTCTCTATCAACTATAGTTTCAGAATTCCTGACTATTGCAGTGTGTTCCAGGCCGAGGTTACAGAGCGGCGATACTAGCTTTGAACTCAATAACAGTGCGTTCAGGGCTGGCTTCCGTATGTTCTTGTGTTCTACTACTAATTAGCTGAACATCGCGGAAACTTAGTCAGCGCTGAAACACAATAGGTACATGCGCTGTCGCAAGAGCTGTTGCCCTCAGTAAGGCCAGCCTCATCGTAGCTGTGCGCTTTTTAGTGGACCATTGCCCTATTGGCGTCCACGCGGTAAGACTGGGAATCCTACTAGACGCCGTTTGCAGAAGCTGTATGAAAGAAGATGAGGAGGAAACAACTTAACACGTCCTTCTTGATTATTCGGCGTTTGGGAGTCAAGACTTAAATACTGAGCGCACCAAGCTAACGGGAATAGAAATTAAACGCCTATGTAAATTTGTATTGGCTTTTAAGCCTTTTCTTTACTAACAGTTCGAACTCAGGAGTTCTTGTTTTCTATGGCATTATAAAGGACTACATATAACTATTAGTCCACGTACGATCTTTCATCAGCCATTTAACCTAACCTAATAACTAATATAAAAGAAGTCAAATAAATTGTCCGCCCTGAATAAAAATAGCTACCATATACTGTTGACCGTGAAGCTCCTAGACGCAATCAGTAAGGTGATCGACAATGACAAAAGGGTCAACCCTGAGCAGCGATGTCGGCCAAACTTGAGATAAATACCGATAAGGCGGATTGGCACGATTTACAAGGTTCTATAAAATCCCTCCATTATAGAGTTTAATAAAATTGTGTACCATGGGGCTACATATGAACATTTCCCAACCCACATTCAGTCAATAGTCCACTTACTAATTGCCATAACTATTTCACCACTAATTTCACCAATTCGAAATCAACCGACTTAACTTATCTTCGAAGTCATTACCGAATTCATTAAAAAGTGAACTACATAACGGCACATGAATCGGCGTTGGGCTAATAAAAAGAGAATTATTGAACAAAGTCATACGAAAAGCCGCAACATGACCACAGCTGACGCGCATACAAAGGGCGTCGCCGGTATGCAATTGCCCTGCTACCGCTGCCACAGCCACTGCTGTTGCTGTTGCTCAATGAAGCCAATGAACGTAAATCAATTTTATCAATTTTTTCGATAAAAATGCGTACAAATTTTCCAATGTAATAAATTAAAAGCAAACGAATATATGAGTGCTTACAAACACACCTACAAACAAGTATAGGTGTGTGTGTATTTTAGTGCTAGCCACTCATGATTGTAATATTAACGGAAGTTTCCGCTTTTTTCCAGCGCATTATACGCTTTTCATCAGCAATTCATTGCATTTTTTTGTTTTTGTTGTATTTAACATTTTTTTCATTTCCACATTTTAATTGGTTGGCGGTTGGTGGCACACACACACACAAGCATACTTATAGGCGCACTTCACACACCAGATGACAGGCAACTTATGAGTATGCTTATGTATGTGTGTATGTTTGTCCGTCTGTCCACTTGGAGCGACCACACCGCGCGCACAGAGAATTAAACTAAATTGAATTGCGTTACACACATAAATGCTTTCACATACATATATGAGAGAGTCAGTCTGTGTGTGTGTTTGTTTGAAGTATTGGCTCACTTCATTATTTAATACGGACATAAGTTTGCTGTAATGACGCAGTGTGGGTTACTCGTCCGCAATTCAATTTAGTTCCGATAATTATTATTAAAAAGTCATCAGCGATAATTTGTAGTTTATGTGCACCCTAAATGGCTGGCAGAACCCCAGTTACTTTTTTATTCATGAGTTATTAATGAAATGCTCGTAAAAATTAAGAAGAAAAAAGAAGAAAAAAGAAGAAAGAGAGTAAAAATGGTAAAGTGAATGGTGGGAGTTAGGGAAAATTTGTTGAACTGTTTTAAGGTCCGGCTAGTTCATACCAGCTATCGCGCCTTAAATAGGCCTCTTGGTCCTTAGTAATGTCAGATGGAGGTTCAATTTAAATTGAGTTGAAGTATTCGTCATATTGGACCTCAAGAAATCAATTTTGAACCGCGAGGCCTCTAGATATCTAAGACGAGTTCTATGTAAGGCTACAAAGAAGCAAAGGAGCAGCTCCAGCATCTCTCTGATGTCTACTACCTTGCTTTAATTGACCTTTTTTATGTCATTTTCAGCGCTGTTAGTTATCTCAAAAGCATTCCTGACCGCAAAGACTTCTGCCTGGAAGATACTGCAGTATTCCTGAAGCTTGAAGGGTTACCTTAAATCCAGCTTCGCGCAATAGTTTTCGACTCGCACTCCATCAGCCCCTTTTGATCCGTCTGTATAAATGTTATAAGATACGCTGACGAGTTTCATGCTGCTGAACCATTCACTCTCTTTTAGTGCAGCCGTTGGAATGGCTTTTAGTTCCTCCGTAATGCAGGGAATAACGAGCCGCTGAACATGGTTTGATGTATGAGATTTTGCTGACAACTTTCCATCACAATAAAGCACCGTATAGTAAGATTGGCTTGACTACAGGGGTTTAACTGCACGTGATCACATGATGCCAGGTGATAGGGCTCCGATGTCAGTTTGCAATAGTCCACAATTATCCACTTTCACAGTTTGTTTACTCGAGAGAAGTTTCTCGCAGTACTTCGTTGACCCGCCTTTCTGAAAGTATAGTTGTTAGTATCTATTCTATGTATTCCCTATTTAAGTATTCATTAATGATTGTTACTGTCTGCCAGATTCATATTTCTTAATAGGCGGCTAAGAAACCGCTTGATTCCATAGGACCTCCTCAGAGCTAGGAAAGAGTAAAAATATTCTTGTTATTATTGTTGATCTTCTTCTTCTTCTTTTCCGGAACACCCCTGTCCGTTATCCATCAATGGGTCGCGAATCAAGGAGCTTTTCGCAGAAACATCATCTTACATACACATGACATGACATGAAGATTGCATCACGACCTTCGCTACTCATCGCTCACGCGGACTTCTTCAAAGACCTTGTGGAGAACAGTTCTCTTGAAGGCCCCAAGTGTTTTTTTATCCCGCTTCGTTATCGTCCTGCGAGTCTGCGCTTTCTAGTATAATGGGAATGATTAGAGACTAATAGAGCGTTATTTTTGCTCCTCGAGACAAAGAGATCTACTTTTCAATTTCCTATCAATCCGGAGAGCTCATACATTTTGAGGTACTATCTTCTTCGAACTTCACCGCTCACGCGCACGGCTCTAAGCCTTTCGAAGAACAGTTCTGCTGAGTTTCAAGGCTTCAAGTGTTTTCTCATGCTGGTTCGTCATCGTCCATGCTTTTTGTGGTGTATAATAGGAAGGAAATGTTGATGGACATACAGAGCGTTGCATTTGTTTGTCGAAAGAGGGGTCTGCTTCTCAGTTGCGTACCAATTCCATGGTAGCACCTGTTAACAAGAACCATGCTGCGCTTGATCTCCAGATTTAGACTGTGGGCGTTGTTTATACAGGTTCTTACATAGACAAAGTCCAACAGTTTTCCAAATTCATAACTGCCACCAGTCACGTAATTGCCAAGACGCGAGGAATCTTTGTGTGTGACCTCCAGGTACATTGTATTTCCCTCCTGCAGCACAAGGTCAACTTCTTTCGCTTGAAAGGCTCTGTTGTTCAGGTCTTTGATACCAAGGTCACCTGCTTACTCCTGAGGCATTGTCTGATTAGAGTAGGGACTGCCACTGCGGTTTAGATTAGTGGCTCGTATCACTTTTTTTAGCATTATATTGAAGAAGAAGAGAGGTAATTACCCTGTTCAAAACGTCGTCTGGTATCGAATGGTTCGGGAATGTCCCTTCTGATTTTATTGCAGCTGAGGATTGTGTTCAATGTTATTCTACATAATCTCACAAGTTTCGACGAGATATCGAATGTAGACATGGCATCGAATAGGCAGCTGCTGTCAGTGTTGTCCTTCCTATATAAAAGTTTATATGATGAGGTCCCTGATTGGGTAGATTCGGTACATTTTAATGTTTAAAATCATTATGTTTAGCATCTAATATCTACCAGAAACCTACACCGTTAACTCAAGACTAAAAAATATCCGCACAGGGTCTGCCTGGAAGTTAGAAATGAAAGAGAACGAAATATATTTATTTTCCCCACCACGGTCCCCCGGTATCACCTTCTCATATATGTATGTATGTGTATTTACATACAGCTATCCTTTGCCCGTAAAGCACACCCTCACCCACGCGCTGATTGTCATAATACTCACACACACATTCACTCACATTTACTTGCTCTCGTGTAGATATGTATGCGTGTGCATATAATTATTTATGCAAATTTCGCTTAACAGCCAACTGCCTCCATATTGTCGCATCATTTACCATTTACAAAATTGTTTAATTCAATTATATAATTATGCATATGGTTTTTTCAATGCGCACGAGCGCACAAAAACACACATCCACGCGCACACACATATACCCTGCCAGGCTTACAGAAGGAGCCACGCACTTGCTGCACCCTCGCAGCGCAACTTTTGTTTATCGTAATTCTCTGTTTTTTTTTTTTTGTAGATGGCAACACGCACAATTTTGTAATTTGAAACAGTAGCTACTGCTGAGTAGCACCACCCCTGCCCTTCCCCCTGGCGTGTCATAAAAAAGCTTACAATGAGTTCATAAGCACGTGCATAAGTTGACTGCCATCGTCATATGCTTATTGAAATCGACATATACGCATGTGTATATATAGACATATCCTTGTATATATGTATGTATATGTGTAGTATGTGTGTTATTATTTAGTCATTTCTTTTGGCTTAGCTGGTGCGCGCTTAAAAACTTTTTTATTTGCTGAAAATAAAGTTTGGCAGAAAAATATAAAAACAGCTTCGCGATATTCCTCATTTGCTTAATGTGTCCTTGGAGGCAGGGCTGTTGGTGCTCATAAATGACTTAGCTCTTAGCCTGCCCTCAGACTGACTCGCTCTTTTGTCTTGTGTTTCTTTTGTAAAGCAACGGCATATTCGGATTTGAATTTTATGACTTTAAAGATTTGCGCGCAAGCTCATATGTATTATCCTATATAATATACACATCTGTATATATACATACATGTACATATATGTATATATTGTGTGCATGTGTATGCAAGTAAGCCGCATGTCGTTATGGAAATTTGAGATTTTGTAATTTTGGCAGGAGAGCTGCGAAGCATATGAGCTGTATATTCTACAAGAGAACTAATAAAAGTGGGTGCAGGGGTAAAGGAGGAAATAAAATCTATAATTAGAGATTTAAATTTTTCAATACATTTAATAGCTTGATACGCTTTCGCATACAGGATGTACGAGTACATACGAGGTATGACAATTAAGTAATGAGACTGCTTCCTTAAAAACCGTATATTTGAAAATCATTCTACAACTCTGCCATTCCCTTCAAAGTAGTCCCCTTGGGCAGCTATACAAAGATTTCAGCGAGGTTTCCATTCTTCGTAACATTTCTGAAACGCTTCGACTAGGATGTCCGCGAGTACCCCCGTCACGGCCGCCTGGATGTCCGTAATCGACTCAAAATGGGTTCCTTTGACCACCGATTTTGTTTCAGGAAACAAAAAAGAGTCACAGGGTGACATGTCGGGCGAATAAGGCGGCTGTTGCAACACGGCGATCCCTTTAGAGGCCAAATACTGGAACACGCTGAGGGCGGTGTGGCACGGCGCGTTGTCGTGATGAAGGATCCAGTTACGAGCGATGTCTGTGCGCACCCTGTTGACTCGTTTTCGCAATCTTTCGATTACTTGGCAATAGTAGACTTGATTCACAGTTTTCCCTGGTGGAACGAATTTTTGTAGACGATTCCACGGCTATCAAAAAAGGCAATAATCATCGTTTTCACCTTCGACTTGCTCAAGCGAGCTTTTTTCGGGCGCGGGGCGTGCGGAGACAGCCATTGTGAGCTTTGGCGTTTGGTTTCCGGGTCGTATTGGAAAAACCAGTTCTCTTTGCCTGTAATAACTCGATCACGGCAATATAATCAGTCTCATTATTTAATTGAGCGATATGACCTAGCCAGCTGTCTCTTAATTCGATGAACTATGTTAAGGTAGTCATATCGTTCCATTTAATGTGGTATTCACCGTGACCGACGCGTAAAGGATCATAAATTTTCCTCAGAACCTTTCTCTCGAAAACTCGTAACGTCGACTCATCAGATATTGTCATTGTCCATGACCTGCTTTCATAGCAGGACGAGAATAATGAGAGACTTAAGAGCTTTGATTTTGTTCGTGGAGAGGAGACTTTACTTCTCAGTTGCCTACTTAGTTCGAAGTAGGACCTGTTGGCATAAGTTATTCTGCGTTGGATTTCCGGGCTGAAACTAATCTGAAGACGGCCCCTCCCAATTGCCTTAAAGCGTAACCAGTGTTTCCATTACCCATTACCCCAGAAAGGGGTTCTCCTTAGACCATCAAAAGTTGTCATGGGCGAGCCCTGGCCCTTATCAATTTTCGCGAAAAGCGCATCTAGCAGCTTCAGTTCCACTTCCACAACTGGATATTACTCCATGATTAAGTGCCTCTTGGCTATCTCGCTGTTTTCAGCTGACTGTTTAGCTTTACACTGTCGTCCTTTCGCTAACTGTTTCGCAGTCAGTGAACACTTGCCTTGTGGCCGCAATCCCCTTTCGCTCCGGTTCGTGAATTTTTAATTCTTGAACGAAAATTTCAGTCGCAAAGCATTGTAATCTCGGCCTTTTCTTCCTTAGCCCAAGCCAACTTTTACTCTTCCACCTTCGTCCAGTTGGTCTTGCGTCTAAGTCTTTTATAGACTTCATTCTCCGCTTTATATAGATTTTGCCTTCAACCCCTGCTGGCTAGTTTTTGTCCTGAACCTAGTCTTTAATGCCGAAGCAGCACCCTTCGCTTCCCCCGAAGTTTGTACCAAAGCCTCCGCTACGATTGCATTAATGCTTCCAACGCTTTCGAGGTCCGAGTTTTCATGGACTATGGCGCCTCTGCTTTGTAAAGCCGGCTTGGCAGGAGCTCAACAACCGCTGTGAACTGATTCCTTCAAAGCAGAGGTATAGGCGCTGGCAACACAGTGTGCCTTCCCATGACAACAGCCTTCTCACCGATATTTGGGCTGATATCCCATCGATTTGCCTGGTATTGAGTTTACTGTCGTTAGACCCCTACCCCTAACGTTTTATATTTACCGCTAGGTATCTCAATAATAATTACAGTGATAGATATACACAATCTCGACATTGCCAAGCGACAGTGTTTCGCTTTATAGGGTCGTTTTCGAGTCAAATTTTGTTCACCGATGAGGCTCATTTCTGTCTAAAAATGTTGCCGGCGAGAATGTAGCCTTCGAATTTCACGATACCTCAAAATGGATCACCCTTTACCACCCTTATTCTTCTGGCCGCAAATAGCAACAACGAATACATTACTTTGTTAGAAAATATAAATATGTCAATGTGTATGAAGACATATCGAAATGATTTTATAATTTTCAAATTTAATATTATACGCTTTAATATTCCACACATAACACAATTATATTTGCCGTCGGCTCCTTTATAAATGCAATCAAATATATTTCATCACAAATGAAATTGTATTACTTTATTGCTTTTCCCACACCATCAAGGCGATCACACAGAATTCAGAATTTATTCACTTAAAATGCACTCAAACGCCGTGCTCTGCATATTTAATAAATAAAACTTATTCATACATGCAATATGAACTTCTCTAAATAACTCAAATCTAATTCTCTCACCGAAGCGGTGCTCTCAACTTTGACATGGCAACACTGGCTGCATACTAAATGCGATCACGTCGCCTCACTTATTAAAAATGCTCATTTCTTTTTAATGTTACAATTTAAATTTATAATGAAAATTGGTTTTGTGTGAAAAAAATGCATTTTCAGAAATTCTCATGCTATTAAAAAGCCGCGTTGAGAGCACGTCTCTGAGTCGATGGGATTTACAAAATATTTCTTTATTAAAATTATTTATTTTTATTATTGAAATTAGGCGGCGAAGAGTGTAAAGAAAGTAATAAATTTGTATTATTTTCTGAGATTTCTGGGGATTTATTTATTAGGTGTTAAAAGGTGGAAGAATTATTTTAGTTATATAGTCTGTCTTATTTTTAGTTTGTTTTAAATTATTTATGTCCAGATCGGTCAGTTGAACCAAATAGCTCTAGAATATTGCTGTGGTGTTGCCTAGTCCTAGAATCAGGCCCCTTCAAGCTGCCGGAATACTGCAGTATCTTCTAAGCAGAAGTCTTTGCTGTCAACAAAGCTGAGATAGCTAATAACACTAGAAATAACATGAAAACGATAAATAACGGGTGAACCATCTAACGTTTTAAATTTGAATTATCTATATTTCGACATTGGAAACGTCAAATTCGGAAAGTGACAGATATTCAATAAAAAGTCTAAAATTTACGAAATGGGTCGCTATTCACTAGAAGAAAACTGGGAAATATTGACAGATTGGGCAGAAGATCGTTTGACCGAGGATGGTCAATTTTGCCGAAAAATCATCTTTTCGGACGAGGCTAATTTCCACCTCGATGGTTCCGTTAACAAGCAGAATTGTCGCATTTGGGGCACAGAAAACCCGCACATAATCGTCGAGAAGCCAATGCACCCAGCACGAATCAATGTATGGTGCGGATTTTAGTCTAGTGGAATCATCGGCCCATTTTTCTTCGAAAATGAAGAAGGAACCGCCGTAACCATCAATGTGGAGCGATATCGCGAACCGAACCGAATTTTTCTTCAAGTAAATTGAAGAGGAAGACTTGGACAACATTTGGTTCCAGCAGGACGGCGCTACGTGCCATACAGCAAACGCTCCACTCAATCTTTTACGCCCTATCTTTAAATTTTAAATTTTATATGGCCCACCCTATGTATACATATGTCGATAGCTAAGTGATAATGAAATCAATAATCTCGCATTGCATTATCTCAGAGTATGCCCTTAGAACTTGGGAGGAGGTATATATGCTGGCTGTAGGAAAGCGGGTGCATATATACTAGGTTTCAGGCGACAAAAGCGTTCCGGTAAACGAAATTGCTAATGAAATTGGCAAAATAGCCATTCGCTTGACTACCGAATCCGTTCAAGAAATAAGCAAGTCGCTAAAAACGATACAGAAGGAAATTTCCTAAAAGTCTGAAAGATCAGGGTAAGAAGGAATGCTTCAGTGACATGCTGAATTAGTAAGATAATATGCAAGGGAACAGAAAGAAAATATGTATTCAAGCATTTCGCGAAAAGACTGCAGGACGGTTGTTGGCCTAGTCACAGACTCCGCCTTACTGGCATCACATGCGAACTTTATGGTCATTATTAACGAAGACAGTGTAGAAAGTGCAAGGATGTAAGCACGACAGCTACGATTGAACATCTGTTCCGATTATAATGAACCTCCAGCATTACAAAAGACCTGTAGGTCTATGTATTATATGGCAGCTAGCCAGTGTAACATAACTTAATGTACACATACTTCTGCCTTTTCAAGTGCAAGGATTACCCGAGCTTCTCAGCTATGACTGAGGATGTAATGACCAACTCATGTAATCTCATCTCAAACCAATACTGACTATACTCAAGGAGATTAATTTTTGGTATCGTTTCTGATAAGATATTCCAGTAATCTAGTATCAAACCTGACCCTTCTGTATTGTAAAATATTGTTTGTTGTGGTTTGAATGTCGACGGCATTATTTGCTCATATTTCATTAAATATCTTGTTTTAATTAATGGTATCAGCATTTTTAATCACAGTAGTAACAATTTTTTTGATTCCAGTCGTCGTCCAGTCGTCTGAATGTGAGAGGTTTTACCATGATAACAAGCCTTAGATCCTGCAAACCTTTATTTTACTAAAAATTTCGAATATTAGTTTCCTTAACTTTGTAAAATTGATAGGTTAGGGTAATCTGGTAGACCAATAAACCAGGCACAGACCAGTATCGTTTTTTGCGATACCAGATGGAGTTCAATTGCTAAGTCCAAGAAGAGAAGTCATCGTCTACCGATACCTCCTCCAGTGTATCATACTGTTGGGACCGCAGGTACATACTTACAGCGTAGTTTTATCAATGGGGGCTAAGTATACAAGAGATTCTCCGTTGTTTCCTTGGTGCCCTGCTCTACACATTTCCTGTAGTCTTCTTGATCTTTCAGCCCTATCCTGTGGGCGTGTGTCGCCACCAGACAGCGAACAGTTAGCATTCCTATTATGTTCCTACAGTCTCATCTATCGAGTTCCAATAGGAATTTTGTGTACTTCCGATCTACCCCAGGTAGCTCATTCCATTGGGTTTTGATTTTCTTCGCCATTCTGTCCAGATCGTATAGACATTGCATCGACTTCCCAATGTTGTACTGCTTTCGGATATTAGCCGCTCACCATTCCTGGCAATCTCGTCCACTATTTCATCGCCTGATGCCTTTGTGGCCTGGCATCCAGTAGAAGTGTAGTAGCTCACTTCTGGCATCACTCTCCACTGTTTGCCAAGATACTTTTGGACGATATGCGATACGAGGTTTGTAAAATTGATAAACTCATCTAGAAAGCAAAAATCTTCTTACCCAATATCACTGGGAAGTGGTTGGAGCTCTGTTGCCTCATGTTTACTACTATTCGATTGAATCTCGCAAGAGTTCTAAGAGCGTTAATCAATCATCCAACTGTGATAGCAAAACTCTGGCTTCTTCCTAAGAAATTCATTGTTTCTCGCTTTTTCTTAGACTCAACCTTTCCTAGTTGTCAAGGGAATGCTTGAGAGGAGTTAAAAAATCTTTTCCATTAAAGTGGTTTCAAAGCATAAGGCGGTTTATTTGGTTTTTAAATAGAGAATGGGCTTGAAACAATTTGATTCATACCTTCAGTCATTGAAATTACAGAACTCAAAGGAATTATATTGAACTTTAGGGGTTTCATATAGATATATGAAGGTTTAGATACATACATATGTATCTAGCAGTTTTGGTATCTTTGAAGCTTTGGAGTATAATCTCCGTTGCCTTAATAACTAACCTAACCTAGTTTACATAAATACATACCCGATTTAAAGTAAGGTTCCCAACCCCAAGCAATTCGCCATCCCCACGTGTAATCTTAATTTAATTAAAAAAATATATGCATATCGAGCGTTTATTTCATTATAGCGCTTTTCAAATATCAATAGGCAGCTAAATTAAATAAAAATGCAAAAAGCTGGAAAACAAAAATAAAAGAATACTCACGTAAGCTGCACGCTTAAATCCACTGCATACCGTTACATGAATTTCGCCAACATTTGCTCTATACCAGACTAGGTATTATTGTTTGTGTTATGTTTTTATTGTTTTATTTTATTTTCATTTTTATTTTTATATGGACAATTTTATTTTATTTTTCTCTTTTACATTTTCACATTGAATGTAGAATATAAAATAAATACATACGGCTTAAATTAAAATCCAACTTAATACGATTAAGTTCGCTGATACTTTTTTCGCATTTTATACATTTTATTTCTCTATGCTTTTTACGTTTCTAAATACATGTACTATATAAATATGCATATATTGTATGTATGTATGTATATATATATATGTACATTGATACCCTGAACAGGGTATATTAAGTTTGCTACGAAGTTTGTAAAAGGAGGAAACGTAAGAGACCCGTCACTCTGTCCGTATATACCCGAACTATACTCTCAGATTTTGAGATATCGATCTGAAATTTTAAATACATACTTTTCTCTTCAAGAACCGGCTCATTTGTCGGAGCCGCCCACATCGGATCACTATAGCATGTGCCTGTCATACAAACTGACCGTTCTATAACGAGTCCTTGTATAGAAAACTCTCTCATTTGATGAGATATCGTCAAGAAATTTGGCACGGAATATTGTAAAAGAAAAGGCTGCAATAGCCAAAGAAATTTTTCAGATCGGACTACTATAGCGCATAGTTGTCATACAAACTGAGCGATAAAAACTAAGTCCTTGTATGTAGGACTTTTATATTTCTCGATATATCTTCACGAAATTTGGTTTGGATTGTTATCTAAGACAGTAATGTAATTTCCAAAGAAATTGTTCAGATCGAATGCTTATAGCACATAGCTGCCATACAAAGTTCACGATCGGAATCGAGTGCTTGTAAGGAAAACTTTTTCATTTTACAAGATATCTTCACGAAATTTGCTATGAATTATTGCTCAAGGCAACGTTTTAATCCCTGAAGATTTTTTTCGGATCGGACAACTATACCATATAGCTACCATATAAACTGATCGATCAAAATCAAGTTCTTATATACAAAAATTTTTTATTTGAGAAGATATCTCATCGAAATTTGGTACAGTTTATTACTTGAAACAATGCTATAATCTTCGAACAAATCGTTCAGATCGAATCATTATAACACATAGCTGCCATGCAAACCGAGCGCTCCAAATCAAGGCAAGAATTTTTTTATACACTTTAATGCTAAGACATGCATCCGTGTAGGGTATTATAGCCTCGGTGTAGCCGCGGCTAACATTTTTGTTGATATTTATTTGTATATAAAATGTAAGAAGCTTTGAATGACATTACTCAGTCTAAATACTTGTATATTCCCCTACCACACATGAAGGAAACGAAACAAAAATTGCAAATATAAATGGAATAAACTGAATACAATATATACATATAAATCATACATACATATATACATCGATATATACGCACATACATAGTTATTTCTATAATACATATTTCTGCATATAAAGCATGAATTTTGCATGCGCCTCTGGTGGGTGGCTGGGTTGGTTAGTTGGTGCTGCCAGAGAAAAAAAGCGTTAATACCATTGCGTCAATGCTGCAAGGAATTACAGTGCCGTTTGTAAGCGGAGTGTGTGTCTGTGTGTTTCTGTAATGCATATTGATTTTTAATTTCCTTGTTTATATTTTTGCAGACATAGAATTCTTTTTAATGATGGATAACATGTTTGGCTTGACTGTTTGCAGTACCTACAATCAAACATAGAAACTGAGTACATATTGTACAATACAATTCAGCAAAATACGAGTACAATACCGTTGCACTAATCACATGTCACTGGTATTTGTCATGTTCTCCGCTGCTTCTTCTAAGCCATTTGCTGCTGTTAATGCCACACACAGACTTTGTCGAGGAAAAGCACACAAGAGATCCAAGTTATGGATACATGAGACAAGTATTGAATTTTTTATAGCATATACTACTGTATACGTATATAGTAATATATATTTACATATATATACACACAAATTACGAGTGATTGTAATTGCGTAAAATGTGTCTCGGAAGCCATAGTTGTGCTTTCTTAATAAGCATTGCCTGCATGTAATTTAAAAATCGATTGCAATAAATTTAATTTTATAATTGGATTCGCTTCCCATCCATCGACATACTGCTGTTTGTATTAAGGGCGTCATTACAGCGCCATAATGAGTGCTATTTGTATTATTAATGTTGGAAAAATATACACATATTTAAGTACCATTAACACTACCAAGAAGTAGTCCTTGTAAAACTTGAGTATATGAGCTCTTTGTTTTGTTATTACATCAAAGTTAAGAATTGCACTAATCACTGAGGTCTTTCGTGCCGTATTTCCTTCATTATTGAAGTCAAATACTTCGATAAGTATGACCTTTTGGCAACCAAAAGTGTTTGTCATCCTCCTCAAACAAGTCAATTGAAACGTCTTGGATCCACTTCCATATCATAAAACACATCTTTTGGGGAAAATTAATTTTTTATTTTATTCAATATACATAGTTCCCCTCAAAAGTGATACATGGGTCATAACGAGCCTCCTTTTCGAAACCGTTCTTGTAGTACGTTTTATCCATTGGCGTCAGTTCTCTCTTTATACGACAAAAATTTCTAAACAGCTAGGACTCATTTGAGATCCGAGTATAAAAAATAATCGCTGAGCGTCAGACCTGTAGAATACGGTGGATAATCCAATTCGTTTATATTTGCCATCGTTTTCAGAAACTCATGACACGGTGCATTGACTTGGTGAAACATCTCTTTTTACCCATCAAATTTTGACGATTTCGTATTTCAAACACTCCAATAATGAAACAGTCGCTATTGATTAAAATTATTCCATTCGCTTCACAAAATTTAAACGCCATAACCTTGTCAGCCGACTGATGCGCTTTTGCACGGTTTGGAGCGGGTTTACCGTGTGCAGTCCACTCGGATGACTGTCGATTGGACTTCGGAGTGAAGGGATGGAGCCATGTTTCATACATTAACACATATCGACAAAAAAAACTCGGGTTTATTACGGTGGAACATTAACAAACACTGTTCTCGTTGTTGGTTTTGGTCAAAAGTGAGCTCGTGGGGCGGAAATATTACATAGAGCTTTCTGATACCCAAATATTCGGGAATGATATGATGTAAATGTTCAGTTGATATCTTGTGAGTGCCTGTTGTCTCGAACAACTTCACTTTACGGTCTCCCGAAATTATTTTGTGGACTGGTTTTGATGTTTTCTTCGGTAACAACCTCTCTTCGGCAACCACTGCGTTTACAGTCTTCGGTGCTCATTTCATCACGTCAAACTTAGCATAACAATCCTTGATTTTTCTGGGGTTATAATTCACTAAAAATCATATGCACTTAATTCTGGCAGCATTGTCAAAAGGTATCTCCGTCAATATCTCTTGTTACTGAAGAATTAAGCTTTTCAGCTTTGTTATTTTGCATATAGAAGGAATGAATATATATTTCAGAATATTTTCCGAAGATATAGGCATACTCGCAGAAACGCTGGAGCAATTTTTTCGAGTCGCTTGCTCCAAGACAGACAGAGGACTTCTGACCATGCAAACAGATGCTTCGATCTTCCTCGCAGAACAGTCCAACTAGTTTTAGCTACGTTATATCTTCGATCTTAACGACATAGAAGGTCCTGCCGGCATCCCCCTCAGGATCATTGTACTTACCGAGCCTCTTTATAGACTAGATAACAATCCTCGAAGAGACACTGAGGGACTGAACTTGAAGCAACTGAAAAAAATCGAAGAAAAAATAGTGGTAGACATACACACATAGAGAAGGAGTATACATAAAGTGGAAGAGAGAAAGAGGGAGAAAGAGAGAGAGAGTGATCAGAATTACAGTTATCGGCAGAGTTACAATAGTGGAGAAACTAATATTGATAAAATTAACATTCATATGGAAAATGACATTCTGTTAGAAAATGGACACGATCTATTATTATTCAGATACATTTTAGTAGTTAAACTACAAGTAACATGGGCTGAACTGAAGGTGAGAAGAATGACGGTGAGATTTTTTACGGATAGATAAGGCTTTTCATAGAACATTGATGGAGGGATCTATTGATCAGTTACATTTTAGGTTTCCTGGCAGAAGTATTTGTCATAAAGGCAGTAGTAGATTTACTGCTCCGGTGCCCAGTCTCCGTCAAAGTGTAGAATATCCACTCCAATAGTAGGACAGCGATAAGAGCCCTGAGCTCGCTGACTGTGTGCTCAAGACTAGTGAAGAGATGTCTAGATTCTCTAACTCTACCACCGCGTCAACGCAGGACTAGACTGTTTTAGGTGCCTGGTCATAGAGGCATTTCAGAAAACTATAAGATTCAGCAACTACTTCAGTCTCAATGAGAGCGGATAGGAGCTCGTTGGCTTGCCATAGGTCACTACGAGTATTACATAGCAGTTATGCAGTTGCACGGTGCTTCTGATTAAGGCTAAATCATAAGTGGTCTAGTGAACTCTTCGCTGACAGCAAAGTCCACCTTTTAATAGTTATACGTATTCTGACTAGACACTGTTCGTTCGGAGCTCATACGAAGGTTTGCATATTTTACCGGGTGCCAATCGGCCAAAAAGGTTATGGCATCAGTTTTTTGGAAAGTGAGAGCAATTTTGTTTGTGGATTACTTGCAAACTGGTAAAACAATTTATTCTGAATATTATTGCAACCATGAAGGAAAAAATTCGTGAAAAAAGACCCGGTTTGCAGGATAAAAAATCCTTTTTCATCAGGACAATGCACCGTGTCACAAGAGCATTTTGACAATATTTTATTGCATACTCTCTTAAGAAATTCAATATTTTCCTGCAAACAAATTATTATTTATATATTTTTTAAGAGCTTGATAACTTTTTTTAAAAAAAAAACGCATAAAATTTGCAAAATCTCATCGGTTCTTTATTTGAAACGTTAGATTGGTTCATGACATTTACTTTTTGAAGATAATTTCATTTAAATGTTGACCGCGGCTGCGTCTTAGGTGGTCCATTCGGAAAGTCCAATTTTGGGCAACTTTTTCGAGCATTTCGGCCGGAATAGCCCGAATTTCTTCGGAAATGTTGTCTTCCAAAGCTGGAATAGTTGCTGGCTTATTTCTGTAGACTTTAGACTTGACGTAGCCCCACAAAAAATAGTCTAAAGGCGTTAAATCGCATGATCTTGGTGGCCAACTTACGGGTCCATTTCTTGAGATGAATTGTTGTCCGAAGTTTTCCCTCAAAATGGCAATAGAATCGCGAGCTGTGTGGCATGTAGCGCCATCTTGTTGAAACCACATGTCAACCAAGTTCAGTTCTTCCATTTTTGGCAACAAAAAGTTTGTTAGCATCGAACGATAGCGATCGCCATTCACCGTAACGTTGCGTCCAACAGCATCTTTGAAAAAATACGGTCCAATGATTCCACCAGCGTACAAACCACACCAAACAGTGCATTTTTCGGGATGCATGGGCAGTTCTTGAACGGCTTCTGGTTGCTCTTCACCCCAAATGCGGCAATTTTGCTTATTTACGTAGCCATTCAACCAGAAATGAGCCTCATCGCTGAACAAAATTTGTCGATAAAAAAGCGGATTTTCTGCCAACTTTTCTAGGGCCCATTCACTGAAAATTCGACGTTGTGGCAGATCGTTCGGCTTCAGTTCTTGCACGAGCTGTATTTTATACGGTTTTACACCAAGATCTTTGCGTAAAATCTTCCATGTGGTCGAATAACACAAACCCAATTGCTGCGAACGGCGACGAATCGACATTTCACGGTCTTCAGCCACACTCTCAGAAACAGACGCAATATTCTCTTCTGTACGCACTGTACGCATTCGTGTGGTTGGTTTAATGTCCAATAAAGTAAACTGAGTGCGAAACTTGGTCACAATCGCATTAATTGTTTGCTCACTTGGTCGATTATGTAGACCATAAATCGGACGTAAAGCGCGAAACACATTTCGAACCGAACACTGATTTTGGTAATAAAATTCAATGATTTGCAAGCGTTGCTCGTTAGTAAGTCTATTCATGATGAAATGTCAAAGCATACTGAGCATCTTTCTCTTTGACACCATGTCTGAAATCCCACGTAATCTGTCAAATACTAATGCATGAAAATCCTAACCTCAAAAAAATCACCCGTTATTATGTTATCAACTGATTTTCGCAGCTGTACTACTTTCGAAAGCAATATTTTCGACATCGCGCACTTTAGGGAGAAGCCCGTCAAACCCATTACTGAAACAATAATCCTTTCAAGCACTGTTAGAGCGATTTGTGACACACCAACTGGCAGATTTCTCGCATTTGAAGGATACACCTCCAATATGGCACACGCCATATGGCCTGCCAAAGTAGATCTTACTCTTCAAAACTCTTTAGCAACACTAAACAGTTTCCTCGAAGCACTTCAAATGCGAACATAAAAATTTTATTTGTAAAATTTAATTTTTCCTCAACTCAAACGGCACACATACACGGAAGTAACCTGGCAAACCGAAGCCAAATGCATTGCATCACGTCCCCACACACACACACACACACACTGACACATCCGTCAAGCCACAGGATCATTATACGAATAGTATCGAATTTCATAACTGCAGCAGCAGAAAGAGTCCGGGATCCTTCACACACTACAACCATAAATAAATACTATAAATAACACATTAATTTTCAACGAAATTTCGAAAAACCAACAAATCAAGAGCATATAAGAAATGCGAAATAAAAGTGGGAAAAATGAAAAATTACCTACAACTACCTAGCAGTGACCAGCGCGCCAGTCAGCCCCAGCCAGCAGCCGACCGAACGAGCGACCGCGTAATGCCCCTCGCCACTTGCGTCAGCTACCGCTTCGGTGTTGGCCGCCGCGTCGCAGGACACAATAATTTATTGTCGCTCATTTATCGGCGCGTAAGTGCACTCGCACTCACCAATTATTCGACTCGCCTGTAACGGTACACAACGAACATTCGCTACACGCACATGTGACCTCGTGCATTCACTTTTGCTCTGCTCTGCTCGTATCATCACCGCCAACACACACACACAATAGGTTTCACGATGAAAATGTCTAATATTTCAATTTTCCTCTCGCTTTACAATGGTCGAATTTTGAAATTGTCAATGCGCTCGCCGCCGCCATTGTCTCATTGCGCCCGCTTCGGCGCGCGTGTGCGTCGATATGCTGACCTCAAGCTGGTCAGAGGCCAATCGTGGGTAATCGGTGCGGCGCGAGCGGCGGTAATATAGCGCGCGCTGCTTCCTCTTCCGCCTCCCCTGTGCGCGCGGCGTCTATTGTTTGCACTTAAATGTCGTCCACCCCCCTGTCATTAGTGCGTTTGTTTTCCGTTTTCAGTTTTTGATATTCTATTTTCGGGTTTTTCGCTGACCCGTTGCTGTCAATTTTATTGTTATTGTTATTATTTTTGAAAAACTATCCGACGCATTGGTCATTTTCCATTCAATAATATGTGTTTAAACTTGATAGGGATTTGTGTGCGCGTGTGTGTTCGGTTGTATTCGTTTGAATTGATACTCGTTAAAGTGCAAACACTCGTCACTATCTATTGTTATCGATGACTTTTGTTGTTGTTCCAATTGTTTGTACGCATTTTTATGGTTTGACCCATTGAACTGTGACCATTACCATTATGATCCGGACAGTGTGCTCAGAGTGGCGAAAAAACATTTTGAAGTACAATTTTTTTGTTGGGTTTGATTTTGATCCTTATTGTAGATGGTATCGCGTTTTGAGTTGTTTTTGTGAATCTGTAGAGGTTTTCGAGAAATATGCTAACCCGAATTGAATATCTCCGTGCGTAGATCATGCCTCTGCTTGATAATGAGAGTAACGTCTTTCAAGTTTGGTTCTTTTAGAACCATAAGTAGAACAGAGCGATAACCACATCCTGTGAGGGATCATTTCTCTGGCTGAATAGCACGTCTTTCACATGCATAGAACGTTCCCCGTACATTAGAGGATTACTGACCTGTAACTTCTGACAAAAACTTAACAAATATTTTCTGACATCAACAAATTCTGAATGCTATGAAGCTCGTACAGAGTACAGGGTTTGTCCGGAAAGTAGTAGGACTAATTTTCTTTTGCCGCGGATGTACTTTGGAGCGTGCGCCAATCGACTGAATTCGGTAGAGGGCGTTCCTAGCTAACAAATGAGCGGCTGGTCAGTTGTCTCCAAGCACCTCCGAGTTCGTTAGGGCAGAGGTTAAAATCTGTGTGGAACTCAGTAAATCTGTGACAGAGATGTTTGATGTTATCAAGCAGGCTTATCCAGATATTGTTTTAGCAAAAAGTGTTGTGCTTCGGTGGCACCAGACCTTTTTAGAGGGCTGAGAGACATGCGACTTCGATAAACACCAACAATCGGACTCGTGTGCGCAAAGTTTTGAACTCAGACCATCGACTAAGTATTCGTTTAATTGCCAAGATGTTAAATTTATCAAAATATGTGGTTCATTACATTGTAATGGAGCACTTGAGCATGCGTAAAGTGTGCGCGAAGATGGTCCCAAAAGTGCTCACTGACGACCAAAAATGGAAGTTTCTTGTGAACAGCTAACCAGATATGGTATCCGGGCTTTTTTGTGTTGCCTTGTCTGAAAAGGCCGATGAAGGGCAAACATTTTGAGACGACTGAAGGGATCCAAGCAGCATGCATCTCGGCTCTCAAGGCTATTCCAGAGAATGCCTTCTGTGATGCCTTCAATGCTTGGAAATAGCGCTGGCAGTGCTGCATCGACGCAAAAGGAGCCTATTAAAACGTCAAAGACGTCAGTCGAGAAATACATTGAGAGCTAATTTTGTCATGGGTTCAGCAAGAAAGTGAAAAGTAGAGCTCTCTCTTGCAAAGTGGCAACATCTTTTATTAGTCACTCATAATACCGGTTCTGCCGTGTGATGCTAGAGAATGGACGATGACAAAAGCCCTGTGAAGTCTTTAGGAATGTTCAAGAAAGAACTCCTAAGTACGGATCGAAAAATCTACAAAGAGCCTAGAGCCTGATACAAATTTATTCAGCCGGCTTCGTAGAAAGTATGTCAATCAAGATGCTTCAACCTTAGAAAGCTAGACATTGTCAGCCGCATATTTCTCCCTGGAATTTTGACAAGTTGTGTCCTCGAAATAGATCGCGCAAGGTTCATAAATCCAGCGCCCGAATGCACCACTTGTTCCCATCCTAATGGGACTTGAATAAGCGTGTCCTTTCTAGTGAACTCATTAGCTTATAGTATCCAATGATTTCGTGGAGGCCAGGCACCCAGACAAGGTTGATCATCGGTAAAAGAAGGAAAGAAGAAGAAAAGTTAGTGACTGCTCCGAGATAGTTGCTTAAGTCCACATCTCCAGCTTTTGGAAGTGTTAAGATTTGAAAAGGTCTATGATTTTGTTGCTACCTCGGGGTCCTTTACATTCATCAAGATGTCAGTTACAGAGTGCTTAGTAAATTTTGACGATTTTTTGGACTCTTAGTCTGTACTATAATTTAAGTGTTAATTTTAAGCTTCAATACACCGTGCGAGTAAATAACATGTCTCACTTGACCAACGGATCGTCATAGTAGTACTAAAGTACCCCTGTGGACGAACAAAAGAGTTCAGCTGCCGCCTCAGCTACACCCACACGCGTTAAGCATAAGCATATTTCAAATTGTGAGAGTCAAATTTTAAATACAAAATTTTATAGTCAGCATTTGAAAATTGAAAGCCCATATAATGCACGCACACACACACATGCAACATCGCATGTGCACTCGTACATAATATGCGCATGAATGTCGGCTTAAGCCCAGATATGCTGACATTTGCCTCATAAAATGAAGGATAATGTGCTCGAATGCCAAACCGAATGACAGCATACGAAGCGAATTTCGATGAGTGAAGTGGTGAATAATGACAGTATGTGCGAATACAGTTAGATGAATGCTTATTGTTGGTTGCACGATTGGTTGATGACTTGACCCTCCTGCGTGCGCTCGATGGTTGGCTGGCGATTGTTGCTGGCTGCTGCTGCTGCCGGTGAAAGGAATTCAATGTTCCTCACAAAAATCCAATAAATGTCATCAAATTTATTGCTTCTGGTTCAAAATTCTTTTGTTAGTTGTTTGACTAACAAATCCAGCAACAATAATGTTCCACTCTTGGTGCAGAGATGAGCAACGCAGCAGCGCTGGACGACACGTATGCGCCTGAAAAGGTTTAAATGTAAATGGGTGTAGGCAGTGAACGTGGCAAAGCCACTCACAGCATGTTCGCAGGACATGTTGACCCTTGCTGCAATGCTGCTGGAATGTCTGCCCATGTGTGTGTATGTGGTGGCTGCATCTGCGCTGTTGCAATGAAAATGTCATATAAAATGCAGATACTATCACACACACACATAATTGAGTGCATATTTTGCTCACAACATCTAGCAATAACAACAACAGCGTCATGCTTGATTGGTTGCCTGCATTGCTTGTATGGTTGTTGTTAGAAGGATTCTTTTTGTTGTTATTATTTGTGATGTTGTTGTTGTTATTATATTGTTTTTTGTTGTTGGAGTATTTTTGGGTTGTTGTTGTAATTTCGCGTTGTTGTTGTTTTAATTTTGTATATCTGTTTTATTTTTGTTGTTGTTATCTTGTAAAGTTGTTGTTTTAGTTGTTAATATTATTGTTGTTGTTGCCAATAGTACTGTTATTGCTATTATTACTGATGTTGTTGTTTTTATTGTTGTTATCAGTGTTCGTTTTGTTATTTTTGCTGACATTAGTGCCGTTAGTTGTCAAAAATTCGCACTCTACACCCACAAATGTCTGAATGACCAGCTGCTTGCTTGCTAGCTTGTTCGTCTGTCGCTGCTCACGCTGTGCATTTACTACCTTCTGGCCCCCTTCTGTGGCTTGCTTGGTACATTTCAAAAATACTTTTAATTGCCAATTCGTTATTCGCATGCTGGTGCCTATGTGTATGTGTGTGCATTTATTTCATTTAGCTGCAATATGAGATTTTATGCTACTGATAGTCCACTAATACTTCACAGAACTGTGGCACATGCTTGGTCGCAATATATTCTAAATTACATGTCCTGATTGTTCATGTGGCAGTGATTATTTGCAGATTCGATGGCTGGATAGTTGACAGATCAATTTCACAGATTTAGCTAAGCACAGACTATGTCGTTTTGTTGGTATTAGCATTTCAAAACTCTTGAAATTTCCAATTTTCGGAATGATTTTATAGAAAAGTTGCAGAAAGATTGCTGAGATCCTCGTATCGAAAAGAAGTTTACACCAATGTTTACCCTACAAATTTCGTCTTTGATGTCTGAAAGAATATGGTTTCTGTGGGTACCAATTTTTTTCTCAAAAATTAATTCAAACATCTTCTTTAGTTTAAGATCTATGTTTGATCTTCGGTTTTAGGTTAGATTAAGTTAGGCAAATAGACCGATTTTCATGTGGACAGAAATAATCTCAATTGGACTACTAGAGACGCTTGTCAATTGTCATGCCTCCTATGTACGGATCAAAAACACCTGCGAATATCTACAATGAGCTTAGAGCCTCACACAAATTCCAGTCCGGGTTCGTAGAAAGTATGGCATACAAGATGCTTCAACCTTAGTATAGCGAAAGCTAGAGAGTGTGATCTCATATTTCTCCCTATAAATTTGACAAGTTGCTTCCTACAAAATATTATACTTCGCAGCATGAGTTCCAGTGAGACACATATCAATGCGGTTCTTGCTAATAGCAAAGCACTAGTAGTTCCGTGGACTTTTTGCGTTTCACTCTGGGCCACTGAGATCCCACAAGTTCCAAAGATCCGTCTTAATGGAATTTGAATAAGGGTCCTATTTCTAGCGAGCTTATTTACCTTACCTTACAGTTTTCAATAATTTCGTTAGGCCAGGTACCTTGAGAAGGGTGATATTCGGTAAAAAAAGGAAAGTACTTAACTAGAAGAAAAAGTCGGGAGCTGCTCCGAGATAGTTGCTCAGTCCGCATAAAACCAAGAAACTTGATGAAATTTCTTGTGCTGGAACGTACTGTACATATAACTATCCCCCACGAATTCGATCAGCCTCAACCCATTTGAGGAAGTTTCTGAATTTTCCATTTGATGTACCATAGATGCCTTCTTTCGCAACCGCAGCGTTAAAGTTTTCAAGCACAATTTTGACTTCGTGGCGGGGCAGTCATCATAAGCGCGTTCCAACCGCACATAAAAAGCATCAGTGATCATAACCCGCTTCGATGTGGGCGTAAATCAGTGTTAGATTGAAAAATTTAGTTTTGATGTGATTTTGACTAGACACTCATCTCCCGGAGAGAATGCGAGGACTCGTCTTCTGAGTCTCTCTCCTTCCACGAATCCAAACCGGAAATTGCGCTCCGTTATAAGGCGACTGTAGTAAATTTCACGAGGACCTACTTGTTTTCAGTCTTGTCCCGTCCATCGCACTTCTTAGACGATGGTAAGCTCAGCGCAGCGCACCTTCCAAATTTAGAGATCGTCCCATAGTCCTTATTACGTTTGCTGTGATCGTCATCCAAAGTGGGTGCTTTCTTCCGAGTCTGCTGTAGTCTCTTTTCATTGGGAGTGGTTTCTACGTTACAACGTCGCCAGGCGAGTAGTTAGGAGTTTTCTTCACAGCGAGCCACTTGATTTAAGACCGACGCTCGCTCCAGCTGCATCTCTGGTGAGCAGGCAGTGCAATTGTACTTCAGCGATCCCTTAAACCGAATATGTCGGAGTGGCTCCTTTGAAGCTTCTTCTCTTTTAGTCCGGACACCAGGCTCTACACGGGGTGGCTACCGCATCTTACTCAAGGGTTGCTCACCTGTTTAGGGCTCGCGGCGAGCAAGAACACAAGAGCGGGAATTGGATATAGTTCCATTACAACCCACACTACATACTACCGGGTGTTAAGACAACTAACAATAGAGATCGTTTTTTCCCATTTCGAAGGAAATCTGTGGATATTTTTTTATAACGCTTTGGTCGAAATTATTTCTTCTTTCATTGTACCCTTTTTTTAGTGTAGTCATTCAATATTTAAATGACTGTTAAATATTTAAAGTCTGCAGTCTTCTTTACTTTTATGATTTTCTCCTTTCCTCGAATTAAAAAAAATTTAAAACTATAAATATAATTTCACCAAAAATACCACAAAAATTTTTAGAAAATATAGTATGGCTCATAAAAAATTAGCTCTGGGCCAAACAACTGCAACCAGTAATCCACAAGGGCATATTTTCGAGTCGAGAGGAATTATAAAAAGTCATAACTTTATATTTAAGTAGACAGATGTCAGCGCTTCATTGTAGCTACACGGTATTTAACAAAAAAATTCGATGAACTCGCCACAACCTCATAATCCGGCCCAATTTATTAATGAGCTAGTCGCCTCCACGGCAACAACACAAGCGCATATCTATAATTATAGTTGCTTCACAACAACTTCCACATATGCATATATCCACATGCAACATGCATCCGGTGATTTATTGAATCTTGAAAGAATCGAAAATCAACTCCGTGCATTGTTGCGCGTTGACGGTTGCATGGATGAAGTATCGACGAGGTGTTGAGGGGAGAGCAAATTGTTTTGTCACCTGTTGAAAACATTTTTTATGCCCAAAAACCACTAAATGCTTTATGAAATTGACTCTGCTGTGCGTAAATATTAAAAAACATACATTTTTATGTATTTACTGGAAAAACATACGTGCCACAAACTTGCATTGGGACACACATATTTTTATGTATTTTAAAGTGATTCAAAGATAGGCATTTTTCCTAAAATTTAAAAAGAAAATTATAATTTTTTTAGAGCTCGCGTGCAGTTGTCGTCGCTTGTAGCACGTTCGTCTTGTACGATCAGTTCAAGTGATCCATTCCTGTCGCTGATGTTGCGCGTTCTGTTTCAGTAGAAATATTTATCCATTAATGTTGTATCATTCGATTTGTAATATTATACATATTTGAGTTTGTAGTAAAGTTTAGGTTATTATTTTAGATTTATTCGGGTTCTGTTAACCCTGTAGAGAATGTTTTACATTAGATGATTCCACATGGAAAGATATCCTCTAAGACTATTGCATTTGGAGGTTAGGCTAGGTCGTAGAATTGACCCAAAGTCGATGGATCTCACATTTTTCCTTTGTGTTTCCGAAAAACTTCTACAAGTGCATCACCTCATAGATTGGTGAAGCGTTTTGAGCTATCCATAAATTTATCAAATGGATTAATATCAATCCCAGCCACTTTGCTGCTTACCAAAAGTTTTATCTACCGAGATATTTCCATCGCAGTTTAACAAATGGTGTTAATGGAGAAGAAGTGACAAGATGATTCACCTTCTTCTATGCAGCTTTGCCAAAGAGCGTCCGATAGAATATTACCGTGTGTGTTCCTAATGGAAAGTTTCCAGTCAGAATACCTACAACAACGACGAGATTCACTTTGCCAAGTGCATGTAGTTCGGAGGATCGCTTTCGGCTCACTTTGGGGCAGAAGGATCTCACAATTTCTGCTTGCCGACTAAAGACTGTCAATCTCAGAGGAGGTCCATAAGTCCAGCGTTAGAAGACAATGGACAACCAACTCGCTTCCAATCGATTTAAATTGAGGTAACGGTTCCATCCCTAGCATGGTCATGGACTTTGCAGATTTCCGGGCAGCGAGACACGTCTTATATGGAAAAAGCTTGAAGTTGTTACTAATGAGACTTAACTACTATTGAACCCACAGCCAGCGATCTCAAGTCCAATGTAGCCGCTCGACTATCAGATCGAATGCACACCTCTTTGAAGGCTTTTGTTCTTCAGAACAGTATATCTAGTGATTGCAGCCACCTCCGCTTGAAAGACGCTACAGTGGTCTGGTAGCCTGAAACTAAAGCTGAAGGAGAGCTCCCGACAGAAAACTCAACCTCGTAGCCTCCCTTTTAACTTCCATCCATCTGTGAATAAGCTCAATGTACTTGTTCGTCAACGGCTTTGGTTCGCCTACAAATTCCTCGCAAGTTTGTGAGCCCTGTAGTATATTTTACTAAAGGTCAACTTCAAATAATTCTTTTATACTTCGAAAATAAAAAAGGGGCTCATAGGATTATTAAAAAAAGTCTTGAAAGCGAAGCTTTTCAGAAATACCTTGGGCCTCAATCTTACTTTCAGATATCTTTAGGATATCAACATTCTCGAAATCGATGATTCCATCTGTAGGAGCCTTTTTGGAACAACTGACTTCTCCATTTGTGTTAATTTCTTTTTCGTAATATGATTTTTCAGGATAACTGCTTGTTATTCTTGAACTAATCTATGAACGCAACTAAGGTCAGTAATTCAACTTTTAATAGAATAAAATTCTTGAAAGATGGCAAATCGGTGTTCCAGGACTTAATAAAACATCTTTCATGTACCATAACTATAAATCTGTGGAACTCATAAGGTCTTAAAATTGTAGACAATTATGCGTTATAACTGAAAAATAAGACCACTTAAATTTATTCAAATTTTCCTACGAGGTTTCTCACTCTGCTTGCATCTTCTCACACGCTTCTCCTTCAGCCGTCCGCCGTTTGAGTGAGATTTTCTTAGAAATTATGAACATTCATGCATTTGCTGTTCAACAGTTTGTTGTCATCAGTCTTCTATCACATACAAGCACATATTACATATAAATATCTGTATAAAAGAATCTACTTAGCTGCTTGATCTTTTGTTGCATTTCTTTTCCTTGACATTTACACGCTTCCATGCGTGATGATCTCTGTCATTTGTGCTCTTCTCGGGTTAAATGCGTTAACCAACGTTGCCAACAAACGGCGGACAAGCAAATGCAATTGTCATTTACATTGTTGTTGTCAATCATTAATTCTTCACCGTTCAGTTTATTAATAAGCGAGTTTGACAAATTACAGCATTTAATTTGAACATACAACTTTTTTGAGCGAAGGTGCGAAGGTGGAAGAAGACATATAAATATGTTTGTTGGCTGATAATCCATGTGTGAGTGGGATTAGCTCTTGAGTTGACTTATGGTTATGATTTGCTGTTTGAGTAAAAATAGTTTGGAGTTGGAATATTGTGAAGTAAACTGATTTAATATTATGTAACACTACGAGCTCTGAACTAGTTTTTTTGGAAAACCACTGAAAGCTTAATTAAGTCATGGTTCTACCAAAGAAATTTGGATTTACTTTCACACGATCTTTTCTGAGTTGAAAATCAAGAGTTTTCGAAGTTTAAGTTTTTGGAGAACCGTTCTATAATCGGATGAGAATAAGTAGAGAGACATTGTTTAAAATGACCTTTGAAATAGGAATGTTGAGAATTTCTCGAAGAAGATTTCTTTCTGTTAATGAGCACATAATGATCAAATTTTTTCCACAAGATTTGAAGAAAACATCGAAATCAACGTCCAAAAATCGAATGTATTCAGAAAAAATATTAAGAAATACAAACCATTGCTAAGTTCCGTTCTAACTGAGTGGCGAAGAAATATTATGAAACGTAGGAAGCGGTATATTCGAAAATTCGTTTACGAAACCTTTCGAATCAATTCCTCGTACTCGTAAATATAGAGTCTTTTTAAAATTCCGACCGAAGAATTAACGTTATCAACCAAATATACCAAATTGAATCATCACCGTCGTGCCCGTTCCGCCGACAGTTGGGTCTTCGTAACCGGAACGGATCCAAATTTTTATGCCAACAAGGACTGCACAAATGGCGGGATTCCTAGAAACTTCTTAAGGAATGTTTTTGATCGCTCCAACAACATACGCATCTCCGACCTCCTATTGCATCCTTTTTCGTGAATCTTCCACATCAAAAGCCATTATAACTCTCTAATGAATCATTTCACTGCTAACTTTAAGAGTTTTGGGTGGCTTTGATTCGCTGTCCATCAACTCTAGCTTCAGCGTATCATCACATCGCTAACTCTGCGCTCAAAGCTTGCCAAGTAATTCTTAACCTCATTAGCAATAGCATTAAGTTTCTTTCCGTATTAAACTTATTTGGTCTCGGTCCTCACGGAATACTTAGAAACTGCAAAGCCGATAAGCTTGCTAGGGAATGCACGCTTACTTCAATTCCATCAGATTGGAAGGCAGCCGGCACTTGGTTTTTTCTTGCGCTTCAGTGGTGAAGCTTTCAATCTTCCGTAAGCTTGACAAGCACTAGTCGATACCTGGTACTTTGACGGCTGCGAGATTCTTTTGGCTCAGATTGAACCGTAAAAGGACCTTTGAATACTTGATCCTAGCAAAATCTATTTGGCCGCAATTGTAGATGCTCTGATTGGACATTGTCTAATGGGTTTACACGCCTCGGATGCTTATTGCCAGAGCTATTTGGAGGAAGGCAAGGTAAAATCAACTTGTCCTCCTCCATTGTTCAGCTTTTGCAATATCTCGGTCCTTTCGGCGAAACCAGCGAAGTGACTTGAATTAACAGCTGTGCAAGTGAGATCCTTCGCTAACTTCCTCGCAAGGATCAACCCTACCAAATAACCTAACCAAACATTTATTTGCTGTCTTATCATATTAGTTTCCATAATATTTCCACGCTTTTCAAAAATTTTCTCATTATACTTATGTATATGTTTTAACCTCACGCTTGGGAATCTATGGAATCTGGGCGACAGTGCTCTAAATAGTTTTCAAGGACAAATCAAAGCCCGGATCCTACGATCTCCGCTATTTTTTTTTTATCAAAATTAATCAAACGTTTTCGATTGACTTTCCAGCGGCAGCAGAAGAAACCGAATAAGGATCAGCGATCGTTAGCTGAGTTGAAGGTAGAACTCCTTTATAAAAGTAAATATCACCAAAACTAACTTCCATGATATTTTCTTAATTAACGACTGAACGACTTTTACTCACATTTCGTTCGTCTTTCCATTCAAGATCTCCTAAATAAGCTTTCTATTATGACATGATCATTTTTGGAGTATATAATAGAGTGATCCACTCAAAAAATCCACACATTCATACAAACTTTATTACAAAATTTTTATTCTCTCTTTCTTCTGCTCTTCCTTGTTAATTATAATAGCCTGTTCAGCTATTTTTATATGCTAAACACCGCCAGCTTAACCCCAACCAGTTGAAGAGCTTTTCTAATTTTTCACATTTAAACGGCGAACACCGCCAAGATAACTAATTAGTTCAACTCAATCATGCAATTAACACTATTTAACCCCATCGGTGAGGAAAAATTTGAAAGAAACATGGAATTTTTTCATTTTGAAGAAAACTTATAGCTGTGGCAAGACACCGACAACGGCAGATCATATGTAGCTATCGATGAGTGGCATCAGCAACAGCAATGCCAACAAAAACATGACGAGTGCACGTTTGTCGTTGACAGCCGAGCGGCAAAACGTGCGATCATTATAACAACAACAACAATATTTATGTATATACATATATGTACATATGTATGTGTGTATTGTAAGGAGTAGAAAGCCATGCTAATAAAATGCTTGAAGGTGAGGAAGCGCTATTATGTAGGAGGTGTGTGTGTGTGAATACAAGTATGTATGTGTGTGCTGTCAATTTAACAGCGCTATGATTAATCGTTTTGTAAATGTTTATTTTCATAAACAATTTTTAATAGGCCCCAACGGAACATGTGTTGCTGCTTGTTGCATGTACGAGAGTGGGAGCATAAATGAAAATCGCTGAGGATGGCACGATTTGTTGTAGGTGAGATTGGCTATATATTATATATGTATGTACATATAGTACGTAAGCATGTATGCATGTATTCTTATCGATGTGCGTTCAACACGCTGCCAGTGGGTGGGGTTAAAAAGGGTGGCCATGTACACCAAAGACTCATCAATAACTCTTTCTATAATTTTGATGTGTTTGTTTGAGTATTTTTTTATTTTTGTATTTTTTTTTTTAATTTTTTGAAAATTAAAAACATTTTAGAAATTTCTAACATTTGTTATAGCCCATTTTACAAGCAATTACTTTTGGTATTTTGAGTGCATTCGTTTCTTGCCAAGTCAATCGTCTCTCGTTGCAATTCTGCTTTTTTTTTTTTTTGTTGCTGCTTAAGCCCATTTTGTATGAATTATTATATTGTTGAGCATTTAAAAAGTGTTGATAAATCAAAAAGTGTGGCATTCGCAAGCCAAAAATATTTAAACACCGAAATTGCTGCTGCCATGGCGTGGCAACTTGGGGCTTATTAGCGCGCGATGATAAATTGCGTGATTAGTTAATGGACTCGCTTGTGTTCGGATGCGTTTGAGTGTGTGCGTAAAGCGTAAATGAATTTGTGTATATGACGTATTGAGTTTGAGAGTGTTGTAAATTAATTGGTATTTAAAATAATACATTTTTGGATGGAAATTTCAATAAATTAATAGAAATTAATAGAAAATTTTCAGCTGTACCAAAATAGAATATAGAAATATAAATAATAATAATAAATAAGAGAAGTATTAATTTTTATAGATTGTTGTTATAATAAATTTAATTAAGTATATAAAAGACCTGGACTTCAAAAGCAGTGAATTATGATGACACGAGCCAATATATATAAAGGGTGATCCATTTCAAGGCTTACTACATTAAAAAAAAAAAAAAACACAGAAACTTCAAATGTAATGATGAGTATTTATTAACATTCGAAAGATCATTATTTGACTTTTCTGTTTTGAATATTATCTCTTTCATATGTTGGAAGCGGCTTAGTCTAAGATGGTTCCCCCGTTGAGTCCAATTTTCGATGACTCGTTCTAGCACTTCGACTAGTAACTGGCGAATGACACGTTTGATGTTTTGCTCCAATGCCTTAATCAATTAGACTTTAAACTTTATATATTCCCACTGAGGATGGTGTGAGATAACACTATCTTGGTGAACAATCGACCGGTCCAAAACATGAAATCATCTTCTCGCCGAAGTGTTCTCTCAATAAATCCATTGATTCATGTAATGTGTAGGAAGTGACGCTGTCTTCTTCAAACCAAATGTCGCCGAGATCACCGACCGATGATTCCACCGGCCCACAAACCGCAGCGAACCGTTGTTTTTTTTTTTTTTTTGGATGAAATGTTTACTTGGAGGATTTAGTGCTACCATCTTCTTTGCCGGAGTTGCCGACCTTCAACACCCTCCAAATTTCGGTCGGGGTATCAGAGTTTTGTCTTTGAAGGAGTTATCGTGCGAGGTATAAACACAGCCGCTTTCAGGATGGGCGGGATGCAACGGTCTCCTTTCACAGTCCTTAAAGCTTCACCACCACTTCCTGCACCATAGGTGTGCTTGGGTCTCCTTCCATCCATCCATCCTGGATCTAGTCTTTAATGACGAACCAACACCCTTTACACTTTTGGGAGAGCGAAGCAGAGCTTCCTATTCGATAGTTATGATGCTTCCAAGCTCCCGATCCGATACACATCCCCCTACCCAGTGTCGTATGCCAAAGCAAATTACCAGGAATGGATGGATGGATATATACCTCTACCTTAGCTAGATGCCGCATGTCGACATCGCTCAGACCTCTTCTAGGAATAAGTCCAGTTGCTAAGTTAAAACGATGTTGACAGCGAAGTCCATTGCCCGGTCAGCACGCACGTGGAGGATATAGCTAAGAGGATTTCCGCCGACAGCATCTATAACTTATAACTTTTGACCAAAAATAAAAAAAAATGAATATTAATCCTCCAAAATAATAATAAATTTCAAAAATACTTATACTCAAAAGGACTTCTGCCTGATCATCAGCATTGGGCATAATAAAATAGTTAGAAATCTGTCCAGCTTTTCAAGAATTTGTATGACAAAAAAACATATTTCAATACAAAACGAAAGTAACGAACTTAGGCTAAATGTCCTCTTTAGTATTCGAAGCATTGCCATGCTCAGCCACAAATTTTAATTCTACCCATGACTAAGAAAAGAGTGGAGGAGAGTGTAGTGAGTTTCTTTACGAATAGGTCAAAGATTCGGCGGATGGTTTCTGGAATTAATATCCTGTCAAACTAGTCTGAAAACTATTAGAATACATTTTTTTAACGAAAAATTAGTGGAATCAGCCTTTAACTTAGTTTAGTATCGAATACACCGATGTGTTAAAGACTTGGTATTCTCTTTATTCTATAAATTAATTTGATGACAATCCATTATTTTTACTTTTTTTACTTAAAATGCCATCTAGTTAATACATATCCATAAGAGAATAAATACCATAAGATTCACAAGTACACCATTTGCTCTACTTCTTCAACCGTGTCTAATTGTAATCGACCATCAAAAGTAGACACACTTTCGGTCAACAGCTGACAGGTAGAACAGCACAGCACACACGCTCCCACACTCTGTGTCGTAATCTGTACGCTAAACAAAGAAAAAAAGAAAGAAGTACGAAACAAAAAGTAACAAACAACAGTTAAAAGACATTTATGAAAATCCATAATCGCCATTCAAAGGAAAAATATTTCATAGCGGTTTTTCAGTTATTAGTTCTATCATAAATTTGTATCGTCAAGGTTGCGTCAGCAATTAACCTTGGACTAAACGATGATCACCGGAGTATTGTCATTGGTATTGTGGCGAATGTGAGTTGCTTTTGTGGCATGCCGTTAGACAATATGAATCAGCAGAGCCGCGCTTTATGCCTATTGACTGCGTTAATTTATGAGCACAACAATTTTGATGACATCAAGCTACCTGGCTGTCTCCAGATCGAAAAACCACCAACCAGATCGATCATGTTGTGATAGACGGAAGACACGTCTCCAGTGTTTTAGATGTGCGTGCGCTCCGAGGTCCTAACATCGACTCGGACCACTATATTGTTGCAGCCAAAATACGCACCCGCCTCTGTGCAGCAAAAAACGCACGCCAACAAACACAAGGATGGTTCGACGTCGAGAAGCTGCAATCACAACAGACAGCCGAACGTTTTTCTACTCGGCTTGCACTCCTGCTCTCTGAGAGCACTCGTCAACAACTCGGTATAAGGGAACTGTGGGACGGCATTTCAAACTCCTTACGTACAGCTGCAACCGAAACCATTGGTTTTCGGAAAGTGCAGAAGAACAGCTGGTACGACGAGGACTGCCGTGTCGCAGCGGAGAGAAAACAGGCTGCCTACCTCGCAACGTTACAATCAACCACAACACGTGCGGGATGGGATAGATACCGAGAGTTGAAGAGGGAAGCGAGACGCATTTGTAGACAGAAAAAGAAAGAGGCCGAAATGCGTGAGTACGAAGAGCTTGATAAGCTGGCCGACAGGGGTTATGCTCGAAAATTCTACGAAAAGATGCGGCGGCTTACAGAAGGTTTCAAGACCGGAGCATACTCTTGTAGAACCCCCAAAGGTGATCTAGTTACCGATGCCCAGAGCATACTTAAATTATGGAGGGAACACTTCTCCAGCCTGCTGAATGGCAGTGAACGCACAACACCAGGAGAAAGCGAACCCGATACCCCAATCGATGACGATGGAGCAGACGTTCCATTGCCCGACCATGAAGAAGTTCGAATAGCAATTGCCCGCCTGAAAAACAACAAAGCGGCAGGGGCCGATGGATTGCCGGCCGAGCTATTCAAACACGGCGGCGAAGAGCTGATAAGGTGCATGCATCAGCTTCTTTGCAAAATATGGTCGGACGAAAGTATGCCCAACGATTGGAATTTAAGTGTGCTATGCCCAATCCACAAAAAAGGAGACCCCACAATCTGCGCCAACTACCGTGGGATTAGCCTCCTCAATATCGCATATAAGGTTCTGTCGAGCGTACTGTGTGAAAGATTAAAGCCCACCGTCAACAAACTGATTGGACCTTATCAGTGTGGCTTTAGACCTGGTAAATCAACAACCGACCAGATATTCACGATGCGCCAAATTTTGGAAAAGACCCGTGAAAGGAGAATCGACACACACCACCTCTTCGTCGATTTCAAAGCTGCTTTCGACAGCACGAAAAGGAGCTGCCTTTATGCCGCGATGTCTGAATTTGGTATCCCCGCAAAACTAATACGGCTATGTAAACTGACGTTGAGCAACACAAAAAGCTCCGTCAGAATCGGGAAGGACCTCTCCGAGCCGTTCGATACCAAACGAGGTTTCAGACAAGGCGATTCCCTATCGTGCGACTTTTTCAACCTGCTTCTGGAGAAAATAGTTCGAGCTGCAGAACTTAACAGAGAGGGTACTATCTTTTATAAGAGTGTACAACTGCTGGCGTATGCCGATGATATTGATATCATCGGCCTCAACACCCGCGCCGTTAGTTCTGCTTTCTCCAGACTGGACAAGGAAGCAAAAGAAATGGGTCTGGCAGTGAACGAGGGCAAGACGAAATATCTCCTGTCATCAAACAAACAGTCGTCGCACTCGCGACTTGGCACTCACGTCACTGTTGACAGTCATAACTTTGAAGTTGTAGATAATTTCGTCTATCTTGGAACCAGCGTAAACACCACCAACAATGTCAGCCTAGAAATCCAACGCAGGATAACTCTTGCCAACAGGTGCTACTTCGGACTAAGTAGGCAATTGAGAAGCAAAGTCCTCTCTCGACAAACAAAAACCAAACTCTATAAGTCTCTCATAATTCCCGTCCTCCTATATGGTGCAGAGGCTTGGACGATGACAACAACCGATGAGTTGACGTTGCGAGTTTTCGAGAGAAAGGTTCTGCGAAAGATTTATGGTCCTTTGCGCGTTAGCCACGGCGAATATCGCATTCGATGGAACGATGAGCTGTACGAGATATACGACGACATTGACATAGTTCAGCGAATTAAAAGACAGCGGCTACGCTGGCTAGGTCATGTTGTCCGGATGGATGAAAACACTCCAGCTCTGAAAGTATTCGACGCAGTACCCGCCGCGGGAAGCAGAGGAAGAGGAAGACCTCCACTCCGTTGGAAGGACCAAGTAGAGAAGGACCTGGCCTCGCTTGGAATATCCAATTGGCGCCACGTAGCGAAGAGAAGAAACGACTGGCGCGCTGTTGTTGACTCGGCTATAATCGCGTAAGCGGTGTCTACGCCAGTAAAGAAGAAGAAGAACAATTTTGATGGCCACATTCTCGGCCAGTCGCCGGCATAGTGCTCATAAATAATATTTTTATGACCCGAAATGAGTTTGAGAGTGTGTGGATATGAGTTTCTGCATTTTTTTTGAGTTGGCAGGAATACCGGCATCTCACAGTGAAGTCGAAAAATTTGCGGCATAATATTTGAGTGCAAGTCATTGAAGTAAATAGAAGTATAAAGGTTATGATTAAGGCTGCCAGTGGCAGGTAGACTGTAAGAGAAGTGGAAAGGTGTTCACAAGGGCTGACAAAAATTTGGTTATATACTATATGGTTTGGTTCGATTGGAAACAGCTGCTTTCATGTAATATTAATATTTTCAAGATATATGAATAACCTCAAATTTACTTAAGACTCATAAACCTACTTACCTTTAAACCTCAACATATTTCATATGAGCGCCAAAAGTCGAAGCAAAAGAATTTAGGAATACTACATTTCTCAAAGATAATATTGTATATAATGTTGTCATAGACACAAACTAGCAAAGACGCCAACCATTCACAATCAACCGCTCTGACTATTACCTCCGCCGAATATTTAAATAATCGCCAGTCACGATTCGTTACGTTGGAGTGTTCTTATCGCAAGTCCTTTGTGCATTCGTAATGAATATTTCGAAATAAGTGCGAAAAGCACCAAAGGCACTTTCCTCTGCGGCATTCACCATCATGTCCGCTCTCGCACACTTTTGGACATACCTTCCTTCAACACAACCGCATCCGTTGTAATTCGTTTTTTTTTTTTGTTAAATGTTTGCTGGTTGCATTACAAGATTCTTAGTTCTTGCCAAGACTGGCCGCTTACAATTTTGCTCGCCATATTCTTCATCCTGCTCCTATTCTTCCCCTCGTAGATTCCTGCGAAGTTCTACAAATTTGTGAATGAAATTGTTTGGATTTCAAGAACTTTCGCCAGCAGACTGTGAAATTAAATAAACACAAATGCAACATTTATACAAATTATATAAAGCGAAAGAGATAATCACATCATTACTAGCAAATTTGGCGAAATTTTCAAGAGATTGTTGTGTGCTTTCGCCGTAATTTGACGATATTGACGCAGGACAATAATAAAATGAAGATTTGGTGGAAGAATTCAATAAACTGTCCAAAAATTTGCTGAAAAGCTCTAATTTTAAATCCGAATTTCGCGATCCCAAAATATGTTATCAAGTTCTTATTAAAAATCTGCAAAAGAGAGTTAGTTGCTACGCAGGCTGGGTCCCGTCGTACGATGAATGAAAGCAGTCCAGTTCTGAGAGTATTTGATTCAGTACCCGCCTAGGAAGCAGAGAAAGAGCAAGACCTCCACTCCGTTGGAAAGACAATGTGTAGAGAGGCTTGACTACAAGAAGAATTTCTAATCGGCTGTAACCGCTGGGTTGGGGAGTTAGTCGAGTTCAAAACCATTGTCCTCTTGTTAAAAATGTACAAGTTCAAAAAATAAAGGTTAAACATTTTTCTATATTGCTTTAATACGATATTCTCCGTTTCAGACCTTTAGCTTTTGAACAAAAGAAAACCTAACCACACTTTCCTGACTGCAGTTTTTATGTTATGTTATGACAACAGCGTAACCTCTATGTCGGCGAAGTTAAGCCATATCTGCTGAAACTGAATTTGTCGACCACAAGACCACAATGCAAAAGTATTCCAAGTGACTATAAAAGGAAATCTCGTAGGCAGCTATCTCTTTTTTCTACAAAATGCGGGTCTAAATCTGTGAGCATTTTGATAATAAACTTTTTCATAATTACTAAATTGCAATCCAGAAATCTTCACACGCTTTGACTTCCGACCAGATCTTTTTGAACATGGAGTCGCCAACTTTAACACAGACAGACTTTGCTCTGCCCACATACCTGCGAGTAGGTTGTGAGGGGAGGAGAGGACAGTGAGTTTCTTAACGAATGGGTCAAACACTGGGCGGATGGTTGATTGGATTAATTTCGGTTTTAGACTTCCTGACTATTGCGGTATTTTCAAGTCAGGTTTTTGTCATTAAGGTGGCCGCAAATTTACTGCTTCAGTGAACACAGTGCAGCCTCCTTCAGATAGGTGAATACCCAATTATTTTTACTATGCAATGACAACGGGTCACTTTGTGGTACCGCAGATAGCTGTAAAGTTGATGAGATGTCAAGGGCAGATACCCTTGTTCCGCTATCAATAGAATGGCAACTGGGCAAGTGCTAGAATATCATCGGTTCATGCACAAGATCCTTTTGAACCAAGACCGAACCAAAGAAATCCAGTGACATAATCCATGGGCACACACGGTAACCTGCTAATTGTGACAAAAGGAATCTTAAACAGATGGATAAAAAATTTCGAACAACTTTTCAACGGTGACAGTCCAAATGAAAACCTAAAAAGGAGAATAACATAGGCAGTCGGTGGGACATCACCAGTAGCACTGGAGTTCAAGGAGCTGAAGGAGGTCATTAGGCCTTTCAAAAATCACAAAGCACCTGGACTAGACTGAATATAGCTCTGAAAATTAAATTCGAAAACCGAAGACCAATCACAGTACTAAGGAGAGCTTATAAAATACTTTCTGATATCGAAGGCCGACACCCGGGCTGAGGAACTAATAAATTAATGAGCTACAAAGTTTTCACCGCGTTTGAAACTTATTTCCTAAAAATTAAATTGTTATTTTGAAAATTATTTTCATTAAAATTTTGTGTGCAGAATCAAATTTCTACTGCTGATGCGTTCAGAATGTTCAAAAAGGCCTTCGTTGATAATTATTATTATTAAGAACCACGTCCTGAATGGCCATCTGCATCAACTGATGGTCAAGAAGTCAATAAAATAAAGGAATGGGTGTTTAAGAGTCGACGATTAACAGCTAGAGATCTTACTGGCATCGTTAGAATATCGGAAGGATCAATGAAAACCATTTTGAAATATCATTTGGGCCCAACATAAGTGAAAGAAGGATTGGTTTCAAATCTGTGAAATCATGATTTTTGGATCAACATATACTCACGACCAGGAAACATAAGATCAGTCAGCCTAATAAGGAAGATGAGTGGAAGTCAAAAAACCACATCAAAACAGATCAAAAATCGAGGTTAAGTTGAAAGTTTTCTTCGATTAGAGAGGAGTGGTGAATTTCGAATTCCTTCCGATCGGCTAAATAGCCAACAAGGAATATTATTTGAGTGTTATGATTCGTTTCCGCGAAGCTACTCGTATTCCTAAAGTGAGGCCGAAATTATGGGCCGACAACTCCTGGTTTTTGCTCCGTGTGGCTTCTGGCTATTCCACAAAATCAAAATTTTAAACTCAAAATTGAAGAAATCAAACGTGAATCGCTACACACATTGAAGGCTTTCCGGGTTTGACTTTAACGATCGTTTCGTTGATTGAAGAAATCGTTGGATCAAGTGTATTTGAGCCAAGCAGGACTATTTTGAGCGGGAAGATATAAATCTTTAAGAATATTTAAGAATCTTAAAATTATGAGAAAAATCTTACTACCTTTTTGGCCACAGTGGCATATCCTTTTTTAAATATATATTAATTCCTTACAAATCCTTATTGAATATTTAATATGTTATTCCAGTAGATAAAACAGGAAATTTATTAATCCAATTACCAAAAGAAACAGCGATATCTTTATTTGCATCAAAATCAGTGCGAGTAAATATATCCATATATTCATACATACATACAAATTATATTATATTACAATATCATTGGTAATATCAAAATGTATGTACATTTACATGTTTCTTATGCCATCATTGACTCGGCAAATATACATACAAATGTACACACATTAGTATTAGTTTATGTGTGTATATGTACATATATCTATTTCTACAATTTTTTCCAATTTATCGACATTGTAAGGCTTGTTAATGTTGCGTCCCAAACGCTGAAGAATCTCATTATTAACAGCAATAAATTTAAATATGCCAAACCAATTTTAAATGATTTGAAGCGAAATTCCATGCAAAAGGAGCGTGTTGCAAGATACTTACACTGGTAAAGAGGGAAGAAGGGAACACACATTCGGAATTGAAAAATATCGACGATTTTATGAGTAGAAAAATATGTTAATTGTCGCATTGAAAAATTGCCCAAAGCAGATGTTCTCTCTTACATATGAACACACGTACAAACACACATATACATTTGCATGAAACCCAGGGTTGCTCGTTGATATCTTCGGTATGCAAGTCCTTTGCATGCAATTTCCTACCTAATAATTGACAATTATGCAAAATTACACACACTCGCCACCAACAACGGTTGCGAAAATGTGCGAAATTGTGTCCAACAACAAAGGTCAACTGCCGTGTGTTTAAATAGCCGTTGAACCTTTGCTGACCTCTTCAATGATATTTTGACTAAATTTGTCAGCGATCGGCTGTAATCAGTTGGGCTACTTGGAAATAGATAAATCTAATGCAAATAGGGTCAACTAAATAATAAATTGTTGTGTAAATGTGTATGTATGCAAAGCAACCCCCTAAGCATTTATGCCTTGCATATAGTACATTATATCAATGAAATCAAGCATGCAAATGGTGAGAGGAGGTGGGGTAGCGGCGAAATGTAATAGTTAATAAATTATCAGCGCACAGGACGACAAACTCATATAAATATAGATGTATCACATGATTCGATAGTCATCCGAGTATTTAATAAATGTTTACATGTGTGTGTGTTTGTGTAATAAGTAAGTGCAAATAAATTATGTTGTCAATGTCATGCTTTGTTATTGCCTTTCGCTCGGAAGCGTGCCATACTTGTATTATAAATTATTACAGATTTTACGCCTCTTCCATGATATTTCAGAGATTCACTGTGGTGATTTTGAAAGATATTCGGAAATTCTTTTATTTGTTGTATATTTGGTATATTTTACTTAATAATATTCTGACTTAAACAATAATATTTCCAAGCGAAATATTTGAAAAAATAACTACAAGTTGTCACTGTTTGGAACCCGATGAAACTTTGAATTAATTTAATCTGAAGTTCACAGCATCAGTATTTCAAACGACACATTTTTTTCGAATATTTCGGCTTCAAGAAGTCTAAGAAGTCTTCCAAACAGTGAATTCACTCTCGACTCAAAGACCAAAAGCATTTAGCAATCGAAAAGGAAATTTGTAACTAGTAAACAGTCAGAATATTAAGAAGGCAGAAGAAGCTTTTTTAAAGCTATCTATACATAAAGATAAAAAAGCACCAGGAAATTAAATTCTTCGGCTAAATAATATCTAAAAAAATGTATTTAGCTATGTTGGTAAGACTATTATAATTACTATTCCAACTAGTTAGGTTATAACAGCTCCAGCAGCACAAGCCTAGGAGTGGTACAAAGTCTTCAAACGGTCTCTCGAATCGTTGAAAACATGCCTTGTTCTGCACGATCGTTAGGTAAACGTTAGAGAGATAGCAAGAGAACTTCACATCTCACGCGAGTCCGTTCGAATGATTTTGGTACATATTTTGAGTATGAAACGCATTCTAGCTCGACTCATCCCGATAAAACAGACTTTTTTTTTCAAAAAGCGTACCGTAAACTGGCCTCTTTGGTCTAAAAACGCAATGAATACCATCGATCAACCACCGTATTCACCAGATTTGGCTCCGTGTTATTTTTTCTTGTTCTCCAAATTAAAATTGCCGCTACGTGGAACCCGTTTTCAGTCGATCGAAGATATAAAACAAAATTCGCTGAAGAAGCTGAAAGCCATTTAAAAAGTGCTTATAAAAAGTGTTTCGAGGACTGGACAAATCATTGGCATAAATGATTTTTTCCATGTTTATAAAGTTTATCATCCTTGAACTGATCCAAGTGGGTTTTGAAATTCTGCTTTCAGGTGAAGGTTCTCCAATTCAAAAATGTTTTGCAATTACGAGAATAAGTATGTAAAATGTGGTAACACATCCCAAACAAGCTAAAGCTTTTGGCGGTTCATTAAACTTGTATGAGATGTCGCATTATCCTGGTGGAACACTACATCTTTTCTATTGATTAATTCTGACTACTTGTGTTCGAGTGCTTTACTCCATTAGTCCAGCTGATCACAGTAACATACACTTGAGAATTAATCGTGGTATTGTCGGACCAAACAGACAATATAACATTTTTTTGGTGCCACTCGGACTTCGAAGCAGTTTGAGGTGGTTTATCTTTTTTAGGCCATGATATCATGAAGCTTTCAAATTCGGTGAATAGTGAGGTGTGATAGTTAGCCCTGTTTTTCCAATCCAAGAAAAGTATGTAGAAAATCTTTGATAAAATATAACCAGCGATTAACCAGCTCTTAACCTAAAATATATCTGATATTGCTGGGTTTCCTTTTTTTGCAGTATCATCTAATTTACCAAACGTAGCGGACTAAATGGCAGGCTCTCAATTTTTTGCAGACGAAGAGCTCGAATTGCCGCGAGAATCGAAAATGACCCGTGCGCAGCTTTTTTCTGGATTTTGTAGCAGCTTAAACTCCTACTTATTCGAAATCGACCCCGACATATCAAACATATGTGCAGCGTGCAGTGAGTTTCCCCTTTACACCAACCACCTTTTTTGCATGTCCTGTTAAGCCTGCACATCTGACACCCCTCTCTCGACGTTTTCTGGGCCTACCGGTGAATGGCCATGAAGACAACTTATCTAATTCTTTTTATTCTAACAGGCATTGGATACACGTTACAATAACGCCACCAAACAAAACTATTTTAGTAGTTACACCGTTGAATTATCTGATAACACTTTTTAAGCCTCAATAGTTTGTAGCACCAAAGCTTTTTCTTAGACTTTGTTTAGTTTTTATAGGCAACATATAAAAGTAAATAGTGATTGACTATAACTGCAATTTGTATGCCCATATATACATATGTATATCAGATCACTATTTCGACCAATATCAAAAATTATTGTATCTAAAAGCGATCGCTTCTCGCCAGCTTCTCGTCAGCTAGACCTTCCTGGTTAGATGAATCCAATTTTTTTAAGGATTTTCATTTTTTAAGTTTCAAAGAAACCTTTGCAATTTTAGCTAAAGGTCATTAGTATAACATTTTAACTATTTCTCCAGTATATCTAATGATTCTGTAGTTGCTCTAAGACTTACAGATTAAAATAGTGTTCGAAAGAGCTCCTCGCGCACATTTTAGGTCAAGTCGGTCTTTGCAGAATAAGCAGGTTCATCACATAGATCATATATTGATTCATGGATACATTTAGTTTCTGAATTTTCGTAAAATGTTTTCAAAAATAAAAAGTGCAACAACTGTTAAAATTTCCACCGCCACAGAAGTTCAACTCATCGACAGAAAATTAACAATTTAATCAAGTCATAATTATCAAGTCTCAAACAATAGCGGCAAATAAATGAGACATCAATAAAATTGGATATGGATGGAAGGGAAGAATCACTGCCATAAACGGCGAAACAATAGAAGAAATCAGAAAGAATGGACTCGTATGAGGGGGTGCGCGTGCCATAAGGCAGCCGAAATCAGAACGGACACAGTCTGTTAGGACATTGTAAAAGCAAAAACAACAACAACTACAAAAATAGAAATTTACTAGCAACGATAAAACAGACAAAAGCCGGCTAAGCGAGAAATGTTAACAAAAACAACAATAATAGTAACAACAACAACATTTAAAATTACAACAACAATAATAAAAATTACAACAACAGCAAGTACAACTGCGCGAGAATTATTAACAAAAACAGCCATCATAGTAACGTCAACAGCAATAAACAATTACAACAACGACAATTATAACAAAAACAACAACAACAATCTGATAATTGTTAACGAAAATAACAACAATTATAACAACAACGAAAACAAAAATTACAACAACATTTATCACAACAACAACAACACCGGTCAAAAACGCCAACACAATAGAACAAAAGGTGTAAAGTACGAGTAACACCTTTACGGAAAATCCGCAGCACCAAAAATCGGACAACAAATGACGCACACACACACTCATCCATACAAACATGCATGCATATGCGGAGGCACACTTCGATTGTTGCTGTGGCACGCATTAATCCCTTCGCAGGACGCAGCGCAGTGGCTGTGGCGTTTGGCATGTGGCTAACGCACATTCACCCAGTTGATATTTCATCCAAAATAGTTTTTCTATGACTTAGTGTTGCTGTTATTGTAATTGGTTATAAGCCTCCAATTGGCAGCGCTTGACCACCGCATGCTGCCAACTGGCAATTGTGACCATTACAAATTGTTGTGGGCGTTAAAAATCCGCTTACGATCACAGCACTCGATCCATTTTGCAGACGCACGCACACACAAGCACCCTGTGCTAACACTAAACAATTTTGGTAGCTCGTGAATTGCCGCTAAGTGTTGAATTGAATGGATTTTTTTCGATTTTTTCACTTTCGTTTGAGCGTGGCGCCCTTTTTAATTTCTCCTTGATTTTCGGCTATTGTTTGTTGTCCCAATGGATGTATGATTGTAGTTGGTGCATAGGTACCGCTATTGATGGAAACGGTGCTTCCGCTATTGGCGTTAGAGTTCATTGGATTTGTAAGGACGGACAGCCGGACCAGCACAATTGAACGGTCAGCGGTCGCTTGGTGTCATCGCAATGCTTGATTGAGGAGTCATCAATGAGGCAGTGTAGGGGGTGTCGCCATTGGCGGCTGCATTATGCGGATTACAGTTTTATAATGTGAAAATTAGTGCAGTGGCGAGCAGCTGAAGCGTTTGCTTTGGTGCCGTCAAAGGCTGTTAATTGCGCGCGAATTCGGAGGGGTGTTGAAAAATTAAGCGAACTTTGATTGAGAACGACTTTGGTTTGGATTGATTGCTTTGGCAGATGAATGTCCAGTTTTTCTTGGAATTAAATTAACGACTTCACGCGTAATTTGTATGGCAGTAATATTTAACCCTCAAATGGCAAGATTTATAAAATGAAAGCGTACAAAATACAGCTTGCGCAAAGTACTGAGCCGCTCGACCTTCCAAGCGACATAGCTCCACTCTGTGGGCTCTCGAAAAGTTTCAAAAATATCCGAGGTTTTCGAGACAAATTTTGTTCAATGATGAGGCTTTCTGATTTAATGGCCCTATACACAAGCAAAATTGCGGCATTTGGGACGAAGAGCAACGTGAAGAGATTTAAGAGTTGTAATTTCATCCAGACAAAACAAAGGTTTGGTGTGATATGGGGGACGGTGGAATCATCGGTTCATATTTCTGCAGAAATGAAAGTTCGAATGGATCATCAGTTGGATTCAACGGATGGGCCATCTGAGACATATAGTAGGCGTGGTCAATATTTAAAAAAGATAATATTCAAAAAATAATGCCAAAGAATGGGAGCCATATGTCAGTAATAACGCGCCGATTATTCTCTTCCAAGGCCTCAATCGTCTCGGGCTTATCAGCGTAGACAAAAGACTTCACAAACTCCACAAAAAATAGTCAATTGGTGTTAGGTCGCACGATCTAGGAGGCCACGCCATAGACCCTCGACGCGAAATTACGCACTTCATCACCAAAAGTTTCTTTCAACAAATTGATGGTTTCGTTGACTGTATGGCATCTAGCGCCGTTCTGTTGGAACTAAAGGACGTTCACATCAACATCATCCAATTCGTGTGCGAAAAAGTCTTTAACCATGGCTCTATAGTATATTCGTCCACTATATACTATAGAGCCATGATTAAAGACTTTAACATTCATTTATGAACAAATATGGACCAAAGATTCCATTTGATGATACCAAATAGTGGGATTTTGAGGATGTAGCGGCGTCTCATCAATAGCTTGTGGATTATAAATACTCCAAATGCGACAATTTTGTTATGAACGCACTCATTCAAAATAAAAACTGTTGCCACAAATTAAGATAATTCCCAAAATCTTCCACAATGTGGATGGACACAGCTTCATTTTCCTCATTGGCTCATTCAAGCCTTCTTCGATGCTTTGCCCAAGCAAATCAACCATCAAGTATTGGTTTGCTAAGTTTAGACGTGGTGAAAAGAGCACTGTAAACGCTGAATCCAGTGGAGGCCCAAAAGAGCTTGTTACGAAAGAAAACATCAAAAAACGTCCACAAAATAGTTTCGGATGACTGTAAAGAGAAGTTGTTCGAGATAGCAGGTACTCCAAAGACATCAACTGAACATGTATAACATGATGTCACTTATATTTGGGTATGAGAAAACTCGGTGCAAAGTGAGTGCCTTGCGAGCTCCCTTTTGACCAAAAGCAACGACGAGTTGATGATTCGGAGCAGTGTTAGAGATGTTCAATCATAAGAAACTTCGGTTTTTTGCGACGACATGCCACAATAAACGAGACAAGATTCCATCATTTCGATCCGAAGTTCAATCGACAGTCACCCAGTGCACAAGATGAAGCCGCTCCAAACGCGGCCCCAAACGGCTGGCAAGGATATGGCTTTTTTTTTATAGTACAAGGAAGCATCAAAAGCCGGAGTACGGAACTTTAATCCGCTAAACCTAATCTACTTTTAAGTCGTATTTCACCCATGGAGCCACCGGATTAGGTTTTACTTCATGGAAGAGAAAAGGACATTCAAGTCTCTTCGATTGTACGGTTTGATTGAATCCTAATCTGTTATAAGTTTCATAATTCTGTCATAATTAGAGCTGACAAATCGCTGACTGTTTTCCATTTATCAGATGACTGATAAATATGTGTCGTCAAAGTTTCCACCATTGCACTACCGCCGAGTGTAGATTTTAGTTTTTCCCTTATGATTAAAAAGAAGGTCACAGAAAAAAACCAGACAATGCGTACTAACGTCATGATTAATTTGGAACAGATACTCTAAAGTATCCATGGCTACTCAGTATTTGGGTTAGGTGGAAATTCAGGTTTCTATGTCCTCTGTCTATCCTCGAATGAATGTCTGAAATCAATCTGTGGGTCCATCAACCTTTTGCAGAGGTTTGCCACCGCTGCTGCCGCATTGTAAAGCTCTTGGTTCTCTCTGCTTTTTTCCGTCTTGTCGACGACCCTAATGGCTGGTGTAGTCACAGGAATTCGTAGCCCTGGATGTCAATAGGCAGAATGCGGGCTAGTACGTCAGCAGTATTGCTTGATGTCATTCCGAAAGCACTTATTACCGGGTTTGCCGAAACCGTATGCACTGCTTTTATTGGTCTTGCATATGATTTTATGTCCAGCGTCTAAATCCTTATTATTATGGCAAACAATATCACAATTCTTTCCTTTAACCAATATTACTTCCAAATACTTCAGCTGAGACTGTGATGAACTCTCGCACCCCCTATGGTGAGAGATACCCTTTTCGTCGTACAACAAGTTCCATATTAGGGGTCTTAAGACAGATTATGCGGTCTGTATTTAGGATGCGCATAGAGTAATTTCTATTGACTGCCTTAAAAAGAAAGGCCCATCAACAGCAACTATTATTGGTCATTTGAATGACGAAATCGCCGTAAAACCGCCGCTTTTGAAGAAAAGAACAGTGCCATTTCACCAAGGAAAAGCAACGTGTCAGAAGTCAGTGAAAACGATGGCAAAAACCCAGGAATACGGCTTAGAATTGCTTCCACATTCACCTTATTTTCCAGATCTGAAACCCAGGAACTATTTCCTGTTTCCAGATCTCAAAAGAATGCTGACAGTCCGGGGACTGTTCAATTGACCTTTTACATTTGTTTGCTTTCAGTCTCTAAACAAACAATATTCCCTTTTCAACTATGATATTATAGTTTATTGCAGTTTAGTTGATCAGAACTGATTTAAAATGATTATATAACCTCTCACAAGATTCATAGTTGCAAAAAGCTCGCTGAGTCGACCTATGAAACAACCTTGAAGAAGCACTTAAGTACTTTTAAAGCTCGTAAGATCTAAAAAGCAACTATAACTGCATTGCTAAGAGAAGCTAGATCTCAGGATAAGAGTATTGAGGTCAACACATTTCTTAAACAAAAATTTTATTCCCACGATTTATGAGCTTGAAAGCTTCGTTTATTTTACAAATCACATACGACGAGTGTTATATGTAAAATTAAATATCGCTGCTCTAATAAAATAAGCAATAAAAAATGCGCATCAAATGTCATTAACTGTACCATAATGAACCGTTAAAGATGCACACGATTACGTACCGCCAAAAAAAGCTAAGCGGTAATGCCTTGCTAGTGAAGTATTCCCAAGATCAAGTGACCACAAAAACTGAAATAACCAAAACTCCTAACCAAAACAGCTGCGAGCACATAGAGACCAAATAGATAAATCTATATAGATACGTATAATCGTATCGCTACAACCGCTCGTCACGCGCTAGCGGTAATTTTTCTTAACGACTAATTATTTAATTTATATGCCAATGCTTTGACGGCGTGACAACGACGACTGGACAGGCGAACGGCCCGACGGACAAATGTTATAATGTTAATGACGAGCGGTCATATTGCACGTTCGTATCGCGCGTCGAGCGTGCATTTTGAACTCGATTGGTCTAAACAGTCGCTGAGCGAGTGACGAATAAATTGTTAAGCGACATTTTTAAAACAAATTTGAAACATTAAAAGTCAACTCTTCGGCTGACGTGTGAATAAAATGTTCGGAACATTTTTGTTTGTGCCTTCACACATAATAAATTCACTATAAAATAGCTGAAATTTAATTGTATGACAAAGACAATTACAAAGCAATAATTATAAGACGTGATTGAAAGCAAATGGCGGGCATACAAACTTACTTAGATATACGAATACATATAAGCATTAGGGTGGGCCAAAAATCTGAAATATTTTTTTTCGCTTCGTATTCAGAAAAATTGGTTGACAGGCACCTCTTTGAGAGAGGCTTTCTAAGTATGAGCTCTTAATTGCAGCAGGAGGGTCCTTGCCTAACGGTTTTCTATTTTTGTTTGTTATTATTAGATAGAAAATTTCATATCTCTTTTCTAACGATTTTGTAGAAAACTGAAAGCTCTACAAAAGGTCTGATTTTTTGATTTGATTTGATTGATTTGAAATTTTTTTCTCAAACTAATCTTTAAAAATATTAAGCGTTAAGGTTTTATTATTTTAACAAAAAAATTGTTCTCGGAAATTTCATAAAAAAATAAGAAAAAATAGGATACCTTCAGTCGAAGGACCCTTCCATTAAAATTAAGTGATATTGGCTGATATTTTTCAAAGTAAAAAAAAAAAAATAAAATATATTTTTATCCCACCCTAATGCACATCATATATAATCTATATCACTGTCTTTCATTAAAAATAAACTGTAAATAAGTAAATATCTATACATATTAATAGTTGCTTTGCTTTATTCATTTTGTTGTTGTTCGCTTTCGGTAATCACGTCGTGCATGGCATGTCAAGTCGCCGAAAGGCCAAAACCATGAGAAAATTATGCGCTTTCAAGCCAAGCATGGCGAACGGAAGAGAAATGCTGTGAAATTAAATATGTGCATTTAGGTATTTATTTTTGTAGGGCAATTTATAAAATGAATAAAATAAACTACATATGTATATGCGCTGCACGCGGTTGAAATGCAGAAGACAGCCACAAAGGCAATAGAAATGAAGTAAGTATTGAAGGAGTTGAACTTTGGTTCAAAAGCAGCAAAGCTAGGTACTAAGGAAAAATATTTCTCTAGCGAAAGTAGACTAATACACTCTTCTGCAAGCCCAAGTTATTATTTGGGACCCTCTGCCAGTATAATTCTTAACAAAATCCATCAAATTCTGGCACGCTTCATAAGGGTTATTCATCAGTCTATTGGAAACCAGTAACACATCTCCAAAGCCACAAAAAATATTCCTAATATTTAACCCTTCTACAGCGAGCCATTAGAATCGTTAGTTTACATTAACTGCATTTCTCTGAGAGCCTCGTCAACAACACAATAAATGAAAGCGAACACTTCAAAGAAATATTTACAAAACCAGTGACTCCGACATACCACTCGTTAATTTTGGAGCGTACTCGTAATTGTTCTATATGCTCAGCCGAGTTGACGGTTCTTCAAACGATATAAATTCGGACCCCCTAAGTTTAGGTCGACTCGAGTTTCGTCGGAACGGTGGAAGTAACAGTTCTTGCGTTACTATAATATAATCATCACTTATATGGCATGGAAAGGTATTCACCTAAACCTCCCACTCCTTCGATTTAATACCGTAGATGATCCCGATAACAGCTCTAAAAACACTCACCCCTGATAAAAACAACACGAGTACTAAACTTTGCCAAATCAAAAATTAGAGCGCATTCCCAATAAATGAGAGCGAGAGCCTTCAAATGCTCTCTAATTAGAAACATGATGGTGAGTTCTCTTAAAAAGTTCAGCGGCTGGCAGAAATCTTCGAGATAGAAAACTGTATGTATGAAAATGACAAGGATAATTGGGTTATGTTCAGAATATAATAAGTTTCTTGACACAAGAACACCTTCTCGTAGAGCAGAAACCGTATAGTTTTCCATGCGGACCGGAATTATTGCAGATCTATAATATTTATAGCATTAAAGGAACTGTGTCAATACTTTTAAGCAGTGATAGATCCAGTGTTACTACCTTACTGACTTTGAGAGTACATACTTACTTAAAATGTTTTATAAGAGATTATGCCTTTTATTTGGAAGAGTTTTAGAGATTTATTGAATGATTATCTTATAACCCTGATTTATGCGAATATAGTTCTGAGATTTGAGTTAACAGTTTATGCCTCATTCGAGTTTTTTATAAAAGCAATGAGCTTTAAAAGCTTTCTAAAAGCTCATAAACCTAAAATAAGGTATGTTGTTCGCTAGATTAACAATTAACATAAACACTATTTTTATTGGTCTCGAATCGATATTTGTTCATAATGATTCATGATTTCGGGAGGTGACTTTGATGACAGTTTTGTGAAATTATTCCTCCTGCAGGTACTCTCTTATGCCAGATGGAGATTCAGTTTAATACGAGCTGAAGCTTTCCTCATACCGTCAAAGCTTTTGACGAGGTTAAATGAAAACTTCATATAAAATCTACATTTTTCTACGACGAGTTCTAGATAAGATCAGACTGAAGTAGAAGACGTTCTGCATGAGTCATCGGTGCTAATGCGTGTTTTCTTTTAGAGCCCTTGTACATGATCTTGGTGCTCGTGCATGTCCTTAAGAACTTCTCACTCTGATCTGTCAGCAAGCGCTTTCGTAAATGTTATTGTATATTGTTTTTAGCGACATGCGTATTTCTTGCACTGGTTCGGGAGCCAGTCAGATGGCACTTTTGAAAGCCGATCAGCTTTTTCGTTTCGCGGAATGTCCAATGGGCTGGAACTCTGTATATATTCAGCCGCTTACCGACAGCCAGCAAATCTACCTCTTCTCTGCTTTTAAGAAGCTTCTCTGCTTTGTTGATCACACAGACTTCTGCCTGGAAGAAACTGCAATATTCCGAAAGCTTGAAGGGTCGCCTGACGTCGCACAATAGATCTCGGCGTCCACTCCATCAGCTATTGTTGATCCGTTCGTGTAGATGTTGAAAGTTCCACGGGTTGGGTCTGCGCCGTCCATCCATTTTTAATGTGATTTGAAACTTTCTTTCCCAGATCCAGACGTTCAGCACACAGCGAAGAAAATAAAGTCGCCGTCGCTGAGAGTGCACACAAAGACAGTGGAGAGTCGATTCGGTGGCGTTCGGAGCAACTCTGACTGATGTATGGAAAGACTTGGTTCCAAGAAGATTCGATGTTTTCGAACCAAATTTTGTTCAGCGACATGGGCCTCGTCGCTCAATGGCTCAATGGGTATGTAAACAAGTCAAATTCCCGCATTTGGGAAGAAATACAACCTGAAGAGATTCAAGAGTTGTCATTTCATTCAGAAAAACAACAGTTTTGTGTGGTGGTTCAAAAATGATGCCAGTGAAAACTTAACCGTCAATGGCGGCCGTTATCGCGTCATGATATCCGACTATTTGATGCCTTAAATTGAAGCTCGTGATCTCGGAGACGTTCGGTTTCAACAAGACGGCGCTACTTAACACACATCGCATCAAACAAAGGATTTATTGAGAGATACCTTCGGTGAGCACATAATTTCAAGTTTTAGGCCAGTCGATTGACCACCAAGGTCGTGTGATATCACATCGTTAGACTTTTTCCCCTTGGAATATATAAAGTCTAAAGTATATGCGGATAATCCCTCTTCTATTCCGGCCTTGCAGCAAAACTTGACGCGTGTCATTCGCCAGTGACCAGTGGAAATGCTTGAATGAGTCACGAAAATTGGACTCAACGGATGGACCATCTGAGACGTGGCCGCGGCCACCATTTGAAAGAGATAATCTTCAAGAAATAAATCCCAAAGAATTGTTTTTCGAATAAAAATAAACACTCCCCTTGAAATTTGAAGTTTCTGTATTTTTTTTTTTGTAAAAAAGTAGGGAACCTTGGAATGGATCACCCTTCATAAGTAAACTTTTATATCCAGAAGTAAAACAAGTGTGCACTTTCTTTATTTACTTTAGATATAGACATAAGAGAAAAATATATAACCAGAAAATATGGCAGCAGTACTATATAACACATAGTTTTAGATATGGTACACACAGACATGTGAATAAACACAAAATTGCCTTTAGATATGCAAGTTTTCTATCTGCAAAGGCAAAACGTGACTGGCATTTAATGCCGCCAATAAAAGGCAGCCAACCAACCAGTGAGCGAGCAGCAAATTGAGCATACATACAGACAAACATATATATGTATATAATTATTTATATATTTATACATATGTACAATGCTGATTAAAGAGTTTAATGTAATTGTAGCAAAATGAAACGGCAGGAGGGACAAAGCGTTCAGCATATTTTTCTTAGTTTACTTCCACCAACTTCTTACGCTTTTCCCTTTTTAATTTATTGTGCTTATTTTTTACTTTATTTCTTTATTTTATTTTTTGCGTTTTTTTCTTTGTTTCATTTTTTTATTTTATTTTTTTTTTTTTTGTTTTCAGCCAGCAAATACCGCCAAATTTCAGCGCACGGAAACATGAGTTACGATTGTCGGCGGTAAGTAGTTCATCTGTATGGGGGAAGGAGCTCACCTAACTGACTGCATAAAAAGTATAAAACTACAAATTCATGGGTCAGCTTTAACCCTAGCAATTTATAAGCTATGTATGTATGTGTTTTTATTTTTCTTACGGTTAACTGAACCCGTTGTAAGTGACAAGCGGAAGTCGTTGGTGTTGCTCTATATGCCTACGGAATTATTAAGTAAGCCTGATGGGGGCTTACATACATATATGTATATAATATATACTTATTTATTTACGAGTTGTTACATTTATAATTTTGCATATGTTTCACTGCTGTCTCGCACTCTCCTTTACATCTCGCGTCACAGGAAGTCTGCATATCAAAAGTTGACCGAATTTAAATTTTATTGTTTTACATACATACTATTACGGTCAATGGTTCTAAAACGCCATTTTTGACACAGTCTTTGAATCACTAATTTTTCAAAATTCTTGTTCTCATTATGATGGAATTTGGAAAGAATTTTCTGTCGACTATTTTTAGAATTATTTTATTTTTATTTGTTTCTTCTTTAATTTTACTTTGGAGAGTTATATTTAACTCTCCTAGGCCTCTTATTTACAATTGCGCTATTTAAATGCAAGGCGATTTGTAGTCGAGGTTATTTAAGCAATGATTCACAAACCTAGTAAGCTTCTTTGAATATTTTTGAAATATCGTTCTTAAGGCAAACATTATAGTGATCTTCCTGAAGATATTTGAAATGAGTGTTTACGTGTCTCTATCCGCAAGGTTGATTGATTAGCCATTTTAACCTAACTTAGCTATATTTAATAAAGTGCTACATAATCTCATAACGCCATGGTTCAACATTGTTGCAGATACAATGTCTAGCGCAGCGAGAGCGTTTCGGAAATGCTTGCCTAAAGTTCGCTACTTCCACATCTTAGCCTCCAGAAAGAAAATTTTTCCGCAGAACTTCCTCAAAAAGAAATTCAGGACTTGCTACTGGTTCAACCTGATCACAAACTGCACAAAGAGTCTCTTAAAATTAATTTTTCAATGAAATTGGAAGACTAAAAATCAGCGAAGCGACCCAATAAATATTCAATAAAATTGGTTATATTGTTTACTAAAAGGGTCCAGAAGTAGGTCTTTTGTCTGCATAAAACCACTATATCATACATGTATATATAATCACCACACCTCATATTTTTTATTCGAAAATGATATATTCATTTAGACCCCATACTAAAATGTATTCCTTTCGCTTCATTAATTTTATAAATTATTTGGAAGACCTCCCGTCTAAGATTCTGGTTCTAGATCTGAGCATCCTTCATATAAAAGTTAGAAATTTTTCAAGCTTTACCATCTTTTAAGTCATAAAGTTATAATTAGGTGTGGTAATAGATGTTCTGATCTGAGTAACTAAACAAGCTATGGTGATGATATGAAAATGTCAATTGATATGGCACTTGATGTGATGCGCTTAGAAGTTCAATGTCATCTGAATGGCTGTGAAGTGATGCTACTTTTTACGGAGTGATATGTATGTATTTATCTGGTATACATACTATAATACCGTAATGTAATTTGGTATCAATCAATGTTGATGTGATTTGATATCAAATTATATAATTATTAAACGTTAACGTGATATGATATGATGATAAAATCGCTGTAATATAATATAACTTTAGGTAGAGTAATATATTCAATTGTTCTGTGATATGTCATGATTTTTTGCGATTTTGCTGCGATGTACTTTGATTTCAGAGAGTATGGTCAGAAATGTGATAAGAGTTGATGTAAAATAAGGCAGAGTTTTTAAGTGATGTGTTATGATATTTCAAGTGGCATGGGATGAGATGACGTGATATTTTAGGCGATATTGTAAGAGGTGATATGATGCTAAAAGTGATTTGATATTTTAATTGATATTTGACGGGATGTGATGTTTGGGATCATATGATAAAAGGACTAGAATATAAGCCAATATGAATTAATTTTTCAATGAAATTGGAAGACTAAAAATCAGCGAAGCGACATTTTACCCAATAAATATTCAATAAAATTGGTTATATTGTTTACTAAAAGGGTCCAGAAGTAGGTCTTTTGTCTGCATAAAACCACTATATCATACATGTATATATAATCACCACACCTCATATTTTTTATTCGAAAATGATATATTCATTTAGACCCCATACTAAAATGTATTCCTTTCGCTTCATTAATTTTATAAATTATTTGGAAGACCTCCCGTCTAAGATTCTGGTTCTAGATCTGAGCATCCTTCATATAAAAGTTAGAAATTTTTCAAGCTTTACCATCTTTTAAGTCATAAAGTTATAATTAGGTGTGGTAATAGATGTTCTGATCTGAGTAACTAAACAAGCTATGGTGATGATATGAAAATGTCAATTGATATGGCACTTGATGTGATGCGCTTAGAAGTTCAATGTCATCTGAATGGCTGTGAAGTGATGCTACTTTTTACGGAGTGATATGTATGTATTTATCTGGTATACATACTATAATACCGTAATGTAATTTGGTATCAATCAATGTTGATGTGATTTGATATCAAATTATATAATTATTAAACGTTAACGTGATATGATATGATGATAAAATCGCTGTAATATAATATAACTTTAGGTAGAGTAATATATTCAATTGTTCTGTGATATGTCATGATTTTTTGCGATTTTGCTGCGATGTACTTTGATTTCAGAGAGTATGGTCAGAAATGTGATAAGAGTTGATGTAAAATAAGGCAGAGTTTTTAAGTGATGTGTTATGATATTTCAAGTGGCATGGGATGAGATGACGTGATATTTTAGGCGATATTGTAAGAGGTGATATGATGCTAAAAGTGATTTGATATTTTAATTGATATTTGACGGGATGTGATGTTTGGGATCATATGATAAAAGGACTAGAATATAAGCCAATATGAATTGGCGATTAAATGATTTGATTTGATTTTCGGTTGTGTGATTTTATGATTGATATTTTAGGTCACAGCAACGGTATGGACCACTTGCAGGTCACTAAAAACACCTCTTTAAGGAACCAAATCCCACCCTGGAACAACATTTGCATTACTTCAGGGTGGCGAGATTTACTATACATCCGCATATCTGCGTCCAGGTCGTGCTTTTTAGTGCGTAGCAAAATTACTGCGAATCTCGATAATCCCTCTTCACTCTCCAGCATGAAATGAATGAGTGTTCAGCGACGACTTTTCTGGCGTCGTTATATAGGCATGACGGTTTTTCGACTTTTCCCATTCTGTGGAGATACATTTTGAATTATAAGTGACCGGATAACAGCTGGGTTTTTCATAAGTTTATTAGTCTGGCCGTCCATCTGCCGCGACTCTCATTCTCCCAACTTCGTTGCCATGTTGTTATTGTATCTTAATTTGTTCTATTGCACTATTTTTATTTTCGGATGTTTTCTTTAGTTCCTACAGAATTTTCCTTTCGTATGTCAGAAGGTCAATTGAGGCTTCCCGCTTTTACTGAAATATTGCATCGCCTGTCAGTGTTCGGTAGGCTGATGCAACTCTGCGGTGCGGTGCAGTCTAGGTTTTCCTTTTACGTTACGCCGGTTTTTCTTTTTAAGCACGTCTGCCCAGATCTCAGCTCCAAATATTAGGACTCTGATTGTCGTCGGCATTAGGAGCTGGATGTTGTGTGAGTCGAGCCATGCTTGCGTCCGTATCATGACCTGATTAAGCCTTTTTCGCGCTACTTCTGTGACTTTTGCTATAATTACTGCTGCAATGTCGTCTGCACAACCAAATAAATACGATTCATATGACGTTTCGAGTATTAGTATAGCATATATATTAGTATATATAGTATGGTGTTTCACAAGTGTCGAATTCTTCTACTCTTCCTTGTGTTACCGCTATCTGATACAGTAGTTTTCTGTTATTTCGCACCACAATTCTGAGGTAGTCGGGAGTTTTAAAGATTCGTTTTTCGAGAGAGTCGATCATATCTAGCGCTGTTGAAAGTGTTTCGGACATCAACACTATACTTTTGTATTTATGCCATCCACGTTGTGCGGCTTCTACGCTTTCAATGACGCATTTTATAGTCCTCCAGTAGTAGCCTAGCCTTTCATAGAGCTTTGGACGGTATGCTGATGGTCTGATATTATGATATCATAGGCTACAAGGCAATGTGATATTATATGAGGTTACTTAATACCGTTTGTATTTATTACTTTCGGTTATATGATTATATGTGATGTGATATGTTATGGTATGAGAAATTATCGTATAACTTTAGGTATCGATTTAGGTTATGAGATGATATGATGAGACATTTTAAGCGATATGATATAAGTTGTTTAAGGATAGTTGCTTGAAATTGTTTGTATTTATGACTTCAATATGTGATTTTAAGTAATAAGAAGTGTTAGGTTATGATATGATATGAGGTGATGTGATCATACAAACGATATGATGATGAATATTATTAGAATTGAAGTGATAGTTTAGCTTATGATGTGATATAAAAACAATGACATGATTACGTGATGATATGAAGTGATAATCAATATTTTATGAAATTATGTTATGTGATAGAGTATATGGTTTGAGAAGACGTGATATGATAAGTAACCTGCCGAGGTAAAACCAATATCACAGATCTATTGCTTTCTGTGTAAGATCGTATGACGTGTTATGAAGTGATGCGATATAAATGATATCTAATTTTGGGTATTCTGATGAATTATAAAATGATATCACCTGTGTTGCGATGAGATGTGGGTTGCAGAAATATAAGCAAAATAGAGCTATACGTAAGGGCAGTCATTTTTTAAATAAAAGCTGAATATTTTTAATATTTCAGCTGCTCGGTTCGCATTCAATTGAAACCCAAAAGCCACAGAAAAGTCAATTTATCCAAATTTTTGCAGCAAAATCAACACTTTGGTTAGGAAAACTAACACGAAACACGCTTGCGAAAACAAGCAAATTCAAAGCAAAAAAAAAGTGTGTTACACAAGCAACAACAAAAACACTTATAACTAAAACAACAAAGAGTTTCCGGCAAAATTGCAAAAAAAAAAATGAATTTGTTTATTGGAAATGCAAAAATGTAAACATTGTGCAAACAAACAAACGCCCATAACTGCACAAAAAGCTGCACTGAAACAACCGCACACACACACACAGCTGCACGCGTGATTACTAAAAACAACATAAATAACAAAATCGCTAACAATAATCAAAACGGAAGTAAAAAAGTTGTTGAAGTCAACCAACACCGCAACATTTGCGTTAGCGAATTTGCTCCAATTGTTGTTGTCGTTGTTGTTTTTGTTGCAGCTGTTGTTGTTATTGTTAGTTTACCAGTTTGCTTTTGGTTTTGCTTGTCATTGTATGTAAGGTGTGAAAAAGTGGGCGTGGCGCTAACCAAAGCGCCATTGCGACAGGCAACAGCAGCTACAACAACAACATGGCAAAAACAACAAATTGCTGTGAAAAAACTGCAGCTAAATAATAGAAAAAAGTGCGTTTCGCAATGCGTTCTTGTTGTTGTTGTTGTTTTTTGTTGTTTTTTGTTGTGCAATGATCACTCAAACGACCGCAAAATCAATTGACAATCAACACTGGTGGCGAACAAACGCACACAGCGGCTCACACACACACATACAAAGTGTGTATATCCGTTGCACACTTGCCGCATATTGCATGCAGCAGCGTCAGCTGTCGGTAACTTTATGTGACTGTACATACCTGTAATTGTAGGTAAACAAACCGGCGGTTTTTACTAGTTTAACAAATTGCTTTTTCAATCTGATATCTTTGTTGATATAATATTCGTTATTTTATAGTTTTTCTTTATTTAGTACATATCTACATGTGTATAAAATTCAAAATAAACTATAAAACTATATAAAAGGTGATCCATTTCGAGGTTCCCTACTATTTTAAAGAGTAGAGAAAATTCAAGCTTCAATGCACTTCAATGAACATGCTTCGGCAATTACTTTTGAAGATTATCTCTTTCAAATATTGGCCGCGACTACGTCTTAGATGGTCCATCTGTTGACTCCAATTTTCCATTACTCGTTAGAGCATTTCGACTGGAAACTGGCGATAGAAATACAGTACATCTTTGAAGTTCAACTTCTTGTCCACGAAACATGCGAGAAAAATTTTTTTTATTTGTTTGTCTCTACAAATTCGCCATATTGTAAATTTTCATTCACGGTTTCTCACAATTATTTGCTCTTAGCTAATTTTATTCCATTCACACAACTTGCCGACTGCTCTGAAATTTACACAAACATGTTGGCGCCAGCAAAAAAGAAAAAAAGCCTCCAAAGGAAGAAGATAGAAATCTCACTGATTCATAAAACCTGCAGCGGCAACCTCACCAAGTCGTTAGGAGTTGAGCGGCATTTTTTGCCCAAAATAATTTTGACATTGTTATGACATTCCCAAGCCTTTTCGGGCCGCTTCCGTTGAAGTTCGCTGCATTTCTTAATTTTTACGCTAAAGAATGAAATATTTGCTGGCTGCAGGGTGGCAGGCGCCACACAAAGCAAGTTCATAGACAGAGAAACAGGCACATAATGAAGTTAAAGTTAGAAGAATGACGCAAGTACTCATATACTATATAACATAAATATATATGATTAAAGACAGTATATATAGTACATGAGTAAGCATGCTCATAATGGGTAAGAATATATCTTAGTAAGTTGTATTGCTGGTTTTAGCAGTCATTCTGTGTTTTCATGAATAAAATGCTAAACAAACTTAAAGAATCATACTAGTAAACATAAAATCAAAAGATTCATAGAAATTTGGTGGAATTTATAATTTGAGGTTCTAAGAACATCCAAGTAAATCATCGAATTAAGTTTAAATTTCTATAAAAATCTATTTATTTTTTAACCATCAGAAAGTAGAGACTTCAGCAGGCATAAAGCATAAGTAAACTTATAGAAATCTAATATTTTGACGATGAATTTGTTATTGAAAATTGTATGTTTTTTAACAGAAAAAATTAGATATTTAAATTTTTCACAAACATTTTTAGCTTATGTGAGATAGGTGTTAAAGCAAAAGGTGTAGATTTTTCCAATATATACAACTTTGCCATATAATTTTTTTTATAGCAAAAAACCTATTGTCTATTAGTTTGAAAAATTTTATTTGACAATATCAGTCATCTAGACCAAATAATATAAGGTTTGCGGGCGAGTTTTCGGTAATGAGCTCTCCTTCAAGTTTAGTTTTGAGCTAGCTGAAAACTTAGGAACTATTTTCCCTTAGCATCTCACCACAGTAGTTGGATTTTTTCTGGACATTGTCCAATAGTTTTTCAAGCGTCTTGTCGGATGTAAGTTTTTAAAGTTGTATGGTAGAAGGTGAGATGGTGTCATCTAGGCGCTTCATTTTATAACAGGTTAATTACAAAGCTCTGACCCATAGATGGATTAATCCATATGATTTTCAATATTGTTCTAAATAGCAAACACTCTAAAGATATCAAATGAATGTTTGCAATATATCTCCCTTCAGCTTTTTTGCTCTTTATTCAATGCTTTATAAAAAGTGTTACAGTGATCGGCTTTAGATCAAATATGCGCCGTTTCGTTTGATAATCTGTTTCCATCTAGATGGGCAACTTCATAATACCCCCCTCGTAGAAGCTCCCTCCTTATTTGCGAAGAACTCGGACAGCCACTCTTCACAAGCCCCTTTTGAGTTCAACTTTACACCAACAAGAGCATTCGGCATGGACAGGAACAGGTGGTAATCACTTGGCGCTATGTCCGGGCTACATGGTGGATGCGATAAAACCCCCCATCCGAGCTCCCGTAGCTTCTGACGAGTCATCAACGAAGTGCGTGGTCTGGCGTTATTCTGGTGGAACACTACACCCTTCCAATTTTGGCCGCTTCTGATCGATCGCCTGGTTCAAGCGATCCAGTTGTTTGCAGTAGATGGTAGAATTAAGTGTCTGGCCATTTTGGGAGCAGCTTATAGTGGATGATTCCCTTTCAATCCCACCAAACATACAGCAAAACCTTCCTGGCTGTCAATCCCGGCTTGGCCACTGTTTGGGACGATTCACCGTCCACTACTGTTTTCACTTGCATTGTCGTATGTGATCCATTTTTCGTCGCCAGTCACCATCCGCTTCAAAAATGATTCGAGTTTGTTCCGTTTCAGCAGCATACCGCAGGCGTTGATTTGGTCTAGAAGGATTTTTGGCATCAAATCATGCCGCATCCCAACATCAAGCTTTTTTGTGTATCCAGCCTTCTGCAGATGGTTTTAAATGATTTGTTGACTAACTCGCATCTTCTGGGGGATGTCACGAGATTACACATGCCGGTCTAACTCGATGTTTTCCATGATTTGATCGGTATTCATCCTCACAGGTCTTCTGCCGGCTGGCTTATCCATGGTGTCGTTTTCACCCGCTCTGTATTTTTCTACCTTGAAAAAGAAAGGACTATCAACAGCGGCTATTTCATAATGTTATGGAACCGTTTGAAGGGCGAAATCGCCGAAAAACGGACGCATTTACAGAAAAAGAGTGATGTAGATGTTTCACTACGAGAATGCACCGTATCACAAGTCAGTGAAAACGATGGAAAAAGCATGAATTCAGCTTCGAATTGCTTCCGCATCCACCGTATTCTTCATATCTGGCCCTCAAGGACTATTTCTGTTCATAGATCTGAAAAGAATGCTCGCTGAGAAGAAATTTTCGTCGAAACTGAGGCATATTTTTAAGAAAAGGAGAAATCGTGCAACAAAAATGGTATCGAAAACTTGGAGGAGCTCTATAATAATTGATCACCCTCGAAGGGAAATATGTTAAATAAAAAAAACGAGTTTTCTTAAAATAATGGTTTCACTATGGTAGGCCGAGGACTTTTCAATTGACCTGTTGGAAGAACTTTAAGAATTGTGTCATGCCGTTTTTATTTAAAGACTTGTATATTTCTATACTTTTAATTAACGGTACCTAAATTCAACTTCCAAAACAAAATCAACCTAAAACTGTCGCACGCATGCACTGGCCATACATCAAAGTTGCCACAGTTCAATTCTTGTATGTGTGTAATTACCTAAAATGGAGGTTATTGCATGAAGTAGCGCATTTATAAATATATAAATAAATGCTTATATATTTTGTTTGTAGCGTCTGCATGTGGGTACAAAAGCATATTTGCATAAAATTCAGATGAGTGCGTGCGAACACACTCCAACTCGGTCACACATATGTAAATATGTACGCACATACATACATACGTACGCTCAAACCTTAGTAGTATATTTCGTATAAACTATCATTTTTATAGCATGCCAGTGTATGCGCTTAACAGTAACTTAATTTTATTATTTCTAAATTTATGCTGATTTAGGTATTTAGAGTAGTTATTGCCGCATTTATTGTTCGTTCGTGTCATCACACTTTTGACGTTCGCTCCCAGGCTTTCAAGTCAAATTCAATACATACCATACTATGTACATACATACAAACTCATGTACGTGTATGTTGTTGTTGTATTCCCACATGTAGTGTTACATTTTCTCCAATTTTATTTTATATATTTTATTTATTGCACACTAACTTCTCAGCTATGCTGGCATTTATATTTTCTTTTATTTAATTCGTTTTGCATTAATTTCACTATTTTTTTCTCCCTCTTTTTTTCTACTTTTATTGCATTTCATTTGAGTCGACAATAATCAAGTAATTCGCGTTTTGAATAGCAAATTAGCTCAAATGAAAGAAGTAACTTGAAAAGGGGGTCTGCGTTGCATGTGAGCAGATATGTATGTGCATATGTATGTATTCTTAAGTGTAACTGAAACATAGAAATTTATATTTCTACAACAAAATGTGGGTGTATAAAGGAGAGATATTTTAGTGCTAGTTGATATTTAAAAAAAGTATTTTTTATACAATAAATAGGTATATACGTATAATGTATACATATATGTATATAGACGAACAGATGACGGATCATTTATATATATACATACATATACTTTACATTTCCGACGTTTCCTCCTTTTACAAACTTCGTAGCATATTTAAGGGTATCACTAAAAAGAGTGATCCATTTCCAGGTACCCTTCTTTTTTAAAGAAAAAACACAGACTTTTTAAATTTAATGGCGAATGCTTTTTATCACTCGAATGAACATTCTTTGGCATTTATTTTTGAAGTTTGTATCTTTCAAGTGTTGGCCTCTTCGTTGAGTCCAATTTTCGATGACTCGTTTGAGCATTTCAACTGGTAACTGACGAATAACACGCGAGATCAAAGCAGTATTGTCCACATAGTCGTCAGACTTTACATATCCCTACAGGAAAAGGCCTAACGGTGTGATATCACATGATCCTGTTGGCCAGTTGAGCGGACCCAAAAGTGAAGTTATTTGCTCTGCTCACCGAAGTGTTCTCTCTAAATGCACTGATTGAAGCAATGTGTGGAAAGTGGCGCCGTCTTGTTGAAACCAAATGTCGCCGAGATCAAAAGTTTCAACTTCAGGGATCAAATAGTCGGTTATTATGGCGCAATAACGGTCGCTATTGACTTTTACCATGGAATGTTCTGACCGACACCATTTTTAAAGAAATAAGGACCAATGATCCCACCAGCTCACAAATCACACTTAACCGTTGTTTTTTCTGGACGAAATGAAAGCTTTTGAATCTGTACAGGTTGCTCTTTCTCCCAATGCGGCAATTTTACTTGTTTACATAGCCAATGAGCCAGGAAAGGGACTCATCGCTGAACAAAATTTGGCCTGAAATCATAGAATCAGATTCTATGAAGAAGAATCTTGGAACTTTTCAAGAGCTCATAGAGCGAAACAATTTTCCTTGGAGAGGTCAAGCGGCTTCACTTCTTGCACCGACAAACTTTTTGGTGCTCTTGATATTTTTGATTCCCAAAATCTCTCTTTGCCTTTCAAGAGTTCTCAGTGGCCATTTGCGATACTTAGCAACTCTCAGTGGTTATCCCTACAACTCAGTGACTTTTTGTACTATTCTCGCACGCATTTTATTGTGTCTCTCAATTTCCAGTAATCAACAAGACACATTTTCTTGCTTTTTATCGCTTCCTATCATCTCTTCGTAGCTACATATATGTAGCCCTTAGCAGCTCCCAGTTTTTCTCAGTAGCTTATCACTCCTATATCGGCTCCCAGTGGTTCCTACCAGATGTCAATGGTTCTCTCAGCTATTCTTATATATATTCTCAGAAATCAGACTGGCTCTCTGCTTTTCTCAGTAATTCCACCGACACATTAGTTGCTGTTATTGCCTCTCATTAGCTCTCAGGGACCATTTTGGGCCCTCCCGGACTTCACTTGACTTTAGGCGTTCACATTAACTACCTGATCGAGTGAAGATAAATTTAACGTAACTGTGGAGAAATAATGTAGTACGAGGGTTCTTTTTATATATTGGGGAAAAAAAAACGACAAATGAATCATCGAAAATAGCTTTTTTGTCTTGCAAAATATTTTCCATTAAGAACTTATTTTTGTAGTATGTGTTCACACATGGCGGTCTGTCGCTATTAATTTGCGCACAGCTTCAGGGGTATTCTGGTCTAGAAGCATGAATTTCAAGTAATTTTTAAAGTGTCGTAAAAAAAGGCAATTAATATTTTTACCATCCATTTGTATAAGTTATTTGTTAATTTTAAAAGAGTACAGAAAAAAATTAAAAATTAAAAAAATAAAAAATGCAAAAAATTATGAGCTGACGAAGTAGGGGGTCTCTAAAAATTTCCACGTGACCATACCCATGATTTAAACCCTCCTAGTTACCTGAAACCAAAACAAACAGAGTTTACTAATCTAGAATAATGTCGTAATGGCCGGAACTACGGAAAAGTGGGGAAAAAAATGTAAAAGTTTGGGGATGGGGCTAGTACCAACCATAGACAAGCCTATAAAGAAGACTCTATAAAAATTTCAAGTAAATCGGTCCAGTAGAACCTGAGAAATCGTGGGCATCGTTCCGAAAAAGTCGGTTTTGAGAAAAACGCGTTTAAACTTTCCCTAATGTCTTTTGTTCGATTAGTTCCGGCCGAACCAGTTTGGATGCAGGGTCAGAAAAATGCCTATTTCTCCGAAAATAATTTGAATTTTGAAAAATCCTCTTGTACACATATTCGTGAATAGTTAAACTTTGAAAAAATAAAAAAAAAATAGATTTTTTATAATTTCTAGACCAGAATACCCTCTTCAATAGTTTTCGGAACAACAACTGGTTATGGATAACCTTCACGAAATCCCTGTTTGAGTGATATATGACTTCGATTGAATTCATCATACCATCGATGATACTAAGAAATAAATATAGTTCAATCGACAATGGTCTGGTCGGGTATCCTGCCAAATTTTATATATTTTTTTTTTTTTGGTATTTAACCAAGAATGGCGGGTGGAACTGAAAATTGTTATATGTGAATTTCAAAGTGATCTCCGAGTTAGTTTTTAGAGTTAACTAAAACACACTGGTTTTTTCCTGCTCTCAATAGCTTCCACATTGCCCGACTAAACAATACTGAGTGACTCTCGCCTGGTCTCAAGGGCTCTTAGTAGCTCACAGCTGTTCCTAGCGACTTTCTTCAGATTCTTAGCGAACTTTACAGAGCCGCTGATCGATTTTTTAGTAATTTTATCACACTATATGGCATGTAATGTCAAGACAGCCAAACATCATGGGTTTGGAATGTATCAATCGTTGGTATGCCACGGTGTTAATGTATAAACAACAGCGAGAAAGTAAAGACAAAATTTTGAAGCTTCATAGGCGAATTTCATTCCATTGATGACTAAACTCTCTAAGTTTGTCTTCCGTGGCGAAAAATGACTCAATGCATCCGGGCATCCGGGTATGACTCGATGCACGTATTTAAAAAAATTAATGTGCACTAATATATATTTGTTTGTATGTATGTTCGCATTACTTGTAGTAAATTACAAATTCAGCGAAATGCAAAACAATAATCCACTTATTCACGCGAAACGCGATCGCTAAAAATATCAGCATGAAAAATTTTTATCATTCCGATGAATTGATGTTGATGTTGCTGTTTGCGCTAACGTGCTGTTGTCGCTGTTGCCGCTACTGTTGGCTGAGTATATTGCTGTTGTTGTTGTTGCTGTTGCTGACCTCTGCCACATTGCCGACGGCGCAACAGAGTGACTGACAGCGAACGCCTCACAGATGCTGTGCCTTGGCTCCTGTGCGCAGCTAGTTGCCGAAGAATGGCAGCTACAGCCATAACAACAACAACATCAAGTAAAACAACAACAAGCACGTTAAAATCAACGCATTGACGTTTGTCACTCGCACTTAAAAGTGATTTATGCTAAAAAATTTATAGATATCGCGTATTTAAGGAGACCGAGCGCATTAAAGCGCACAGCAGCAGGCAGCAATAACAACAACAACAGCAACAGAAACACTTGTAATATGTGCTGAACGCAATAATGTTGCAGCAATCGGCAGCAAAGTGTAAAAAATGTGGCAAACGCGACAATAAGGATGCTCAAACACACACAGACACATACGAATATATGTATGTATGTATGTGAGAGCATGGTGAGTCGGGAGCGCGACGCGAAGGAGGCAGCAGCGAAGGCAATGCTCATCAGCATGGCTGCTGTGCGACCCTGATATGCCCATCAGTTCAGCAATTTCGCCACTTTTCATTTGTATGCATGTATGTATATGTTGTTGCTTTTGTTGTTGGGCGTTTACGTATTGCTTGCACGATTAAAGATATTCGCTTGTAAATTTGCAATAATTATATTTTTAAACTCTTAATTGCGGCAAGCAAAAAATGAAAACAACAACAGACGACAGTGACAACAACAACAACACGTATGCTAGTTGCTGTGGCAGTAGCAATAAAAGCTGCTTCTCGGCCAATCGTTCAATGAGCTGTCATTACAATTAAAACGTCGCCGGGCCGACAGCCGACACAACTGACACGGCAAAGCGTTTATAGATTGAAGATACATGCCACACACACATACATACATGCATGCGATTCGCAGGCACTTGCAAGCGCTTCTACATGGCTGCCTGTGTGTGTGTGTGTGTCTGGTGCATTTTGCCTGCATATTTTGGCCAATATCCAAAGAATGCCTTTTTTAATCAGCGCATTAAAAAAATATTGCTACGACGAATGCTGGCAACAACAACAACACTTTTGCTGCTGTGGCAACATTGGCTATATGCAACAAAATTGCATTTGAATTTTCAACTTAATTGAATTTATTTTATAGTTTCACACACAAATACATATGTACAAACTCACACACATATACACACACATTTTCAAACACACATGCTTTCAGCCATTTTTCGTCTTTTATTAAAACTACATGGCAATTCATTTGAATTATTTTCGTAAATCGCTCGCCATGCCATTTGTGCGATGTTTTAGTAATTGCCCGCTTCATGGGATTTTCAATTATAATAAAGTCAAAAAATAGATATCAAAAGCGAAATAAAAATTCTTACAATTGAAAATTCTCCTTTATAGCGTTTGCAGCGCTGATCTGCTGTTCTGGTGATTTCGGTGATTTGTTGCAGGTATTTTTCGCCTTATAGCTGCTTAACGGGGTGTCGATGTCAAGCACATGCCAAGCAGCTATAAAATCAATAGTCTTTGTTATCGATTTTAATTATAGATAGGCGTTGATGTTTTTATTAAAGAAGAGCGCAGCAACAGCGCAAAATATTCTAGCATGCAGCTAGCAAAATGTCTGTCTTTGTTTTTGGTTTTTGGTATTTTGTTAATACAGAATAAGACTAACAATATGAGGAATTTCCTCTTTTTTTGCTCGCATTGAGAACTAGCGACGACGACAAGTCGTTTTTGGGTTCTTATATGAGGTGAATATATTAAATTTTCCGATTTTTTGAAGAAAAAAAAACCGAATTTTCTTCAAAAATTACAATATTCCAACAAGGTTTTTCTGACATTGATTTTCCTTTTATATTGGGTAGTCGAAAAATTCTTTTCGTATTTCTAATCAAACTTCAACTTATTGTTTGTTTTTTATATTTAAACTAATAAATACATAAATAATAAAGAAATACGAATCATTTTGGTCAACCCTTTTTTGTTATTTTTCCGCTAGAAACATTATTCCATCAGTGTAAATCGAAATTTCGAAATTTCCAGAACGGAAGCGAGTGAAGCATTGTTGTGCTACACGAACTGATACAACATCGTCCCCGCAAACTTCACAAATTTCATTGGTGACTTGCGTGGCATTCTTCCCTTTTTTATACAAAAATTTAAAAATAAAGCGAATTTCTTCATTATTTCCACTCATTTTTAAACAGTTGTAACTTTTTTTCAACTTCCCCGATTTCTGGTTAAATAAAGCTGAAAATCGTACCTTTCCAACACTGAATGGTATGGCACAATGTGATTGGTAGCACTGGAGATATACAACCGCAACAATATCTATTGACAAAATACGAAAAGACTTTTTCCACTACCCAATATTTCGGTATTTGGCGATCCTAGTGTTGCAATCTGGCAACTCACAACTTTAACGTAAAGTTTAACATATTTGATGTTATACTACTGTGGACAAAATTAGTAAGACATTGTTCATAATTTTAAAAATTTTAATTTATTCTTCAAAATCTATGTCGTCCACACGCAAAGTAAGCCCATTGGCTAAACTACAATACCAACGTTTTTCTCGAAGCAGTCATTTTCCGGAAAAGTCTTCAATGCGCGCAGCGTTTCAATGTTTTCATGTCTCAATTCACTCAAAACAGTTTCCCTGGAGCGGTCGTTTGAGTTTGCTGAATAGCCAGAAGTCACACGGGGCTAAATTAGGCGAGTACGGTGATTGACATATGTAGCTTGAAATTGTCCGAAAATCAATGCAGTATGCGACGGTGCATTATCGTGGTGCGAAAACCAAGAGTTGTTAGCCCATAATTCTGGCCTCCTTTCACTAATAACTCCGACCAACTGACGCATAACACTCAAATAGTATATCTTGTTGACAGTTTGGCCGGCCGAAAGGAATTGGAAGTGCACTACACCTCGATAATTGAAGAAAACTGCCAAAATATCCTTGATTTTTGACCTGCTTTGACTTGGTTTTTTCGGCTTCTGTTCACTTTTGTGACGATATTCGGCCGATTAGTCATCTGTTTCCGGATCCTAAATGTAGGTTCAAGACTCATTGCCAGTGATAATGCGTTTCATGACATCCTGTTAGTTGGAAAGCCTTGTTTTACAGACGTTAACGAGACGCTGCTTTTCAAATAAATTGAATGATTTGATTCCGCAAAATTTTATGGAACATTTTGTAGAACTTTTTTGATGAATAATTTCACTCATTGTAAAAATCACCTAATGTACTTTATGTACTTCGGAAAGACAAATTTGAAAAATTACTGATCCATAAATTATTTCTCTAAAGCCTATCAAGTTAGTCGTAGGGTTTTAGGTCAAACTATGAATACTGACTTTGAAATTATCTAAAAAATATTTCTACTGTGTCATGAACACATAACAACAGCAAGCCAGTCGTTTCTTCTTTTTCATTATTTGAGGCCAATCCGAGATATCAAGTATTGTCAGGGCCACCTGATCTCTCTCTGATTTAGCAACCGACTCATCGGATGTTGTCATCGTCCATACCTTTGCACCATATAGCAGGACGGAAATAATGAGTGACTTAGTAGAGAGAGTACTTTACTTCTCAATCACATACTCAATCCGAAGTAGCACCTGTTTGCAAGAGTTACTGGATTTCGATGATGGTTTAAGTAAGACGAAATTATTTACGACTTGGAAGTTATGTATGTCACCAGTGATGTGGCAGACAAGTTGAAAAATTCTGCCGAGATGACAATCCTTAGCCGGAAGACAATCCGGCTCCGTTCCGTTTACGTAGATCGGACGGTCGTAAGATTGGACATGAGCTCGTAAAAGTCCTCGACTTAGAATACTAAACTGAATGTTTCTGTGTTTGTGGTACAGTTATACTGAACAAAACTCCTTGAAGTAGATGTTTAAGTGAGACCGCGTTCTTACTTAGCCTTCCCGGTTATTAAGCATATGTAACTCAATCAGGCACGCATTTAGTAAACGAAACCCACAAAGAAAGGGAAAAAATGCCAAATACTTCCACTACATTTCTTCATTTCTCAGCCATTGGAAGTTGTTGGCAAAAATTTATGGCACATTATAATTCGTTGCGCTTTTCCTGTTTTTAAAACAACTACAACGATTAACTGCACACCGGAAGAAGGCCAAGCACATATTACAAAAAAACAAGAAAAAAAAACAACAATTTACAAATAAAAAACAACAAAAATAAATGGCATAAAAACACATAAATTACGAAGCCATCAACATGCTGCTTAGTTAACAGTAGAAATCTAAAAAGCAGAAGAAGAAGCAACAGCAAAGCCATAATAATCTGAACAAGCACAATATGAACCAAAACAATAATAATGCTGATCGTAAAGTGTTGAAGTGATAATGGTCTCTTGCATTTTTCGTTAGCCACACTCGAACTTTACTACACCCTTTTCGATCACTTGCAAAGCCAACAAAGCGAACAGCTGATCGGTAAGTGATCCTCGACAAGTGATCAACGAGTGATCATCAACAGCGTTGTTGGCTTGAAAGCTCCACTCCACATCCATACAGTTTGTCCAACCATTAAAGCGATAAACCATTATTCCCGCAAATGACTGACTCACACTAACTCCACTAATTCGCCGGAATGACGGAATGATTCTGGTGACTTGGTTGGTAACGCGCATGCGGCACTGCGCCTCGCCTGCTGTCCAGTTGTCCGTTGTGCGACTGAGCAATTTCCAGGCAAACTTGACGTCTGCATAGGTACGCATAAATGGCTTAAATGAAGATTTGATAACTCATAACTAGGCGTGACTTCTGACACTCGTAAAACAACTTAACGACTAAACGCTATTTTAGCAAAGGCATTAGAGTCGGTACGACGCGAGCTCTGGCAGTGCAGGCAGCCAAGCAGTCTGTTAGCTTATGTGTTTTTGTGTCTTCTACAGAAGTCTCGACCAGCCCTCGATTGGATTGTTGGTGTGTGTTTCGTAGCTCGGCTCGGACTGCAGTTAATATTTTGTTTTACAATAAATGTTTAATGACTTTTCAGTTGGCTTCTATAAGGCCATAAATGTACCTCAATGTGTAGTGACAATGACGAAAGTCACAACAACAACAACAGCAATAAGACTAAATGACAACAAAACGCAGCGCAAGAATTGCAATATTAACGGTGCCGGAGCTGCTGTTGGCCACTCAAAGCTGCGTTGACTTGGTCACCATAGCATCTGCTGCCCATTTACATACATACACACATGGGTTAGCACTGATATAGTGCAAAAGCAGTTTGAGGGCAGTGCGAAAGCAAAAGAGCTTGGCTTTGAGTATTCGTAATTTTGCTGTTACTTCTCACTCTGGTGTTGTTGCTGTACTTTGTATTTGCATGTGTTGTTGTTGTTGTCGTTATGGCCTTAATTAGATATTTGTTAACTTATGTTATGTTAAGTTAAGTTATGTCAAGTTAAGTTATGTTACGGTAAGCTAAGGTAAGTTATCTTAAGAGAAATTAAGTGGTGTTAAGTCAAGTTAAGTTATGCTATGGTGAATAAAAGTTGGGTTAAGTCATGTTAAGCTATGTTATGAGAAACTAAGTTAAGTTAAGTTAAAGGGATCTAAAAAACAGGACAAATCACCTTTGCGGGAATTGTTCAACCGATCATGCTGAACCACTTTGCTGAAGAAACTATGGGTCTTAAGTCGGTTTCGAGCCAGCGGTTATGTGTCTATGAGTCTTTTATGACAGATTTGCACAATTGATGAATTAAATTAAGTTATATAAGTTAAGTTATGATAAAATAAGTTGTTTTAAGTTAAGTTGAGCTATGTTATGTTATGTTAAGTGAATTAAAATTAGATTAAATTATGTTACGTTACGTTAGCTTAAGTTATTCCATTATGTACTAATATCCTGAATATCAGAGCACGACCAAGAACAAGTTCTTGTAAGAAAACTTTGCTCTTTTATGATAAATTAAGCTACTTTAAGTTAAGTTACGTTAAGTGAAGTAAGTTGTTTTAAGTTAAGATACATTACGTTAAGTTGAGTTATATCAAGTCATGTTACGTTAAGTTATGTTAGATTATTCCATTATGTTTTAATATCCTGAATATCGGACTACGATCAAAAGCAAGATTTTTTCTTATTTGACAAGATATATTCACGAAATTTGGACTGATTCATTATGGACCCTATAAAATATAGCTGGCATTCAAATGATTAAATATGTTTATCCAGCTTTCTGTTATATATATTACTAATATTAGCGAGATTAAAACTCTCTCAAATATTTGAAATAGTTTTTAGGGTTTTTCGAACTACAAAGTATTCGAGAAACACTCTGATAGCTTCTGGAACTAGCCAAAAGGAGTTAAAGGATCTGAGCCATTTGTGTTGTATTCATTTTAGGTATTCTAATAGCTTTGAGAAAACGTTCTCTCACAAGCACTATGAGATCCGTGTCAATATTAGCGATTCTGAGCTTTGAGGTCCTTGGCTTGAGATTGGTATTTTATTGCCCATTCGTACCACCTTTTAGGTTTTAGTATGATTTCAAAAACAAACCAAAATATATCCCTCAGTCGGGCTATGCTAAAGGGCATCGCCCAGCGTAAAGCAGACCAAAATCGAATGAAACATATCTACGCACCAAAAATACAAAAATAACAACATATATTAGTCGAGATCACTAATATGCTGATAAAGGCACGAGTAAGAATATACTATTGATGTACATATATATAACCATACTTGTCTACACATTTTTTGCACCACTGTTCATACCAGAGCAGAGAGTGTGAGCATTACGCCTGCGAAAGAGTTGTTGTATTTTTCGATTATGGAAAGTTGCTGATTTGGAACAAATTAGTATTGTAAAAATTGCGAAAGAAATATTCGCACTAAACGGGTTAAAAACAGAACAGAAAGGCAAAGATAAAAATCAAAAAACGTAGCAATATTTCAACAAAAATATAAATAAGTGTGCAATGGAAGTAAAAAGGTGGTGAAATTCGTCACAGACGTAAAAAGCGTTTTCTTGTTTTATGATTTAAGTGGATTTTAAATGTTAAACGAAAGGATTACGCAGCAACATGCGCTTTATAGATCGCATGTGTGTTTGTATTGATGCATATACTATATACACATACATGCACAGAAATCTTACAGCGGATTATCACTTGTGCATCGTCCTACTTCATTGACGGACTAACGGTCTAAATGCATTTTAACCGCTGTCATCCAGCGCTGTAGGGCATAGAACACTAAATTTTCCTGTGGCAGAAGGAACAGAAAACTGGAGTTATGTCTACGTTTGTTTGAGATCCTCATTACATTCATGGAAATTTGTATGCAGCTGCCTTCTGCCGCTATATTTGAATTTGGTATCGGGAAATTATATAGCAGAGTAGACCAAAATGATCATACATATATACTCGAATTCGAACATGTCAAAGCGAATTTAGCCGTCTGAACTACATATGTTCCTAGACAGTATGTCCATTGAACTCAATTTAAACTAACTTCGTCCAACGAGAAAGCGTTTACTTCTTACAGCAGAAGAAAGTTGTCGCAAAAGATCTTTGAACCACTCGACATAGACAGGGACAAGTAGCAATCACTCGATCTGCCGATTCCAGACAATAAGGTGGATGCATCAGAGTCCCCCATTCACGTTTTCGAAGCTCCTAGAGTTTATGGCCTGGCGTTGTCTCGATGAAACATAATACCTCTCCTATGGACCAATTGTTGATAGTAGAGGCTCGTTTTACTAGCTTGGTTTTAGGGGAACAGTTCATAGTAGAATATCCCCTGCTAACTCTACCAAACTTATAGCAAAACCTTCCTGACTGTCCATCATAGTTTGACCACTGTTTTTGTCGGCTTACCCGCGATTCGATTACGATTGTTTTCGCTTGCCGTTGTCGTCAGTGACCCACTTTTTATCACCAGTAGCCACCGCAACAGAATAGTATGAAATTTCGGCCCTTGATGTCGAGCCTTATTCAAATGGTTCCAAGGTGGTTTTTGTGTAAGAAGAACTCCAATGGCCACACCGTAAGGGTTTCTTAACTCATCATCAATGCAGTGGAGAGTACTGTAACAAAATCAGCTGCAAGATTGGCGGCGGTAGATGAGTTCTTCATAAGGACTTGCGGACAAAGCTCAATAAGTAAGTGGTTGATGGATAAAATAGACCGCATACTCTCACGCTTTATTTGGGAGGAAACGCAACTTATAACATTTACACTGACGGATCAAAAATGGCTAATGGATGGAAAGCCACAATCTCAACCAAGACTTTAAGCTTCCTGAATACTGCAATATATTCTAGGCGAAAGTCTTTACGGTCATGCAAGTGGCTTAGACAGCCAACAACGAAGGAACCAACATAAAGAAGATCAATATATACGTACATATATCGATGTCAGGCGGCAATTAAGGCAATAATCTCATATCGGAAGCAGGGAGACAGTAGATGTAGATGCTGCTGGTAAGCGGTTGCATATATGTAAGTATTCTGGATTCCAGGCCCAACGAAATTTCGGAAGAAAAAGCTGATGAGTTTTCGAAAGTGATAAACGTGGCTACCGAACCAGTGCAGGACATACGCAAGTCGCTAAAAACAATACACAGTAAGATTTTCAAAAAGACAGACAGACGGATCAGCGTGAGATGGAATGCCTTAAGGATATACAGGATCGCGAAGATCATGCCCAAGAGTCTCGAAGGAAAACATATTTTTTACTCACATGGTAACCAAAGTACTGCAGGGTGGTTGTTGGTCTAATGACAGGTCACAAGCTACTGCCATCACATGTGAGACGGATGGACAAAAGTAACGACGAAACAAGCAGAAAGTGCCAGGAAGTAGGCATCAGGAGGACACTGGAACAACTGATATGCTTCTATCCAGCATTATCTGGAACACGGCTTGGATACCAGAAGCTTTGCCGTTCAAAGAACTAGCTGAAGTATTAAAATTGAATCTCAAATCGGTTTAAAAGTTTGCGAAAAGGGTTGACGTCCAGTATGACAGATTAAACTGGATCTTCATCTGGCATTACTAAGGATTATTCGGTCTATGTATGGCTGACAGCCGGCCAGTATAACTCAACCTATCTCCTAGGCAAGTTCAAGTCATGTGGCAGAGCTTATGTAACGCTTTCAATTATTGCAAAACGATAGATCGGAAGTACACAGAATTATTATTGGCACTCGATAAAAGAGACTATAGAAAAATTATCGGAATACTAATCGGTCACTATCTGGTGGCGACACACGCTCATAAGATGGAGCTGACAGTTCGAGAGCAGGACACAAGGAAAGCAATGAAGCATTTCTTGGAAACTTGTCCCGCATTGGCAATACAACGCTTTAAGCATCTAGGGTCCTCACAATATGATACACTGGAGGAGATATCGACAAAGAAACAACGGACGCGTTGCTTTCAGAGAAGGTTAAAAATGGTACCAACCCATGATAGATACATATATGTTTATCTGGATTCCCACACACTAAGTTGTAACAGTTTACTGTTACATTATTGACAATGTTGCTACAAAGCTCATGCAAGACAAGCAGCTAGCTGTTAGCGTGTATGCCAGTAATTATTAGCATATGTGCGCATGGATTTCTAGATGACTTGTTGTTGATATGCTAACGCTTAGACATGATTACCGTACCTAGTGACCGATAAAACGAACGCACCCAATCCAGTCAGGGCGACTGCGTCAGCAACTTATTGCTTGCGCTTGTGGCACGGTGCGGCGTGAATTGACATAAATGCCACATATTTATATGCAACTTTTCATTTTTCTAATTTTTTACAAATTTACAATCTGCGTAGCTCCGTTTGTGTGCAGTATTTTATTGCGAGCTGAGTGCGCATGCGTGTTGCGTGTCGCCAACATTTCGCCTTGGCACATTATTAATAAAATGCAAATTCATTTGCGGAATATTACTCTTCCAGCTCTTACTTGCGCTGAATATTTAATAAATACAAAAACAACAATAAGAGTGCAACACTAACAACTTGTTGTTGCCGCTATTCTACTTGTTGCTACACCATGTACTCGTACGTGCCTGGTCAGCGACGAGTCGCTCAAAATGAGAAATGTGAAATTTCTATTCTGCAAAATTGTTATTATTGCGTTATTTTTTAGTTTTCTCGCTTTTTTTTTTGTTTGCAAATTCTATTTTATGCTTACGCAGTAGCCGGCGAGTCGTATGGACGCATGCGTAGTATTTGCCAAAAGTGTCAATCATCTGCGGCAGCAACACAGCGCCATTGTCAGTGTCTGCTGGTCTCATTGTGGTCCGTCTAGATCAGCGGCTTTAGTACTAGTGCGTGTGTGTGTAGGTGTGTGTGAGTTGGTTTGGTGGCACCAACCTTGGCGACAATGGACTTGATTGGTATGTGCATGAAATTCGCAATATGACTGCGTAAATACTTAGAAACCATCCATTTATTTATTGTTCGCTTGCGTTATTGATCGCACTCGATTCCATTGAATTGTGTTATTAGGTGTGGGAAAAGCCCCGAGTTTCGCTTATGAAGTTAACATACATTGGTTAATTGGAAGTCATAACTAGTTATGATGTGGGTCAGGTTTTGTGGTATTCGATAGCGGGGAAGTCGGATGTCAGCAGAGGCCTTGAGGAGGCATAGAGGCATTCATATTGCACGGTTTTCAGAAGAACTTTTAAAAATCGTTTAATGAAGAGTTTAGTTTCAGTGGTTCTCTCAGTTTCTAACTGGTTCTCAGTTGAGTTTCATAGTCATCTGTGGTTCTTCTGGTTCTCACTAGGTTTCTCCGGTTCTCAGTTTAACTCTCTAATACTCAGTGGTTTTATTTGGTTCTCATTGAATCTCTCTAGTTCTCAGTGATTCCTATTGGTTCATAGGGGATCTCCCCAGTTCTCATTGGGTCTCATTGGTTATCACTAATTCTCAGTTGATCTCTTTAGTACTCAGTGTTTTTATTTAGTTCTCTGAGCCTCTCACTAATATTTTCTGGCTTTTATTGACTTTCCTTGGTTCTTAGTAGCTCTTATTGGTTGCACTGGGCTAGGTTCTCAGTGGCTTCTTCTGGTTCTCTGTTGAACCCTCTAAAACTCATTGTCTTTATTTGGTTCTCATTGAATCTCTCTGATTCTCAGTCATTTTTCCTGTTACTCATGTACTCTCCCTGGTTCCTGGCTTTCATTTGCTCTTCGTAGTTCTCAGTTGCCCTCATTGGTTGTCACTGGAATTCCCAGGATCTCAGTAGCTCTCTCTGGTTCTTGCCAGCTTCTTCTGATTTTCGGTTTATATCTCTAGTACTGAGTGATTGAATCTCTCTGATTGCCAGTGATTTTTCTGTTTTTCAGGAGCTTTCCATAGTTCTCATTAAGTCCGTGATTCGTAGTGGTTATCTGGTATTTCTGCTTCCAGCTAGCTCTCTCTGGCTCTCAGTTGAACTCTCTAGTACTCAGTGGTTTTATTTGGTTCTCTGGTTCTAAATAATTCTTTCTGATTCTCAGGGGCTCTCCCGAGTCATTTGTTCTTCCAGGTTCTCAGTGGCTCTCTCTGGTTCTCATAAATTTTCTCTTGTTCTCAGTTGATCTCTCTAGTACTAAATGGTTTTATTTGGTTCTCATTGAATCTCTCTGGTTCATCAAGGGCTTTCCCTAGTTTTCATAGGCTCTTGGTTCTCAGTGACTGTCATTGGTTAACACTGGACGTCCCTGATTCTCTCTGGTTTTCCGTGGTTCTCCGGGCGTACCTTTTCAATACTTTTGTGATTTTTTCCTATAAATCATTGCTTACTCTTTTTCCTTTCCACTAGTATACTAAAGATTCTACTGTTATCTGGTTAAATGGACCTTCGGGAAAAATCAGCTACCAACTTAACCTCACATAACCTCAATTCTGGAATTTTGATTACTTCTTGTAAAGCACAATCCAGACACAGAGCTCGGCGCTTAACAACACTGTCGACACTATTCATTACACACTCGGCAAATATAACCGTAATCTTTTGTTTACTTTACAACAATTAATTTCAACATTTTCACACTTTTCATTAATAAATATTATGTCAAAATAATCACACCATTCGGACGCTAAAAGGTGCCAACACACAGCATGAAGTCAAGGAAGGCACAAAGCGAAACAATCAACAAATTCAAAAATGAGCCTAAAAAACACCCCGAAAATGATTAATGATGTTGATGGCGCTTGAGGCGACGCAGTCAAAGTGGTCGCGTATCGCTCCCATACAAACCAACAACACAGTCGTTCCACCAAAAGTGTATTAAATAAAAGAAAGAATCCATTAAGCAGAGCAATGTTTTATGTAAATATTAAATATCCGCGTGTTAACCCCTTTTCAACACGCCGCGAATTAAGCGCTGTTGGTCCTGTAAGTGAACTTAATTGATTCATATGTAGAATCCACACAGAGCACAGTGCACCGCTGTGGCATGTCAAGACCCATCCGACTGACATTCGTGTTTGTGTACGAATGCGTGCGCAGCGGCAACCGTGTCGGTGTCAGACCTGACATTCGCTGTCAACCGTGACATTTGTCGGTGTGGCTGTGTGGAAAACTGCGAAAAATTAGTCATTTAAATGTCATTATTATCAGCTGTGTGTTTTTTGGCATGAGCATATGACTTCATACATATTTATGTAATGCAAATACCAGTGCTCGCACAAATGAATATATCTTTATTATACATACTTGCCGTCCCGCTACGCACCGATCGAACCCGTAAGTCTAATTAATGATCTTTGGAAATCAAAATGTCAGTTAGACTTTTCAGCGCGTAATATTTGACTGAAAACGGGAAATGCAGAAAAAATTAATGATAACTTCAAAATATAAAATGGATTTATGTACAGATGTATTCTAAGATATCCAAAGCAACACGAAAAATCACAAACTGTGACGATGGTCGGTCTAAATAATGCAAAATAATTTGGTCGACCTGAATTAGATAGTATAAATGAGTAGGTTTAAATTTGTAAGGGAGTATTAACAAAGCCTACAGAAACCAAATATTCATATCAAATGACCAGAAGACTGGAATTCGATCACGTTTGTTCTTCCACTGGCTAAGACTTACCTTTAAAGGTATTTTTTTACAAAAATCTTCTCATAATGGAATATTTTTTCCAAACTACTTAAAAATTGCTTAAAAAATGTTGTGAAAAGGCTGATTCAGTTTTATTATAAACACAAGCCTCTAAGCGGTACAAAGCCTAAAGAGATGGAAAGAAAGTTCGACACCGCTCGCGAGTCCGTTCGAATAATTTTGGCGGATATTTTGGGTATAAAGCTGAGATTTTTCCAAAAATAATACCCTAATTAGGTCTCTTTGGACATGCTTAACCGTGCAAATTCTGATGATTCACATCCATGAAGAGCATTATAACTGCCAGTCAAACATGGGTTTATGAGTTTCACATGCAAATAAGTCAACAGTCATCGGTATGGAGAGGAAAAAACGAGCCGAAACCAAAAAACCACGCCCAAAACCGCTCAAAAATCAAAGTGATACTCAATGTTTTTTTCGATATTCATGGTTTGGTGCATCATGAGTTTATTCAGTATGGTCAGACGGTCAATAAGGAGTTCTATTTGGCCATATTGAGGCGTTTGCGTGAGAACATCTATCGAAAACCGGAATTATGAAAGAACTGTTCAAAGATTTTACACGATAATAATGCACCTTTGCATCGAGCTACGATTGTGACCGAATTTAAAGCCAAAAAATACAATTAATATTATCGTTCAATCAACGTATTCAACAACGTATTGGGCTACGTGAGATTTTTTTTGTTCCCAAACTGAAATTGCCGCTCCGTGAAACCCGTTTTCAGTCGATTGAAGAGAGAAAATTTGCTGATGGAGCTCAAGGCCATTCCAAAAAGTGTTTACGTGTTTCCATGAGTCACCTTAGCTCGCCTTCAATGTTTCTTCGGATGTTTCTTGGCTACCCAAAGGATACTTGCTTTAAGATCGATCCAAGAATGAGAGAAAGAATCGCTTTTGTATGAAATTCTAATAAAATAATTTTATTAAGTAAATGAAGACTGAAGTATTGACATATCCAAACGCAAACTAATATAAGTCATGCTGCGAGCATGGGTGTGGTTGGACTCTCACGGCTTAAGCTTGACCGTGGATCCTGATCCTCCTTCCTAGGAAACACATGACGCTAAAGAAGAAAACTATCCAAACTATAAAAATCCTAATTTAATATAAGATTGGATAGCAATATTTTCATGCCGCTATCAAGACTTAAAAACCGGTGGTCCGCTGAGTGGTAGAAGGAAACTGCTCACAACTGGACACAACACAGGCAGTGGCCATTATATGGCAACGAACGATGGGTCGTTTCTTAAACATGCTAGACAGAGGGAAATTAAATACTTGTTAAGGTACATCGGCGTACCACACTGTATTCAAATCCGCACTACTGCTGATAAGTGGCGTCAAGAGGCGAGCAAGAAAAGACTGGAATCCCGTCAAAATCTAACGCGGGCGCGCACAGGAAGATGGACTGCGTAACTAGGCAAAGATATAGAGAACTGGCATAGATGCTTTCTGGTCACTGGTATTTTCGGAAATACCTGTACAGCGTGGTAAAAACAGAAAGACCTGCATGTATTTACGGAGACCAACCATTAGATGGCACAAAACATAACTTATTTAACTGCCAACGATGGAAAAAAGCGCAGAGAATATTAGAAAACAAGCTTGCAGGAAAAAGAATCCGCACTAGAGAGACATGGACGCACCGACTAAGGAAAATTTAAGTTACTAGAAGGTGGGCCAAACAACTTGCTACTTGCTACAAAATTGTAGGCACCCATTGACGCAGAAAGAGTAGAAATTTACCTGAAATAAGACCATCTTGGAATCTTTTCTCTGAAGTAATGTGAAAGCGGCTTCGGGCAAGGGAAAATCCATTATAGAATTTTTTAATGGTGTATTCAACAAATTTTATAGGATTTTGCCAATTTCAAGTCATTTAATAAGCCTGAAATCATCTCATCTCTCATCAAGACTATCTAGCAATTTAGTTCAAAATATGCCTTTATTTTGTTTATATACAAGCAACAAGATAATCTCACAAGCGCACATAAAATTTCACTTAACCGCAAAAGCACTTAAGGCTCAATTCGAAAATCACCACCAAACACTTTGCCGCAAAAAGGAATATTTTACACTTAAAAAAATTGACCGATATATTATTCATATCTAAAAGCATGGCCTCAAACATATCAAAGTGAATGGATGACTTCACCGACTCCAATGAAGCAGCAAAGCCTATTTGTACACAAAGCGCAAATATGTACATATTTATATGTGTAAGTATGTATGTGCATATTAAATTTCCAAAAACCAATATGCCAATAATATCAATATTGCGGACATGTTCCGTAAACACGTACCTACATATGTGGCTATGTGTGTTGGTGATTTCTTTCAAGGATCTTCGGCAATATGCTTTTCGAGAGCACACGTACTTGCCGCCAGGAAAGTGGAAATGGAAAGCACATTTGAAATGAATGGGGCAGTTTTAAATTGATTTTTATTGCCAAAGCATTTCATATGAATATGAAAAAGGACGCTAGCATCCGAAGAATCCTTCGCCAGTAAATGCAATTTATTGAATTGACTGAATATTGTGTTGTGCTTTTACAGTTATTGAATGTATTTATTTGTGTGCTAGAAGGTTATGTAAACATGTATACATAAAATATTACGTAATGGATTCAGAGGTTGAATATTTTATATATTTTTAGTATTGAGTGGGGGAGAAGAAGTGCAATAGAAGGATGGTGATACTTTGAGTCTGTATTGCTCTTTATCTTTGTAGCTCTGTTTATAGACTTTTCACTCCTATAAAAATTTCAAAAAATACTTTAAGTCCTTATTGATTGACTTTAATACACATAAATGCTCCGAGAAGTACGTGCAAGTTTCTCTACTCCCTTCTAGCTTCCTGTCAAATAAGTTTTCATATCTTCAAGCATACACACACTCTATGTTTGTACCAGTGTTGCCAACTATACTTACTTACACACCATGATCTGTAGCCGTCCATTCACTGGCAGCTAAGCAATAATCCTTGATAGACAGCACTCGACGCATACCAGCTCACCCCGTTACTTTCGTACGCGCTTCATTTACGTCCATCCCAACTTCCTTAAAGCGTTTCATGCGCGCTGTAGCATTTGCCAAATAAAAATTGTATTTTCTTGGAGAAAAATGAATTTTTGTTGCAAGTATCACGTACGAACTTTGTACAAATAAGGATATGAAGCGAGTTCGTGACTGAAAAGTTTTTCATTTTCAGCTGCAGCTTAAAGCTAATAAGCTTTTGGCAAAATATTTGACTTATTTTGTTGCAAATTGCACATCCTCAGTCATATGGGTCCATAAATAAAGGTTGATAATGCGACGGTCCAGATATATATTATGTTTAGGATATAATGAGGTTAAGTTGGTAGAAGAAAAGTTTTTAATTGGAAGAGCTTTTCATTTTGATGAATTCGATATAAGTGGGTCATCCATTCGGACAACATGACGTAGCCACTGTCTCTTAATTCCTTCTATGTCACTTTCGTCATATATCTCGTACAGATCGTCATTCCAAACGACTGCGGAATTTATCGTTGAAGTCAATGAGCCCCAACCCATTTGGAAATGTTTCCTCATGGAGGCTGAATATACCGGCCGTTGACCACCCTGGTGTTAAAGTCGCCTAGTACGATTTCAACATCGTGGCTCCAAGAGCTCATGGAAAAATTTTTGATCACATAGTCCTTCTCTTCCATCGGGACATACGCGCAAATCAATGCTATGTTGAAGAACTTCGCTTTGATGTTGATTGTGGCCACCTAAAGGGGTGAATGGCAGTACTCGGCGACAGAGTCTCTCTCCCGCCACAAATTCCACACCGAATTCGCACTTCTTTATAAGGCCATTGTAGTAAATGCCTCAAGAACCTACTCACCTCAGTCCTTCTACCCAGAGGATACAAGGTCTAAGACCGGAAGACGTGTAAAAAAATCGTTTCTGGCTACTCCCAAGTGAATGGAGCTCAGAGAACTTTCTTCACTTGAGTTAATGGCTCCATGCTCCATAATTTCACTTGACTCCGGTATACATACATATTTTCACTTAAAAACTACTGAGCTCTACTTTATCAATACGTATCATTTTTGCAAGGTTAATTAGTTACATATGAAGTAAACCCAGCTTTATTTGTTGATTCAAACCTAAAAGTCTTCTTTGAGTCATGTTCAATGAGGATAGCATACAAACTTGGTCCACTAAGTACTCAGGTTCACTTATACTATCGTTCAATACTTTTCTTAGACGATTACTGTAAAAATTTCAGCTTAAATGAACTCTTACTCGTAGTGTTATTTTGACCAAGCGTTGAAGCAAGTCTGTTCTGCAATATTGGCCGGTGATTCGATTCTTGTTTTAGAATTCGAATCGCACCAAAAAAGTACTTAAATGTTGTATACGGAGATCGCTGACGAAACATGGATCCTCTGTTACAGTCCAATAATTAACGAACAGTGGAAACAGTGAACTCGGCGAACCTGATTCTAAGAGCCGGAAACCCGTCCTCTCGGTCTGAAAACAGTCGAAACTGTGAACTTTACTCTGCGAACCTGATTCGAAACCATGGTTTGAAAACAGACGGTCATCATTTTCTGTGATTAGCAAGGCTTCACCTTGATTTTCTTTCCTGAAAACATACTGGCAGACACATCCTCCTTCGAAGATGCCGAAACCAGTGCTCTCGGTCGGAAAACAGACGGTCATCATTTTCTGTGATTAGCAAGGCATCATCTTGATTTTCTTTCTTGAAAACGTACGGCCGAACACATCCTCCTTCGAAGATGCCGAAACCGGTGCTCTCGGTCGGAAAACAGACGGTCATAATTTTCAAGACTTAATCTTGATCTGCCTTCATGACAACATACCAACTTACACATCCCGATTCTTAGAGTCCAAAACTCATCCTCTCGGTCGGAAAAAGTCGGTCAACATTTTCTGTGATTAACAATTCTTAATCTTGACCTTCCTTCATGCCAACGGACCGACACATCTTTATTGGAATTGACCGAAACACGTGCTTTCGGTGAGAAAAAAAGATGTCATAATTTTGTGGGATTATCAATGGCTTAATCTTGATCTTCCTTCCTTACAAAGTGCTGGCTGACACTTCCACCGTCGCTTTTGGTATATTAGTCGAGGAAATTAACACCGCCTCGGGAGGTCTCCAAAATCCCGGACCAAGTCTATCAAGCTCAAACTTATAAAGTGGGAAAATTAATAACTTATTCCTATTTTGTAACTCTTTTGCCCCTATTTAAATCGATTTACGAGCTTTCGCTGCTTTTTAACTTCACTGCCGATAAGATTGCTGTACCCTTTCCCGTAACGATTAGAATATCATAAACATATCAGAATCAGCCATAAACAGCAAATAAAATTCAATAAGCTTGAAAACGCAAATATTTATATGTTTTCTGCTCCGAATACAAGCGCTAAGAACCGCGGCTGCGGATTTTTGAGGTTACACAGCCATTTTGAGTGAATAAGTTGTAAGCGGCAAGAGGAATTCAGCCGGCGAGGGCGTAAAGTCAGCCAGTTGTTACGCAGATTTGCTGCCACAATCCTTTCACGCCGATAAGGTTAGGTGGGGGAGGCAGTTCGGTTGCCTATGCGCTGTGAACGAGCTTCGAAGTTCATAAACTTTATAAATGCGCGTGTCAGACGCCATCAAAATTCTGGCCACAACGCAGCGACAGGAAAAGGGTACTTGTCAGCCAAGGTAAGGAGTGGGTTAAGCTCAGTGTATGACTCGCCTCTAGGGAATGCCGTTATATTCATATTGCTATAATCTTATATTTATATATATACAAGTAAGGATAACGGTACTCAAGCACGCGAAAGGGTTGTTGCAATGCAATATACATAGTAATGTTGTTGTTGTTGTTGTGTTATGTTATTGTAGATATAAAATAAACATGGCTTGCGGCAACGCATTTTGTTGACACAAACTTTGACTTTTGCCGGCTCTCCGTCGGCAAATCTGTGGTAATGCGGGAAATTTGCTTGGCGTAAGCGAGCAATTGCCCACACACATACTCACACAAGCAAACAAACATGGAGATGGCGGAAAAGTTAAACCAAAAATATGTATACACTAACAAATGCAAACAGCGCTTACAAGCGGCAGAAAGGCGAGCGGTCGGGCGACAGGAGTTCCGGCAAACTCCAGCCAGCTGCCGCGCATGAAATATTCAACGGATTATTATGCGGTCGGGTTTGGTGTGGCATGCCGCTACTGCGCGATTCGCGTGTTGCATTCATAAATTTTGCCCACGTCGCGGCGCTCCATGTATGTGCTCCAAACTTGGTCGGCTCATGTTTATTTACGCCAAGTTAATAAAGTTGTCAAAATCGCTACGAAAGTTCTTCAAATCAAATGTTCAAGCAAATATGGGGTTGCACTGGTATTTGGTCGGCGCAGTGTTGGGTTTGAGGGTCGTGTTTTGGTGGAGTTGTTTAGTTGACTTACTTACCAGCTATGCGTTGAGTTCGCGCTAAGTTACTTCGATTTACTTTGGAATTGTAATTTGCAAGGGATTCCACATTTGATATATTTACTTATGAAACGGAAACTTGAGCTTTCGTGGCTAATAATCTGAGGGCGGCAGGCATTTGTGGATTTCGGCATAAGAAGACTAATTTACCCACCTTCATATATCAAAAATGTTCGTTTAAAAATTATGTTTAGATGCTCTAATTGGTCGCTGTTGATTAGTCAGCTTATAATTTTCAATGGTATTCTTGATATGCATGTGCTCTGGTGTCTCTGCTCTTTGGTCTCAAAAGCGACATAAATCCATTGTAGCCTACCGTAACCTGTATAAAACACGCCTATAGCTGCTATAACCAGTTTTGAGAAGGTCAATTAATTTCTCGAACCATTTTATATCGTACTCGCTGAGAGACAACCTCGTCTGTCGAAGTCCAGAAACTTTTTGTCTCTCTACTGGCCCTTTCCTCTTTTCGCAGCACCCCTCGTTCCTCTAGGACTGATGGCCGTAGCTTTTTCGCCAGGAGATCGTATTGCTAATTTCCGTTAATGCCTCTCTGCCTAAGAAGCCATGCTGGTAGAATATTGTTTTCAGTGGCAACATTATTAAATATTTTTATGCCCTCGTATTCTTTAATATGACGTAGGATCGGATCAGCTTGCTTACTATTGCTCAAATCAAGCTTATTTCGTAAATGATATTGACGAAGAGTCCATCTCGAGTATAGATGACAATTTTTTAAACTGTAATACCGAAAATATTCGACAAATTTCTCATCGGTAATCCTCTTTAAATTCGAGTGGTTTATAGTGGTGTTTTGTGTCCGATCGTAAGTTCCGTTATTCAGCGAAAGCAATAGTCATTTGAGCTTTCAAGATATTTAATTGGGTTTTCCATATTTTTAGGGGACGGAAGAGATTTCTCTAGTGAAGTATCCAACGCCACAGAGATAGACGAAGTGTAATAGTTTAAGGTTATCCAAAAAATCGGAGCAAATCTACGGCAGACCCTGGTAAAGCAAAGTATTTGAAAGTTAAACAAGACTGTTGCGATGAAAAGAAAAACAACAGGCGAGTCAGACAGTCTCGGAAATTTGCTTAGAATAAAATAGAGTGAACGCAACGTTTTTTAGAGTAGACAAGAAACCATAGTCAACTTTTTAAGCTGTTACCAGGTAATGAAAACTATGATTTCAAAGTCGAAGAATTTATGAAGTTCATAAATATAGATAACGTTTATCAGAAAGATAATTGAGGGTAAGCCGACATGTTCAAGAGGAAATTTCCTTACAACTCGTATAATAGTCAAACAACAATGTTTAAGAAATGTAAAAAAATGTTTACCAGGATCCCACCAGGTTCATAGTTTTATGGAATCCTGTTTAGGTGTTAATTAGGGCATTCCCTTGGACCCATTTATCGTAAAGGAATTTCTTGACCAATGTAATATTTCTTTAGGTAAATGGTAGCTAAGAGAACAGCTCCTTCGTAATTTGATGTACTACTCGTAAGACCTTTGAACATTTCTGCCTCGTTTCAATACTGTATTCAAACCATTAGTCTCCCAAATGAAATTACATATACAAGCATGCTTTTTGTAGATAGTCATTCGAGGTTTGGTGTCTGATGTATTCCAAGGCTTCTAAATCGGGTTTGCAATAGAGCTGAGCACTCGCCGATGAGATGTAGAACCGTTTCCTTACTCTCATCGAGTTTGCAGCTGTGCCAAATATTAATCTGAGTCAGTCTCTGTAATAAGTCTTCAGTTTTAGTCTTGACATAATTTGACCACATCTGTTTCGCTATTTTGCATTTGGCCATAGATTTCCATCGGTTCTGAGCTCTTGGTTCAAGTTGCGTTTATGCTACCTTTTGAATGACCTTAGCGGGCACGGTATTGTCTCTGCCCCCAACATGTCTAAAGAGGTTCCTGACTTGGACAACTCGTCTGTATATTGGTTGACAGAAATGTTCCTTTGGCTCCAATTACGGACAAAACGAATTCACCTGCCAATAAGTTTAAAGCCTTTCTACGCTGGAGTTTATCTGTGTATATGGTAGCTCTCTATTTTCAAGTAGAGCTCTACTGGTCTTCTCTATGCCTATTACTTCCGCTTGGAAGATGTTAGCTGAGTTTGGTAGACGGTCGGGGAATAATAGAGCTTAGGTCGCGATGCAAACCTCATTTATAGTGTATCTTCGTAGACGGATGGAGAAAGAGAAATATCAAGGTACTCGGGATATACAATATTAATATACCCGGCTTCCTACTCCGCTGTCTCCTTTGGACCCGTAGGTATTCATTGATTCAGCGTATTCTCCTCTGTAAACGCTATTGCAACCTTGAGAGCATATAGTCTAATCGATTCAGGATCAGGATATGGCTACATCCATAACTTATCATGCTATTTCCTTTCCCTTGATTCTTACAAAATTTCCTTAGCTGCCATAAATCCACAAAAGTACAAGAATAATATGGGTTATGCAGTAAGGAAATGCAGCGTCTATGCTTCTTGGAATCATAAACCAGCGACGTGAAGGTTTCCACCGCTCTCTACAGTGCTAGCTTTTCAAGTATATACCCGCTTTGCAAAGTTTATATTTGGTGCACGGTCTTCGTTAGAAGTATCCTCTTTGCAAGTTGGTTTCAATGTCTTGTATATCAATAAGCTTCACAGACTTAAGTATATTTAATGCATTTTTTTGGAATATTGCTGCGAGCGAAAGATTTGTAAACATCGCCATACATATACTAAACAATATAAAAATAATCAATTAAAATAATAGTAAAAAGTTAAAAAATTCAATTTTTTCGTAATCTTCCTATCTTCCTTCTTTAACTGCTACCATTTCCAAAGAAGTCCATATCAGATGGTGAAATGCTATAATATTTCTTTCTACATTCGCCCATCTGCATATTTATTGGTGTACAGACATATGTAAGTAGTAGCTAGCATAGGTGTGCACATAAATTCATTCATTTGTCTAACGCTTTGTTAATTCATTTACAATTTGCTCATTCATTAGAAAACCAAACAATATCTTCCAGCTGAAATCGCAACAGTAAAATAAGTTAATTAATCTCATCTCGTAATTACAGACTAACAACTTCCGCTATTGCGGCAACAAATTATAGGCACGTTGAACTTATGCAAAAAAGAAAATCAAAAATCAGACAAGAAATATAAAAATTTGTAAACAGAAATGGAGGAAAATAAAAAATCTTGTGCGCTTTTAAAAAGTAAATGAAAAGTATGTGGCACAAATATAAACAGAGAGAGCCATAATTGAGATTGAGTAACGTTAGAAAGCAAGATAGTGGCGGACAAGTTGCAATAACTTTTCTTAAAGCTCACAAAAGCATATAAATTTACATGAGATGGTAGAATACATACGTACTCATACATTTATAAGGTGATGTGTCTGTACATACTTGATATCTTTAGTAAGGCTTAGTCGTCATACCTCATGCCATCTGTTTCTTACTGGTGGGTTCTTACCTTCTCCATTCAACTTACTTTGTCAGTCGTTCTACATGAGAGATATAACGACTAAAAAATATACTAACATGGCCTCTCATTTCTTATTCTTTTCTACACCGTACTCAAATTCTTAGGTCGTTATCATAGTCAGATTCTTCATGGTCTCCTATTTAACGAAGTACACTATCAGGAACTTTCCATCAGCTCCACTTTTAGGCTTCCTAACCACTAAAGCGTCTTCGATGTTGGTTGTCATAGAGGTAGCAATTGATCTATTGCAGCGAATGGCTGCTATCAAGTCCGATAGTAAACTTGAGTGCACTGTCAACGTCCGGTGTGTTTAACGTGGGTACCCACTGATGGCAACCTTACCTCGGCAGCCTTATTCTCAATTGGCACTGTGGAATGGACACCACCTTGGTAGTGTTCGAGGCCCATCAAAAAGCTCTGTCGTACTTTGGGTATGGTACCTGGTTGCAGTGCAACTCCACATTCAATTGACAAAGTGTTAGTTCTTCCCGCATTCGAGTTTTCACCACAACCACCACGATACTCTCCAAGGGGCCAATCCGCATGAGCAGGTCAGAGAAAACTCCAAGGATTGCTGCTCCTTTTAGTACCAAGTCCGGCCGAAACTGTTACTAATTTAGCTTCCATACTGCTCTGGACTGGTGACCAGAGATTGGATCCCATACACACAGATGCATATGCGCCGTAAGTAAAAAACCCAGGAAACAGCGTTATAGTCTAAAAAAAAAGATCGTTTCTGCCAGCCGAGTATCCTTATTGATTTTAAAGTTTCAAAATTAGAGTTGAAACCAGCGTCAACAACAGTGAATCTCTGAGTGCCGATTAAACGTAGGTTTTCATTAAAAGTTTAAAGAAAAGGAAACCGTTTGAGTAACTAGACCAGTGTTACAAGTGAAAGATTTCCTCTCATACGACCTTTGTCGCTTGATCGTTGGTTTTACAGTAGTTGCGTCCGATCTTTCCCTGTCAATTTCGCTCGCATTCACCACGCTGACTCTGACCCATGTAGAGTACCTCATGCGTCTAGCATGCTAGTATTAGCGATTCCGTCCTGAATGAATACTCTACCCACATCGCTTCCCGGCAAGCTTCCACCAGCTTCTCCTGACCTATTGTTTGCAGAAGGTCCCAGCCCTGAACATCCTTTGACTGGGTTAGCGACACTTTCGCTGTTCTGGTCTATAGAAATGAAAATTGAAGCAAATAAGTTTCTTGTCATATACATACATTTACGTGTCGTTAAGTAATTCGACCAAAGTTGCATCTTTTCAGGAAGATAGACACTCGTATTAAATTTTTTCTTTCCATTCACTCATTCGCCCACTTTATTAACACTCGCAGTATTTTATGTAATTTGTCTAATTTCCTTGTAATAAAATTTAAATAAAATTGTATTGTGAATTGTAGCAGAATTTCACAAAGCCAGGTGAGCTGCGAATACTGCGTTCATTCCATGAGTGAGCTTGTGCTTAGACGCCACAGTTACAGGCATACAAACATATGTGTGTATATATACATATTGGTTATATGCATACATAAGAAGTCAGGTTAACATACATACATACGTATAAGGTATAAGCATGTGTATATTTTGACAGTTCGACTCAACGGAGAAGCTTAGGTGCCAGTGGCGTTTAACTGACTTCTAAGTTCGGGTTTAATACACTCATGTGTGTGTATGTAAGTAGTTGTGCAGTTCACTGGTTGGTTGGCTGGAGCTGTCCAAGCCGTCGGCTCTTTTAGTATATATATATATGTGTGTATATATGTATATATGAAAATTTTAAGTCGTTGCATATGAGCTGAATCTACCAAATGCCGGTGGATATTTTTTTCATTTTTTTCTTGAATTTTTTTGAATTGCTTTTCAAATTTGTATGCCCTGAACAGGGTATATTAAGATTGCCACGAAGCTTTTAATACCCAAAAGGGAACGTCGGAGATCTTAGTCGTTTCAGCTATGTTTTGACCGTGAGTTTACTTCTATAATGCGAACTAGTCTCTTATTTTTTGAGACATCGATCTGAAATTTTGCACGCGTCCTTTTCTCTCCAAGGACCAACTCATATATCGGAACCGCCGATATCGGACCATTATTGCATATAGCTATGATACAAAGTGAACGATCCCAATCAAGTTCTTGTATGGAAACCATTTTCGTTTGAAGAGATATCTTAACGAAATTTGGTGTGGGTCATTACCTGAGAACGTGGTGCAATCTGCGAAGAAATAGTTCAGATCGGATCACTATAGCACATAGCTGCCATACAAACCGAACGAGAGGTATGAAGTGCTTTTAAGGAAAACCTTTTCATTTGCCAAGTTATCTTCACAAATTTTAGTATGGGTGGTTGCTTAAGGCATTGCTACAATTTGCTTAGAAGATCCGACCAGATCCGACCACTATAACATATAGATGTGAAGGTTATTATAGCTTCGCTGCAGCCGGCGTTAGCCTTTTCTTGTTTTGAACTTTTTGTTATTGTTTTTTGGAATTTTTCGATATCGTATACCAATGTTCTTTTTCTCTTTCATTTTCCCTTATATTTTTGTAAATTTCCCTTACAATTTATTTTTTATTCTCCCTGTAGTTGCAACAATGCGCACCCACACCGCTAACGCTGGCGGTGATAAATGCATAAATTCAGAATTACATGAGCATAAACAATATTTACATACAAACATACCCGCTTACCTAGATATGTATGGATGTGTATTCTCCTTCCTTATAAGCATAATACAAGAAATGTCTATAATTTGTTTTATTTCCTTGTGTTATGCGCATTTAACACCAAGCTTTGCCCGCGGTGCAACAAAACCAACAAGACAATGGGTCCGCTGTTACGTTGTAAATATGTTTGTGTGAGCAAAATGGGCAGAAAAAGATAAAATAAATTTAAATATAAGGAAAAAGCAGAGAACGCAACAAAATACATAATAAAATAGTAGTTATTTAATTGCATTGTATTTATGCGCATGCGCAAGCGCGCTCACACACTCGCGTACGCGTTCTCCCCCTATCACGTGCTTTTGATAAAATGAAAAATTACACTCTGTTGTTGATTGTAAATGTGTATATATGTATGTATTAGTATACTTGTAGATGCGAAATATCATTTGCCTGGCTTTTCGACTAGAATTTATTTGTATTTTATGCCAAATGCGTTTACGCCTGCGCACTTCAGTAAGCCTGCAGCAAGCAGGCAAAGCAATTGTATTGTGGTGTAACACATACACATACATATATATTCATGTATATGTATTTATGCAACTCAGTTGATAAAATGTTGGATGTGATGTTGCCTTGCGGTGTTTCACTTGCACAGCTGGCACTCGCTGCTCTTCGAACAGGTGGGAGTTGGCCTTTTTCATATACTAAATATATATTAAGGAACAACAACTATTTTATTATTTGTTCCAAAATGGCAGGTGAAACCCGCAGGGTATGAAATGAGGTCTCAGAATTTATTATTTTAAGACACCTCCAATATAATTTCTCAAGGCAGAAGAGATCACCTCTGCCAGTACAATTAGTATATCATAAGTCAACAAAAGCTTCCAAAGGTTTTTTGAATTTACTACATTATATAGTTTCGAATTTATTTTATACCTGGCAATACCAAACTCTCATCTTCACTTTTGCGCTTCTTTTTTTGGAAGCTGTCTATCGAAATTTATTTGTTCAACCTGCTCTGGGCTTTAACCGTTCACACAGTAGAACGTTTTATGTGGGGTCTCACTGAAATTCCAATCGTCGGGCATGCTTTCTTCCGACCATATTCAACAAAGAAGCTGGTGCATGATCCTTTTAGGTTCTTCGCCGCCGTATTTGAATAGCTCGACTGACAATCCATCTGATACGCCACTTTTTTGTTCTTCAGACGGGTAATTACTATTCGAACTTCTTTATGGTCGGGCAGTGGAACATCTGCTCCATCCGCATTGATTGAGGAATCGGGTTTCCCTTCTCCAGGTGTTATGCTTTCACTGCCATTGAAGTGTTCCCTCCACTCTGATGCTCTGGGCAAATAAATCATCAGTAACTAGATTACTTCTAGTTGTTTATCAAAAGAGTGAATCAAGAGAATTGTTCTCAGATCTATCCAATACAAATCTATCGAAATTGTAGGCTTTTGCAAAACAAATTCTATATTTTCTCTGTACAATAAATGTACGGCTGAGATACCGGAAGAAGTGCCGTCTGTGAGACCAAAAATTCTGTTAAAATCCTAAAGAATGACTACTTGTCAAGGATTTCCTCACATAACTCCTTTTGGTATCGCAATGGACCAAAACTGGTGTTCTTTGTGGGACCAGAAATCCTATGGATGTCTACTTCCCATACCATCAGTTTTTGTTAGTACCAGAGCTACATTAGTCAAGGGTTATTTAGACGTGGGGTTTCAATGAGGCAATATTTTTTTCGGATTTGACAGCTGTTACTTGATTTATACACAGTTTGATTTGCCAATTCACACTAAACAGATACCCAAAATACCAAAAAAATGGTTCTAACATTTGGTCGACATAACTCCCAGCAAAGTTGGCAATTGGAACTGTGCCTACTCACTTCATAAGAGATTTTGAGGGAGCAACTTGTTTTACTAGCTTATAAATTAACCAACCTCCATCCATAAATAAACCTCCAACTCGTTGGAGAATTGAAGCCGAACGACAATCAAGCGCGTCGCAGGTTAAATGTAGGGGTCCAAAACGAGATGACCACAGATTCCAATTTCGATGAGATAATTTTGTGGCAAAGAAGCCTGCTTTAGGTTTAATGTTTATGGGAATCATTGGTCCATATTTCTCCAAAAAATGAAGCCGAGATTTTGTTACTGTAGTTCTGAATTCGTGTGCCAATAATCTATTTGAAGTCATCCACACTCTTAATTACGTTTTCGGAACTACGATAGATCTGATTGCACTGAAACCGCGACACACATAAGTCCTAGAAAAATTCATAAAAAATATAATTTTTTTTTCGTAGTCAACTTAGTCCAACTTTCGCATACATATGTATATCAGATATATAAGCATCCATCAAATTCCTTTGCATACTGCAACCTTTCCGTGAAGCAACTCACATATAAATTATTTTGATAAATTATCCACTTGTATGGCATTCTCATAACGAATCAAAACAACAATATTCTGGCACAGACAATCAGAAATCAATTCAAACTATATAATAAATCTCAGTTTCATTGCTATAAACATTCTGAAACCATACGTTTGCCAGTGTGTGAGTATGTGTCATGAAGCGGAGCATGACACATAAACAATTATGTACATACATACGTATATATGTATATGACATTCGCTTGTTTTTCATTTTTATTTATTTCATAAGCTTGTGCAACCAATAAAATTGTCAAGTTTCACAGATAATCGTAATACGTTAGCCATAAACACTGAGTGACATTAAAAATATTGACGCAGCAAAGTAACAATGCCGTAATAAATATTATGGAAAATGTTTATATATTCATATAGAAAAATATATATATGTAATGAATCTAAATACTATAGTATTTAAGTTAAGAAACTTATCTACATACTATAATCTAATAATTTTTGACTGCTCAGTGGGTGAGGTCTAAAATTTTTCGGGAGGTAAATGCCAATACTAATATCTGGATCCGGTTGAAGCGTAGATCTAACTTTCTTATTGGTTTCAGTAACCCAGTATTTTCGGAAAAATAAGATTAGTCCAAGTTTCCTAGTTCGTTGGCAGAGCTGCTTCCTTGCCCATGCAGTTTGTTAAAATATACACAATTATAATGCTCCAATACAGACGCCTGTTGGAGCCGTCAGTAGCATGTGAACAGATAACGTCTCTCGCAGAACGATTGTGTTATGTGAATAGTTTTAGCTTCGGTACTCACTTTTTACCTTATCGTTTTGGGTAGCCCCACCAGTGCTTAAGCTACAGGCGACATCCCTCTTAGGATCTTTGTACTTACTGAGCTCCCTCGTTACGACAAGACAGCAGGCCTTGAGGGGAAATTAAAGAATACCGGTCCGACAGTTACTTAGCCTGAAAAAGCAAAACGAAAAATTTCTATTTCTTAAAATAGACCCCTTTTAACTAAACACACGTGACCCACCGATGTTATCGAAGAAGTTCAAGCTGGAGTATACGTTTTCTGAAGGTCTGTATACGTAAAGTAGGTATCTGTAGCGAAAAAACATCCTTTTTCTAATCTCTACTCGTGGCATGACTTGACAAGGTTGGAAATAAATAATATAGAACAGAGCCAGTTCTGGGGAATGCGGTGAATGTTGCAGCGGTTCGTTGCCAAATTCGACCAAATTGGTTATTCTGAAGGCGGAGGTATACTCGTAAGCCGTTGCTTCGTTATGCTGGAAGAACATATTTAGCAAATGAAGACTTTTTCTGCAATGCGGAATCGCATCGGTTCAATAAGTCGTCATTGAAGAGTCCTGTGATCGTTTTACCCTTTCCTGGTAAATCATGTAGATCCACCTTGCAATTTCCGGAAAACGTTGACCATTAGCATTTCGGCCTGCTGAAAAGTCTTCTAATTTTGCGAGGCAGCTTGGCCAGTATCGTCTGTCCATTGGTCTTTGACTTGTAAGTGCTTCTTTAACATTCGTGAAAAGACCCTGAAACTCTCTCGAACTCCGCGAAAATAGCTTGAAACACTTCTGGTCCTACCGCTACGTATGTTTTCCAAAGTGAGTCCACGCGAAACAAATTGCATCGAAAGTTTTCTCAAGCCTAATATTTCATACAGTATATGATCAACGAGGTATTTTGAGGTGCCTGCTACATGGATGGTCTGCCGTTTCTGCGAAATCGTTGGTTTTTATTATATAATCTTCCGTTCTCCCAGTGTCAAAGTACCTGAGCGTGTCCCTAAACCGACGTGCGATCCCGCTGAAACACGTTAAGCCAATTTTCAAAGGTCGCCTCCAAAACAGGAGAGTTACCGTAAGCTTTGATTTTACTGCATGATTTCCTTTACTTAAACCAGAACTGCAGCACTGATTGATATTATTCTTATTTTATTTTTCTAAAACCGGTTCAAAACAAAGCCTCTACAAGCGGTTCAAAACAAAGCTGTAAATCCGATTCGGCTAAAGTTTTGACAGATCCGACTGTTGTAGCTGCTAACGGAAAAACTATCTGCTTTGTCGAGCTCCGAGCTTAGAGCTTCAACCGAAGTTAATTCCTCTTTACACCATAAACAAGGTATATTAAGTTTGCCACGTTTGTGGCAGCCAAAAGTAAAGGTCGGAGAACCTATAAAATATGTTTTGAATGAACAGCATGAGGAGCTGAGTCAATTTAGTTATTGTTATTGTAAATCGGCCGACAGTCTTCGGCCGGATAAAAAGCCGGGTCTGTTCCAGTTACGTAAACCCGACTGTCGCGGGAACGATTTTGTCCTACCCGTCTACATGTATAGATGTAAACTAGTCCCTTAGTTTTTGAGATATCGATCTGCAATTTGGGGCATATAATTTTCTCTCCAAGAAGTTGCTCATTTGTCGGAACCGCCGGAATCGGACCACTATATCATATAGCTATCATACAAACTGAACCATGAGGATCTGGTGCAAGTATGAAAATTTGTAGTATTTAACGAGATATCTTTTGGAAAATTGGTAAATATTATTTTCCAAGATAATGGTACAATATCTGAGGAAATTTTTCAGATCAGACTACTATAGCATATAGTTGTCATACAAACAGATCAGTCAGTATCAAGTTCATATGGAGAAAACTTGAACCTGTGAAGTCTATTACTGCTTCAGTGCAGCCAAAGTTAACTTTTATCTGATTTTTATCTTTCTTTGATATCAGTACTGGCTATTGGTCGCAATATTTTCGAACTCTTACTACTGGCTTTGAGTATCATAGTCAACAGTACACAAGTTATATGGATTAGGCACCTCCTAAACTATTTTTTTGTAATGTTTGGTCCGTTGAATTCATTTAGTTTTAATAACAGAAAGTAAAATTTCAAGTGCTCTCGCAATAACTTTTTGATTTTATTTTTATGAGTTTATACTTCTTTCATAGCAAGGTTGAAAGAGATTTGCACGCCCTAGAAAATTTATTTTAGAAATATGAAATTTCTCGATTTATTATCTCCAGATTTGCCAAACTTACATTCATACGGTACTTTTCAGTTTGCTGCCGCCTTACTTGCCACCCACGAGCGTTCACCTTCCAGCTGCCGATAAAAGTGCGATCAATAAAAATTATGCAAGTCGCTATAAAATCAAATTCAATGCTAACCAAGTCAAGCAACCGCATCAACTGCCACATGCCATACAACACATATGTATATATATTATATCTTGCAACACGCACACACCTTCGCTCGGCCACAAAGCCGTGGTGAGCGCGTGCAATGCACACAATTTAACACGAATTGCATTGCTTTGAATTGAATTGAATTGCCTTGCAGCGCATTGAATTGCATGAATGTTGCTTGCAACAGTTAGTTATCGCCGCGTTGTTGCTGTTGCCGTTGCTTGGCACGTTTGCGCATATCCTTTTGCGTAGGTTGCAAGTTGCAGCGCCGCGACACGAGTTGGCTGGTGCTAATGCCTGCCTGCCGCCTGCCAACAGCTGCGTGTGTGTGGTTGCTGTTGCCGTTGCTGCTGCGGCGAGCGCATTGCTTGTTGCAAGCTTGTAAATTTATTTGTAGCATGAGTTATGACCATATTTGCGACAAATGCCAAAGAGTTGTCAGCAACAAGCTGCACTCACACTGCATCCACATATACTTTGTGTGGCATTATTGCTAAAACTTGTTGCTGCGACTGCTATTGCTGCTGTTGTTGTTGTATGTGCGGCGCTGCTGCAGCTTGTTATGTGTTGCATTTAAAAAGATGTTTTACTTCACGACGTTGCCGGTCGCTTGCCATATTTTATGCGACACCAGCCAACTAACTTACCATTTTGGCAACAACAATAATAACAACAACGATAATAAGCACAATAACAAACATCAACTGCCAGCGCGTTGCCATATTTTTATGTCATTTGCATGTCGGTCGCGCCGAAACCGCTGAAAACGTGTCGAAATATAAATATACAATATTTACATGTGCATTAGGGTGGGTCACTAAAAAAATGATTTAGAAAAAATCTAAAAAAATAAATTAAATAACCATAAAATTATAAAAAAAAATTAAAAAAAAAACCAAAAATATTTTTGGAAAATTTTTAACAAACACATATTTACAAAAATATTCTTAAAAAACTTCATTTTTTTTTTTCTAAAAAATAAATTAACAACCACAAAATTAAGTTTAAAAATAAAATTGAAAGAGTTTAAAAAAAAAAAATCCAAAAAATATTCTTAAAAAATTAATATTTTAAACAAATTATCTAAAATATATTCTAACAAAATTTAATTTTTTTCTCAAAAATAAAAGAACATTCAATTCTAAAAATTAAGTTTAAAAAACAATTGAAAAAGTTTTTGAAAAAAATTCAAAAAACATTATTAAAAAATTAATATTTTAAACAAATTTTCTAAAAAATATTCTTAAAAAATTTAATTTCAAATTAAAAAAATTCTAAAAATTAAGTTAAAAATAAGTTTTGAAAAAAAAATCTAAAAAATATTCCTAAAATATTAAACTTTTTCTAAAAAAAAATAATTCAATAACTAAAAATTCCAAAAATTTTGTTTTTTTCAAAAAATTTTCATTTTATAATTTATTTGCATCTTTTTTATTCTTAAAAGACTTAAGAAAATTTTTTTTTAAATTTTTTTTTACAAAGTAATCTTAAACCTTTAAATTTTTTTCTCAAACCAAAAAAAATTAAAATCAAATTTCTTAAAATTTATATATATTTTTGGAAAAAAATCTAAAAAATAATTTTTAAAAAATGAAAAGTTTTTCCATCCAAAAAATTATTTTTTAACAAATTTTCTAAAAAAACATTCTTAATATTTTTAGAAAAAAATAAACTTAAATACTAATAAAGTTGAAAATCAAGACTTAAAAAAGTTCAAAAACCAAATTTTTGAAAAACAAATCTTAAAATTATTCATAAAAAATTTTATTTTTTTTTCTAAAAAATTAACTGAATAACTAAAAATTTTAAAAATAAAATTTTTTAAAAAATTGTCAATAAATTAATTTGCGAAAAAAAATTCTAACAGATATTTTTACAACTTTAAAATATTTCCATCCAAAAATTGTTTTTAAACTAATTTTCTAAAAAATATATTTAAAGCAAATAATTTTCTAAAAAATATTCTAAAACATTTTTTTTATAGATATCCGTGAAAACTCTGTTTAAAATGCCAATTCCGTGTAAAATGGCAAAATACATTCCAAAAAAAAATGTTTTTTTAAATAAATTTGCAACAAAAAAAATTTAAATTTAAAAAAACAAAACTAAAAAATTTAATTTAATGTTTTTTTATATTAAATTATATCAAAAAATTCTAAAAAATTTAATTTTTTTTAGATAAAATAGCTAAATAAAAAAGTTGTTTAAACTAATTTTTCAAAAAATTATTTTTCAAAAAAAATTGTTCGAAAAAAATTATAAAAAATTTAAATTTTTGATAGATACCCTGAAAATTATGTGTAAAATAGCCAAAAAATTCGTGCAGCAAAAACAACGGTAAAAACGAAATATTTGGATTTATAAAAAACAGGCGTACAGAGCGCACGGTCCGTACGTCCCTAATGCACATATGTACATATGCTTTACTATACATATGTGTGGATGAGTGCGCATGTTGCAAGCTGCCACAAGCAAATCAAAAGCCAGCAACAACATGCACAGACTCGTATGCAGATTTGTATGAATTTTTTATTGAATGAAATGGCGAAATGTCCCCACAACATTGTTGTTGCTTTTGCCTTTGATTCATAAATGCAAATCCACCAGCTGAACCAGCCAGCCAGCTTCAACCGCTTTGAGATGCGCCACACAACATTCGCGCATGTGTAAGCGAGCTTGCGACTAGGCAACGTTTCATCGGCCTACGCACCAGTCTCGGCTACGGCATCGCCAGAATCATTTCTTTGCTTTGCTTGGGCAAAGAGGTGCAAATTAACAACAACAACAATGGTAATAAATGCATTTGAATATAAACGCGTTGTCACCACCAACAACGCGTTGATAATTTAATGCAAGCACCCAAAGTGTTGGAGCGCGAGCGGAGTGCGCGCCGCGGTGTGGGAGATTTTATGGACACAGTATCAGATTTCATGCGCCATGCGTTCGGTACGCATGCATCTTTTTCCAATGAAATTTCATTTTATAAGCGCAAACTTGTTGGTTTATTGAAAGAAATAGTTTATGATGATATTTAATAGATGACGGAGTTGTTTCGTCGACTGTTTTAGAAAATACGATTTTTCAAAGAGTGAATATATTGAGCCAGCAGTCGCCAATCGAAAACCAAGCTTATAGTATTACATCACAACCCACCGTTAGTTCTGAAATTAAAGTTTGGTAGTCTTAGAAAGGTACTGCACCTGATGCCGGTCCGCTGAGGCCATCATCGTCTCTGCATCCTTTGATTTTCGATTTCTTACTTTTACAGTAAGAACCTGATTAACGCCAACCTACTGTTCTACCTTTTAGTGTTTTGTTGAAAAAGTCAATAAAAAACAGCTAAAGGCTACCTATAAGCCATGACTAGACTTATTTTAATCGTTTCTTGACGATATTTCGGAATTTGTACATATACAATTTTTGTACTGATAAACTTCAACAGAAGCACGAAGTGTTTCAGAGAGAAAACAATAAAGGGAGAGGATTACAGTCCCGGCGCGCTCTAAATGGGTCTCCTAAAGACCTAGTTGCGACGTCAGCAAATCACTCTACCTCTTTTTGACCTCTGGTGAGGTTTAATTCTCTAAAGCTCGGAACACACTGCAACCTTTACAAGCGTTTGGATATTCTTCCTTCATTTTAGATTGAAGATTGGATGAATAAATATTTCCGGAGCTTTTGATGGCGCACAATTCCTATGATATTAGTCAAAGCTGGCAGCTTTTAGGCGATTGCTTCATTCAGCGTCCCACAGGTGACGGAGGCATTCCGAATTATTTGTTTGACCTTAGGGCAGCAGCTCATAGTAGATATTTCCCTGTCGATTCCACCATCAACACAGCAAAACCTGTGCCCTTTATTCAGTCGCTTGTCGTAAGTCGCCTACTTCTTATCTCCACTAACTATCCGCTTCAAATCACCCGAAATCAGCCGATTTTGTAATCCGCTGATGGAAATTCGGTTCATGTGGGGTTTTTGGGTTAGCTTCTTAAGCTAATCATATATCGAACATCATTTTGTATCCGGTACGGAATCGATGAAACCAAAATTGCGCAGCATTATCAGCACCATGCACTGTTCACATTTCCTGGCGCCCGGCCAAAATGGAAAAGTACTAGTTTTTTTTTTTTTTTTTTGACGCCAAAAAATTCTCGAAATTCAGACCCCTTCAGAGTAGATTGCCACCTTAAACAAGACCTAAGGCTTCTGCTTTTGATTTGCATTGTTGCTGTTAAACAAAACATTTTTCCAAAAAATGGTTAAGTAACAGAGTAATTTTCAGTTATTTCGGTTACATAAGTCCATTTTACGCAACTTCTAAAATATTTTTCAACACGATAATGCAACTCTACTTGCGCATTCCAATACTTCTCGCCGGTTCCGTTTAACTAACGAAAGTGTCAACTGCTCAACATTGCGAAGAGAAATTTCTAACTCGTAACGTTAACTTATAATATTTAATATAATAAAAAATATTTCAAAAATATGCAGATAAAAATTATAGATTAAAATACTTTAGCATTTAATAAGCCTGAAATACGGCCTTGCAAGAAAATTAAAACTCCGCAATAATCGCCAGCTCCATTTAGTTGCAAAAACAGCGGAGCACCAGCAGTCAAGTGTGGTTTAGTCGCAATGTGTGTGTATGTTTCTGTGAAAGCAAACGAAACGTTCTAAGTGTGTGTGCAAATTTCGGCAATATGTTGCATTATCAACGAAATTCTATAATAAAATAACAAAAGTAACGAGTAGGAGTAAATATTGCAAGGAGAGTGGGCGCTCTCAGCGTATCATCCCAGCGAATACTGTAACAAAACGCTATTCAAATTCTGGTTATGAATTGATTGATTTGTGTGTGTGCATGTAAAAATATCAATATTAGCTGATGAAGAGAGTGAGAGTTGCTTGAACTAGCAGGAATCGTGCTCGCTGCAACAACAAAGCGATCGAATAACACGAATAACGGACTGGAATTTGCATATTTGCATATAACTCGATGAAGTAGTGAAGTGCGACAATTATTGTGAAAATCTTTAAATTAGTGTTTATGCAAAAATATTTAGTGTTTAGTGCCAAATTTAATAGTTATTGTGTTCAGTAAATGTGTTTGAAAGTGAAGTAGTGTTTTGTGTGAAAAAATGAAAGTGAAACAGTTGCGAAAATTAGTGTGAATAAAAGTTTAGCAATGCCGGCCAACTACAACAACTACCAAGCAAGTCTGTGCTGCAAGCAAGTGTCGCATAATTATAACAAGTAAGTCAATCTCACACATACAGTAATTCGCATATAATTAGCAATATTTATTGCGTGAAGAATATTAATATTGAGTATGTTTATATAATTCAAGTATTTCGTTAAAATGATGTCAGAAATATGAAAATTCTATGATGTAGTATACTTTAGTAAAATAATAATCTTTGTTTCATTCATTTATGTCTGCATATAGAACCTCAACTCAGTATTACATACTTGATTTCAGATTTTTAAAAATGTGTGTATAAATAGTTTATCGGATGTTTTAGAAAATATGAATTTTCAAAGAGCTTGTACATATATTGAGCCAGCCGTCACCAATCTAAATTAAATTGATATTTAAGTTGGGAGCAGGTCCTTAGGACAGCTCGTGTCGGCCAGGTCTGTTTACGGATTCGAATAAGGGTTTCAATTTCATCATTCCATGTTTCCCTTTTGGCTCTGTAGCTTGGAAGTTGTCCAATATTATTACGTAATTTCACTTTCTCCGATAGCTATTGTAAGTCGAAAAACCAACTTCTCAGATGAGGCCCTTTTAATGACTTCGTGAACAAACAAAATTGTCGCTATTGGGGTTAGTCGAATCCTCATGTGAATCAGGAAATTGCAATTGAATCCTCAAAAACTGACAGTTTGATGCAGATTGCGGTATGAAGACATCATTAGGTCTTATTTATTCCAAAATAATTCCAAAAAAATAATATCGTCAATAGCGGACGTTAAAAAACGATGCTGTTCTTCTTTTTTCTTCCGAAATGTGGTGAAATCGACGCACCGATCTCCGTATCCAACACAACGATGCGCCGCCTCATGCTCCACGTCTGAAGAAGGACACATTATATGAAAAATTTGGCCACTCTTGAATTTCGAGAAATCCCTCTGTCAAATGGCCGCCAAGATGATGCGATTTGACGCCTTCAGATTACTTTCTCTGGGGATATGTTAATACAAGTTTACGCCAAATGACCAGAAACGAGCTCGAAGAACTCGAAGACCACATTCAGCATACTATAGCCGAAATTCCAGACGAAATACTGTACCGGGTCATCGAAAATTGGCGTAAACGGATAGAGATATGTAAAAGTCATAACATTATATGCATTACAAAAACATAAATAAAACTATTTTGACCAAATTTGAGTGTTTTATTTTATTTTAACATCATGTCATTCTTGTTGTTCAGCCCTTTATACGAGTATACCTCACTAAAGTAACGGGTGATTTTTTAAGAGCTTGATAACTTTTTTAAAAAAAAAAACGCATAAAATTTGCAAAATCTCATCGGTTCTTTATTTGAAACGTTAGATTGGTTCATGACATTTACTTTTTGAAGATAATTTCATTTAAATGTTGACCGCGGCTGCGTCTTAGGTGGTCCATTCGGAAAGTCCAATTTTGGGCAACTTTTTCGAGCATTTCGGCCGGAATAGCCCGAATTTCTTCGGAAATGTTGTCTTCCAAAGCTGGAATAGTTGCTGGCTTATTTCTGTAGACTTTAGACTTGACGTAGCCCCACAAAAAATAGTCTAAAGGCGTTAAATCGCATGATCTTGGTGGCCAACTTACGGGTCCATTTCTTGAGATGAATTGTTGTCCGAAGTTTTCCCTCAAAATGGCCATAGAATCGCGAGCTGTGTGGCATGTAGCGCCATCTTGTTGAAACCACATGTCAACCAAGTTCAGTTCTTCCATTTTTGGCAACAAAAAGTTTGTTAGCATCGAACGATAGCGATCGCCATTCACCGTAACGTTGCGTCCAACAGCATCTTTGAAAAAATACGGTCCAATGATTCCACCAGCGTACAAACCACACCAAACAGTGCATTTTTCGGGATGCATGGGCAGTTCTTGAACGGCTTCTGGTTGCTCTTCACCCCAAATGCGGCAATTTTGCTTATTTACGTAGCCATTCAACCAGAAATGAGCCTCATCGCTCATCGGACACGGACGCGAAACACATTTCGAACCGAACACTGATTTTGGTAATAAAATTCAATGATTTGCAAGCGTTGCTCGTTAGTAAGTCTATTCATGATGAAATGTCAAAGCATACTGAGCATCTTTCTCTTTGACACCATGTCTGACATCCCACGTGATCTGTCAAATACTACTGCATGAAAATCCTAACCTCAAAAAAATCACCCGTTACTATATAACCAGTTTTGCCAATTGTTTGTTCGATTTGGCACTCATGAAGTTTCGTAAGTCGAAAGCAACTAAAATTGCAGTGAGATAATCATCATAGGCACCTTTTTAATGGAAACGGTCTTGAATACGCAACCTCTTAATACTAACCTTAAGTATGGCTTTCAAAATATTTATTATAAGCAAAATTTAAAATTAGAAATCAGGCAAGCTTGTCTCTACTAATTTTATATGGCTACTTTAGTAAGAGTTTTACTCTTTGCTGCCGCCAAAAAAAATTACAGAACATTTGTCATATTTAATCAACAATCAAGCAATATATTAGGAAAGTGTTTAAAAATATTATTTCCATTAACAGGAAATTTTTGTGTAGATTTCCATTAATAAGCTAACCAGATAGCAAACATAAATATTAAATTCGATTCGTAGAAATCAGCGATTAGGCATTTACTATACTTAAGAGTTAATGTTAACAATTAAATACCACAAATTTGGAAGACAAAAAGAAATACTATATTAATAGAAAGAAAAGAAAATATTTCTAAAATGACATGGGAATTTATGACTTGAACGTTCAGTATTTATTTCTATGCATTTATAGATATTTATAAAGCGATAACACAGTGATGAGTGGCATAGAAATGACCAAGACACACAAGCCACCACGGAATTCATTTGAATGCATATTCTCGATATGTTTTGCTATGTATGTTTCTACACATATGGCTCTCCACCTATTTGGTTGCATTGCTTAGAAGCTGCCTTGCAACGATCGCCTATCTGATATATTGTACAGTGCCTTTGCTGCCACACAGTCTCATATGGTAATCATATGCCCATCAAAATGTCTCCCAAAGGTCTGTATGCATTGCAGACCAAATGTCTGAGCATGAGCGCGGCGCAAGTACATATCCAGTTATGAGCAAGTACATACTTTACATATCGTTTGTGAATAAAGTTGACACTGAGTTGAGTTAAATGATGCCCAAGACGTTGTTGGCGGTTGAATAGCTTGTGTTGGGGTACCCTGTAGGGAAAAAATTATTCGAAGCTTATGCAATATTTTTTACAATTCTCTTTTTTGGACAGATCAGAAGTGAGACGTGTCAAGCTGTGATGTTATTTTTGTTTTTTATTGTTTGGCATTTCATGATGAAAAGACTTACGCCTGAACAACGTTTACAAATCGTTCAACTTTACCAAGAAAATTCACATTTTTTAAAGAATATGTTTCGCGCGCACCGCTGAACTTATGGTCAACATAATTGGCCTGCTAAGCGAACTATTCGAAAAACCATCACCTATCTTCAGACCCACCATTCATTATTGGATAATATTCGACCGAAAAGACCACATCTAGAAGAGGAAGCTGAGTGTACACGAAGACCATAGAGAGTCGTTTCGACGCCGTCGAGTTCTTAAATTGAAAGCGTTCGAAATACTACTTGTGAAAGAACTGAACCACTCGGCCTTTCCAAATGACATCGCTTCGCTTTCTAGGCGCTTGAAAAGTTCCAAGAAGTTCCGAAGTTTCCGAGCCAAATTTTGTTCTGCGATGAGGTTCATTTCGGCCACAATGGGTATGTAAACAAGCAAAATTGCCGCATTTCGAACGAAGAGCTACCTGAAGAGCTTTAAGAGCTGTCATTTCTTCCAGAAAAAATTACCGGTTTGGTGTGGTTTTTGGACCGGTGGAATCACCTCCAAATGAGTAACCCTTTATAACTCGGATTTAATGATTTCTATAATTTTATCAATATTTTTGACAATTGGCCTTCCAAAAGGGAGGCCACTGCTTGTTTCAAATAAGTCATTATTTCTTACAAAAAAAATTGTATGCCACAATTTCCGACAGGGTATGTACCTCTAGCACCTTTTGGCTATGAAAATATCAAATCATACAATATTAATATACATAAATCTATATACCAGTATGTCCTACGCTTATGAAAGCATTTAAGCTGCGACTAAGCGCTAAGTGATGTCAACGTTTGTTTTATACATTTTTCAATAAATTTTTCCAACATTGCTCGGCTGTGTATGATCAACGAAAATTATGCGCGAAGCACAAAAAAATTCATTTTTATCTGGCTTGAGAAATCAGATATTTCTTTTTGATTCATAGAACTAATTTATAGTTTCCTTTTGTCTTCGGTAAGTGAGCGGCTATCATCGATTGAATACGTATGTGTGTGTGGTTGTGTGCTTATGCGGTTAGCCGCAGCATTAGAGCGCCCCAAAGTGTGGTCGATCGTTTGTGGGATATAAAAATCAATAAAAATATATTAAAACAAAAGCAAAGTATAGCTGAGAAATCAAATGGCAGCGGCAGCAATGGCGAGAAAAAGGTGGAGCAAAAGAATTCGAATATTAGATATTAAAAAACAGAACAGAGAGGCATACAACAAAAAAACCTTATAATATTAATAAAGAATCAATTTGATCTTTGATTTCGTTTAACGATTTATTTAGAAGATATTTCATGCGCGGCGGTCCAACTAAACTAAATTTAATAAAAAAAAAAGTGTTTATATGTGGTATAAAATATTTTCGGGTATAACTTAATGTGCGCTATAAACAAGTTTCGTGGTTTCTACTTTTTTCGGATTTTTTTTTATTAACATTTTTGTGTTTGTGTGTGCGTTTGCGCTTGCTCGAAACGGTAGGTGCCAGCTCACATCTTCTGGTGCTACGCAAGCTGCAATATCTAAGTCGGCAATCTACATATCGAACCTCTAGAGTAGAGTGGGAATGCGGCTAACAACGCTACGAAGGTGGGTGCAGGACAACGGCGCGAAATTAAAACTGTCTAAACTGCATGCCTGAGACCTTTATTAATATTTTATGGTCATTAAATGATCATGCCAATGGCAAGCAGTCAAACTCAACAGGTAAATATGTATATTATTTATTTGATTTAATTTTCAATTTTTTTTTTATTATATATATTTCAATTTGCCTGTTTTTCTTGCAGCTCCTTGGCATTAACTGTATAAATGTGGCATACGAGGGTTGTTGTTTAGATTTCTGACTTCGGTTGCTAGTAATATTGTTAGACTCCTTGAGCTACTATCAGTTAGAAATAATGACTTACTTATTTACGATCTCGTTGCGAAAGCCTTTTGAACCCATTATGATAAAATGTTTTTGACTCCAACCTAATACGACGGTGCCATCATTTATGGGATTTTGGAGAAATCTTTTACAAGGAAATAAGCCACGACGAGCTGAGTATTGACTTTGGAACTTTCGACGTACCACTTGTGAAATTCCTAAGTCGTTCTATACGTTAGCCCGAGTTGCTGCGAACGGCGCCAAATCGGCGGTCCACGGTCTTCATGTACACTCTCTGCTATATTTTCTTCGTAGCGTGCTGGACGTGGTCTATTCGGTCGAATATTATCCAATAATAAATATTCGATCTTGAAATGGGTGATGATTTTGCGTATAGTACGCTCAGTAGTCCCATTATGTTGACCAGAAGTTGAGCGAAGCACGCGAAACACATTCTCGACACGGCGGGCTGAGTTTTGAGTTTGGCGCCTTCAGCTTTCGACGTACTATTTGTGTTTTTCCTAAGACGTTGCTTCAATCGGTTTTCTTTTTGTGCTGAACCCTGGTCTCAAATTCTTTCTGTTATTCTTTCGGGACATCAGATCCGTGTGGTAGATACCAAATCTTGGAAAAGAATATCTTGCCTTCTTATTTTAGCTCACCTTCAAACTAATGTTTTTTGTCACCCTGCGGATACTTAGTCTAAGACCGGAAGCTGTAAACCGCTTGAGTCACATTTAAAAGGATCATTTCTGGCCACTCCCAAGTGATTGGGAAAAATTTTCCTCATTTGCGTGAACTTCTACATATGACTCCATCATCTTCCTGCATTTTATCATCATCTTTCAATATTTAGAAGCTTCAAATGTGGATCAGGTTCCAACATCTCTACAGAAGCCATCCTGTTAATTCTTCATAGAAATTGTACACCCTGAATAGGAAATTGTATACCCTGAAGGAAGTTTCGATATGCAAGATTGAAACGTCTAATATCCTATAAAGTATATATTTAAATGATCAGCGGGTTGAGATGGGTCCATCCCACCATATCGGTCAGTCCATCTGTATATACATGTACCAAGCGCTCAATTTTTTAGATATTCATCTGAAATTTCGCACACGTCATGTTCAATCTAAGAAGCTGCTCGTTTATCGCAACTGTCGTTATCGGATGGCTCTATCATATAGCTGCCATACAAACTGAATAATCGGAATCAAGCGCTTGCATTAAAGGCTTTTTAATTTGACGAGATATGTTCTTGAAGTTTGACACGGATTATTGTCTAATGCAATGATGTCACTTATCAAAAAATTGCTCGGATCTCTATAGCATATAGCTGCCATACAGACTGATCTGTCAAAGTCATATACTTCTATGGAAAACTTTTTCATTCGGAAGATATCTTCGCAAATTCGACATGGATTATTTCCCAAAGGAAATGTGCGATATCCGTAGAAATTGTTCGGATCGGATAGTTATGCATGCAGCTCTTATACAAACTGGCCAATCGAAATCACCCTTTTATGTTATCATATTTTGAGACCAAAAATATAATAACAACCCTAGTATATACACATATCGCTACAGTCACATTTAAATTATTAATTAAACAACGTTTTCCGCTCATTAAAAAGCATTTCATTTCATTATAAGTGCTTAAGCAGTATATCTCCAAAAAGACGGAGCTACCTGTCCGCAGCATAACCTCAACTCAACTTTTTATCCTGTGGACCGATCAAGTCGCCTGCAAAACAGCGAACAGGATGCTGTGTGTAGTGTGTAGGAGCAGCGCATGCAAAACACAAATGTCACAACACGCACACGTACATACACATACAAGCAAATATACATAAGTGGACGCGAATATATTGTGTGTTGCATGCAACCGGAAGACATTAATATAATAAATTGCGGCGAAAAGGCATAAAATATACTGCAGGGAAGAATTCTGCAGAAATGGCAAGCGGCAGAGACAAAACTAAATAAAATAAAATCAATAAAAGGAGAATAAAAATTAATTATGCAAAAGTATATCGCACGCTTATTAATAGGTTAATATTTTGATTGTCCATAAATCAGCGACAAGTTATAAAAAATAAATATACATATGTACTTATTTACAAAAACAATTGCAAGCATTTCATTCATATTTTATTTGCAGCTACAACTGGAGCTGCAGTTACTAATTGCTGGGGATGTCAGAAGATGCACGCCATAATATGAAAAAAAAGAAAAAAATAAGAAAAGGAAGTAAGAGAAAAACAAAATCAACTCATTCCAGCTGCACCGAAACTAAAATACCCTACACAGTTGTCTTTCTTTTCAAAACAGGGTATTAAAAAACTTATCTTGATTTTGTTAGGTTAGCTTGTATAACAGCTATATGCTACAGTGATCCGATCTATAAAAGTGTAGTTGGAAAATATAGTGCTAACTCGAAGAATAATCTGATCGAAATTTATAGAAGATATCTCGTCAAACGAAAAAGTTTTCCATACAAGAACATGATTTTGAACGATCGGTTTGTATGGCAGCTATATGCTATAGTACTCCGATCTGAACAATTTCTCGGAGAATATATCAATACATCTATTATACGATGTATTGATATATTCTCCGAGAACCGTACCGAATTTCGTGAAGATATCTTGTCAAATAAAAAAATTTTCCATACAAAAACATGACTTTGATAGGTCGGTTTGTATGACAGCTATATGCTATAGTGGTCCGATCCGAAAAATTTTATCAGCGATTATACAATTCTTTTTGAGAATAATGCATGCCAAATTACGATCAGATATCTCTTGAATTAAAAAAAATTCATGCGTGGAATTGAGTTGAAGCGGGAAGTTTATATGGAAGCTATACGCTACAGTGGTCCGATCTGAAAAATTTCTTCGGAAATTGTATCGTTCGCTTGGTCAATAAGTCTTATCAAATATTTTAAAGACATCTCTTTAAATAAAAAAGTTTTTCATACAATCACTTAATTCCGATCCTACAGTTTATATGACAGCTATATGCTATGCAGGTCCGACATCAGCAGTTCCAATAAATAAGCATCTCCTTGGCAAGAAAAGAGCATGTGCAAAATTTCGAATCGATATCTCAAAATCTGAGCAGCCAGTTTGCCTATATACAAGAACTCCGTCTCTCGTTCAGGGCATAAAAAAGAAAAAGTAACAAAATCAACTCACGAACGAAAAAAACTCGCTTCACAAACCGAGTTGACAAGTTTTAATTTGCATATGTTTCTCTTTGCGCGCAGCTTCCAACAGACCCTTCAGCCAAGCCTACGACAGCTCGCCCCTCAGCATTGCGTGCCACGCTCAAACTTGAAGTCCGTTTCTTGCCAGCCTCGAATGTAGCGCGTCTCAGGTGATATCTCATGCTGCCTGCCCCTACATGCACACATGTGCAGCCATAACAAATGAATTATTGACATTTTTTGAAGCAATATTCACAAATATTCTGGTCCATTCAGCGGTCCGTCCGCTCTGCCGATATGGACAACTGTCAACGCACTGCTTACATATCCAATGATTTTATTTTTCATTTGCGTCCACTTCATTTCTTGTACAACTACAAATGTGTCGCTATGTAAGCTGTCAGTCGTCGTCTACCTGTCGTGAAGACACACTCCGCACACACACGCACACACTCTTCACGGCAACAACAACAGCTCTTCACCTCAACAACAACAACTCCTCAACGCTTTGTGTTTATTATTATTTCATCGTTTTATCATATGAACCACTCACCAATTGGCTGGCTCGCTCGTTGTCTTCGTTATCCAGTAACTTTAAAATTTTTGCTCATTAATGAATTTAAATGGTCTCCTTTATAATATTTAACGGCTTCTTTGCATCATTTTATGTTGATAATATTTTAACGGTTACCTTTTCACTTTAAATCAGTTCCCCCACACACCCTTACAGCGCCGCTTGGCTGCTCGTCTTTGCAACTTCTTTAAATACTTTACTTCTTCATTGGCACTTATGAGCGCTTTGGGCGCTTAAGACATTGGCATAATCATCGCCGGTCGCCTGCATTAATATTGCATTCTTAATGAGTTCGCATTAAGTTTTGACATTTGACAAGTAGTGCGTTTTCAGCTGGATAAGCACATACAGACATGTTTATTTATGGTAATGTTAAAAAAATATTAATAAGGAACTTGGAAGAAAGGGGTAAGTTTGGATGAAACCGCACATTTTTTACTTACTGTTGGCCGCGGCTACGACATCTGAGACGATCCATCCATTGATTCCAATTTTCGATGACTCGTTCGACTATATTTCGACTGATAACTGGCAAATGACACGCGTGATGTTTCGTTGCAAGGCTTGAATCCAAGCGGGATTGTCCGCATAGACTTCAGTCTTTATATATCCCCACAGGAAAAAGTCTAACAGTGTGCCATCACATGATTTTGGTGGCCAACTGACTTGCCCAAAACGTGAAATTATGTGCTTACCGAAGTGTTCTTTCAATAAATCCGTTGGTTAATGCGATCTGTGGGAAGTGGCGCCGTCTAGTTGAAACCAACTGTCGTCGAGATCACGAGCTTTAGAAATATTTATTTCTCGCCGATTTGAGACAGGACTACAACACTGAAAGCACATCTTTCGTCCAAAAAATACTGGTCAATTCCGGAAGCATAGAACTGGCTTTATGTCAAACAGTCTTTTCTTTGATTAAACCTTTTGTAAACATATCTGGTATCCCTTACGAACGTTAGAAGCGACTCAAAAATGGCTCAAGATTAACTATAGAAACTGGTATCTATCGCTGGATTCCTGCATTCTTATGAGCCCTAATACAACTATGGTAGAAGGTCTCAAATTGACCCAGACTTGTCTAATATGCCAGGACCTGTGAACTTACTCTCTATTTTCTATTATTTGCGACATTGTAAGGAGAGACCTTAAACATTTTTGGTAATACCACGTTACGTTTAAATTTGTTGGCTGATCCAAAGATCGCACTTGGACTACTACATGCAGACCTTTGCGAAGCCAAAAAAATTAGACCTTCTGTATTCGAACTATTAAATGAGCAAAGCAGATGGTGGTCGGTCCAAAATACTCAAACCTTTAGTTTCTATTCCCACAACTTCCGTAGGATATCTAAAAGAGGTTATCTCCCAAGTATTTAAGCCTGGATCTCACAAACTCGGGCAATCAAGAAGAAATTGTTGAGATGTTTCCACCTTATCTTCTTTCATCCAGCTTCTGTAGCTGGCGTTTTTCCTGTTAGAATCCCCGCAACTAGGGAATGGCTAGCCCACAGCAAGCAAAGAGCTCACTGGATCTCTTAGGATCAATCTTGGGTCAAAAGTGTCCTGCGACATCGTATTTACTGATAATAGTCCAACGCTGTTCCAGTTCTCGCGTAATTCATCTATCCAGTTGTAGAATATAGGAGGATACTCGAACGCCGACACGTTCCCATGCTGCTGATAGCGAAGCTGGGATAATTATCCTTGCCAGCTTCTCAGCTTTACAGTTACCTGCGATTCCGCTATGTCCTCCACCACACGAAGACCACATTGTGCACGATAGTCCATGTCGTAGACGACTACCTTCGGTAAGAGAACTCATCTTTTGTCAATGGTTCATCTCTAACAGTAGAAGGTATGCCTTCTTTGTTCTCTCCTCGATCTTAGGCTTCACTGAAAGCTTCGTATCTGGGACGAGCTCTCAATACTTCACTTGTGGATACAGGTTACAGTCGGATGTTTCCTAAATAGGAACGACACCTTGTATGCTGCCCCTATTTTCATTTCGTCGGGCACTATTTCTTAATCTTCTTTATTGACGTAAACACCGTTCAAGTGGGCATAGCCGAGTTTACAACGGATACTATTTTATCAAGATTTATAGGTATGTATAACCTCGATGCCCAAGAACAATATATTTGGAACTGCGAATTCGTAATTTGAACAAAACAGTCGAACTTTTCGAAAATTGTATACCCACACCATTCTCTAAGATTTGATATAAAAACAAGAAGAAGCTTTATGCTGCCCTCTTCTAAGCCAATAATAATTGCCTCCAGCTTAAGTCAGCATATGTCGTTTTATCTCAGTTACATTAACTGTACGACACAAATCAATGCAGACCAATTGTGATCGACGCAAGGCAAAAGTAAATCACTCATTTACTCCGGCAAACCACTTATCCGTAGCGCTGATGATGATGAAACGTCTTGCAGCATTTGATTTGTGCTAATAAAGAAAATTATTTTTTCATGTTACAAATAAGGCGGAAATCGCTCTGCACTTATGAAACTTAGTTAAGCTCGTCATCCCTCCCCCCTCCCGCTCGTCTTCTCCGGCCTCCTTTACACGCCAACATTGCGAAATAATCAAGTGGAAGTGCTGATCCGGACGCATTTATGCGCTGCCCAGCTGAGCTATTCCTCAGGGGATGTATTACCGTATGTCAAACACACACACATATACACTTGAATGTACATATATCCATATGCTCATGGTGTTGTACTTATGAAAACTTTTTCGCCTTAAGCCATTGAGATATGTGTAATCAGCAATCGTCAGCAGACAGTCAAGCAGCCAAGCAGCTCCACATGCCGGACAAGCGTACAAGCGCGGCGGAGTTGCGGACTGTAGTTGGTATGTGGTACTTGAAGAGAGCACGTTACATAAATGGCTTAGAACCTTTTCTAATGAACTCAATCAAAAATCGATTTGCTATTGATAACTGCCTCGGCGCTGGAGAGTTGCAGCTGAAGCTCGAATGGACACTACGGCGGGGTGGTTAGGTAGTAAGCGGGCACATATTGCCTACAAATGGCAGCTATGAGATAAATTGCTTGGCATTAAGTGCTTAAGTGCAGGGTACTACAAGCACACTTACATGTATAATGTTTTGGCACAGATTTTTCTATGAATTTTGCCATTTTCAGTTCCAACGTTTGCTTGATTTTCGCTGCTGTGACGTTTGATGAAAAGGAATTATTAATAATCGCTGGGGAATACGCGCTTTATGATGCAATGGCCCCCTTAGTGCTTATAATTCATATGTGCGCCCGGCTAATTGTTGCTGGAATAGCTTCATATTAAATGCTAATTCGTGTATGAGTATGTGTGTGTGGTCACAATAGATCGAAGAATTTACTTGCCTTTAATTGGAAGAAAAATGAAAGTTGAGTGATAGACAGCTGGTACTTTGCGATAAGACTATTTATAGAAAGTTTATGCTGGAGTAGAAGCTTAGAAGATAATAAGCTCACATATGTGTCTATAGATATGTATATATAAAGTTACATAACTATGTCATTAGATTCAGGAAGACAAAGACAAACACGAACACATATTTAACTATTCCTCAGTTTCCTGGTATACATATATGTATATTAATTGCTTAAAGCTCTATTTAAAAGTTGGAAATCAGATTTAAAGTGAGAAATTCTACAGCCATGCTTACTTTCCATATACTCGTAAAGATGAGCTGACTTTCAGCAGGGTACCTTAGGATACGTCGATAGTGGTTCTACGTACGTGGCAGTAGCCAAACCGAGCACATAACCTCGTTAGGTGAATGGCATGAAGTTTTGTACAGGTCTAAAAAGCGAGTCACTTATTTTAAGACTGACACCCGCTCGCAGCCGCATTTTTGGTAAACAGACGCAATAATTAGACTTCAGCGAACCCTCAGACCGAATATGTTAAAGTGGTTGCACTGAAGTTTCCTCTCTTTTAGCCGTTACCCTATGCTCCACACGTGTTGACTACCGCATCTTACACTGGTGAGAAGGTGCGCGGCGGCGACGCAAGAGCAGAAATGGAGTAACGTCTAAAGTCTATGCGGACAATCCCGCTTCAATTCAGGCTTTGGAGCAAAATTACGCATGTCATTCGCCAGTTAACAATCAAAATGCTCGAACAAATCATCGAAACATTTAAAAGAGATAGTCTTCAAAAAATAAATGCCAAGGAATATTCTTTCGAATGAAAATAAACATTTCATTAAATTTGAAGTTTCTGTGTTTCTTCTATAAAGAAAAGTAGAAATGGATCACGCCTTATTTGTCCAGATTTCCCACAACTTTCCCAAATCTCAAATATCTGAACACACTGTCTTCTTGAAATTCATAAACTTTATCCAGGACGTAAGTCCAGTCTTCATCCCGTTGAGATTTGAGTGATTTTATGAAGTTTCTATGTATTTGAGAGGGTTTCCACATCTCCGAAAAACAGTTTACTTAATTATGTAACAAAGAAGGATATATCAAAAAATCCTGAAAAAACTCTGACTTTTAGTTAATCGAAATTGGTCATTAAGTCTTCTTGATTAGCTAGGCGTCTTTTTATCATAATGTTGGAAAGTTTAGTTGTAATTCTTCTGTTTATGATTTGGCCAACCACCTCTAACTTTTTACTCGCTAATATTTTGTTTAACGATTCTCAAAAAAATAGATAAACCTTTTTATAATTTCTGAAGAGCTTGGTAAACGGCACTATTAGTTATTGCGCTTTCAAGGCTTTTGGCATAAAATGCATCGGAAAAGGTCTAATGAGCTTCTCGCCTGTAGTAAGGTTAGCCTTTTCATAGTTGTAGAGGTTTTAGCTATTCATTAACCCTATCGGTGTCCACGAGGTAAGGTGTAGAATTTTAGCCAATGTCATTGTAGGAGCTGTTTGAATGTAGAGGGAATGGGAAATGTTCCGCCTTTGCGAGATCAAGGCTTAAACACATGGGTGTCCACTAGGGTGATTCAAAAAAAAAATTTTCTTCTTCCGTTTGGTACTCGGAAAAATAGGTTCCTAGACACCTCTAAGAAAGCCTCTCCTAAAACCTATGAGTTTCATCATTCATAATGATTTTTTTCATTGAGTTATAAAATTCATAAGAAATAAAAAATCCCAAAAATAATCAAACTTCAACGGTTAATAGCGTTTAAACGGTTGGGTTTACGAAAAAATCGTGGGAACCTTTTTTGTAGATCATTGAATTTCCTACAAAATCTAAGGAGCAAGATATTTTTTCAAGTAGTTGGAAGCGAGATATAAATTTTTCTATCTGATAATAAGAAAAAATAGAAAACTGTATGTAGGAGGACCTTCCCGCTACAATTAAGAACTCATGCTTGGAGAGGCTTTCTTAGAGGTGTCTAGGAACTTATTTTTCCGAGTACCAAACGAAAGAAAAAAATTCGAATCACCCTACTGTCCACACTTACAGACATCTCGCTGAGCTGGTGGGCATAGAAATGAAGATGTTAATGTTGATCTCAAGCGGTTTGTCGACTTATGAAATCTGATTACAGTAGATTTTCCGGCTACACAAAAATTGTATGTATATAGCATTGAAATTAACATAAGCTTACCAATCCTAACCCAAAATAACCTGACCTAACCTAACCTAACTTAACCTATCCGTCAACATATATGAAATATAATGTAAATACTCGTACTATGTAATTAAAAAAGTATTTATATTTTCAGGTTACCAACTGCTGAGTTACATAATGTCGGTGAGTCTCTTTTAAATTTAAATTATGAATTCTTTCTATTAAATTAATGACATACATAACAAAACATAATATTTTGTTTTTCTGAAAAAAGCTTTGTGAAATATAAAGCTTTTAAAGCTTTTCTTTATAAGTGAAAGTGATCTGGTTTTAATATTCCTGATGGTACTATAGTTTTATAAGGGTGCTCGCAGAGTGGACGCTTAAAGCCGAGCCGAGCGGAAATTCACGTGTTGCGTAATTGGGAAAATGCGCTCGGGTCGGCTTTAAGCGTCCACTCTGCGGGCACCCTTAGGCGTATTTCACTAAAATTAAAAACTTTCTTGTAATTTTCGAAATTATTTCAAACAAGGATATCGAAAAAATATTCTAAACTAATCGTTTTTTAAGCTTTTACGAAACGTAATTTCAGTTCTACGCTGGAATCTATCGTGACAACCTCGGCTTTTATTTTTCCAACATAAGGCTAGCGCTTGTACGTCTGTTAAACACTTTATGGTACTTTTCTTTAATGAAGGGCTTAGTACCTTTTATAAAAAATAAACTTTTTAAAGTTAGCTCTAGCTGAGATGAAATCGCTATTCATCTTCTGCTCTTTTCTCTATGCAAGTATCTCGAAATGCAAAATGCATTTTCTGGATCGTTTTCGATAAAAAAAAAAAATAAAAACAAAATATCAAAACAATAAACTATAACATAGGCGATTGAATTAAAATTCCATAAATGAACTGGGTTATGAGGTCGCAGCACATGCCAAAAATGATGAAAAGTGACGAAGAAACATAAACCGAAACAGTAGCGATTGCAACACTGCAATACAAGCAGCAGCAGTAGTCTGAAGCGCGCGACCTACCCACAACCGTCAACTAACAACACACCGTAAGTTTGCCGGTTGGTGTGTAAGTCAACTTGGACGATTTGTGTGACATTGTCGCATCAAACGCGCCGCTTATCTGTGAACAATTCATCAAAAAGAAACCTTGCAGCACTACATATACATATACAGAAATACAAATTTACACATATGCCTGTAAAAGTGACGTGGGACGTCGTTATGCGCCTCGCATGCATGTATATATGTGTTGGCAGCGCTTCGCGGCTCATATAAATAAATAAATTCATCATTGTAAATCATGCTCGGTATTTTGCAATTTAATTAATCACAAAAAGAAACAAAATACATATATATTACATAAACAATGCGAACAGCGCTTAATAAGCCACAATAACCACTCGGAGTGCGCAACCAAAAACGGCAAGAACGCTGCAGTTAAGTAGCAAACGCGTTTGATATATTTGACGGCTACTTATTGTATTGAAAGTCAACATTGAGTCGGCACCGCCAGCACAGCGCGCAGTTGGATACTTTCAAAAAAGATGATATTTATGGCAACTTTGACAATGAGCGGTTAGCGCGAGTCCGCGTTGATGGTTTCACCGCGCATTTCATGACGCGCGTCTTAGCGTCGATGCTTACACTGCACTTTTGATGCCGCGCGCGTTCGCGTCGATGCTTACACTGCACTTTTGATGCCGCGCGTGTGCGCGTCCAAGCTTATATTCCCCACTTAAACCGCGCGCGTTTGCGTCGCTGCTTATAGCGCGCTTTTAATGCCGCGCGCAAACAGTTCAAATGACAATTGAGTTGCGCGCGTCATAGTCGCAAATCACAATTTTCAGCTTGCCACTCAATTGCACACATAAAAGCAGAGTTGAAATAAAAAGCACAATAAGGACTACATACGCATTGATGATGGAAAGCGCCGCGTGAGCGAACGCGGTAGGCGGACAGCGTGCATCTTAAGTAAGTGAAGCGATGCATATTTGCGCGCCATGCGGTCGGGAAAGTAATGCCTTGCAATGCGGTCTGATCGATTGATGAATGATTGAATGTATGAATGACAGCGATATGCTCACGTAACGCGGCAGGAAAACAGCTGTATATTGCAACAAAAATAAAAAAATTGTATGTTTGAAGTTTGGAATGCGCGCATCATACTTTTCAACATATACATATGAGTGCAACAAAGCCTGTAGTCGTTCAATTCATACGTTATATGATAGGCGGGCAGATAAATGCCACAGCGGCGCGTCGCTGATGACAGCCCCAGCCCAGTCTAAGTAACCAACTGTTGTCAACTTGTCCGATATATTGCCACCAACATTGACACGCATTACCAACAGCGCGCCCGACATATTTTAAATATATTAATTGTAAAATGCATAGACGAAGTACTAGAGCGACAACCGCGTCCAGCGGACTTCACTTACTCATCATTCGTTCAGTTCGTCAAATACGCTGCTGAATTATTAAATTCGTTCTGCTTTGGATTTAATGATTTATCGTCAGCGTTTTGCGGCTTTAGAAAATAGCAAACAGTTCGATGCGCCTAGTAGGTGGCCAAACCAATTGTAGCTGCTCTCAGTGGCATTGCGCGCTCCCCCAAAAGACGGTCAATTGTGACAGTATTTATAGTTAGACGCGTAAGCCTCACAAGTCGGCCGCGCGTTCGTTAAATCGCTGCTTATATGGTATGCGATCGCGTAACGAGATTAGAAATTTGAGTGATTTGTTGTTCATAGCGAGAAATGCGCATTTTATAAACCATACTTTTGGCAAGGGACTTGACCCTTTGATAGCTTATAGCAAAGGAAAAATGAAAAGCAAATTCATTGAGTATTCAGGATCACTTTTGAAATAGTTTAGTTTTCATATTTGGATTATGGTTTATATAGAAATTGTCCCAAGAGTCGTTTTAATTTTCAAACAATGGTAAAAAATAGATAAATTAGTTCCTCATGAGCTCTCCTTAAAGGAAACATGAAATACTCTTGCGTCATTTTCCTGCCATTTCGCTATGGCCTGGCAGCCATTCCAGTCACAAAGACAAACGATGCCATTAATAGCGAAGTTAGGAAGTCCTCGACCAACCCTGAACGCACTGATAATGAGTTCAAGGCTAGTATCGCCGCTTTGCTATCTGAGTGAATGATGACTTCTCTGAGCGAGGCTACACTCGGGATCAGTTGATCTACTGCTACCTTCACGGCCACAACTTCGGCAGACGCTGTAATAGTCAAAACGTCTGAAGCTGAAGCTGATAGAGAGCTTCTAACAGTAGACTCCTCCCCAAGCTTTGACCTAACCGTAAAGAAACTCACTACCCCTCTCCTTCAACTGCTTCTTCCCACCCACGATTCCCTCGTCGATATACCGACAGAGAAGGAGCCGCCAGATTTCGGTTTGGCGACTCCATGATCCAAGTGATCCGAAGTCAAGTCAAGGTGTTTGAGGATATCCAAGTGTTCACTTACGTATTCTTTTATGAACCCAGATTCTTCGGGCACTATTTGCAAAATAGTGTTAAGTGCCATGGTTGGAGTGGACCTTATGGCACCACTTTTGCTGATAAACGCGGCTCGCTGAATGCTATCGAGCTTCTTTGGAAGTGTGATCTTTTCTATAGCCCTCCACCACATAAAGATTTCATAGAATATAAAGGACTTAACTATGGTGTCGTAGAGCCAGTGAACCACTTTCGGTGAGAGACTCGACCTTTTGCCAATGGCTTCTCTACAGCAGTATACGGCAATCGATGCCTTTTTTCGATATTTAGTTTCCATTAAAGCTTCCTATCCAGGAAAAGCCCTAAATATTTCACAGCATCCGCCGGTTGCAGAAGGTTATCTCCCATATGCGGCAGCGGTGCCACCGGGATCTTATATTTTCTAGTAAACAAAATCATCTCGGTTTTACTTGGGTTGATAGCGAGACTACCAATTTGTTACGACGCTGAGATACCCCTGCGCCAATTTGTACGCGGTACTCAGGAACTTTTTATTAACCTTAAATGCTATATCGTCTGCATAGGCAATCACCCGGCAGCCACGATATCAAGTGTTTTAAGCAGGTCGTTAACAACCTGGATCCATAGAAGAGGAGAGAGAACTTCACTTTGCGGGTTCCCCTACTCACATTTGGCCGACCGCGTGCGTTGCTCCATTCCGTGTCAATCACTCAGTCGCACAGAAGACTGATAATGAGGTTTGATTCAACCCCAAGACCATCCAGAGCAGGACGTTATTGAAAGCTCCCTCAATATCAATGAAGATCTCAAAAACGAACTGTAATGGCTTCCACAAGCCGTGACACGATAATATGAAGGGCAGTAACCGCTGACTTGCCTTTAGTGAAAGCATGTTGCGCTTCTGATAGATAGACCCTCGGAATGCTCCTCTTTATGTACCACTCCATCAGTCTTTCTGGAGTTTTTAGTAAGTGAATTAGACTACTCAATAAATCTGAAGAGAAAATTTTCGACTTCTGTGTTAAAAGGTAGGCAGGGTATTTGAGGTGTCCTAGAAATCATCCCTGCAGTCACCTGCTTGAAGCGGAACCACCTTTTAGGAGCATCAAGAGGTCCATCCTCAAGAACGTGGACGACATAGGACACACCCAAACAGATTCCTGACACCCCTCAGCTAATGGTCCACCCCTCTACGCAGTACGTTTCCTGGACCTACCGTTGGATGACCACGAAGACAATTTATCTGAACCTTACCATCCTTACGGGGGCTAGGTAACCCTTACAACCACACAGGACACCTGTTGTATTGAATTTGAGTTCAAAAATGTTCCATTTCCACTGCCATAAAATTGCTGTCCATTATAGACATAAAATGCATTCAATAATTGCACCTCAATAGAATCCACTCCAAATGGCCACCGCAAGCCAATAAACTCATAAGCAAGGTAATAAATATGTAAACTTGGACCGGTGGAAAAGTCTAGCAGAAAGTTTCAACATTTGTTTAATGGATTGTATGAATTTTTATGTTGTTGTTGGCGTTGCTTGTCTTCCGCGCTTGCCAGCAGCCACAGTGGCGCATAATAAGCGATTAAAACATCTTTAATCAAGCGATTAACGCAGCGGGTGATATGCGCCGTACCAACAGACGAGGCGAACACTGCAGAAGCGCTTTGCATAGGCGCGCACATCTGTCTGCTGATATGAGACTGCATAATGGCTACTTACCCGTATTGACGTGAGTTCATGTGTTGAGGACGCGCAACACACTGTGGCTGGTAGCGCGCCGCTGGAGCACACCTGTCGCGCGGACAGCTTGATTTCATGTAATCCAATGCTTTAGGCGCCGCCAGCATGGCTAAGCATCTAGTGCACAGCCCTGTCACAGCGCGAGTTCGATGCTGCGCGTACCGCATGCCACAGCTTATGCTTGCAACGAGACATGCCGCGCGCATTTACACCTTTTTCGGCGGAGCGTCGCGCTCCACGTGCGGTCATTATAATTTCATAATTTATTTGAAATAAAGCAGAGAAGGAAATTAAGTGCAACAGTTACAAACACACACATGCGCACTCAAGCACTTGGCGGCCAGCACACCAATAACAGCTAAGCAATTTAAACCACTTTAACGGCAACCGCAACGCTTTCCGGCATAAATCTTTGTAATATTATTTTGTTACGCTTTGTTAGCGTAAATATTATCATTTCCACATAATAATGTGAAAATATATTGATATTTTGCTTGTTTACCGCACGCTGTTGTTGCAGCCGTGTCAGTAGGTGGCAACACGCGCTTTATTTGCCACAAACGTGACTCCAAGGCACTTCACCTTTAAATGGCCCTTTCGCCATCGCTGCCTTTCGTTTGTTTGTTTTTGTTGTTTCATGCGATTTTTGTTTATTTGAAAGGCAATTAAAAATCGCGTTGACAGCCGTTTATTGTTTTATTTGTGTTTGTAGTCTAATTAGGAATTAATTGCCCTGCGTTCGCTTAATGGCCGCGGCACTCACATGCATATCACACACACGCATTCAAATAAGTTTCCAATGTGTTAAGGAAAGTATTTAATGTTTTTTATACCCAAAAATTAAGATAAAGTGCCTCCAAAAAGCGCCTGAAAATGAATGAATTGCTAATGAATGGGTTTATTTATTTACTTCTCCGCCGTTTAAGGTGAATTTTTCAAAATTAATTGTATTATTTTTTTCGAAATCAAAATATGTAATTAGCGCAATTAACGGTTCAAATGCTGTAAAAATAGTCTGTGGAAATTTTCTATGAAAAATTAAAACTCTTGTGAAATCTTAATTCTCTCGCCAAATGACCAAGCAATTTTTATTCAATTCTTCTATTTGAGTGTCTTAATCTTATTTCTTCCTTATTGGCGTAGACACCATTTACGCGGTTATAGCTGAGGTTACAATAGCACGCCAGTCATTATTTTTTTTTTTTTTGACTGTCTGGCACTAATTTGAAGATTCAAAGTGTAGCCAATTCCTTCTCCAACTGGTTTTCCAACGGAGTGAAGGTACTTTGTCGATTACTCTCAGATCTGGAGTGTTTTCATCTATTCGGACGACACGACCTAGTTAGGTTAGGTTAATTTAATAGGTCAATAAGCCATAGACCAGTTTTGGTCCATTGCAATACCAAATGGAGTTCACTTGCCAAGTCCAAGAGGAGTAGTCAACCTTTAGTATACCTGCGCTTGACGCGAATTTTAACAGACTCTGCGGCGCCACTATCGATACCTCCTCCAGTGTATAATATTGTGGGGACCAGAAATGCTTACAGCGTAGTCCTGCTAATATTGGACAAGTATACAAGAGATGTTCCATTTTTTCTCTGGTGCCCTGCTCCACATATTTTCTGCAGTCTTCTCAATCTATCAGCATCATCCTCCGGGTATCTGTCTCCACCAGACAGTGACCAGTTAGTATTCCCATCATATTCCTACAGTCTCTTCTAACGAGTGCCATTAGGAATTTTGTGTACTTCTGATGTACCGTTTTGCACATGACTCTTGCAGTTTGGCACCCAGGTAGCTGATTCCATTGGGTTTTAATTTTCTTTAACATGCTTGTGTCGAGATCGTCCTATAGAAAATGCATGGGTTTCCTAATGTTGATCACGTTTTCGGACGTTCATGGCAATCGCGTCCACTATTTCATTGCGCTCAATGCCTTTGTGGACTGGCACCTAGTAGAAGTGAAGTTGCTTACTTCTGGCAACACTTTCCACTACTACTCTACTTCCGAAGACACTTCTGACCGATATGCTATACGAGGTTACTGCCTTGAGTGCTGCTTGGCTGTCTACGTAGATGTTGACTCTGGAATTGCCTGCAGGTGCATTAAATGAGTTTGAAATATGCCATGAGCTAGCTACATGCTGCTACAGAGATCCAGCTTGGACAGCTTTGAATGCCGGTTGGGTATGTGACCAAAAGCTCTATATACATACATATGTAATATTCCTTACGTAACCAAATCGACAAATCTCTATATAATAGATCATAAGACCCTTACAAATCGACAAAGCGCTTGGACCCTATCACCAATTTGTTAAAGCGAATAATATCAGTTTCGGCTATGTCTCCTGCTTCGCCGAAGGTAAAACTGCCGAGATATCTCAGCATCAGTCTTGTAAAGGTGAGACATTGGAGGAGAAAGTACTTGGATGTTGCCACTTGACGCTTCTCCACACAACTGTGACAATTCTAAACTCTTCACCAGCAGTGTGAGTTCTACATTATTGTTATCTCCGAATCGTTCCTTCTCATACAAGAGCTCGAGACTGAAAAGAGGTCCATCAACTGACTAATAGAGCCGCTTCCCATTTTAGTCCCCTCTGCTTTCGCCTTCGACCCCACTGCAGACAGAAGACCATCCGCTCTGGCTTCCGTAGGGAGTATTCCAAGGACCACCTTCTTAAAGTCATTGCTTATGGCCTCTTTGTGAGGAGGAGAAGGATTGCAATAACGCAACATCTCCTGGATTACTTTCGAGTCTACGAGGTCGTATTTGGCTTCACCAATTTTTAGGAGAAAAGTGATCTAATAAGGTGATTTAAACTTGTGACAAACAATACCATTATGTTCTCACAATATTGTTAGAAAATGGGAAAATTCGAACCACAAAATAATTAAATCAATCTTCAAGAAAATCTGTTAGTCAAATCTTGATAAAAAGGTGTCATTCATTGATTCTAAAGTTCTCTCGCCCTCATTTGGGGTAAAATTTTAAAAAATGACATTGATTCAAAAATTCTCCTCGCCCTCATTAGGCGAACGAGTAAAAAAAAAAAATTAATTTTTTATCCAATATACATATGTGAAAACCAATTGCCGTTAATATCGGTAAATAACGATGACTAAACCAGAATTGACAGTCAAGGAAGTTTAGCTAAGTTTTGTTGGGATTGGTTTATAGGAATTGACATGTACTTATCTTCAGTAGTCTCCTCGTTTAAAGTCAAACTCTTTGGCTTGTACTGTCAACACTTGGATCGTCTGAAGGAACCAACGCCCAGTAGCGGCCAATAGGAAACATCGAAAATTACTTTTCAGTAGCACCGGGCGCTTGTTTGGGAGGATTTTAATGTATCCAACGTTTAGTTGGGACCTGACACCAAATGATTAACACCTGTTCCTGAATATAGCGACTGACTTTCTTGGTGTCTGCTTCCCTCAGGAGAAGTTTGTAAAGATTTACTGTCTCAGTTTTTTTTATCAATAGAGACGAGAGTATCTATAATCTATCTTATCGTTTCCAACACAGTTGGGCCCGGATTTTTACTCGGTCAAGGGCTGTCAACTCGGCATAATTCTTATAATGAGAGATTTTTTGAAAGAACCTTCTAAACGGTGCATTTTATAGTCAGTACGTAACCTGGGAACATCACAATGTTACAACAGAAAATAAAAATATTATGTGTCCGCTTCTTTACTAAAAATATCAGAATATCGCAGCTCAAGCAAGCGCCAAAATCCATTGTGGTGCTACGTGCCTTAATGTGTTGAATTCATTTCGATTTCCCTACACATATCGCTGACACATTTGTATGTATCAGTTGAATGCCTACAAATCGCCACTAATTCCTGAACGTTAAATGCGGGGATAAGTCACTTGGAATTTTAGCTGAGCAGAGCTCGCTAGCGCCCACCATTTAATCGCTGGCAATCAGACAATTTTTCGCTTTTGCTTACAGCACAAATAGTATGGCCTGGAGCCGTTTATTGGCGCACTAAAATCCTTAACGTGCATTCGTATAAACCTCGTGTGTACGAATGTAATCGCATTGGTTCGAACAGTGCTGCTGATGTCGGTGGGAACCATATTCATATCGCATAATCTGTGAGCAAATATGCAAAATGCAAGCGACAAATCTGGGTATGTACATACTATATGTCGGTATGTATATATGTATGCACATATATCGACCGACTTGTAACAATTCACTAACTGCTGTACTTCCTTTAGGCCCTAAGTAATTTTTTCACTCGTATTTTTACTCCGCTTCTTCTTCTTCTGCTTGCTTCACTTTTGTGTTGTTGTTACCCTCGGCTGGCTGTTTAGCATCCTTAACGACATTCAAACTTCATTACAATTGTTATTGTTTCGACTACATATACATACATATGTATGTATGGGCCTACATATGTAGATATGACCGGCTGGCTGATTGTCCCGATGACTGTGAAAGGGCAATACAACTGGAGCACAACACCCGAAGGCGTACAAACAACAACTAACTAACCTAGTACAACAAACAATAACTACAACTACAACTCAACTAAGAATGGGGCGAGCTTAAAGCGTTATATGTATGTGCAAGAGTACGAGAGCGGTCATGTAAGTACTGGGCCAAGATTGCTCACTTTGGACAGATGACTTTATAGCAATGTTTGATGCTTTTTGAGCGCAATTCGGAGGAGTTTCTGTATCGTTTCACGACCGTCGACCAAGCAGAGATCTGCTAACATACACCAGGGGCAAAGAAACAGTCGAAATAGTGAACTTCATCAGACGGATCTGGTCCAAAAATTGTGAAAATTCTTCTATCGATCGGAGAGGGGAAGATGACCGATTTATCGCACTCGCAAGGTACGTTTTACACCATCTGGAACCAAACCGATCACAAGTCGAATTATTGTGTCGAGTTGATCTTCCACCACGACTACGACTGGATCACACTTTTGACACACTCCTGCCAAATTGGTAGCATTAGGTCACGAAATAATGCCTCATGCAGCTTTAGGTACTTAAAAAAGACGAAATGAACCCAATTTTTGAGTCGAGGTACCCTTTCACACCTTTACCGTTCCTCTGTCGAACGGGAATTAGGCTACAAACGGATATCTCGTGCTCGTGAATGATCCAAGTGATTTGTCATCTTGGTTCATCATCGTCCATGTTTCTGCGCTGGCATAATAAAAGACTTATAGAGCATTATTTTTGTTCGTCAAGAGTGGGACCTGCTTTTCAATTGCCATCCGATCCCAAAATGACATCCCGTGACTAAAGCTATTCTACGCTTAATCTCCAGACCTATATTGTTAGTGGTTCACTTTTTCAAATTTATAGCTACCAAAATGACGTAGATCCTAAGACGAGAGAATTTCTTTGTTATAGCTTCCAGGTACTTTGTCTTGCTCTCGTTTTTGACAGGCTCGGAATCTTGTTTATTTCATTCGGGGACCGAACCTTTCGATGAAGGAGGTTCCAGACCTCAAGAAAAACATTTTTTCCGACAGCTCAAAGAAATTGAAGCATTTCTAGGTGCATAGACCTAAAAGGAGACTATATCGAGCAATATAGTATTATGATAATTTCCATAATTTTCAATTTTTCTTTTCTAGTCTAAGTACTTATCGTACAACTCTCATATAGTATGACTACTCTCTACATCACCAGTTTTTCCTTTTCTTAGCTTTACATAGCCCTTTGGCGTCTACTAGACGCGCTGCTCTCAATGAAAGGGCGCTTTGGCACAAAGCTGTTGTTGCAATTGCTCCTACAACTGCGTTTTGTATACTTTAACGTGCGACTATTCGCTCTTGTTGCTATTGTTGTTGTTACCTACCAACTGTTGACTGCTGGCTGCGTCCAGCAACAATATCAGTCGCGCCACATCAGTGAAAATGCACAAAAAATAACAATCTTGCTAATTGGATGATTTTAGCATAAACAAATGTATTTCGAGCACACCGGCAGCATTGTCTACCATTGTAGGGGCGGCGCTCATATAGTGGTAGGCAGAAGCAGAAGAAATAATCAAATAAAAGCACATTTATAGCTGAGCATATGTAAAATACTTACAAACATAAATATAATGAATACCCATGTGCCTTTTATTTTTTTATTTTTGGCTTCTGGCAGCGCTTCGCAGCAGTTTTGTTTAAACTGTTTAAAGCCACAGGCAATGGATAACACGGAAGTCAAAAAGTTTCTTATAATGAAAGGCGTTCGGAAATTTAGTAAAATCTGCAGGACTCTCCGAAGTCTGCAAACAGGAGTGGGAAATTGACCAAAACTTTTAACGGAGTAATCCTAATTTTTCCTTAGAAGCTGTTTCAATCTTATAGAATGTCGTTTTGAGTTATCAATAGAAAAACCACCTCCAATTTTCTTGGTTTTGGTTTCGTCATAACATATCATGTCTACAGACGTGTTTTACGGATCGAATCCATTTCAGAGAAGTCGGTCGATCCACAGCAATTCCAATACGTTACATCTTTTCTTGTTGAGAACTGTGAAGTACCATTGTTTTGGATAGGAATAAGAGCTCACCAGCAAAGTCTTAGACAATCGGAATACTTAGATATTAAAATTTTCAGGAGAAGAATAGTACCGATTACCTGTATGTCTAACTGCATAATCGATCGAGCAAGTAAAACTTGAAATATCTTAATAAACCTTGGCCTCCGTTTTGCATTTTCGGGAGATTGGTTTTGCAAAAAAAATCTAAAAATCTCATAGATCGATCTTCAGCCTATGTATCGTTACAGAATCGTAACAAAATCGATACATCGATCGATTTAAACGATCGATTTAAACGATCGGTTACTGGTGGGTCACTCACCAAGCCGTCAACCCAAAACGGTCATGGTTTAATTGCGATGAGGACTGACGGTTAATATTGTTGTTGTAGTAACTATTCTTCAGACCCCGCTTTTGGGAAATCTATAAGTTAACCGTCTTTTGTAGTCACTTAACGGCAAGCCCTGGAAACAAGCTGTTTCTACGGGTTCGGACCATAGGGAGAGGGGAATTAACTGAGTTCTTACACTGTTCATGCAAAGAGGTGATTAGGATCATGCAGAGATTTATTGTATGCGGGTGATGGGTTTTGTATGTCAAGGTCTATACTGGATAAGTAAGAGCTTAACCTACCTTAGTACAATACCCAAAACGAAGTTACGCTAGGAACTAATTCTCACAAGAGACGATTCTACCATACTGGAATTGACCCATACTAGGCCAAGGTATGTTATTTCAAAGTTCTAGCCCAGTGTAGATAAGGATTGACGATCAATGAGCTGTTCCTCTATGACGAGACTCGTAATTCGGATCTGTACTGTCAACAATTGGATTGTCTGAAGAAAGAGTTTGTCCAAAAGCCGCCGGCTTTGACTAATGATCAATCAATCCAACGCCAGACCACACACATATCGCTAGTGACTCGCCAGAAGTCTGAAGCTTAGAATTGAAGGTCAACTCTTATGAGCTGTTCCCCTGTGGTGAACTGTATGTCGGTCCTATTCTGTCAACATCCGTCAGATCACGCACACATCGATAGTGACTCGCCAGAAGTTCCGGAGCTTAGTTGCGACGTTCTTATGTACTTCGAAGTGGTTCGGAACTTTACCAAAATAAGTCTTCCTTTCTTCGACACCTTCCAAGAGCAAAGTACTTAGTTCGTCAGTTTTAGTTGAGAGAATAAAGTTGCTTCTACTTCTTCTCGAAAATAATTCACTCTTCTTCTAAATCTTTGACTTCCCCTATCTCCTTAAGATCTCATGAGTGCTTTACCTTCAGTCTTACTCGCCAAATGTTTGAATAATTTTTGTTTGCAAGCAATTTAAGGCGATTATCATGTCATTCAGTCAAATGCTAACTGTTAAATTTAAGCAACGTCCGGGCCCGATGCGATGGATGATCACGTTTCTGACAGCCTTGAGAGCGCATCATCAGCACATCATAGTCAACAGACAGTTAGGGAAATCAGACAATACTACAATAATAATAATAATAACTACGACAACAACAATGCCAAACCACTAGTTATAACAAAAACAACAATAACATCAACACCAAATTGCCCTTCCCAAAACAAAAAGCGAAGCGACGCCTTCGTGAAGGAGCGCTGTGCTCGCAAGAGGGCACAGATTACACTGCAATTCAACTGCTGGCTTCTTCCCCAACTGTTTGCTACGTAAACTTTTATTTTTTGTGTGGCATCTTTTGATTTGTCATTACTGTCATTGCGCACTCGCTCGTGAGTTTCAACGGCGCAACATGAAAATTACAATGATATGGCAACACGTGCATATGCCATAGATATATACATATGTATATGCACGTGTGTTCGTTTGGCTATGTGGGTGTATGTGTGTGTGGATATCATTACATATATTTTTCCATGCCATCTACGAGCATTCAAAGCTTCAGCCATTATTCTTTTATGCATTTATTACTTCACTTTTTTACTATGCTCATTCTGCTACAACAACAACAACAGCAATAATGAGTACTTTTTGATGTAACCTAAACAAATTTTCAGCAAATACCAACAATAAGCACCGCCTCCACCAACTAACAACACCGGCGCACAACCAACCAACTGCGCTGGCTGAGTCGTGTGCAACGCTCACCATTGAAGACAATGGATCTCAGCTTAGTCCCCTCTGCACTCAGTGTTCGCCTCCGCTTGCCTTGGTGTGCGCATTTACAGACCAATTTTCCTTGCCTAACAAAAGGTAGGAAATAAAATGGTAAAAATTATACATAATAAGCATAATAGTGCATAACAAAGCCAACCATAAATATAGATGTATATGTATGTTTGTATGCATGAAGGTGTTTATATTGTGTGTGTTAGTGTGTGCAGTTTGAAGAATACCCGCCTCACAAAACCATTTTTAATATGAACCAAACTTGACATTTAAATTATGGGAACAACACAATTTCAGCAGGAAGGCATCTGTATCTCTTAACTCATGCCGTATGGCGAGGTGCCACATATCTATAGTCGTACGCTTATATATATTTGTTGTAAAGGTTTGCTTGTGTTATTGTGTTTAATATGGGTTACAGAGTGATATGGAGTGTAGCTAAGAACCTAACACAAATAAATGATATTTGTTGTATAAGGCAGTTCCAGACAACTAGTCTTTTCATCATTCTAAGGTTTCGAATAAACTTGCTTCTGCTCCAAGCATAGCGCTCTAGATAAAGTTATACATATCTATGAATATTTTCAATTGTTTCAATGTCTAGATTAGATTAAAAAACGGCAAGTACAAGCTGCGTTCCAAAGTAAACAGGACTTAAAAAAAACAGAACAAATGGCTTTTTCTTCAAAATCAATTTATTTTATTCAAAATAGTCTACTTGTGCTTCAGTACAGCTTTTTGCACGGCTCAAAAGCATGTCGAACGAGTGTTTTAGCTCGTTGGCCGATATGATCGCCAGTATGCGGGCCCAAGTCTTTTGATTGACCTCTACGACTGCACAACGCTTTCCTTTCATGGTCAAATGCATTTTTCCGAAAAGGAAGAAGTCGCACGGTGCTATATCAGGTGAATACGGTAGTGGTTAATGGTTAAAATGTGATTTTTAGTCAAATAATCGTCCTTCGAATGTTGGATTCTGAGCAATTTTTGGTCGTCAGCCATTTTGTGCGGAACACACCGTGCACACACCTTACGTTAACCCAAATGTTCGGTCAAAATGCGATAAATCGATGATTTCCATGAATTTCAATGATTCAATCAACCGAAATCGATTTTTGATGAATTCACGCACTATGGAATTTCCGGTAATTTCCGGATTTTTATTGGTCCACATGTTGATGTCGTCATTTATGTCCTCACGACCATTTTGAAAACGTTGAAACCACTCGTGAACTCTGCAAGGGGATAGACAATCATCGCCATAAACTTGTTTCATCAATTGAAACGTTTCGATTCCGGGTTTAAAACAAAATTTAATGTTGGCTTTTTGTTCGAAGTTTATTTTTGCAACGATAACACAAATATACTAGCACTTAAAACGTAATAACTTCACTTCGAATCAATGAAATGTCATGCACTTTTTTCGAATGAAAACAAAAAGTTAATACCTCTCACTGGACAATCGATAAAGATAGCAGATAAAGCACCAGTCGGCATATAGATGGCGCCACCAGGAGGTGTCTGATTTAAAAAGTCCTGTTTGTAAATAACTTCATAATGATATTTTTACTAATTAAGTAACTTATTTTCTGTCAAATAAATTTGGCTTAGAAGAGTTAGAAAACTTTACCGACTACTATTCGGCATCGTCAAAAACAAATGAAGAGATGATAAACGCCATACATTTGGCTTCACATACCCGAGACATACATGTATTTTAAAAAGTCCTCGGAGCCCGACTGGTATACTATAAATAGTAAGACGTCTCCCTCAAAGTAATCTCCCTAGGTCACAATACTCGTACTCTTGTGTCAACGTTTTTTTCCAATCCTCGCGTAATGATTCACGTTTAAGGTTTTAAATCGGTCGTTTGAGTTTGCTGAATTGCCAGAAGTCGAAGCTAATTCAAACAAATGTGGTGGTTGCGCCACGATATTAGTTGACAATTTGGCGAAAAACTCACGAAGAATCAATACAGTATGAGCTGGTACAAACGACGCATAGCACTCAGCATAGCAGTCGACAGTTTAGTCGGTCGGAAGTAATTCGGACTGCATTACACCTCGATAAACGAAGAAAACTGTCACATAACCTTGCTTTTTGGCCAGCTTTGTCGTGTTTTTTTCAGCACACATTTGCTACGATATTCGGCCGATTGATTATCTGTTTCCGGGTTTTTAAGAATATATCCAAAACTCATCCTGCTGGTCGGAAAGCATTGTTTCACAGACGTTAACGCGACGCTGTTTTTCAAAAAAATTGAATGATTTTAGAAACATTTGTGCTTTCACTTTTCTTAAGGCCATATAATCTTACAAAATGGTTTCATTATAATCTTACAAAATGGTTTCATTATAATCTTACAAAATGGTTTCAGTGATCCTTTCGATATTCCTCCGATGAAGGTAAGATCTCTGACTGTGAATTGTCGATTATCAAGCATCAATGTTGATCATCAGTGGATGTTGGTGTCCGTCTTTGACGTGGTTCGTCGTAAACGCGTTCTCGGTCCTCTTTGAACAATTTGTAACATTTGCTCGTGACAAACAATTATCACCGAAGTCTTTTTTCAATATTCCGAACGTTTCGGCACCAGAAATTTGTTTCGCGCACAAAAGTTTTAATGGAACTTCTTTATTGAGTAATTTCACCATTTCATTCATTCATTTTTTGACTTTCGATGGTGTTTAGTTTTGTATAGTTCCTAGTTATGATTTTATACGGACTTTAAAACTCTAAGATAACTATAATAAGATCTCAGCTTTACTCAACATGCCGTGAGCAGATTTTTAAATAAATATTATTTATTTAACATATTAAAATTTAAATATTGCTGATATTTAAAGTTTCATGGAAATATGTATATATATTAATTATCGCCAACGGCAATACCGTCACAACTAATGATTACAGTATCGATGATTATTGAATAACTACCGACAATAAGTGGCAGATAAGTAGGTACATGAAAATTAAAAACGAATGAAAAAGCAGTAAAGGGTAAATAAAAATGCATTTAATTAAAAACGCCGCAATAAAAAATTTAAATGAGCGAAAAAAAGCGTAAAAAAGTTGACTATAATGCATGCTGATGTATGAATATATGTATATAAACGCAAATGAGTATGGCATGAGCAATAATAACAACTGTCAGATAATTAAATTATTTAAGCAACAAACAAGCGCACACATGCGATGGATTAAACCCCCTGCCACCTCCTTGACATGCCGCCCACACTTCAAACTGGCATTGACTGACAGCCATTTGCATAAATGTGTGTGCATATACTTATACTATATATATTTATACATGTATGTATGTAGTCGTGTGTTTGTTGTTGCACGCCAGCAAATTATAGACTTTTAATAATTGCAATGCATTACATTTTTTAAACGCTCGGCAGTTTATACGCTTTTTTCGCATTCTTTTTTTTTTCAACTTTTAATTGTCATACACACACATAACTGTATACATAATATATTCCACACATATATACATATGTATGTATGCATGTGTGATGTGCGTTGATTTTTCTTGTTTTTTCGCTGAATCACCGTGTTTTCATAGTTGCAACCCACTCAATTATCATAAAATCAACATGACTGTGATTATCGCACGATGACGCTGCTGGCGCTGTTCATGAAAAATGAAAAAACTGCTCTAAAGGGAGTAAAAAAAATACTGTTATTGAAAAACTCTGCGCATATATCAATAAAAATATGTAAATTTAAAAATGGCGAACACTTACGCACACAAGTTGATATTTGTATTAAGTGACAGCCTATCCAGTAGGAATTTCGGCAGGATTACTGAAGCATCTTTTCTTATATCTGCAAACATATAAAGAAGGGTTAGAGAACGAACGAAAATCATTTTATTATTTTTAAGAAGATCCTCCATTAAGATCTATAAACGTGCATTTGTTCGAACCAATTTCCGAATCACTTTTGCCATTCTGTTTGAGGTAACTGAAAAACATGCATTCTGAACGCATTAATCGCCTTTTCAGGGGTCGAAAAACGTTGGCCTCTTAGTTTATTTTTCTTGTACGGGAATAAAACGAAGTCATTCGGAGCCAAGTCAGGACTAGACGGTGAAAGACTCATGAAATTAAAATTTTGAGTGCCCAAAAATATAGTTGTTTCACTCATTGTGTGAGCAATGGCATTGTCATGAGTGGTCCTTCCTCGGCACTTGGTTTTCTTAATTTCTTGAAAGGCAACTAGTAAACAAATCATTGTGTACCCCCCAGAAATTACCGTTCTGCGTTGTTCTAGTAGTGTGGTTTCGACCTGTTCAGTTTTTCCAAAAGAACAGGCAAACATTTGCTTGAAAGTATTTCGTGAGCGAGCAGCTTTTGTTCCATCCAACTCATCTGAAAAAATTCATACAGTCGACTATTGTTGATTTTCTGGCTCATATGCTTAAGTTCATGATTCATCACCTCTCACTATGTTATAGAAGTGCTTCGAAGCAGCGTCTTTTTTATAACATTTCTCCCGACCAACCGCAACGACCTTTATCTGGAGCTTTTCACAATTTATGTGGAAATATTTTTTACAGTCAAAGGTACGTTCAATATTGAATGTTTGTTGGTTCCACTAAAGCCTGCAGTTGTCTCCATCTTATGATATATTACAAGACGATCTTCCAATACCACTTTGCGCACAACATTAAAAGTTTCCGGAACAACAACTGATTTTGAACGATTATCAAGAAATTACTGTAGGAGCGATCTACGACCTAAATTGAATTTACAATTACCATCGATAAGGTCTAAATCTTGATGGATTTATCGATAAAATTTTTATGAAATAAATGAGTGAATCGATTTTTTGGCCGAAATGAATATTTTAAGTTACTGTTAACAACCCAAGAAACGCTCGTATATCAATAAAGTTGTGCGTTGCCAGGTTACAGCACTAGGATGTACACATGATTATTAACAGTAACTAAAAATATTCATCACGGCCCAAAATCGATGACTCATAGAGCGAGTTATAAAATGCAACCTGTACCCGATAGTATATAGGCATTACGTCACCTTAAATCGATTCCATCATTAGATGAACTATTTATTGGAGTTAACTTAATTAATTAATTTATAATCCCTGTGGGGTCAGGGTGGCAACTCTCCTAATAGAACTAGGTCCTCTAAACTTGAATTGTACCAGACATGAGCACTAGACAGCATCAATTTAAATTTTGAGTATGTGAAAGGATGGAACTCTATGTTAAGAGCTTTTCTTGCTAAAATCCTAGTATACAATTTCCAGCACGCAGTGAAGAAAATATTGCAGACGTAGCGAAGACTATGGAGAGTCGATTGGGCGGCGCTCGCAGCAACTCGGACTGATTGAGCTAATGGAAAGCCTTGGTGCATTTTACGTCGAGATCTTAAATTGAAAGCATACAAGTAAAACTTTTGCAAGAACTAAAGTCGCTCCACCTTCCCAAGTGACATTGCTTGCTCTATGCTAAGCGCTATGGGCTCTTAAAGAATTTCAAGAGGATCGACGTTTTCGAAACAAATTTTTTTCAGCGAAAAGGGCCATTTCTGGCTCAATGGATATGTAAACAAGCACAATTGCCACATTTAGGACGAAGAGCAACCTGAAGAGATTCAAGAGCTGGCGTTTCATCCAGAAAACACAACGTTTTGGTGTGGTTTGTTGAAAGGTGGTATTATCGGTTCATATTTCTTCGAATATGATGTCGGTGAGAACATATGGCGACCATTATTTCATTTCAACAACACAGCGCCACTTCCCGCACATCGTATCACTCAATGAATTTATAGAGAGAACACTTCGGTGAGCAAATAACTTCACATTTTGAGCCGTTAGACTTTTTCCTGTGGGGATATGTAAAGTTTAAAGTTTATACGGGCAAATCCGCTTCGATTCAGGCCTTCGAGCAAAAATTACGCCTGTCATTTGCCAGTTACCAATCGAAATGCTCGAACGCTTCATCGAAAATTGAACTCAACGAATGGATTTGAGACGTAGCCGCGGCCAACATTTGAAAGCCATAATCTTCAAAAAAATAAAAGCCAACGAATGTTCTTTTGAATGATAATAAACATTCCCCATTAAATTTGAATTTTCTGTAATTTTTCTTTAATATATAGGGAACCTCGAAATGGAATAGATCATCCTTTATAAATGTTTTAACTATGCTAATACTACTGCATCACTTTTGTGAAAGTTTCTCTCTTTCGTTTCTACTCTAGTATCTCTCTTTCTCTCTCTCTCTCTCTCTAAAAATGTACGACGGCAGTCTCTTATATTTATACGAGTTGCTTGTTCGATTCAGCACGTTGAAATTTTTAACGAACTAAAATCGTATAATATACTTGTGTACTACATTTCAAATTCTCCATTTCCCGCTTGGCCACAAAATGGCTTCCGCATTAAATTTTTATTCAATTTACTTTAACATATTTCGCCATCGCTGCCTTAATATTGATTCAAATTGATATGACTTTATGAGTGTTTGTGTGTATGTGTGTGTATGTGCTTTATATAATGCAATAGTTGTGTGCCTGCAAGTGCATTACAATGTTGGTATGCATGTAGTGATTTGTGTGTGTGTGTAATTTCATTAATTAAAATCGCTTTCAGTGCGCCTAACAGATTATGATATAAAAATAAATTCGAGTGATGAATGGAATTTTGCAAAGGATTTCACTACCTTTTTTGCAACTGCTGGCCACTTTTTTATTGTTGTAATGCCTTGCATTTTTCACGTAACTGTTTTTATACTGACTCCTGTGTTTTTATTTATTATTATATATTTTTTTGCTTTTGTGAATTTTTTCCTCCTGTGGCAGTTGCGCTCTCATTCATTTTAATATGTGGTTTTGCTTTTTGCGTTAAAAATTTTAATTGGTATTTGTTTTTAATCTGTCAATCAATTAAAATACATGTAGTTGAGATTTATCTGATGATGCGTTACACACGACTGGCATATGCAACATGCATTTTGGCATAACTCATTCGGAGAGGTTGCATGTGTGGACGCATGTGTTTACAGGGAATTTCATTAAATATACTGAGATATGTGCAGTTAACTATGTAAAGCTGCAGTAGTAAGAGATAGATGTGGGGAAGTATGAAATTAAATTAATTGCAGCATATTAACGCTGAAATTGAGTTAAAGAAAATTTTTTTCTGAAGCAAAATTGATCAAAATTTAGATTATTTTTTCATACTTGGTTAGATAATGCCTTTAAAAATTACATACTTAAATGTTTAACCAATAGCCCTAACAGTTTCTGTGCTACTAGAGTCTTCTAAAGAGAAGTCTCTCAGTTCAATCAGATCCATCAGTTTACCTTTAAATGCATTTTTTGAGTTTGTTCCAGTGATTCTTCTTCTTTATTGTCATATACAGCGGTATGGTAGCGCTCCAGTCATTCCTCCTTGTCGCAGTTTGGCGCAGATTTTTATCCTGACAAAGGCTCAAGTCATTCAAAAGATATATGAAACCACACAAAAGGAAATACATTTTTAGAATCGAATTTATTGTATAATACAGAGATTTATTCGTTGTTTGGATATGTAATTGAGAGAGTGTTTTCTCATTGAGTGCCTAGTGAGAAGTCTTAGGTCTCTCTTTTGTAGGAATCTGTCCTGTTTGTGACATTTTCTATAAGTGAACCTGATCAGTTTTAGAATTCTTTTTGACAGCCGGTTTCTATTTCGTTATAAAGATATAATATACAAGTAAGGTACCATTTTTTTTTTTTCTTGGGGTTCAAATCTCATCGTTATACTCTGTTTTCCTTGACGATCTTAACGAGCCTCCATAATTTAAGTCTTCAAATACTATATTATTTATAAGACCTTATATATAAGACCAATATCCGAACAAATCATGCATAACGTCGTTTTGTAGGCAATGTCAAGACTTTTCAAAGATGTATAGTGTTGCCAGATACGAGCTCTGCAGCGCTTTATACATAGCCGCGAAATCCAAAAGACAAAAAGGCGGAAAGGAGATATTGGACAATCTAATATACATATGTATATATTCCCCCTACTAACGATCGTTAAGGTCTTATATACTAGTAGTTTTCTAAGGGGGTGACATTCTCTAAAGGAGTGACGCTTTTTGTCACCCCACTTTGGAGAAGAGGGCCTCACATAGACAATGAAATGAGAATATCGAACCTTTAATATTATTTATATTATATTAAGCACCTTTTTCTAGGGATCCAAAGAGCCGAGTGAGCCGTGCTGCACTTTATTTCATAACATTGGGTCCCTTTCGGCGGCCCAATAACGCCACCAATAGCATAAATGAACTTATGAAACGGCGCTTTACTACTAGATATAATAACAAAAATCGTATGATAAGTTTATCATACGAGCTAAGTTCAATAAAATTTATTTTTAAAATAGGTTGGCTTCCAAATTCTACTATATACATATACTAATAATACTTATGTCTAAATAATTTTCTAACATAACTGCACACTATATACCTCTAAGACATAGTAAAGAGCTTATGTAATTGCGATATTCATAGACAAATGTCTGAATAACCTCAAAAACTTTTATATGCAGATATTCATATATACTCATTTATGTATATACATATGTATAATATAATATATATATAACATCATACGACATAGTCAAATAATTTAGTATCTTGACTTGACTATTTGAATTGTGTGCTCACATAGTGCTGGCACTAATTTACATAATTACACGATTATGTTGGCCAAGTTACTACCAAACAACTAACTACTTTCACGCCAATAAACATGCAACAACAATAACAATAACAACAGTTATAGTAACAATTACAATGCTAATAACAAAGTGTTAAGACACGCACAACTGGGTTGATAAAGAAAATATACGAGGGAAATGTATACGTTTATGTATATGTAAGTGTGTGTGTGTATGCTACATGGAGTTGAAAGAATGAAACAGCTAAAGACGCTTAGTTTGGGGCGCTGAAGTGGAAATTTCATAAAAAGTAGACGGTAGATAGCGGTGTGGACTTAAAAAAATGAGGGCGGTGTGTTGCAAGTTGCCGCGGGGTGCCTTAAAGCGCTGCTGATATTAATTATTATGTACATATGCCTTTTTATGTAAGTGTGTGTTTAACAAATGGCGGATATTTTATCATATTACGAAATGACTCTCAGAGGAGAGAATAAAATGGCGATTTAAACAATGACTTCAAAGACTTGCTTGGCGCATTTCCCGAAGTAGATTTTCTTGTTTCGAGAGCGGAATAAAGTTACATACGGTGGCTGAGCGGTAACTCACGTTTCGGAAAATCGTGATGAGAAATCCATTAATTTTCTGCCCACAAATGCGATCGTTTACGAATTCGACCAATTGTTTTACGTAGACGCCTTAAAACAGGCAAATAGTATTCCTTATTGAGAATAAAGACTTTTATAGAATTTAGTTCATTAACAATTTTGTTAACTAGAGTTTAGAATCACTAGTTCACTGATCTCCAATCTGCTGGTTTAAGGTTTATATTACAACGATCTTTTCTTTAACGAATTTTGCCATTTATGGTTGAAAATTTGTTGAACCGCATTTCTGTAAACTGTGAATAAAACTTCATCCTTACAGATTGTAGTTTACAATATATGACATTGTATAATCTTTGCCAATAAGAGTTGCCTCAAAAATTTCCATTGAAATACATTGTTATAAAAGGATAATCTAATTTTACACGAAGTTAATGTTACAATCATTAATAAAAGTGTAATTATATTATGTTACTTTCTAGACGCCAACTTCCATAAAACTATCAATAGGTTAGGTTCCACTGGCTGGTCGTCACGTCAATGCGAACAGAATTTTACGTTGTGTAAGACTTCAAATTTTTTTTGCGAAGTTTAAAGTAGACTTGGTATTTAATTTTGATACTTCAACCAGTCCCTTGAACTGCGAGACTCTTAGATATTTAAGCTGAATTCTAGATAAAGCCAAAAGCAAGCAAAGGAGATGTTCCAACGTATCTCTTATGCCTCCTTCTTTGCAATTTTTACATGTGATGCCAGTCAATTGTTACGTGTCATTAGACTAACAACATTCCTGCAGTCTTTTTGAGATCCTTTTCTTTTCCTTTGACGCCCCTACACATGATCTTGGTGGTCTCCGTCTACTAGCCCCCTCTCGAAAATCTTATTATGTAGTGTTTTTAGAGACTTGTGTATTTTCTATAATGGTTCGGTAGACAGATGAATGACACTTTCGAAAATTCAGCAGCTATTTCGGTTCTCGGAACGTCCTTGTGACGTGGAAACCCTACATGAGATGTGAGATTATTGCCTGACTGACTGTCGACACATATACAAGTATTGATCTTCTATATGTTATTTTCTGCGCTGTTAGCTACTCGTTTCAGCCACTTTTCTGACCGCAAATACATCCGTTTGGAAAATATTGCAATATTTCGCTAGCTTGAGCTCTAGCTCGGCGCTGTAGATCCCGGCGCCCACTCTGTCAGCTGTTTTTGCTCCGTTCGTGTAGATGTTGAAAGGATCCACTGCTGACTGTCGCATGCCGCTGCGCCACCCACCCTTTTTTAGCGTGACTTGAAACCTTCCCAGTTAAATCGTGTAGGCACGAGATCTGTTTTATCCACCGACCTCTGCGGTCAATCTTGCATCTGGTTTCATTGCTGAGCTGTCAACTAAGTACAATGATAATTGGTGGCAGGTTGAGAAATCTTTCAATTGCAGCCGTTTTAAACGCATTTTCCTAGAGACTTTAGGTTTCAATTCGAGTCTCGCTCGCACTCAGAGACTATATTGTCCTCGTATCTATTAGAGCCTAACCATTAAAAGAAGTTTTATATTTGTATTACAAATTTCAACGCTTCAGAAAAACTTTCGAGTCCAACTGATATAAGCTTCAAGACAAGTCTGCATGAAGACTATATGGAATACAGCTTCCATTAATGTAGATAATAAAAAAAAACTACAAGTTGGAAATTATGTTAAATATTTTATAGAACCACCAGGAGAATCCACACCGAAACTCTTTTTTACTTTACTCCTTTTAATCTATTTGTATACGCTGAATAGAAAGTTTTAAGTTTATCACGAAGTTTCTAACATCCTAAAGAAAAGGTCGGTAACTATAAAATATAAACATAAATGATTAGCAAGAGAAGCTGACTAGATTTTTTTAAGGTATTACTTGGTGGGAGTTAAGACATTTTACATCTCCTCCTGCCAAATAAGTAAAGTAAAATTTTTCACCGAGATACTACCACCTAGTGCAGGTTTTAACCTTATGTTTAGAAACAGAAGACAATGGAAAAACTCGTATACAAAGCCTTCTATGGACTCCGTACACATCGAACAGCTAACGTCATTTTTTAAATTTCTATAGATAGCCCCTGAAGCACCCGCTTAATATTTGAATTAGGTGGAAAATCAGCACCAAATGTTGTCTAGTTATCCACGTATGGGTGCCAGGTATAAGTCTGTGGGTACACCGTCCTTTGGTTGAGGTTTGCCACCGTAGCCGACATATAGTTATGCTCTTCTTTTTCTCATCTCTTTTTTAATTTCTGTAATTGGGCTCATACAATCTCGTAAATTCGTGTCCCTGGATATGATCTATCGATCAAACTCAAGTCTAAACACGAAATTTTTTTTTCTTTCAGGAGATATTTATACGAAATTTGGTATTCATTATTGCACAAAGTAACGATAAAATTTTCGAAGAAATAGTTCAGATTGGATCACTATATCATACAGCTATATATACTAATCATTATCAAGTTCATGTGAGAACTTTTTTGTGCTATTGGAGCCAACCAATTTTTTTTTCGGGAGATTAAGTCCTAAGTCCTAAAAATTTGTTGTCGGAATAAATTGATAAATATGGATTGAAATTGAGCTTATCGAACTATTTTGGTTCGTAAGAACGTTGAATTATAGTTATCATCTCATTTCATTGGTGTATAACATGTTTCGGTCAAGCTTAAATGAAAAATGTTCTCTAAAAAATTTGGTTAAATCCAAAACACAGTCAAGTGTTATATTTTTATTTTTATATGCGCTTTATAAATATAAATAAACATTTAATTTTTCATTTGTACATATAATAGATAAAGCTTCGCTCTTAAGGATAACATCTTCATATGTAAATCTGCTGCCAAGCGATTCACCACTTTAGGCATATCAAATTCATATATCTGTCATAATTATACGTCGATACTTTAAAATAGCAGCCAATATCAGCCAATGCCATCAGCTTGAAGCAGAACCAGTCTCTCTAGCGCGGTTAATGGCCAAAACTGCTTCAAAATTTTTATTTCACACACCTGACTCAGGCTATCGTTGCCGTTGCCGATGAAGAGTCGTCGACGTCGCGTGAAGCTGATAAGATCGATTCGCATGAAAGAGAACCAGTTCAAATGTCTTTCTAATATTTATACTTAATTTTTATTCTTTTTTATTTTCGGCCAGCGATAAGAGTATAATCGAATAAAATTAATAAACGCCAAATTGAACGATTTGTTTGCGTCGCCAATACACTAGCAAATTATGAATGCTGTTTTGGGAGAGAAAATAAAAATAAATTAGTTTTATAGCAACCGCAAAATGAAATGCAAACTTGTTCTGAAATATATATATGTATGTGTGCGTGAGTGTACATATTATATATCGGCTATCTAATCGACTGAGATGTATTTAGCGACCAACGACCACTTCATACTTGCGCAAATCGTAAATTGTCACAAAAATTCGTGGGAAAAAATTCATGCAAATTTGTGGCAGCCAAAAACACGCAAATAATTTTTTCGCAAATTCGCAAATTTATTTTTGCAATAATTCTCTATGTATGCGTGTGTGTTTTATATATTTTATAAATTGCTTTTGCGAAATAAAAATCAAATTGTTTTCTTAGTAAGTTTTGGAAAATTTTCGCAAACTGTTTCTCATGGCATTTTTAGCGAATTTATAACAATCAATTTGAATAAGTGATTTATTTATTTATTCAACACTGCAATGTCACTCTGCTTGACAGCACCGCGAAAGCAGGAATTGAACTACTATACGAACTGCTTTACGCACAGACCTGTGCCGCCGAAGACTGATTGACTCAGCTCACCAACTAATGAACTTGTTATACATTTAGTAGCGCTCGAGAGCAAAAAACTGCTGCCATAAATAAAATTATTCAAATTTTGTCTTCGCTTGGTGTGACAGACCGTTAAAATTTAATTAGCGCATTTGAAAATTTCAATAATTTATTAAAGTCAAGTCAAGAAAGCTGACAAGTTTTAATATAGTGATGAGAATATTAGACTTCTAATGTCTGTATGAATCAAGTAGGGTTATGTATGTTGTTCCAAGTGACTTCTCTTTCAGGTAGTTGAGATTTACTCCGAGAGCAGAGCAAGAGGACATTCTTTCGCTTTTTTACTTTTTGAAGATTATCTCTTGCAAAGTTTGGCCGTGACGACGTCTCAGACGGTCCATCGATGACTCGTTCGATCATTTCGACTGGTAACTAGCGAATGACAGGAGTGATGTTTTGGTCTAAAGCCTGAATCGACGCGGGATTGTCCGCATAGACTTTAGACTTTATATATCCCCATAGGAAAATTCTAACGGTGTGATATCACACGATTTTGGTGGCCGAACGACCAGCCCAAACGTGAAATTATCTGCTTATCGCGATAACGATCGCCATTAACGGTTACCATCTCACCAGCATCATTTTTGAAGAAATATGGACCGAATATTCCACCAGTCCACAAACCACATCAAATTTTGCTTGTTTACATACCCATTGAGTCTGAAATAGGCCTCATCCCTGAACAAAATTTAGCTCGAAAAGGTCGGATCTTCTTGGACAAGAGCGCAAAGAGCGAAGCGATGTGGCTTGAGAACGTCGAGCGGCTTCAGATCTTGCAAAAACTGTATTTTGTACGCTTTCAATTTTAAATCTCGACATAAAATGCGCCAAGTCATTCCATATGTCAGTCTGAGTTGCTGCTAATGGCGCCGGCCACTATATTTTCTTCACTGCGTGCTGTACGTAGTGTATTCGGTCGAATATTATCCAGTAATGAATGCTGGGTCTCAAGATGGGTGATGGTGTCGTGAATAGTACACTCAATAGGCCAATTAGATGTGAAGTTGGCTGCGAAAATTCAATAAGATACTTGAAGAACAACCTAATAGCTAAGAGCCCGCTTGCTCTGCGCTCAAAGTTAGTTAAGGCGGGTCTCAATATGCCACTTTATTGCCAGACTCGTCTGTGTGCCTAATGGAGCAAAGCCTAATTGACCTTAGGTCACTTTAGTCATTAACTTAAATGGTGGGCTTGGTGGCTCTCAGCGGCCACGAATGGCTCTCAACTTATCGCGTTCAAGAATTACTGGTGAGATATAGAAGCAGTTTGATGAAACTCCGAGCAAACAAAGAAAGTTTGATTCTATTCAAGAAGTTAAAAATGCCTGGTCGGGTTGGCAGGTTTGAGCCTGCCACAAAATTTTATGTTATATCTGGATCAGTATTACCTCTAAACTTAAAATTTATCCCCAGTCAAAATTACCTTTGGTCGCTGCCTTTTAATTCGCTGAATGAATGGAACCCAAATATTGGTTAGAAATATTGCCCTCTCAAGCAAAGCCGCTTGTAAGAAATCAATTTTTAATTTATAAATCGAACTGACAAGCATAATGGGAGTGTTGCCCTGTATACTTCGAAATTAGTAAACGAAAACAAATATTTTTATTATCGAATATCCCTTCTATATTTTTCAAAATAATCTCCATTGAAATCCATACACTTTGCCATGGGTTTGAACTAATTGTCAAAACAATTTTGTCACTTTGATTGAGGTATATTCAAAACAAGCCTTTGGAACGAATCACAGGCTTGTTCAAGTATTCAAAACCGATGATCTCGTAGTATATTATTATGTACTGGAATAAAAATAAGTTATTCAACGATTCATCATCATTAACGCCTTTTTTATAGTAGGGGGAAACATTGAAAGCGGGAGAGCGGAACTTTAATCCGCTAAACTTAACCTACTCGCAATTCGAGACTCTCCCACGAAACCACCAGATAAGGTATTACTTCGTGGGAGTGACGAGACATGTTACGTCTCCTCTATAGAAAGGGCGGACTGACACCTATTCCGCTGTAACTGCCTTAATTTAGTCACGGTGGAAGTTATCGGTCAACGAATAGCTTTCCCCTAGTGCAATTTCTAACTTTTCCATTAAGCTTAGAAACCAAGGACAATGGACGTGCTCAGAGTCTTATATGAACTCAGTACACATCGAACAATATGAACTGATATCATTTTGAAATTTGTATGAATAGCTTCTGAAGCACTCATGTCCGCTCAATAGCTGGTAGAAATCCAGGTCCCCATGATCTCTAGTTATCCTCATATGGATGTCAGGTATGTCAAATTTTACAATGAAGTTGTGGGTTGCCAGATTGCTAAAATAGGGTTCCCAAATCCTGCCAATTGAAAGAGAATCCTCTTAGAAAATTATTAATATTCATAGAAATTTGGTATTTACTAGTTAAAAGAGGAATCTAAATACTTTCTTGCAATAATTTCAACTGCATAATTCTATAGTTTTTTGCATGAGAGCAAACCTCAAACACAGCTAGCTGAAAAGTGGCGAATCGAACACTCAGACGCTTCACTTAGACGCCTTATTCGACCACAAATCTGAAACCAAAATCCGTCCAGTGGTAGTAAAACATTGAAATGCAGCAAATCAGCGATTAGGGATAATTAAAAATAATGATATTACTGGAAATTTTTTCGCTTGAAATTATCAGCGAAAAGCACCAAATGATTTCGGTTTTGGCAGAAAACAAAATTAAAATAATTAAAAGTGTAAAAAATCTGTATCAAAGCAAAGATTTCATCAACCCTAACAAACCACCTCACCTTCAAGTCGTCTACAAGAAAAATACACATATATGCCATATACATAAAAGCATATATACATATCTACATGCGAATATAAGCATCCTTTAAGCCCCAGCTGCACTCGAAGTAGCCGAATGCCAGTAGCTGATACTAAGTAGCCCGTTGTTTCACGCGTTTGCATTTCACAATGTCAAAATGTAGTGATTTAGAGTTGTCGAATTTTATTTAAATTGGAAGCAAACATGCAAAATTTATTGTACAAAATCAATAAATAAGCGAAGACACAGCAAAATATACAAATAAAAATGAAATCGTTTAAAGGCAGCAATTCATATACTCGTGTCTCAAGGAGAGGAAGCCCAAAACTGCGCATGCGTGTCTGCTGCGCGCTTGACCTGCCAGCCTGCCTGCCTGTTTGGCTTCATGCTAACTGTTGGCCAGCTTTGGAGTTTGTCGCGGTGGCGACAGGGCAACCTGTTGATCGCGATCGATATTTGCATGTCACTGAGTGGTGATCAACGAACGATTGCACGACTGAAAGACCTATACACACACACACACATGCGCGCACGCATGCAGTGAAAGGAATGAAATACTTTATTAACTTGGCTTCAAAACATTTTATAAGGAATAATTTGCGTTGTCCTCCACGTACATGCGAGTTCATTAAAATGTTATTCCATTTCAATAAATATATTATTTTCTTACTTAATTAGGCTAAAATATATACCGGCAGACAGTTGTTTGTTTGTATTTTTGAAAAGGCAGGGATATCATTGCAGGATGTCTGCGCAGTTCTGAGAATCTTAGCTTTCACTCACATACATATGTATATGGTTTTTTTGAAACGAATAACAGATATCAATTTAGAAAATCCCTTGCTATAATGTTTGAAAATTGAGGCTGCGCTCAAGTCGTCTCTTTATTTCCTCTTATATGATAAATTCGATACTTAAGTCCTTGAACTTTACCAAGCTTCGAAATTTTCTCAGGGTCAGTACTAATACTACTTGGATAAAATATCGTTTCGAGCATTTTCAACGTTGGAATATTCCTGACTTCGCTATAAGCTAGTCTTTGCTATCAACATATTTTGTATCCGCTCGAGAGTAAATTATTCTTTCTGAAAGTGGAATGATGTAGGTATTTGTACATAGTGTCTCCCTAAGACTCTCTTCAGTTTGTATAGATAAAGGTCTTGTAAAACCATTTCTTAGCAAAGCTCTACAGAATACTACAGCACAAAGGAATTGAAGCAAGAACGGAGATTGGTCCATGTAACTGCCGAGACTTATGTCTTATCAGCTGATAGTTCCATAATTTTTAGATTAAAGGTTATGATAAGTCTCACTTGGACAGATATTTGTCTTTTGAAATACCGTTGAACTCCTAAAAGTTGATCAACAGATCTTCATGGATCGACGGAGCATTTTTAGCTTACCAAAAATTTATTAAGGACAGTGTCGCACTCCCGGTTTACCGTCAGGATATCAGCGTTGCTGAAATTATGTAAAATACCGTTATTTCATTTCCGACCATCATACACGCTCTACCTACATATATCATAGGTCACCAGCAGCTTATAACTGTTCCTCCTCAGTTCAGAGATGGCGTTACTCATTAGCCACGGTTCATGGATCAGGACGTCTTGTTTAAGACGTAACAGTAAATTGGCAGAGTCCGCCTGCGTATGCTGGAGGTTAATCTGGAGGAAACTCATCCTTCAGACTATCCCCCGGGGTGGCCCAGGGTTTCCTCCAACTATATTTCAGAAGACTGAGGAGATAGGCGCCGCCACTGTTTCATAGGACCTTTATCCCTTGAGCGCTGGTTTAGCTTCTGCTGCAGCCGGTCTTGCCCTAACGTCTTCGCTCTGACTCAGCACCTTCTTGGTCCACTCGAGTGTACTAGCAAGCTGATTAAATACCTGACTAGCATGCTTATCGCCGCGGCCTGACCTCTGTAGAGCCCCTCATTAGTCTAACAGAGGTTCCTTAGATAGTGCTGGCGATTCTACCACGTATGAAGGCTCTACCCACGTCGGTTGCCGGCGGGTTTTCACCGGCTTTCCCCATCCTATTAATCGAAGAGTCGCCTGAAGTAGAAATTCCTACTCAATAGGTATTGCTGCATTTCGAGATTTGGTTGGTTGGATGATTTCGTCGCCCCAGGAGCAGCACACCAAGTTCTGGGTGTCAGTTTAGACATCTTTCCATCACCTTTCCGTCAGCGATGGCCTTCTTATTAGTGTCCATGCAAATAAGGTCCCCACTCAAAGTTGACATTCGTTCCCCGGGAAGGTAGTCGCCTTAATGGTCCCAAGGTTGTCGCAATAACGAGGCCAAGGCGAGGGTTGCTGCACGCCTTTATGAGGCTAAACGTTCAGAGCCAACCAGCGCAACGAAAAAGTCGTCTCAACTTACAGCTACCACGCCAACCTAACGACCACGAGGGATTATACTCTGAGGCTTTACAGAGTTTTATCGAGACGGGGGCGATTGCGACATTAGCCCCATCATACTCAGGTTTCAGAATGCCGCAACCATCAGTCCAGGATTCTACCAAAATCCTACAGAGCTAATCCTACTCACAATCCGGTTTCACTGCTACAGCCGTCAAGAGTTGAAAGGCCGATCATTAATCATTACCCAGGATGCACCAAATGCACTGTGAGGCTTATAAACTCAAAAAATTTATAATTCTCAGGCTGAACCGAACCAAACTTTACAAATTTTCAGCTCAAGCAATAACTTATTTGCGTAGTGTCTTTGGCACAAGAAGTGGCGTTCGAGACCCGAGTCAATAAAAATCAGTCCAGTAAATTCAGGTTGCTAAAATGGCAGTTTTTTTGGAGAGAAAAACCTATAGTTTCCTTTTTTCTTCGAGAAGTGTTATATGGTAATCTGTACTAAACGGCTATAAGGCCATTTAAGAATTGCTCAACTTTTCAACTTAACCTAAGCTGCCCTAAGTCCGTCGGCACTTTGACACAAAATATAGATATTGAAACAGTTTCACATTGATATCTCAGCGTGAAGTCGCCGAAACTTATCTATTCTTACTTTTTTCATTTTATGCCTACCACTTCCACTAATATATCCACTCCACTCCTACTAAATAATGTCTCTATAAAGTGGAAACCCCCATGTTAACCTAATAATTTATGCATACGACATGGATAAGCAAACACAGAAGCATAGAAAAATGCATTAGGCGCTTTAATTAAATTCCATGAAAATAATGAGTGTCACACCTTTAGTTTAGAGCCTTTCTGCACTCGATGGAAAGGTGTTAAAATGACACTACAAACCATAAAACTGTGATAAACGATGCCAAACAATGCGCTTAGTGAATTGAGCCTAATCTGAATAATAAAACCAGACAAAAAGTTAAGTAGAAAATATGAGCACAAAAGGAAGTGCAGCGAAAAGGTCAGCGGACAGGACAGCGCCAGGTCGCAGCAGGACATGCGCAGCAGACGCACAAATTCAGAGACACACGTATGCAGTGTGTTTGAATTGTATGCGCAGGCGCGATGAAGAATAGCTGGAACCGCGCGAAACAGGTGTTAATAACAGCCGCTTGATGTGGCGTTGTGGCAGCGGCACAAGCACTACATGCCCAGCGATGTTTCATGCATATTTATAGCGGGTGTGTAATTCTTCTCTCCCCAAAACTATTTGTATTATGTGCGTTTTTGTTGCTGTTTTTTGTACAAGCGGCGCGAACAATGTGCTTATCAAGTTGTCATACACTCAAGCAAAACAATTTATTGTACAAAAACACAAACAAAAGTTGGGGAATAATATGTCGAAAAATAAATAAGAAAAGATAATGCCAGCGACTAAAGAAGGGCGCGTAAATTATAAATTCGATGTCTGTACGCGTCAAACAAATAATGATAATCGAGACAACATGTTGCCAAAGGGTGAGCACAGTTAAAGAAGCGTCCAAATAAGCAATTACAACTATAAGTAATTTCACCTTAACGTAAATACAAGCAGAACCAGCATTGATACTTTAACTAACAAGCAGCGAAACAAACTACAACCCAATACCCTTCACGACAAATAGAATTTGCGTTTCAAACAGTTGCGTTATTTTTCTGATTTTAAGAAACTTTGACGAGAGAGAAGCCAGTTTTGATTTTAATAATTACAAACTCGTAGGTTTTTCCGAATTTTTCGACTCCGTGTGAAGAGATCCGATCTTTACAATAAATATAAACATCGATAAAAGCATTAGTCTCAAGTTTTGTATTTCGGACCACATTTCGTGTGAGGAATCGTGGCGAATATTGCGAAAGGCTTACGTTGAGTCAGCTTTATTAAAAACACACGCCCATAAGTGGTACAAAGCCTTCAAAGATTTGTGGGTAGATCGTTGAACACATGACTCGTTTTGGTGGACTTTCGACCTCTTCAACTGATGAAAATATTAAAAAAGGAAAGTCAGAGACATGGTAAGAGGGCTTGACATCTCTTGTGAGCCCGTTTGAATAATTTTGATGGATTTGTGTATGAAACGCTTTCTTGCTCGACTCGTTCCAATAAAGCTGATTTTTTTTTTTTTCAAAAAGAGTACCGTAAAGTCTCTTTGGACATGCTTGATCGTGTGAATTCCGATCCCAAATTCATGAAGAGTATTATAACTGCCTATAAAACATGGGCTTGACATTCAAAAAAGTCAACAGTCATCAGAAAGGGGAGAAAAAATGAGACGAAACCAAAACAACCACGCCAAAGCCGCTCACAAATCAAGGTGATGCTCATGGATTTTTCCTATATTCGTAGTTTGATGCTCTATGAATTTATTTCGAAAGAACAGACGGTCAATAAAGAGTTCTATTTGCCCGTATTGAGGCGTTTGCTTAAGAAATAGTCGTCCGAAATGGCCGGTATTATTGAGAAACAATTCATGAATTTTGCGTGATGGGCCACGATTGTGACCGAATTTAAAGCCAAAAACGCAATAAATACCACCATATTCAGCAGATTTGACTTCGTGTGATTTTTTCTTGTGAAAATATAACTATTGATGAATGTTGTCTTTCAACCTTCGAAATTGGATGTTTCATATCTAAACATGGACACATTGCATGCAAAGTTTGGTGACTAATTAATTTAGGGAAATGGTCCAGTCAAATGCACGCATCTAGATTACTTTCTCGGGAGGTATGTTAAGCCAAAGACTTACGCACCAGCAACGCTAGAGAACTCGAAGACAACATTCATCATACTATAGCCGAAATTGCAGTCGGAATATTGCACCGGATCATCGAAAGGTGGTGTACCCAGGTGGTCAACGGAGTAGTTGTCGTTATTTGGCAATTTGGTATTGGCAAACCGATGTTTGAAGGAGCTGAGTCAATTAATCTCTCAAAATGCAATGAGATCTATGAGATACACGACGCCATTGACATAGTTCAGCGAATTAAGAGACAGTGGCTCCGCTGGCTAGGTCGTGTCGTCCGAATAGACGAAAACACTACAGCTCTGAAAGCATCCGACGCAGTACCCGCCGGTGGAACCAGAGGAAGACTTCCACTCCGTTGGAGAGATCAGGTGGAGAAGGACTTGAAAGAAGAAACGAATGGTGTGCTGTTGTTAACTCGACTATAACCGCGTAAGTGAGATCTACGCCACTAAAGAAGAAGAAGCTTGCCGCCACCTCTTCACATCGCCTATAAGAGTAGGTTTCAGCCGAGTTAGAGAAGTTAAAGTAACGGTTACTCAAGTGTAGATCCATCTATCCAACCCCTTATGTGGTATTACAAACTTTTAATTTTCAGGACTCAAATGGAATTATATTCGATGCTTTGAAGGTATAGGTTGTTCTGAATGTTTCCAACCCGGTTTCGAGACCCGGTATAAACCAAGGAACATCCCTGTGAACGGTATAAAAATGTAAACTTTTCTCTTGCTTAATCTTATTATGTAGGAAGTCTCCAACACACCCAATTAATTCCAAAGGATAGTATGTTGTGCATACTTAGTTTGCGCATGCGCCTAAATACATTCGAACAAGCCGCCGCTATTTCCTACAATTCACTCGAATGACATGCGCGTGCGCGCAACACATGCATATTTATGCCTAAAATTAATTTGTAATATCGTTTAAAAAGCCAGCACATTTCACCCTCCAGAAAAGGATATCGAAACCAAACAAAAAGCAAGAAAAGCGAACTAAAGCAGCTTGTGTGAAGCGAAAATTGCCTACGGTGTCAGCAATGCATCCTTTTGCAAGATGATTATTATTCCGGCAACGTGCCACTGACTTAATATTTTACCCACGCATCCTTTTTCCTATGCCCGAGCAGGCGAGGCTTCCCTGTTGGCACTGCTGTTAATGCTCAGCGCTTTTAATGCGCACATTTCTCATTTGAAAATGTGCAAAACTGCAATAAATGCTTACACAAGCGCATTTAGCTTTGTAGCTTCTGGGCTTCGCTATCTTTGCAGCCTGTTGCAAGATTATATTTGCCATTGTGTGCCAACATATTGCTGATCCTGCGAGGATATGCACAGAAAAATGCGCGATCAACGCATTACACATCGAATATGTCATGTTCGCCAGTCAGCCGATGAATTATTTAGAATTTTGCAAGCGCGACTTAAAAATGTTCGCAAGTTGTAGATCCTTATCGTCCTAAGCATTTGGCAGGTATTTAAATACATATATATTTGTGTGTGGAAAGCCTAATGTAATTTATATTTAGTATTGTGTAAGCAGTTTAAACTCATTGAAATTTAAGCAACAAAAAGTACATTCACCTCCTTGTGACATTTGAGTAATGGCACCAGTGCTCCCAACCGTTTATATTTAACATATGTGACCTGGTCTACGAAAAGGGGGCTTAGGTGTCAAAAAATCAATTTTTTTATTTTTCTTTTTTTTTCATTTTTTTTTTTTTTTTTGTTTTTTTTTTTTTTTTTGACATCTAAGCCCCCTTTTCGTAAACCAGGTCACATATACTGTTACAAAAAATATCTGTAAATTATAAACTAAACACAAAATTTATCAATATTGATTTTTTCGCCTTCAAAGTAATCCCCAACAGATTTAATACATTTATGCCAACCATTTTTCCAGTCCTCGAAACACTTTTCTTAAGCACTTTTTGAGATATCCTACAGCTCCTTCACAAAATTTTTTTGTCATTTCGATCCACTGAAAACGGAACGGAAACAGAATCTGGTGAGTAAGGTAGTTGATCGATGATATTCATTTTGTTTTTGGCTTTAAATTCGATCACAATCGTGGCTCGACGCGAAGGTCTAGTATGATTGTGTAAAATCCATGAATTGTTCTTCCACAATTCCGGCCGCTTCTGACGGATGTTCTCACGCAAACGCCTCAAGACGACCAAATAGAACTCCTTTTTGACCGTTTGTCCCTCCGGAAGAAATTCATGATGCACCAAATCTCAAATATCAGAAAAAAACAATGAGCATCATCTTGATTTATAGGCGCCTTAGGCGTGGTGTTTTTGGTTTCGACTCGTTTTTTCACCTCCATTCCGATAAGTGTTGACTTGTTTGCATGTCAAACTCATAAACCTATGTCTTATCGGCAGTTATAAAAGCGAGGTTGCGTTATGCGCCTTTCTTGATATCGAAGGTGCTTTTGACAATGCGTCATAGGCAAGTGTCATCGAGGCTGGAGAAGAGAAATATGGCCAAAACCACTGTAGGCGAAAGAAAGAAAGCGTTGGTACTACAAGATCTGCCCACAGGGTGGAGTTCTATCCCCCCTACTGTGGAGCCTAGCAGCTCCTTGTGTTGCTCACAAACAATAGGATGTTAGAATTAGAGAATTTAGAGATATGAGAATATAGAGGATCGTGTAATACGGTAGGCTTAAACATCAACCGTCAAAATCAACCTTTGTCCCTTTCACTAAACGAAGAACTATTTCGGGCGTGAAGCCGTTAAAACTTAATTGCATGGAGTTCGAGGCGTCTAAAAAGGTCAAATATCTAGGTTTCACATTATATTCAACCTTTCGTTGGAATACGCACTAGGAATTAACACTTTTCTGAGTTATCAAAGCACTCATGATATGTGGGCACCTAGCTGTTCTAAACGGGCCTATTGTCACTTATGGAGTGTTTGCTTGGGCATTGAAGGCAACATAGTCTTTGGTAGGTCTTCAACTATCGAAGCTGCAAAGACTCGCTTGCGTCTGCGCTTCAGGGGCAATGCGCCCATGCCCAACCGCAGCTCTTGAAGTCATGCTGGAGCTCTCACCGCTGCATTTAATGATCAAAAAGGCAGCGTAGCATACCAAAGGAAAGATAATGTCAACTCAACAAATGACATCCTTCGGGGAAGACACACCACTGGCCCTTCTTCCAAGAGACGGAATTACGAAGAAGGTCAACCTCGGAAAGAAATTTAAAGTTATTCTCGGCAGTTAAACTGAGTGTAGTGATTCCACACTCGACTCGACCTGACGGCTCGAAAACACCGGTAGGTATTGGAGGAGCCATCGCAGGACCGCATACCCAACTATCCATACCAATGGCATGTTTTCCTAGCTGAAAAGCAGAAGTCTACCAGTGTTCAATAATTAAGCTCCAACGCAACTACCGCTACTCAGCGATAGTCATCCGGCCCTAAAAGCGATCTCAGCTTATGAAATCATATCGCTATTGGTGGAGGAGTGTTTAGGAAGGCTGAACTGATAGGCAGTTTGCAACAGTGAACAGCTGATCTGGCTACCGGGCCAAAAGGGGGTAGCCAGCAATAAGCTGGCCAATGAACTAGCCTGCTCTGTGGCGGATTCCAGAACGAAGGGGCCAGAACTATGCATTGCGGTGGGGCCCCACACCATAAAAGAGTTGCTTTGCACACAAGAGAGAGTTGGTAGAGAACAGCACTGACAGCAGGAAATAGGAATGTGCCATGCCAAGCTGCTTTTTGGAGGCTACAACCTAGCAAGGTTTAGAGATAAGATCAACTTCCCCCGAAACTGACTCCGCCTTCTTTTCGCGCTCTATACCTGGATATTGCAGACTTAAGAAACACACGTCCAACGTGGACGTGGCCTCTTGTGCACACTGCCGGTTTAGCCACTTGGAACCCGAAACTCCACAAAACCTGATTCTAAATTGTTCAGCAATTTGTCGAAGCAGACTCAAGGCCCTTCGACCCATCTACGTCGACAGGGATCACACAACCTCTATCGCGCCCAACAAGCTCCTGGAATTTTTTAGAATGCTGGGTCTTTGTGTCCATATGTGATATAGGAAAGGGCACAATTGGTCATAGGTCACTGTGAAAAACCTCAATTAATCTCTATCTCTCTCTTTATCAAAAGGAATATTTATGTAATATTCTTAGTTTATTTTTAATATCATTCAATATAAGCAAAAAAAAGAAACCAACGCCTATAGCCACCCAAATCGATCAAGAAATTTAATTAATTTGAAAGACCAAAACATGCTTTCAAACAATTGCGCGTTTGCACCCAACGCCACAACGCAGCAAACGAGCTATCGGGCCACAATGATGACTGCCCGAAAAGGCGTTGCCATAATTTGTCAACACCCAAATATTTTATTGCCCGCGATTACAATATAATTGTGTTTTTCATTTATTTATCGTTGAAGCGCAAAAATGGCAAAGAGCATGCGCGCAGCCAATGAATTATTGTCGCAATTTATGTACAAAAACACAGAAGAAGTGCTTAAATGCGCGCGCGTGTGTATGTGTATGTGTGCGGGTGCACGCAATTGTTCGTGCGCGCTAGCCGAGCCAGTCGATCAACCTCATTCGCCGTGGCATTTGGTGAGCGAGCGCGCGTTTAAGCCAATTTAGCTTATGTTTAATGTATTAAGTAGCCACAACAACAACAAGAACAACAGCAAATATTGGCTGCATGTTTGTTGGTAAGCGGGAAAAAAATACTTAAACCCATTGTGTCACATATAAATCAGATCACTTTTTTCTGTCGGCTCTGCAACGCCGTTGAAACAAAACAACCAACAACAACGAAGCGTCTTGTCGGACATCACATTACATACACATTATCCACTAAACACACACACACATGCATACATAAATGTCCAAGCTTCAGTTATGCGACATTATAGCCACTTAAGAAATGGTAAAAACGTAAAATTTTGACAACGATTTTTGGGCTTTTCTCAGCTTACTTTGGAGCGAAATTAAAATGCAAGCCACAGCGCGTGGCGAAAAAATCCGAAGATTTGGGTTTCTTAAAGCGTCTCTGCGCTGATGTTTACCGATATGTAGTTTTTTTTATAATTTTTGTTGACTTCCCCGACATACTCCCGGCGGCCACCCTCTCGTGGATGCGTCTTGGCCCATTAAAAAATCATGTCATAAAAAAGACATAACAAATGCCACACGGAGCCGAAGAAAACTGAAGCCGAAGAAAATATGTTGTATAGCAACTGAACACACTCGCTCTTCCGTTTCTTTCTTTTTGTGTTTTTTGATGGCTAAAGCTGCTCGTTTGTCGCGGCTGCTTAAATTTGACTCGCATCCATCATTGACAGTATAAAAAGCCCATAATTTCGATGGTCATAAATAAATTTAACACGCTGGCAAAACATGTTCAACACATACACGTCTCAATGCTGTAGACACGAAGTGTTGGACACTTAAAGGTGCTGGGATTATATAGGTTCCTCGATTTGGTAATGTGAGGCCAAAAAAAGTAACAGTTCAGCTGTGACTTTGATGGTTTAACGGCATAATGTGAGACCAAAACTTTCAAATTGGGATGCTTGAAAATACCAACAACTCTTCCACATACATATATTTCTAAATGTAAATGAAATGGCTGACCCTAGATAATCATTGCAGCTGGAGTAAGAGACCTAATTCAGACATCGCGACATAGAGACAGCTCCTTTTCGTGCTGTCAAAAGCAGCTTTGACACCGACGAAGAGGTGGTGCATGTCGATTCTCTTTCACGGGTCTTTTCCAAGATTTGGCGCTTAGAGAATATCTGGTCAGTTGTTAATTTTACAGACAGCCGCACTGATAAGGTTCAATCAGTTTGTTGACGATAGGCTTTGGTTATATGCGATGTTGAGGAGGTCCCACTATAGTTGGCGCAGATTGTGGCGTCTCCCTTTTTGTTGATTAGGCAGAACACACTTAATTTCCTACAACCATATTCTACCAAGTAGCTGATGCATGCTCCTTATCAGTTCTTCGCACCCGTATTTGTATAGCTCGGCAGACAATCCAACTGCCACCACCGCTTTGTGGTTTTTCAGACGAGTAATTTCTATTCGAACTTCTTCATGTCGAGCAATGGAACGATCACCTACTCCTGCAGTTATGCTTTCACTGCCATTCAGCAGGATGGAGAAATGTTTCCTCCATAATTTCTGTATGCTCTGGGCATCAGTCACTAGATCACATTTGGGGGTTCTCAAGAGCATGTTCCGGGCTTGAAACCTTCTGTTAATCGCCCTAGTCGTCTTTTCGTAAAATTTTCGAACAACATCGCTGTAGGCCAGTATGTCAAGCTTTACGTATTCACGGTTTTTTGCTTCTTTATTTTTTTTTCTGCAAATGCGTCTCGCTTTCTTCTTAACTCTCGGTATCTATTCCATCCCGTACGTTTAGTGGTCGATTCTTAAAATTCTCAAAATAAATACCTTCGTGAATCCGCCACTGTAAAAATAATTTAATAGTCAATATACTGGAACTTCTGCTACAACAGTTGATTATAAGTTTCCATTAGATATTATCATCAATATGATACTTCCATAATCCTTTCTAGCAAGATTTAATTCGGTGGTTAGTTGACTGAAATGACCACGTTGTGCTCCCAGAAGATAACCAATTTAGGAACTATCCAGTAACTCAGTGGATTTAGTAAGAAAATTTTATACTCCACCCCGATTGTTCAATGTCTCTTAAGTTAGAGCATCGGAAGTCGGTGAATATGTCCCGTCTCATCCAGCTGAAAGCTCAGCAATCACATTAATATTATTCCATCGTCTTATCACCCACATGCTTTGCTTACTATCGAATCCACTTTTCCCATTTTCTGAAGATGGGATCTTACGGGAAAATACTCTCTGATGACGACTACAATGTTACTAAACTCCTTTTGCCTAGAAGTGGAATCTTGTTGGTCTGTCCAGCATCAACAGCACCCCATAGCAACTTTTTAGTATGCCCTGTACTACTTATTTTCCAAGACCTGCTTCAAACAACTCTTGAAAGGGCTGAATATCATTGTATAGCTTAGGAGAATTGTGTCTTCAGCTGCCCCCGAGTCGAGCAGCTCGGCTGCCTTTTCATTTACTAACTCAAAGAATGGTTAGAGTAGAAGCCTACATAACCTTATGTTATGCCCACAATTTCGACCTGAAAGACCGAATTGTAGTCACAGCTGCTTTCTGTGTATAGATTACTACAGAAAAAGTGCGCTCCTGTTCCTGTTTCGCCTTTGGAGCCGTCAATGAATTTACCATATAAATTTCGCCGTTGAAACTGTTAATTACAGAACCATTGATCCAGTTTTCTCTACTGGGGAATAATGATAATGTGTTTAGTTCCTAGTGGATTTCCTTTTCTCGGCCACATTGCCAATTAAATTCAAGTACATTAATAAACAAGGTCGAGTATGATACCGTAGTGACCTCGTATGCCATAAAATCATTAGTCGGCTGGCCGTAAACATTGCTTTATACCTCAATTACATTTGCATTGTCTGGATGTCCAAAGCCTTTGGTGAGGTAGTTTCCATTGCGCCCGTAATGCCTTGCACCAGTTCCAAGGGCTTAATACGGCATCCCGCATACAACTGCAATATATGTTTGGGTGAATAACACTTATGTAGAACCAATGGTTCTTGTGGGGTTGCGAACACCACTTCGAAAAATTTTGCAGGAGCTCCAGATCCCAACCGCATTGTAAGCCTATTTTTTTATCTAAGATAACTCCGAAATATTTTATAGAGCTCAAGGGTACAATAGTCCTACCAGTAAGGAAGAAAACTGAATTGTTAAGTATTCGTCCTGCTTAAAAAAAAAAAACAGATTTCTGTTTTCTCCGGAAGAAAAGATGATCTTGAAGTTCTCCCTGTCGAGAAGAAGTAATAACTCATTGATTAAGGTGACCCAAAGCAAGAGGGATAGGATACCTACTTGCGGAGTACCACAAGTGGTCTGGTAGCGATTTCTAAGCCTTATCTTATCTGTTGCTTATTATGTGACTTAACCAGTCCAGCGGGTTCTGATTAATGTCAAAAGAAGCAATAGCCGCTATCAGTCGTACTTGCGTTGTTGAATGCTGCTTTCAAATCAATGAGTGCCACTACGGTGAATTCGCTTTCTTTTAAGAAACTTACGATTGCCCCAAATACTTCATGTAGAGCGGTATCAACCGATTTGCCTTTGGTTTGGTGTGTTTCGTCCTTTGATAAAATCGTCGCAAATCTTCTCGATACTCTTTATTAGGAAGTATCTAAGACTTTGGCCACGAATAGTTTTCCTTCCTCTGTTTACATTAAAACAAGATCAGAAATAATCGAATTGTTTCAGATTCAGATGTGATACCACAAATGAAATCAAAGATTGAAAATTTCTTTTTAAGCCCGAAAATCATAATTAAGAATGGATAATATAAAAATCGTTTTAATGTAAAAATTTCCGACCACTGATCCAAAGTATCAGTACGAGCTCTAGTTCAAAGTGGTAATTACATGCCAAAAGATGTAAGGTTCATTTTTTTATAATAGCAAACTTGAGTTTTCAATTTTTTATAATTTTTCCGGTATTTGGGATTAGAATTTGAAAATACTGAGAGATGTCGGACCGACGTATGAAATGACTTCGTGAAAGATTACAAAATACAGCTTTTGAAAGTATTAATACCGCTCGGCCTTCCCAAGCGACATCGCTTCACTCTATGGCATCTTGAAAAGTTCCAAGAAGATCCGACGTTTTCGAGCCAAATATCTTGTGCAACGATGAGGCTCATTTCTGGTTGAATGGGTAATTAAACCAGCAAAATTGCCGAGTTTGGGACAAAGAGCAACCTGAAGAGATTCAAGAGGTGTCATTTCGTCCAGTAAAAACAACGGTTTGGTGTGGTTTGTTGGCCAGCGGAATCATCGGTTCATATTTCTTCAAAAATTATGCCGTTGAGAATCGTCAATAGCGACCGTTTTCGTGCAATGATAATCGACATTTGATGCCTCAAATTGAAGCTCGTGATCTCGGCGGTATTTGGTTTGAACAAGGCTACGCCACTTTCCACACATCGCATCAATCAATGGATTTATTGAGAGAAGACTTCGATGAGCAAATAATTTCACGTTTTTGGCCGGTCAACCGTTAGACTTTTCCGGTGGGGATATGTAAAGTCGTAAGTCTATGCAAACAATCCAGCTTCAGGCTTTGGAGCAAGACAACACCCGTGTTATTTGCCAATTACCAGACGAAATGCTCGAACGAGTCATCGAAAATTGGGCACAACGAATGGACCACCTGAGACGTACCCGCATCCAACATTAGAAAGGGATAATCTTCAAAAAATAAGTGTCAAAGAATATTTTTCGAATGATAATAAACATTCTCCATTAAATTTGAAGTTTCTGGATCACCATTTAATTAGAGGAGGCGGAGAACCCAAGTGTCTATCAAACATAGGAAAGATAAAAAACCGAATAGTAAATCCGCCCCATCATAATACCTTTTTTAATATACGCTCCCACACACACACACACATAGACACATTTTTCTCAATAATATTCCGTGTCTCCAGTGAAATGCTGATTAATTAATTCCTTTGAAATGTTGCAAAGTGAAATTCTGCAAATGAAAATTCCGTGGCAAAAACGCACTCAATTATAAATTCTTAAAAATACAACAAAAATATAAATAAAAAACAAAAATGCTTACACGCATAAGTATGAAGGTGAGTATGTGTGGGTGTTCAATAAAAGAAAAAAAAACGCTGCGCAGAACACGTGAAAGCATGACAACACACACACACATGCCGTAGATGCAGAAAAACAGGCGTGGCGTTTGTTGGTGTGCGTGCGTGGCAGGGCTGCGTGGTGTTGCGCAGCCTTGATTGAATTTATCAGCGCCATAAGCACAAAGTCAAAGTGAATTGATTTTCCTTTAATTTTATTCATTTTGATTACTCGCCATTTTTTACAAACGCACACAGTCATTCATACAATTATACATAAATATGTGTGTTTGTGTTTATTTTTGTTTTTGTGTCACACACAAAGCTGCCGCGTCATGCCAGCTTTAAACCGAAAAGTGCGAAAATGTATCCTTTTTGTGACGCGCTCAAAGGGAATACTCAATAACGGTATAAGCATTCATATATGCACAAGTGTGCATGTGTGTGTGCTCGCATAAAATAGCTTTTCAGCAATGTATTAAAACATTTCGTTTGACCAAAGTTGTAATGCTATTTGTTATTGGCCGTTGACGAGTTGGTGACGCTGACTATATGCCATTGCCCTCACAGTCATACACCCACCAACCCGGCACCTACCTGCGCCACCTACTCGCTGCTCATGCATACTTGCATAACAGCTGTTAAGCGGCCAAGCCCCAAAGGCTCCTCTCCCTCCCCTCCTCTCCAGCGTTTCTGTGTTTGTGTTGGCAGATTCTTTTATGCATTGCATATTGCTGAAGCGTTGAATGGTGCCCGTGGGATATGACAACGACGCAGCTGCAACTGTAGCGGCAGCGACGGTGGAAACTCGGTGTAAGCACAGTGTCGCGAAAGCGTTAACGTTGACTCAAATTGTATTCCTTGTTTCCTGTCAACAAAACCTTGATTTTTGACCTCAATTGACATGTTTTTTCGGCATAGTAAACATAGATCCAAGTCTCATCGCCAGTAATAATATGTTTCATGACATCCTGGTAATCGGAAATCATTGCTTTACAGCCATCAAACTGACGGTGTCTTTTGCCCTGTTATGACGGAGTAATGACGTTTATATAGGAGAAACGAATTAATCATTATCATATCAAGCAATGGGTATGTTAATCGTCTGGTCCATTTGTGGGACCTGTTGTGGATATTGCTTCGTCCCAATGATGAATACATAAGATCCGCAGCGCCCATGTGCTTGTTAAATTCGTGACTAACATTTGGACATGGGATTTTTTCGCCTAACTTTTATTGAACCTCTTAGGGTAATCGTATATCTCCAGTGCTACCAATCGTACCATATAGTGTTGGAAGATGAGATTTCAGTCTCAATTTAATGAAAAAGAATTTAATTCGGGAAAGTTGAAAAAAAGTTACAGCTGTTCAAAAATGAGTGAAAATAATGAAGATATTCGCTATATATTGAAATTTTTGTATAAAAAGAGAAGAATGCCCCGCAAGCCACCAATGAAATTGATAAAGTTTACGGAGACGATATTGTATCAGTTTGTATAGCACAACAGTGGTTCGCTCGCTTCTCTAGCGGAAAAATGGCAAAAAGTGGTCTACCAAAATGGTAAATATGTTTTTATTTATTTATTAGTATAAAATAAAAAAAAGTTGAAGTTTGATTAGAAATACGAAAAGACTTTCCACTACCCAATATTTACTATATATGGTTTTATGACAGTTAATATTGAGGACTCTTGAATCTTTGTAAAACAACAGGTTTTCCAAAACAGCATTATCCCGATTTTGCATTTTCACTGGCAGCTTACAGTCAGGAATTCCATTTCGTCGAAGCAAATAAGCCAATAATGGGAAACTGGTATATTGATGGACAAAACATGGCGCAGTCCCGCTCAAATGAACTAGAACTGGTAACTAGGGTTCAAAAAATCGAAAAATATTTTTTTGCTTAATTTGAAAGTACAATGTCTTGAGAATATACTGTGAAAATTTCAGACAGAAATTCGAAGTATTTCGAGAGTTATAACGAGTTTCCTAGAGCGCCTCGGAGTACTCTCTCTCTCGGAGTTGTTGAACTTTAAACGCGTTTTTCTCAAAACATTGTTTTTCTGGTCGGCCCGGGCCCTAACTTTTTTTCTATTGAACCGATTGCTTTCAAATTTTAACAGGCTGTTCTACACACTTATAGTTCTCGTCGGAACTAACACCCCTAACTTTTTATTTTACAACCCTTTCTTTGCTAAAGTAAAAAGACTTTTTTCAAAGTCCGTCATTTTGTTATTTACCCTTGAAATTTAACTTCAGTAGTTCCGACCAGAATGACATGTCTATAGATCAAGAATAAACAAGAATATTTGATTTCAGATAGCATCAGGAGCCAAAATCACCCGGGCCACCCAAGTCCATTTTTTTGAGGTTCCAACTTCGAGTGACAATAATAAAAGTAGAAAGTATTAAATTTTTTCAAATACAATTTTTTTTTTTTATTTTCAATAAGTAAATAAGAACATCCCAAATATTCAAGATAATTCATTTTTATTTTCCTATAAAAAAAACCACCCTCCAAAGAAGTCATGAAAAAAGCCATAAGTTACCAGACTACTGTCTTAAGTTTTGTTCATTTTCAGATACAAGTCTTCAGCCCGAGTAAATTTTATAATTGTAACAAAAGCCTAAATCATGCACATTAAAATCAATTTGCATCTAAAAAATTATAATTTTTTGTTGAACAAATTTGTACGTCAACCCAAAGCCGTTCTATATTGGGAACCTTTTAGAAATTCGTACTAAGTGCTTCAATCAATGGCCGTATTTTGAACAGACGATCAACGACATTTGCTGACAATGACTTACGAGATATATGAGTTGTTACAGCTGGTTACTCGTGGTCTTTCATTTTTTTATTTTTTTAATATTTCGATAGATTTTCCTTTAAAAATAATGTATAAAATTTTAAACTGATATATCAAAGTAGTTTAGAGTTACAGCCTACTAAATCTGTTAATCTCTTTAAAGAAGGCGAAGGACCTTTTTTGCCATCATCGGAGATGGTGTGTAACTCGAAAAACATATAATTCTCAACAATCGCTTTATCCGTTTTCCGATGGTTGTCTGTTTATTAAAAAACATATAAGAAAATAAATGAATTTGCCCAATTTCAAAATTAAACATTTTATATTTAGCATACCTACAGGCGCACACAGAGCGAGCTCTTTCTATTTATATAAAAATTTAACAAAACAACTTATCTCCACTATGTTTTTTTTTTGTAAATTTAAAAGATCTTAACATATTTTCAAAGTATAAAATATATAAATTATAAACATATAAACATATAAGTTTGTGATGTCTTAAAAATTGATTTAAATTACGAAAGTAATAAGCGAGAGATCAATACAGATTAATCTACGTTCATCTTCTTCATTCTTCAAAATCGCAATTGTGAAATAAGTTTTTTGTCATTGTCTTGATCTTGTAGCCGATCCTCACGCGGATCTCCAAAAAAGTTGTTTAACAGCAAGGAAGCTTTTCTACTTAAAATTTCTAAAACCCAGAAATTTAAGATTAAAACGATATTATTACTATCGAAGAAAACAGGTAAAGATCGAAAAATCAGTCTAAATTTTAATTTTTGTCAAAATTACCGGCTCAACTTTAACTCTTCGTAGTATATTTTCAAATATGCATTTTTGAAATATGTATGTAAATGCCAAAGAAAAATCGATTTTTTGAAACTCACAAGTTAACGCCTCTCTAGTAAAATTAAGCAAGTATGAATATCTTCATGAAAAATATTTTCATATTTTCGGCTTTATAAGGAAAATATTTCTGATGACATTTTTTTTATTATATTTAGATTTCTCTAGATAAATAATTAATTTACTAAAATATATTGAAAATTTAAAAATGACCCTTTTTGAATTTTTAAGTTTTCCATGCAATGCAAACACGGTGCAATGCCGCTAACAGCAGTGGCAGCAACGTAATCCGGATTTTCATTCGCCCATTCAGGAATGTGCAAATGAAAAATCTGTTTTTGGAAGCATTTTAGCGTAAAAATGCAATATGCGAATTCATTTAAATGCTAAAAAGGTAAGCGGCCAAGCGGTGTTGCATAAAGCGAACTGCACACACACATACATGTTTATATGTGTTTACACATGTGTATACGTGTATTTATTTCCAAAGGATAAACAGATACCAAGCACATAAATATATAAGAATATAAAAAAAATAAAAAGTCGACTGCATCGAAGCTATAATACCCCTCACAGGTGCATTTTTAGGACATAAGATATTTATGTTGATTTTGATCGATGAGTTTGTATGTGTGGTATTCCGGTACGATATAAAAAATTTCTTCAGATGTTGTTGCGTTGGTCTAAGGAATAATTTATATAAAATTTCATGAGGATATCTCATCAAAAAAACAAAGATCTTGATTCCGATCGTTCAGTTTGTATGGCAGCTACATGCTATAGTAATTCGGTATCGGCAATTCCGACAAATGAATAACTGCTTGTTGAAGAAATGACTACTTCGCCTATATAACTATAGACGAATAGACATACGGAAACACCACATTCGAATCAGCTTGTCACGCTGATCATTTACATTATATAGGGTGGGCCATCTAACGTTTTAAATTTAAATTATCTATATTTCGACATTGGAAACGTCAAATACCATTCGGAAAGTGACAGATATTCAGTAAAAAGTCTAGAATTTACGAAATGGGTCGATATTTACTATTCTACAGTTCGCAAATTGGGCAGAAGATCGTTTGACCGAGGATGGTCAATTTTGCCGAAAAATCATCTTTTCGGACGAGGCTCATTTCCACCTCAATGGTTACGTTAACAAGCAGAATTGTCGCATTTGGGGCACAGAAAACCCGCACGTAATCGTCGAGAAGCCAATGCACCCAGCACGAATCACTGTATGGTGCGGATTTTGGTCTGGTGGAATCATCGACCCATTTTTCTTCGAAAATGAAGAAGGAACCGCAACCATCAATGGTGAGCGATATCGCGCAATGTTACCCGAATTTTTCTTCAAGCAAATTGAAGAGGAAGACTTGATCAACATTTGGTTCCAGCAGGACGGAGCTACGTACAATCAATCTTTTACGCCCTATTTTCGAAATTTAAAATTTTATATGGCCCACAATATATATTTAAAATATATATTTGTATGGTCTCAAACGTGACGGGAAATTCATAGAGCGAACTATTTTTACAAGATTGAATCAAAGAAAAAGGTCGATTCCAGTTGATCGGCAAAGATAAGCTTGCGTTGGAATATTTATTATGTGGAAGTTTAGTCCCAATAGGGATGATTCCCAAAATTTTGCCAGTTATATAAAGCTCTTAGTTTTTAATTGGCTGAACCGTCACTTCTATGATGAAAATTTGCAACAAGAAGAGCACAACGTAGGCGTTGTCTAAGATTGGTGTTTTAAACTTTATGTTCGGCGATTTTTCTTCAACCACGAGGAAACCAATACAGCAGACTTTAAGTTTCCGAAATGGGTTAATGTCAGTAGTTTCAAAGACATCTCAGCCGTTCTGTAAGTTCTTCAAACATTCTCCACAAGAACCATTTATCACGCTTATTCGTGCCGCCTTAGCTCGAAGTATAAGCCTGTGCAGATAAGGTACAGGTAGTCGTAAGACTAAAAAAGCTGGGGATAGGTGGGTCGTTGTGTCTTAGGAAGGTACAATAAGTCTTAGATGGCAGTGCAATCCTCCTCTCACCTTATAATTAGGGTGTATCGTTAGACTGATGAGTTTTAAATGTGGATTTAAAATCGCAGATTTTTATTAATCTGGTAATACTATTTTTGGTCCTTTGCGACACCAGATGGAGTTCAGTTTCTCTGTGTGTTGACTCTGTGTTCTCACTTACTATACCTCCTCCAATGTATCTTAGCGTGAGGGCCCCAGACGCTTTCAGCGTAGTCTTGCCAATGCGGTACAAGTGCACAAGAGATGCTCCATTATTTTCCTGGTGCCCGTTTTTAGACATATCCTGCCATCTTCTCTTCTCGTCTTAGAACTTCCAGTCTCTTCTATCGAGTGCCAATAGAAATTTTGCATTTCCTTCCGATCTACCGTTTTGCAAATGACTTTGGCAGTTTTTCACCCATTTAGCTCGTTCCATCGGGGTTTGATTAACCGTACACCACGCTTGGCAATCTCGTCAACTATCTTATTGCCCTCGATGCTTTTGTGGCTTGGCACCCAGACACGTTGCTTACTTCTGGCAACACTTTCCACTTATGCCCTGTTGTAACACAGGTACTTTTGGCCAATGTGCGATACGAGGCTGCTGCCAACATACCCTTACGACATTCATCCATTTCTACGATTTCTTTGAACTTTATTTCCCAGTTGAAAAGTGGGATCATATAGTTGGATTTTGCTCAGCCGCCATTACCCACCAAGCTATGTCCGAAGGTTCTATATCTAAATTCTTCTGCAGCCAGTAGTCGTCCCGCCGATTTTGCTGGTCAGTTTTTTAGCGAAGAGATCTATAGGTGACAGGTTTAATACCAATCCTGTTATGCACAGCGCAGCAGTTTTCTGAACCCTTTCCATTCGCTTCCGGTAGGTTGATTTCTGTACGCCTGTACACCATAGTACTGCCCCGTAGAGCATGATTGGTCTTACAATCGATGTGTAGCACCAGTCAGAGAGAGAGAGAGTTAGAGAGCCACCAGGTTGTGCCAAGCATCTGCCTGCACGCATATAAAGCATTGCTAGCTTTCCTCACTCTTTTCCACGTTATAATTCCACAGCAATTTGCTGTCCAAGACTACCCCAAAGTACTTGGTGCGGTCCTAGAGAGAGAATTGTGTTCCATTAATCGAAGGGAACCTCGATCGAGGAATTGTGTGCGCTCTTATGAACACAAACAGATCCGTTTTCCCCGGGTTTAACCCAAGACCCGCTTGCGATGCCCAATTCTGGACTATATTGAGAGTGGTGGTCATAATATTGCTAATGGTCTGTAAACACTTACCCGTTATTAAGATGGCAATGTCGTCCGCACATACCACTATCTTAGGGGCTTTGCCTTCCAAGTTCTTTAGCAGTTTATTTATCACTAATGTCCATAAGGCTTCTGCTCCAAGTTTTCAAACCCTTTAAGATGTAAAGACAATGAAAATGTATCTCTAAATACCACTGAACAGGCATAACTCTATATTGACAAGTGACAAGCGCATTTATCAAAATCAGACAAAAAGTGCAAAAAGTGCAACAAAAAAACCAAAATTTTCGCAGAAACACAACAATCATATATGCAAAGCTCCATGCAATAAATACAAATCACCTCACGCCGCATTTTCAACTGACTACTCATAAATTCGCCACAAGTCATTAAGCAAACTAAAGCAGTCAGGAAGCCAACGAGGCAGACACGCGGGTGCCCCACGAAATGTCAAAGCCAAAAATGAAACTCTACAATAACAAAAACACACACACACACATAGATATTTCAAAACAAAGCAAAAAGATCTGTGTCACCTATCAAAAATGCCCTAAAAGGACATAACTCGGCAGTCACAAAGTCAATGCAATCGCTGCGCGCACTGCAGCAGGTTGTTGCAACATTTTGCAGCAGCTTGTAGCAACATATAGCATATACAACAGCGACACGTACTAATGCGTGTAGTCATTGCTATGCAGAATGTGCTGCCAGCGCCCAAGCGGCGTAAGACAGCAGCAGCCTCTTAGCTGCCGCGCTGCCAATCGCCAAGCCTGCGCAAGCACATCTGACAATCGTCGATGACAATCAAATGTTTGCATTGCATTTATTTATTGGAATATATGAATAAAGTGATGATGATGGCCCATTGTCACTGCATTTAAAGCAGCAGTGGCACACACTCACATACACTGAGGCGCAATCTCTTACTTGCCGCTTGAAAGCAAAGCTTCCACAAAGCCAACTTGTCACTTTTCATACTTTTTTCATCAGTTTTACTTGTGTTGCGCGCTTTTCTTGCGAATTGTCATCGCCACAGTCAAAATCAGATGCAGTTAAATCGGTAACAAGCTCACCGATTCAGGCACAGTCTCTCATATACGTAAATATATACACAGTTATGTATATGTACGTATGTATGTTCTTATAAGGGAAGAGACAAAAGCATTGCCATTAATGTTGCCATGCTTATATCGCGAATCATATTTCTTTAGCACAAAACTGACACTTAGAGTGTTGAGCTACAGTGTGCCATAATACTATGATGAACAAAAAACCATTAACTCTAGCTGCCCGAAGGCTATAAAACCATTTTCTATAGCATAGAATGGTATAAAAAGATCTTTAACCCGATATTTTGAGCTGTCAATTACTTGAAAACTATATATAAAGAGTGATATATTTCGATGTTCCCTTTTTTTCAAAAGAAAAAACACAGAAACTTCAAATTTAATCTGGAATGTTTGTTATCGTTCGAAAGAACTTTCTTTCGAACTTATTTATTAAAGATTATCTCTTTCAAATGTTGGACGCGACAACATCTCAGATAGTTCATTCGTTGAGCCCAAATTTCGATGACTCATTCGAGCAATTCGCCTGTTAACTGGCGAAGGAAACGCATGATGTTTTGCTCCAAGGCTTGAATCGAATCGGGATTGTCCGCATAGACTTTAGACTTTACATATCCCCACACGGTGTCTAACGGTGTGATATCTCACGAACTTGGTGGCCAATCGACCGACCCGAAACGTGAAATTATCTGCACACCAAAGTGTTCTCTCAATAAACCCTTGTTGATGTGATGTGTGGGAAGTGGCGCCGTCTTGTTTGAAACCAAATGTTACGGAGATCATGAGCTTCCATTTCAGGCATCAAATAGTTGGTTATTATGGCAGGATAACGGTCGCCATTGCTGGTTATGTTCTCACCGGCATCATATTCAAAGAAATATGGACCGATGATTTCACTGGGCCACAAACCACACCAAACCGTTGCTTTTTTCTAAATTAAATGGCAACTCTTGAACCTCTTCAGATTGCTCTTCGTCCCAAATCCAGCAATTTTGCTTGATTACATACCCATTGAGCCAGGAAAGGACCTCATCGATGAAAAAAATTTGGCTCGAAAATTCGGATCTTCTTGGAACTTTTCAAGAGCCCATAGAGCAAAGCGATGTCGCATGGGACGGTTGAGCGACTTCAATATAGCACAAGCTATATTTTGTATGCTTTCAATTTAAGATCTCGACGTAAAATGCGCCAAGTCGTTCCAGTTCGAGTTACCGCGAACGACGCCGAATCAAATCTTCGTATCTTCGTATACACTCTCAGCTACGGCAACAATATTTTCTTCACTTCTGCTATATGACATGTCTCAACCCGATCAGCCATTGTTCCATCAGGCATCAAAATAGTTTCATCCGATCTATAAAAGTCCAAAAAATAAGGATACAATATAACCGCTTAAAACGAGCGATGAAGAGGGTTAACAGGAAAGCGAAAGATCGAGACAAGTTAGGTTAGGTTAGTCTGGTAGGCTCGTGAGCCACGCTATTGAGCCACAAATAGTTTCGGCCCTCAGCGATGACAGCCATTACTTAGTTTATGAGAAATATTCATGCTTCAGGATGCCAGCACTTGACGCGAATTTCAATAGGTTCTACGATCTCAGTATTGTTATATCTTCAAGCAGACGCCAGATATTGTATGTTCTTGACATTTTCTGCAGTCATCTCGATCTGTCAGCCTCATTCTGCAGGCATGTGCCACCACCAGAATGTGACTATGACAATGGAATTGACGTCGATGGTTCCTGGCGACACTTTCTATTGCTGCCTCGTAACGCCGACTCATCAACTGTTGTCATCGTCCATGCAATTATTACACGAACATTATCGCCTAGTCCCACTGTCTTTGTGTCATATTGTCAATAAATAATATTATACATTTATTCATATCGCAAAGAAATCACATTTCTTGTAATTTCGAATTTATTTTCATGCATTTTTCCATATTTTGCACAGAAGACAGCTTCACATTCAAGATTATGGCGCGAGCGTCACTCATATTTTGCATATAAAGAAGAAATATATCACAGTCCAATATGCAAAACTCAAGTCGCAATTCATGCAAATGAAGCCAAGATCGGCGATCAGTAGATTTGAGAAGTTATGACGCTCAACGAGAAAACTGAGTAAACTTAGATAGCAAAATAAAGGATAGAAAGGATAGTGGTTGTTGCCTAAAATTAACAGATAAAGGTTTTCACACAACAGAAATTTAAATTCGCATTTGCAATCGAACAAAAACAATCAACACTATGATGATCTGCTTAACAACCAACACATACGATTCCGTTCACCGAAAACGATCTGATGCTGCAGCTGCTAGTCGGTTAGACACCAAGCAAACAACCGGCCTTTAGCGCTTGCTTGGTGTACACAAGGGGAGAGCTAGCCGTTCACCTTCTCGGCCAGACAGCGTGGAGTCGGCCGATCATTGAACGCAACTCACACACACACAGTCAACACAAGCTTTATGAGACATACTTACAGATGCCGTGTTTGAGACTTCTCGAAATCTCGCCGGATGCTGATCATTCAATGAAATATTTTTGCACATTTTGTCATTTCATTTATGCGACAAAGCCCAAAGGTGATCGCGATTTTTTCGCGCCCCAACATCTGAGGTAATTCTTTCATTGTTATTGGTGTTATGTTTAAAATTCACTTATTGTTTAACAAATTTCTTTGGCATCATTTGCACCGACACCTCGTATACGTAGATAAACATATGTACTTATGTAGCAGAACCAAACGGTCAAGAAGACGCACAGCTGCGTTCTGAGGGCCAATCAAGTTTTTCAACCCAAGTCAATACTTTTTTCAAGGGTAAATAGGCTGGTGTACATAAACAGTTTTCGAAACCACATGAAGTTCATAGAATCAGATCAGATTTTAGGAACCCCAAAAAAACGTATGCTTAAACCTAGTGAAAATAGGTATAACATAGAAGATACCTTGTATAGCAATAGAATTGCGTTTCCGTCAACTTTTAACTGTAGGCAACCTTAAAAAGGGAGCCTCTACTATTAGGTAAATCTGTGGCTTAGATCCAAGGCGCTGCATTATTTTGAGCTATTCCGCGTGAGTTTTTTCCCCAAGTATTGGTCTCATCGATTCTGAAATAACCTCAAATGCAAAGAAGCTCAAAATTTTGATTTCTTCCCGTAAGCTAGTTCAAAACCATCTTACAGGGTTTGTCCGGAAAGTAATAGGACTGATTTTCTTGTTTGATATAATCAAGCAGGTTTACCCAGTTTTCGCTTTAGCAAGAAGCGGTGTGCTTCGGTGGCAAAAGTCCTTTTTGGAGGGTCGGGAAGAGATCGCTAACGATGAAAACGATGCTCATTGTCTTTTTTGACATTTAAGGTGTAATGTGTTCCCCCTGGACAAACCGTCAACGCTAAGTTTTACATGGAAGTCCTCAATAAACTCAAACGAAGAGTCGATCGGGTCCGGCAAGACATGGCAACCGATTGGAAGTTGCACCACAACAACGCCCTGACTCACGCCGCCTTTCTTGTGAACAACTACCTAACCAAAGCCGGCAACCTTCAACGCTTCTCCAACCGCCCTACAGCCCAGATGTGACCCCCCGACATTTTTTTGTTTCCTTGTATAAAAAGACCGATGAAAGGCAAGCATTTTGAGACGACAGAAGGGATACAAGCAGCACGCACTTCGGCTCTCAAGGCTATTCCGAAGAATGCCTTCCATGACGCCTTCGATGCTTGGTAGCGCTTGATCGACGCAGAAGGAACCTAGTTTGAAAGTTTTTAAAGAATTGTAACAATTGGTTCAATATTTTTATACCCTGAACAGGGTATATTAAGTTTGTCACGAAGGGGTTTACAACATCCGGAAGGAAGCGTCGGAGATCCTATAAAGTATTTATATAAATGATCAGTATGTTGAACTGAGTCGATTTAGCCATGTCTGTCTGTCTGGCTGTCCGTCCGTCTGTCTGTATATATACGAACTAGTCCCTCAGTTTTTAAGATATCGCTTTGAAATTTTGTAAACGTCATTTCCTCTTCAAGAAGTTGCTCATTTGTCGGAACTGCCGATATCGGACTACTGCAACATATAGCTACCATACAAACTGGACGATCGGAATCAAATTTTTATATGAAAGACTTTCACATTTGACAAAATATCTTCACAAAAGTTGGCATAGGCAATTTTCTAAGGCAACAATGTAATCTCCGAAGAAATTGTTCAGATTGGTTAACTATAGCATATAGCTGCCATACAAACTAATTGATCGGAATCTAATGCTGGTATGGAAAACTTTCGCATTTGACGTGGTATTTTCACAAAATTTGACATGGATTACTGCTTGTTCAGATCGGATTACTATATCATATAAGTAGCTTCCATACAAACTGGACACATGTACCTAGGGGTTACTAAAAGAAATGCACCTTTGAAGGGTATATTAGCTTCGGTGCAGCCGAAGTTAACGTTTATTCTTGTTTCTTTAATCGACTCAGTCCTATTACAAACCCTGTACTTCGAGATATGACATGGACAGTCATATTCACCTTACACACAGTCTCGATTTCTTTAAAGAATATTGACTTCGTTCACTTGTCGAATTCCGCCCGAAGTTATCCCTTCCTTACATATTTCTTCAAGAGTTTCTCCACTTTAGCTTCTATATATAATAATCTATACTTGTATATTTCTCCTTAACACCACCACACCGCTGGCACCCATCACTGTTTGAGCAAAATTTCGCATTCATAGTTCGCTCTCATCCTGCTGCTGCTGATTCAGCCCCTAAGCAGCTAACGAATGCTGCCCAACAGACAGCTCGAGCTCTGCTTGTTTGGCCATTCAGTATTATTGGGTTCATATCAAAATCGCATAATATTTATGATCGTCGCGATATTTCTGTCAACTTGGCGGCATATTTCCCTCTTGTATTTGTATTATTGTCGCAATACTTTTGAGCTTGGAATGCCGTTCGGTGCTTTTGTCTTCACGTGTCGTCGCTTTCTTATACAACTCCGCGTTTCTGCTGTCTTTAATGTGATGCACGTTTTGTTTTTGTTGTTAAATTTGTTGTGCATAAGTATGTGCGGCTGGACGACAAAATTGTTTGTGGCGAATTGAATGGCATCTCTGGAGCATTGCTTGTTCCAGTGAAAAAATACATAAATTCCTATATTGTATCAATACTTGTCATACATTAATGGAATTTCGCGCAGATCGTTAATGCGCAATCTTCACACCTTTGTTTCAAGGTTTTTGCGCGCTGCTCACTTTGTGCCGCGGCGAAAAGGCAGCAGCAGCAGGAACTTTGAAGTCGGGCGTAGAAAGAACCAAAAGTAAAGAAATTGAGATCAATATTTCATATCTATAAAAAGTGCCTGAATGTCAAAAAATGCCGAGTGTGAACTTGCTAGAACTCATTTACAGTGTTGTGTTTTAAAAGTACTGTAGATATTTGTAACAAAAACAGTAATTAATAATTTCTGTTACCCATATTTCTATAGAGAACGATAATAAGTTGTACCATACCTATGAATTCACTCTAAAATTTTTGAAAACCAGTTTTTGTGATAGTATTTTGGTCCATATAAGAGATTTTTGACTAGAGAATCTATTCTCCATACAAGCAGAGAACACAATTAGGGTATATAAAAAATAAGGAAGGGCTACCGATTTGTCCTATTTTTGCCAATACCATTTTATTCTATAAAATGTTCCCTGAGATTCTCTAAGGTACCTCACATACCATCACCAATCATATAGAGTAAAGTCACTCAGATATTAAATGTTAGTTATATGGGGGCTAGGCCAAGTTTCGCCCAATTTTGTCCATCTAAGTAAAAAGATAAGTAAAACACGCTCTCCCATTTGCATTGAGATAACTCACATGTTGGCCGATATATCCGATATAAAATCACCAGGAAGTTGAAAAATTTTTATGTTAGGTCTATGCTGGTTCCAATATAGACGAAGTTATCGCCAAGTCCCGAACGTGATGACTGTTTTTTTAATGACAGAAGATTTTAGTCTTGTCCTTGTTCAGAACCATACCCATATATTCCGCCTCGTTATGCAATCCGTTAAAAAACAGAACTAACAGAGCGGTAATTGAGGCCAATTATAGCAATATCAGCTTTACACTTTTATTGATATCCTTCTCTATTTATCTCTACAGCTTCTATAATTTTCCTCAGCACTAAATTGAAGAAGTCGCACAATAGGTACTCTCTACCTCTTCTCTAGGTAGTCTCCTTGCCTGTAACTAAAGTTTCCAGGTCGCGATTAGGGCGATTTCTTAAACAACAAAATTATTTGCCATAGGGATAGTAATCCCTTGGAGACAGTTCCAGACTGCGAGGTACATTAGCGATTATTATCCGAATTAAGTATTTGGCCGTAGGAGAACAGGTTCTAACAGCTGATTCCCTGCCAATACCATCACACACATTAGAAATGCCTTCTTTTCTTCTCTTTCTAATCAAACTTCAACTCTTTTTATATTTATAATTAACTTTAAAAAAAACTGCGACAAATAATTTTCACAGGCTTCTCTTGAAGCCAACTTAACTCCATTAAGGGAGTTCTCCATTGAGCGAGACAAATGGTAGTCCGATGGTGCCAAGTCAGATCTGTATGGTAGATGCATCAAAAGTTCGCAGCCGAGCTCTCCTAGTTTTGGCCGAGTCATCAAAGATGTGTGTGGTCTAGCGTTGTCCTGATGGAAGACGAAGCCATAGGTAACTTGATCAGAATCTCTTTTCTTGCTCTCTCGCTTGTCAGCTGACAGGGCACCCTGATCTGTTTTCTAAGCTGGCAACAAAACACAATCAGACTGCCGTCACCCAGCAGTTAGTGAAAAAGGCGGGATGCCAGAAGGGCAGCGCTATAATTACTTGACGAAACTAGTGTGAAATGATATTTCATTGAACTGTGCGAACATATTTTGGCAAAATAAATGTTTATTCAAATTAATTAATGATTTTGCATTTTAGCATTTATATATGTATACATTTTCAAAGTGTTTAATTTAGTGTTTTGTATAATTTATTATATTCCCAATCTAATATTTTTCAGCAGTGACATTATTGGCAAATGTTATAAAAAATGCGAGTTTTGACAGCTCTCTCTCGAATCAAAGAGTCTCGTATCAAGTTATCCATGACGAAGCTCTTTCAATCTCATCAGTTGTTGACAGTAAAATCAATCGTTCAACCAGGCTGGAGCAGCTCATACTGAATGTTTCCTTTCCAATTCTACTAAACACTCAGCATAACCTTTCGAGGCGTCAATCCTGGCTTTGAGACCATTTGTTGAACTTCACCACATTATTGTCGTATTTGGTATGAAACAATGTAATTGATAGCACTGCAAATATTCGACTACAACGACATCTATTGACAAAATACGAAAATACTTTTTCGGCTACCCAATATAATGATCGGAACCGACGATTCCCATTATTTTATTGCTATTCTTGATATTTTCCGGTGTCCAACTTTAATATATTGATTCACCTTCTGCCCATTAGTCCTCGTCATCAATGTATTATGTCTATAGATGAACACTTTATAAATATTAACTTCAAAGTCTATAAACCTCCCCACTTTTTTCGTGTGCATTTCTTTAATCATTTTACACAAACAAAGTGAAGTACTTCCACATGCCCTGCGGCCACAGGTGTGTCACTGCCGTAATTATATTTTCAAATATTCTATTTGTTTTTTTTTCTTTTCTATTATTTGCGAATTGCCAGTCATCTGCTTCCCTTCAACTCTTCGTGGATTTATTGTTTCTGACACTCCACGTCTAGCTGCGGCATGTCATTGCTGCAACGGCGCTGAGTTGTGCTTTTGAGGCTGAAGGCGCTAACGGCATCGCAAAAGGGGCGCCGAGCAATTTTCCATTTGATATGCACACGTGACATGATAAAGTGGGCGTTCCATATGTTCCATACACGAAATGGCCGCGGGCTTGTGTGCTTGAATTCCACCGACTGTGTGTGTTGAGGGCATTTTGCATTTGACAGCTCGTTAAAAAGAAGTTAATAGGCAAATTATAAAATTTAGTGACAAAGCGTGCCGAGCGAAATTGCTGTGGGTAGAGGTGTTAATATATATTTTCGCGAATATTTGTGGTGTTATAAGGCATTTGAAGGGGACAAATACTGCGCATTGACATTGGAATAAGTGATGAGTATAGTTGTCATATAAGGAATTGGGGTCGAGACCCGAGACCTTTTGACTGACTGCCTTGCAATATAATATTTAAATAAATAGTGGTATCTTAGCAGGAAGTGGCAAGTCTATCAATATCTTTAAGCTTACTCACACTCCTCTTAAAATTTTCTGTATCTTCAAAAACTGAACTTGGAGCTGGAACGAAAATTTTATAAAAACACATTGAATAGTGGTTTGAACCTATAGGTCTAAACAAACATACATTAGGATAGTTTTTTTCAGTTCTTTTTTTGGATTGCATTTGACATTTCTGACATCAAACAATTTCGATTTCGACAGTTTCATTTCGGTACTCTTTTTCAGACCCCAAAATACCAGGTTTTTCGGCAAAGTCGGAGAATGTATTTCTTAAATATTTTATCATATTTTTTGAGAAAAATAAATTTACTATAGAAGACTTAGAAACATAAAATTGTATTGCTTCTCTTTTTCATCATGAACCAATCCATCTCTCAAACCATCTTCGTCTTCTCGTTTATAAGTCTTCCTATTTTTCTTTTTTCCACCATACAGAAGTTTGGTCTATGGATAGTCGAGCTTATGTTACAAGTGGTCCTACTAATCTTAAGCTGTCTTTGAATACCAGACAGTTTTCATAAGAAGCCACCTCAAGCCTTGTCCAATGCGACGAACGCTGAAGAAAATACCCCTCGCAAATAAGAAATAATTTTTAATAAGTTCGACCTTTTAGACTCTCGCAACTTGCAAGTACTACAGCTACTAAAAGTTCTTCCCGGGATATTAGTTTTCACCTAAATGTGGGCAGTGCCACGTCCATCGTCCAAATGTGACTCCAGTATCTGAAGCGCATTTAGTTGTAACTATATCTGACGGATTGACCGGTATTTTCGGTAAACGGTTCGCATTAGAACCTCGGGTTCACATTCAGCGTCTATTTAGTACAGTTTCTTAAGATTATATTGTTATGGCCAATGATACCGATGTCATCGGCGTACGCCAGCAGCTGGACACTCTTTTAGAAGATGTTATCTCTTCGGTTCAGCTTTGCAGATCGAATTATTTTCTCCAGCAGTAGACTACTTGTGAAGAAGTCGCAGAGGGTCGACTTTTCTGAAACCTCATTTATAATCGAACGGTTCGGAGAAGTCCTTCTTGATCCTGACGGAGCTTGTAGCCATATTAATGTTGCGGGAATACAAAAATCAGACATCGCGGCATAAAAGCAGTTTCTTTTCGTGCTGTCAAAGGCAGCTTAGAAATCGACAAAAAGGTGGTGTGTGTCGATTCTCCTTTCACGGGTCTTTTCTAAGATTTGGCGCATGGTGAATATCTGGTCAGTTGTTGATTTGCCAGATCTGAAGCCACGCAAAAAAGGTCCAATCTGTTTGTTGACGGTGGGCTTAAATTTTTACACAATACGCTCGATAGAACCTTATATAAGAATCTTAGGAGATTTATCCTACAGCAGTTGGCGTAGATTGTGGGGTCTCCCTTTTTGTGGATTGGGCATATCACACTTAAATTCCAATCGTTGGGCATGTTTTCGTCCCACCATATTCTACTAAGAAGCTGATGCATACTTCTTATCAGTTCTTCGCCGCTGTATTTGAATAGCTCTTCTTCAGACGGGTAATTGCTATTCAGACTTCTTCATGGCCGGGCAATGGAACGTCTTCTCCATCGTCATCGATTGGGGAACCGGATTCGTCTACTCTTAGCGTTATACTTTCACTGCCATTCAGCAGGCTGGAAAAGTGTTTCCTCTATAATTTTATTATGCTCTGGGCATCAGTTACTAGATCACCTCTGGGGGTTCTGCAAGAGTATGGTTTTGAAACCTTCTGTTAGTCACTGCTTCTTTTCATAGAATTTTCGAGCATTACCCCTGTCGTCCAGCTTGTCAAGCTCTTCCTACTCACGAATTTCGGCCTCTCACCTTTTTTGTCTGCGAATGCATCTCGATATTATTCCTTTCGTATTTTTTTCTTACTGTTCTTCTTTCTGCTACTTAATCATCATTAGTCTGAGCACATATGTATACTCTAGTTTACAATCTCCATTTTATTTCTTATTAAAACCTTACCTGGATGTAATTTGGACTCTTACTGCTAAATTAAACACGAACCAAAATGCTTAAATATGGACTCTTTCTTTTTAAACATCAACAATCTTTAAAATCCAAAGTCTTCAAAAGTCCTTCAAAAACCATGAACCACATGTTCCTGTAAGTGCTTACGTATATACTCTCTTCTACCCATGGTCAGCTCTAATGGAATAATTGAACAATTATGTCCAACTGTTCGCGCTGGCACTCATTATATGTATGAGAGACAAAAATGAAGCGAAGCATGAAAGGACATTTATAATTACCTCAGGGCCATTTCAAGTTAATTCCGATTTTCGAGCTTACAACACACGCGTCCACGCATTCTTCAACGCAGTCATGCACTCAAGCGCGCAGACTGAACTTAAGACACACGAAGTGAGAGCAGGGGTGGCGAGCAATGGCTTTTCTTTTCATTTCATATCATCTTTAATTTTTTATTTTTTTTTTCCATTTCTTTCTTAGCCGTCTGTAATGAGCCACCGAACGTCCAATGAGCGACTGAGTAAGTATGTCTCTTGGTTGCTCTAAGTACATATGTACTATGTGTGTTACTGTAGCCTTGTTAAATTTTCCTTTTATAAAGATTACCTTCCTTTGATTATCTATAAGCATTTCTGCCATTATTCCCAGCCCTGAGAAAGCGCGACACCCACACTACTGTCGTTAAGAAAGTAAAGTAAAAATGGAAAGAATTTATTCCAGAAAAATATTTTCGAAAAAGAGTTTACGTAGCTGTAGACACAAATGCCAGAAAACCGCCAAGAATATGCGCTACGTGACCGCTGGGGTTGGCAAGCTGAGCAATAACGTTATTAACTTAACTACCAAGAAATCCAAGAAATCAGTGGTAGCTAACATTGACGCTTCCAAGCCATCACACGAATTCAAAGAGCAGTCATTGGCGTAGCGCCATCCTCTACTTTGTTACCCTTACAAACGCCTTGGGTCGCAGATTAGATCTAATGAGCATGGCCGCAGAGCAATAAAAGGTTTAAAGAGAAAGTGTGAAGAAGGGTGCTATGCGACTTAAAAAAATTCTGCGTACAACACGAATGTGGTGAAAGACACAACTGAAGGTTTTACAATTATGGGAGAAAAAAATTTTTAAATTTTGTAAGAAAGAAAGCCAGACAATGTTAGTCGAGGAAGCTGAAAGTCACCAAAAAATGAAAATTTCTCTGTACTAGCCATTATAAGCAGCCGTCATTCCAAATCAAATGGAACTTTTGTAACTATTCTGCTCGGAAAGTTGGATTTTCAGCGCCTGCAGGTATGCAATGATTTAGTCAATGCATTTTATACACTAAAAGAATGAACGCGAGAAAATTTTCTAGCAAGCAGCAAAATCCAAGGAAATTCGCCTAAAAGTATGCAACAATTTTAAGAAATGAATGATTGCAGGATTCTTCGCTGACTTTGCTACACTTTAACCTCAACAATTTTACCAGATACTTCTTTAATCAAGAAATGCAATAAGTTGATCACAGTACCGCTATTTCTTCACACTTCTTTCTTTCAAAGTATACTCGTACAGCGATTTACAAGCATACTTCTGCGCGCACCTTTAACTTAAACTTTAACCATTTACTTAAATCAAAATGCACCCTTTTCTAAATATTCTCGTACAATTATTACTAAGCTAATTCATCATAAATGTGTACGCGGAGCCCGCTTGGCAGGTGTAATTCTAGTCATTTGTTACGCCTAAATGTAGGCACACGCCGCCGCTTATTAGAAAACTTCATCGCTATGGCCTTTAGTGTGCATTGAACCCTAATTATCGGTTCACCGCGTGCCATGTCGACTGACAGCCCGCAGACACTTTGACACGCGATGCTCAAACGCTTCGTGCTTTTTGTTGCCTTTACAGATAATTATTCAAGTTTTGCTTGTGAAATAGTTTAATAAGGTCGATAAAAAGATGTGTGTTACTCAATATCTGCTCTACCTATTCTTCTTCTTACTCTTCTTCTTCTTTTAGAAGCAAAATCATATGTTGCCAGATTTAATACTCTGTAGATAGTTAAGATATTCTACATCTAAATTATTCTACCATCGCAATGAGGTAATTAAATCAGCCCTTCATGTATCTGTTTGATGCTCACCTGCTCCAACTGGCTCTCGAAAGTCTGTCCCGGCAGTTTGTAGCCCACTTTAATTTTCGCCGATTGTCATTGCCTCTTATTGATTCTCCGCTTTCTCTCTGGCCCGTGCCAGCAGCTTACAGCGAATCTCTCACTTCTAACTGATTCTTTCGTTTCTCACTGGCTTTCAGTAGATGGGGACCTAATCGCCTTCGGCTCTAGCTGCCGCACTGCCTCCTATTATCTTTCTTTGACTCTCTACGGCTCTTTATGGTATTTTTGTCACTCCGTGGCTCTCCACAAATCTCTCATTGCCTCTCTCTTGCTCTTACCACGAGCTTACAGTGAATCTCTCACCTCTATGCGACTGATTTGATCCTCACAAGCTCTCAGTAGATATGGTCATCTCTAACCGCCTTCGCCTCTAACGGCCTCTCCGGCTCTTATTAGCCCTCTTTTACTCTCACCGGCTCTCCATGGTATTTTTGGCACTTTGCCACACTCACTTTCCACTAAGTTAACTGAGGTATGTAGGTAGATAAGGAAGATTTCTGCAAACACCTTTATAAAGCTCATTGTCAAACCATCATTAACTAAAATCTACTTTTCTTGCATAGTACCTCCAATCTGCTGCCGTCTCTTACAATCAGACAGTGACCTGTTCGGAGGCCTAGGATTCGTATTGTCATTCCTTTTGAAGTAGTTCACATGTACGGTCCATATTCCATTCATGCCACATTTTTCAGCTTGTTGAACAAGTCAGAAATTGTTTGCATGCAACTAGTCAGAGACACATAAATTCCTTCTGGTGCCTGCTATGGCTTGTTCGTCTGTCGACAGTTGCCATGAACTACACTATGTCTTGGAGCCCTTTACAGGTTTATCGTGAAATCGGATGTTTGATCCACTATTAGATAAACACATTTCTGCAGTATAATATTTTCGATGAAACCCTAAGAGCCTTTTGTGATTTCAAAGCCGCTTGGCAAAACAAGCAGACTTTCTTTAATTGCTGTGATCTCTGCTTGAAAGACATTATCAAGGTCTGGTAGTCGGTAGGCGATTCTGGTATCTAATTTTGCTGAAAAGACACCATCTCCCACAGGAATCCAATGGAAAGGGTTCAGAGCCTCGCTGCGCTGTGCATAACAGGAGCTCTTGAACTGGTACTAAACCTGCCACATATAGACCTCGCTGAAAATTGCGCAGCAAAATCGTGGGGACGAATGCCGGCAACAGGAGCATTTACATATGACGGTAACGACGGCAGTAAAACACCAACTACATGAAAGAAGATTCAAAGTAAACATAGAAAAAGGTATAGACGATAGAATTGTTGCGGGAGTATACTGTCCAGAGTTAGGTATAAGGCAACCTTTTAAGTTCCCGGGTCACTGTACATAGTATATTTAGAGCTGAGGTCTTTGCCTTGCGAAAGCCGCGAAAATGGCCTCTAATGCACTTGCTGGCATTCCAGAGTTGACATCTACGTAGACAGCCAAGAGGGACAATAACCTCGTATCGCATACCGGCCAAAGCAGTCTTGGAAAGCAGGACGATAGTGCAAAGTGTCGACAGAAGCAAGCAAACTTCACTTCTACTGGGTAACAGGCCACAAACAGTAACAGGATAACAGCTCACAAAGACATCGGGGGCAATAAATAGTGGACGAGATTGCCAAAAATGGTGTACGACTAATATCCGAAACCTGATCAACGTTGGGAAACTCATTGTTTATACGACGAACTCGACAAAAGCATGGTAAATAAAATCGAAACCCGCAAAAGTCATGTGCAAAACCATAGATCGGAAGAACAAAAAACCTCGTTTTGGCACTCGATAAAGGAGATTGTAGGAACATGAAGGAACTGTCAGAACGAGAAGACTGCAGGAAATATCTAGAGTTGGGCAGCAGGTAAACAATAGAGCATCTCTTGTGTACTTGTTCCGCACTGGCAAGACTACACTGTAAGCATCTGGGGTCCCCACGGTATAATACACTGGATGAGGTATCGATAGTGAGGCCGCACCGTGGAGTCTGTTAAATTTCGCGTAAAACACAGGCATCCTAAATGACGACTATTTCTGTTGGATTTAGCAACTGAGCTCCTTCTGATATTGCAAAACGCCAAACTGGTCTATGCGTGGCTTATTGGCCCACCAGATTAACCTAACCTAACCTAAGCTTACCTCTGAAGGAAAGTTACTTTAACCCTCACAGAATCTCATAGGCTTTGAGAGACTCTAACTGGGTTCGAATTCATTGGCTTCTGGACCGGTTTCCTTTGGCTCTCTCTGGGCTGGATATAAAAAAAATTATCAGTTTACTTTCTTAATATTTTACGCCACATTTTCATAGATTTGAAACCACCCTGCAACACACTATCACCTGATTCTAATAATAAAGTCGGTAAATATCTTACAATATTTACACTTGAGGGGCGCCAGAAATTACCTGTCCTTAAGTAATTAACTGCTACACAACAAATTTATTTTTACCACAAACATATTTTATTGCGGTAAGTGCCAACACGCGACGGTAATTTTTTCCAGGTTTTCCTTTTTTTTTTTGCTTTGCTTGCTGATTTTTGAAAAGTTGCCGACACGCTACGAGCGGACTATTTAAGTCAAGCGAAACATGACGGCGCTGTCAGCGTGTAGCGAAGGATAACTAAATGGCAGGAAGAGAACTTTGCAGGGATACGCTTACTTATATTTATAACGGGGTTATATATTATATAAGTACAGCGTAACTCAGCCTGAACTTGTACTGTGGAATTCCTCATCATTTGAGTTTGTAAATTTTCAGCCACCACTTTCAAGTGCCGTGTGGTCGCCCGATTAAAACGGTAGACAATTTTGCGGTGTGAAAAGTTTCGAAGTACTTTTTTCGGAAAACTTTTGGAAAATACTTTTCAACAACTTTATGGCGCTTTGATGAGTGATTTGATGGGGAATTCAAATTAAAATTATTTGACACGCGCGCATAACTATTTCAGCATTACTTACTATATATTCCCCTTATATACCTTATATGTATATATGTATATGTATAATATAATCACATTGAGTATCCCTTCGTACCTGTCGAATGTTTTTGCCGCTTTAAGGACGAAGGATCTGCGCCCATTTGGTTTGCGTGTCTGCCACTTAAGTGTTGTTGCATGCCACCGCTTATGTGACGCAGCAGAAACTCATTCAAGCAGTTAGACCCTAAATTTAATTGCCGCAATTTCTTGAAAACACTTACTAGCTACACTACAACAACACTTTCCCTCAGCAATGCGTTTATTATAATGTTTTTGCTTAGCATGTGTCGCTTTCTGGAATCCTGGAGTTGGGGCAGTATTTGCCTATTGGTGGTCGAAGGCTGTCGTAAGTTGACTGCGTGATTTTGATTTGTGTGGCAAGCGCCATAAAAGCAGCAAAAACAAATAGCTTGCTGGCCACCAACAACAACAGCCACAACAACAAGTTACTACAGTGCTGCTCAACAGCTTTGCTTTAGAACTCCTGCACTACTGTAGTAAGTGCTTTATTTACATTATTATTATTGTTTTTGTTGTTGCTTTCGGTTTATTCATCTACCCTCCGGCTCCACCTCCACTATCGGCGTCTATTCGTGCGTTCGCCTGTTCGCCTTTGAGATTTTGACTTTTTAGCCTACACTTATGCTTGAGTAAGCGCCATTACGGCTCAGCGCTTGTTCGATTCGCTCGCTTACTTGCCCACCTTTCCGTATGTTAATTCATGTGGAATTAATTGCTTCCGGTATTTAAGCTTTTCCGGCCTTCACGAAGTTTTCTACACCGTTCTGTTGCGTTGTCTACGACGCTCGGCGCGCAAATCTTTTGTTGTGGCCAGTGCTGCCGCTCGCATTTATTTGTGTATGTAAATTTATAATTTTTAAAATGCGAACATTTGGCCAACTTCGTGGTAAGTGTTTTGATTTTTTATGCTCTCATTTGCATGTCCTGTTCTATTTTTTGGTTTCTTTTTCTATATCCTTGATTGGCCTACATGATTTGCGCATGAGTTTCTTTTTGGCCTTATCCTGGCACTGGGGTGCTATTTGTTTGGCCAAAATTGGCGCAATTTTTGTGTGTTGCCTAATTTTTTTCACATTTCACTTAACAGCTTAATGAGGTCAATGGTGTGGAAGCAATTGGATCAAAATATTTGATTTTGGGTTTTTCAAGCTTTTTTGGTGTTAAATTTGAAAAGAATGAAGAATGTATGTATGCTGCTGGCTCTTTATACTACCGCAACTTGTAATAACTACCTTATTCATACCTAATACAGATATATTTAAATATAAAAAATATTACTAGAAAGCCAAAAGTGAAGAGCCAATTAGGTCTTTCATGTGTTTGCAGATATAATTAGGCGAGCATATGTCTTTTTATTACGAAGATTAATACCGAAAATGGATACTTTCTCTCAATATTTTTAGATTTTCATCGTGCATACCTGGAGTTATTTCATAGTTTGACTATAAACATTTTTGCTTTGTTTTTGACCACAATTTCTCTCTCATTAGTTTGCTATATAAATGTATATTAGATCACATAAACTCTCAAGACGAATATTCATTACCTCACTTCTCTGTGAGAAAACCGCGTGTGCCAAATTCTAAATCGAAAACGAGGGACTAGTTCATGTATGTATACACAGACCGACAGCTACCATGGCTAAAACGACGTAAATCGTCACGCTGATCATTTATAAAGACTGATCCATTTCGAGGTTCCCTACTCCTAACTAAAAACACAGAAACTTCAAACTGAATAATGAAACATTATTTGTCATTTGTTTTATGAAGATTATCTTTTTCAAATGTTGGCCACTATTACGTCTCAGATGGTTCATCCATTGAATTCAATTTTCGATAACTCGTTCGATTCGCTGATAACTGGCGTATGGCGTGCCTTTGCTCCAAGGCCCGAATCGAAGCGGAATTGTCCGCATAGACTTTAGACTTTACATATCCCCACAGAAAAAAGTTTAACGGTGTGATATCACACGATTTTGGTGGGCAATCGACAGACCCAAACTGAAAAATCATCTGCTCACCGAAGTGTTCTCTCAATAAATCAATTGATTTAGGCGATGTATAGGAAGTGGCGCCGTCTTGTCGAAACTAAATGTCGCCGAGATCACGACCTTCAATTTAAGGCAACAAATAGTCGGTTTTCAAGGCGCGTTAAGGTCGCCATTGACTGACAAAAAATGCCATTGAAAAAAGTACCTCTACTGGATTATCCATTATACGAGGTTTGACAATTAAGTAATGAGACTGCTTTTATTGCCGCGCTTGTGATAAACCTATGACCTTGAAATTCCCTATCTATTTTTTCCGGCATCCCTCCTTCTCCATTGCTCTAACTTATTTAGTTCGTCTGCTGCGTCAAGTTTACTAGAAGTGTGTTTGCAGTGCTTTCGAGCCAGATTAGACAAAACAGCTTCGGAAACGTACGCTAAAATTGTAAGAGTATATGGTGATAGTGGTCTTAGTCGTGCCCAGGTGTTTCGATGGCACAAAGAGTTTAAGGAGGGGGGTGGAAACGTGGAAGCTCGCATGAGCAAGTCGAAGGTGAAAACGATGATTATTGCTTTTTTTGTTAGCCGTGGAATCGTCCACAAAGAATTCGTTCCACCGGGAAAAACTGTAAATCAAGTCTACTATTGCCAAGTACTCGAAAGATTGCGAACCAGGCATAATTTTCAAATCTACGGTTTTTATGGAATCAGTCTCATTACTTAATTGTCATACCTATGGGGTCTCCGACATTTACTTTTGAATGTTATAAACATTGTAGTATACTTAATATGTATACCTTACTCAGGATATAAAAAATACCAGAGAAGAAAAAAAATAAGGAATCGTTATTGGAATAACATTGGTCGAAATGGTTGGTGGTTTTGTTGTTCTACAAATAATTTTGATTTGAACAAAATATCAACTACGGCCCCGTTTGCATACCTCCATCCGTTTACGACCATTTTTGATGACCTAGTCTAGCATTTCGGATGGAATTTCGCTAAGTGTTCTACGAATGAACTAGCGTTGCTGGCTGACTTAAACCTTTGATTTAACATACCCCCCGAGAAAATAAACTAAAAACGTTAAACCTCCTATCTTCGAAGACATTACTGGGCCATTTCTCGAAATTAACGAACGGCCAAACTTTAAACGGAATGTGTTCATACTTATATTTGAAACATACATATTTCCATTTTGTTGGAACTAAAGATCTTCCGCGTCGAATTTATCAAATTTCGGAAAAAAATATCGGCCAGCATCATGCTACAACGTTCGGTATTGTTGGCCAGAAATGGGCCTCATCTGAGGCGACCGTGTGTTGTACGATAACCTCTTACAGTAACTACCGGAGAACTTGAATCTGCGTAGTAATAAAAAGTAAAAGATTTGGTTTACGCTCGCAGTTTAAATGGACCAGTCCGGGTCAATTTTGATCTTGAGTGTAACTCTTTCTAGTTTAATATCCATAGATAAACTGTCCCAATTAGCAAAATGCGATTCTTGGTAACTGCCTATGATAACTGTATTTTCTGTAATGTACATTGTGAAAAAAAAATTACGCGGAAATTATAAATACAAGGAAAAATATTTATTTATTTATTTATATTTGTTTACGGTACCCTTTTTGACAAAAAAATCACCTTTAACGGGACGAGTCGAGAAAGAATGTGGTCGTCTAGTGCAGGAAAAAATATTACCAAAGGTTTTGTGAATTAAAATTCTCATAAAATTTTAAATACAATTTTTATAAAAAGAAAATCAATTCCAGCCGCAAACATACTCACGTTGCATGTTCACAATATGGCATACATAGTTATACTAAATACTACGTTAATATTATATATTGAATAACCCACAGTCACATATCAACCAACTATGAGTAAAGCAATATCTGAAATGGCAACAACAACAACAAGCATATTGTTATTATATTGACTGACGTGAAAATGACATAAAAAGGATTAAAACTACAATAAAAGCAGTAGTGAGAAAGAATTTATTGTAATTGACAGCAACATTGACTGGCTGACAATATGAAAGGAAATATACCAATACACACACACCTATTAACATATGAGTGTATGTGTGCAAACAGCGCGCGAAGACAATTAATTGGAATTTTAATTAATGAAATTTTTTTGCGCAAAAGTGAAAGAAGAAATTGCGGGTGTGAGAGAGATGGCGGAGAGTGGAAGTTAAAAGCTGCACAGCGTGTAGGTGTAAATGTGTGAGGGTGTATACAATTGAAAGAAGTACTATCAAGTAAAATATATACTTATATTCTCTGCTTTGAATATACATATGTGTGTGTGACTTTACATATACACTCGTATATTTGATATGATAGTTATTGGTTTTATAATCTACCACCAGGCGCACTGACTGTGTTTCTCTTCATAAGGCATTGACTGCATTCACATCCTCTGATTGGCGTGTTTCATGATGCTGTTATAAATATACACATATTTACGTATGTATATACCATATATGTATCTATAGATATATTCATTTCAATGAGTTTTCGAAAAAAGTCGTTATGCATTTATTGCAATTGAAAAGCATGCATACTCGTATGTATTGGTCGACATGTCGTTATGTTAGTGTTTTATCAATGCTTATACTTTTTTAAATTTTTTTGCGGAATTTTAAATATACAGTTATTAAGTGACTGAATGTCAATGACAATTGACATTGTGTTGACAAGCTTGCTGAAATATTAACTCTAATAGACAACAACAGCGGATATAAAAAGGAATTGAAGTAAACATAGTTCGTTTTAATCAATACGTAAGTTAATACAGTTCGTTGGGTTTGAATAGGATTATTTGAAAAGTTTTAGTGTATTACATAATTAATTTTCTGATACTGTTACTTTATCTGAAATCGATATTTATTATATCATATATCTATAATAAACTGATACTCATTTAAAGCTTTCAAAATCTGTCACCTTCTCTGAAACCTCGTTTGGTATCGAACGGCTCGCAGAGGTCATTCCCGATCTTGACGGAACTTTTGGTGCTGCTCACCGTCAGTTTAGATAGCCGTATTAGTTTTGCGGGGATACCAAATTCAGACCTTGCGGCATTAAGGCATCTTCTTTTCGTGCTGTCAAAAGCGGCTTTGAAATCGACGAAGAGGGGTATGTAACGATACTCTTTTCACGGGTTTTTTCCAAGATTTGGAACTTGGTGAATATCTGGTCAGTTGTTGCTTTTCCAGGCCTAAAGCCACACTGATAAGGTCCAATCAGTTCGTTGACGGTGGGTTTTAATCATTTACCTCTCACTAGAACCTTTTATGCCATGTTGAGGAGGCTTATCTCTCTGTAGTTGGCGCAGATTGTGGTGTCTCCCTTTTGTGAATTAGGCAGAGCACATTTAAATCATGTGGCTTGCTTTCGTTCGACCATATTTTATAAAGAAGCCAAAGAAGCTGATGCCTGCTCCTTATCAGTTCTTCGATGCCGTATTTGAATAGCTCGGCCGACAATGCATCGGTCCCGCCGCTTTTTTGATCTTCAGACGAGTAATTGCTGTTCCAACTTCTTCATGGTGAGGCAATAGAACGTCTGCTTCATCATCATCGATTGGGAAATCGGCTTCGTCACCACCTGATGTTATGCCTTCACTGCCACTCAGCAGGCTGGAGAAGTGTTCGCTCCATAATTTTAGTATGCTCTAGGCATCGGTCTCTAGATTACCTGTCAAGATTATGCTCCGGTCTTGAAAGCTTTTGTTAGTCGCCCCATCTTTTCGTGGAATTTTCGAATATTACCCCTTTCGGCCAGCTTGACAAGCTATTTGTTCTTAAGCATTTCGGCTTCTCTCGCTCTTTGTCTGCAAACGCGTCTCTTTTCCCTCCCGGTATTTATCCGATCCCGCACGGGTTGTGGTCGATTGTAATAAGTGCTCTCAGACAGCAGGAGTGCAAGTCGAGTAGAAAACCGTGCGGCTGTCTGTTGTGATTGCAGCTTCTCGACATCGAAAGTAGGAAGGTAGGAAGGAAGTTTGTTGTGTGTGTTGATGAGCGGTGTTTGCTGCACAGATGCGGATGCGTCTCTTGGTGACGACAAGATAGTGGTCCGAGTAGATGTTAGGACCTCAGAGCGTACGCACGTTTTTTTGAACTTAATTTCACACATTTAATAACATAACCAACATATGGAATTACAATATAATTGTATCAAAGTACCTAGCAATATTTTTAACGGGAAAATTGTATGATCCCTGCATATAAATATCAAGCGGAAACTAATTGAATCCATCCATATGGTCCGACGACATATCTGCGCTCATCTTTTATATCCATTCACCCAAAAAGATTATCTATCTACTTTGCGACTTTAAAAACTACATAACCTTAAATTGACAATTTGTAGTTAATGTAATTCCGCACAATGCATTTAGCACAAAAAACGAAAGTAATTGCAATGAAATTAAAAATAAACAAGCAAAACATTAAACACGGAACCCCGGACCTCGACAAACAAAGCACAGAGATCATACAGCCAACTCTTATCGCTGCCCATCGCATAGCGGGAACAATAGTTTTTAGAACCAGTTACCAACTACATTTTATACAACCCTCGAATGCACATAAACAACAACAGCAACAAACATAGAAACATTGCCATCCCGCTACCCTCCAATTGCTGCCAATCCGAATCATCAAATAGTTGGCTCACAATTTTTGCGCATCAACTGCATTTATTTACGCCTAAAAGTCTGCTTCACATTTTTAAGTTTTTATAGCGTTTTTTCGCTCATTCACCTACATCACTCGCATAAAAATCTAACACTCAATTTTCGATATTGTTTAATTCAATTTTTTCGAGTTTGCCAATTTTTTCACTCGTGTACATATGTGTAAGTGTGTGCCGTTATATGGCAGAAATTCCACATTTAATAGCGTAAAAATTGTCATCGAAATAAATTTTTACATAAAATGTATTGATTCACTTATTTATTTGTGCTGATGGATTCTAGTCGAACTCGCATGTATCTCTGGAAGAGTAAATAAAAATATTGCGCAAAACTTCAGTACAATATGTTGGGCTATTTGCATATCGAGACTTGCACGCTACATTCGAAAGAGTCTGTCTATCAAATATTGGCATACTTACTATTCGATAAATCTTGGAAAGTGGCGAATCGAACATATAACTGGTATAAATCAAATAGGATGCTAAAGTGAAAAATGTACAGCGCCACAGGCCGCTAGACCAGTCAAATAACGTCTCTCATATTCAAGACCATTTTTTCGACAGAAGAGCACAATTAAGGAATAGATAGTTCAGATTAGGTAAGGTTAGTCTGATAACCTCGTGAGCCACGCATAAACCAGTTTTGGTGTTTAGAAATGACAGGTGAAGGGCCGCTACGTAGTTCAAGGCAGATAGTCATATTTCAAGATGCCAGCGCTTGACTCGAACTTCACTAAGTTATCCCGCCTCACTATCAACACCTTTTCCAGTCTTTGACACTGGTTCCCAAATATTCAAAGTTCGGAATCGCCATTGTTTCCCTGGTGTTTTTCTATTTATTTTTCCTGCAAGTATCTCGATCAGTCAGCTCTACTCTGGCGTGTAAAGCCAACTATGACCAGTAAGCATTCCAAGTCCTAGTGTCTCTTCTATCAAGAGTGGGCTGAAACTTTTCGTATTTTTGATATACCGGTTAGCACATGACCTTTGCAGTTTTTCATCCCGATAGATTCCACCAAACTTTAATCTTTCTTGCCATGCTACTATCCAGATGATCGTAAAGACAATACATATCGGTCACGTTATCGGATGACAGCCGTACACCACTGTTGGAAATCTCTACCACTATCTTATTGCTATCGGTATTCTTGCGGTCTGGCATCCAGTAGAAGTAAAGTGGCTTGTTTCTGAAGATGCTCTCTCTTGCTGCCATGCTTTCCAAGAGACTTCTGGTCGACATGTGATTCAAGTTTGCTGCCTTGATTGCTGCTTGTCTGTCTTGTTAACACTTGAGTTGCCTGCAGTTGCATAACAGCTCGGCTCCTCGGCTTTCTAAAGCAAAGACCTCGGCTATGCCACGGAATAGAAGAGTCTTCTTCTTTTTCTGCTTCCCCAGGCGGGTACTGCGTCGAATACTTTCAGAGCTGGAGTGTTTTCATTCATTCAGATGACTTTGCCTAGCCAGCACTGTCTCTTCACTCGATGGACTATATTTTATTGACTTCAGTATTCACCGCTGCCAATGCACAAAGGACTATAAATATTTCGTAGCACTTTTCTCCCAAAAAATCGTAATGTCGACTCTCAGTTGTTGTCATCGTCGAGGCCTCTGCAACGTATAGCAGGACCCAGCTACCCAGTGAGTACTTTGTCTAAGACTGGAAGTAGTCAGCCTGCTTGAGCCATATGTAAAATCGTTTCCGGGCGCTCACAGGTGAATGACGCTCAGGGACCTTTCCTCACTTACGTGAAGTGAAAATATATTCATAAATGAAACTTGTAGAATTATCGGTAAAACTTAAATATATTTAAAAAATGGAACCCTTGTTTTATGTACTATACAGTTATTGGTCACCTATGCTGTCAATGTTTCAAATATAGCAAATACGCACACATATTTATATTTGTCAAAAAAGTGACACTTAATTTTCAAGTAAGAATAGCTTTACTCTCTATCGGAGCATGTCGGCAGCAATCATTGTAGTGCTCTTTGAAGCGTTGAAGTGTTATTGTCCGTTATGACTTCATCTCCTGTGAATTGCAAATTTATTTTATTTAAATATGACTTTTTATCTATTGTACTTTTTGCGCTCTAAAAATGCAATTATTGGCGAACTGCAGATGAGCCGCGAAAGCCCAGCACAATGACAGGAATTCACTAGCCAAAATTGCAAAAGAAAATTTAAGTAAAAATTCGATTTTCATTGCAAAATGTGGCGGATAGAAAGTTTTTCATGGATTTTGATGAATATAGTGTGTGTGTGTGTGAATATAGTAATTGAACGTGCGGATATTTTTTTAATAAAATTTGACAGCACTCAATTGCGAACTGAAATGGTACTTGAAATATTTGCGCAAATTGTATAACATTTTTGTTGTAAATCTAGAAAAAATTGTTGAAAAAATCGTAAAGTTATATTGTCGTTATTTTATTATTATTTTTTCTTACTAGTTTGGAGCTTTATATGAAAAATTGCTCAATATATGTATTTTTTAAATTGCAAATGAAGATGTTAAAGAATATATATATTTATATATATTCTTGCAACTCTTTTAGAAATGGTCTGCTTTCATATTGATTTTATTTTCATATTCATATAATAATATTAAATTTTTTTCTAAGCATTTTAAAAATTTATATTAAATTGTTATTTGTTTTCAGATTTTACCACTCGACATCGTTATTTATAGGTAAGTCTCAATGCTGTATAAATATTTATAAGAGTCTTCCATAATTTTTTTGTTCAAGTAGAAATTTTTTTAACTTTAACATTTCTTCGTTCGCCAATTTTGGCTCCTACGCTTTCTCTTGTCTTAAAATTATACAAGTACAAAATTAACAGATCAATTGAAAAGTCCTCGACCTTCCATAGTAAAACCAAAATTCGTGTTTTTCTTCAACATAGTTTCCTTCAAAGGTGGTAAACGATTATTAGCGACCCTCCAACTTTTTTGGTCCATTTTAGTAGTACGATTTGTCTTTTACTTCACAATAGGCCCCAGTTTCATTTGATAAAAATTTCCTCCCAGCGAGCATTCATTTGAGATCTGAGAACAGGAAATAACGCTGGGGCCAGATTTGGAAAATACGATGGATGCAGAAATAATTCGAAGCCCAATTCATAGATTTTTCTCAAAGTTTTCTCTGACTTGTGACGCGGTGCTTTGCCTTCATAAAACAGCACTTTCTTGTTCTTCAAATACGGTCGTTTTTCGGATACCTTTATTTCTTTTTTATGCAATTAGGTCCTTCAAATGGTAAAATATCTCTATGTATCCATTCTTTTTTATTCAATAAAAATTATTCCATGCGCATCCCAAAATACAAGCGACCTTCCCGAGCCACTGTTTCGTTTTTTCACGCTTTAGAGCGGGTGTGCAGTCTACTCTGACGACTGTCGATTGGATTTTGGAGTGAAATCTTGTAGCCATGTTTCATACATTGTCACATAACGTTTGGGTGCTTAAAACGTTCACCATTTTCGGTGCTCATTTTGTGTCTAAATTTGGCATACCAATGCTTGATAGCTGATTTTGAAGATTTTTTTCATCATCAAGCTAAGATTTTATTTCAACTGTGTTTTTAAGCCTTGGAAAATATATTTAATAAGTATTGAATTGCTTCTCCTTCTTTGTCTTTGACACTACAATCGAAAGCCGATACGGGCCGAGAACACAAAACTTTTTCAGTTGGCACCATCCTCTGCGAGGTCACACCACTTGTAGACCTCAAGTGTAGATAGGTCGCTGGTCCCTGCATTGGATGCATGGGCGCCATTGCTTCCGTTGTTCACCCATAGAACTCGTATCGAAGGAGCTTTTCTCTGGAGCATTATCTTCCATACAAACGTTATGGCCTAACCAGCGCATTCGCTTGAATTTTATGCGCTTAACTATATCCCTGTCGCTCATACAGTTCGTGGTTTCATCTGCTTAGATATTCGTCTATCACACAGACGACCCTAAACATCTTGCGGAGAACAGGTTCTTCGAATGCGTTTAGAGTACACGACCGTTCAGATAAGCACCAACTATCACTTTTTCCAGCATTATATTGAAGAGGTCATACGAGAAGGAATCCTTCTGTCTAAAACTTCGTCCGGTATCGAACGGCACGGAAAGGTCCTTTCCGATTTTGGTGGAGCTGAAGGTTGTGCTCAATGTCATTCTGCATTACCACATTTAGACATTACTTCAAATAGATAGCTCCTGACTGTTCTATGGGAAACGTCTTTGTAATCCTCAAAGGATAGTTGGTGTTGATTGCTTGTCAAAAGTGTTCTCCAGAATTAGCACAAACTACGGGATCTCCCTCCTTGTAGATAGGGCAGATTTTATTCATATTGCAATCCAACCAAATCTTATATAGCGGCTGAAACAAGCGTATTTCCAGCTCTTCATCGCCGGCTTTAAACACTTCCGCCAGTAATCCATCAGCATCTGGGGCCTTGCTGTTCGGAAACCGCCTTAGAACTGTCCTCATCACGTCTTGGTTGTTAAGGTAGATTTTTGATTCGCCTTCTTCCTCATTTTATTTATTTGAACTCCGTTACCTTTAAATCCTTCATACACATTTTTTTTACTAGTTATCTATTCTTTTTAAGAAAAATCTTCAATTAAGGTACTTTTTCGATGTTCTGAAGTGGTGCAAAATGTGGTGGTGTGATTTGAAAACTTACCTGGAAAATAGAGTTGGGATGGCAATTCCTCAAAAAAACTTGTACACATTCTCTTAAGGTAAATCCAACCGAAGAAGGTCTAATACAGATATCCTAAAGGATGACTACTCCTCTTGGACCTAGCAACTGAACTCCATCTGGTATCGCAAAGGACCAAAACTGGTCTATGCGTGGCTTATTGGCCTACCAGATTAACCTAAACTAACTTAACTGGAGAACTTGCTGTTGATTTTTTACTTTTGACAAAAAGCGCACCGCTCCAACGAAGCGACTATTATGATGGGCGAATCGAACACGACTAATTTTTCCAACTACAACATCAGAAGACGTCCAGGCTATTATTTCAGATCATTTCCATCTTTTTCGCCATCATATCGTATTTTACGAGATATATGTACAATCAATGATATTTTCACTTTCCGCTTCGAATAGTACCTTCAAAATGTTTTTCTCAAACACTGTTCTACAAAAGTGCCAATTCTTTTGCAAATATGTGCCCGTAATTATATTCACATAGACAGTTCCTTCTCTTATTATCCTTTTTCTTGTAAAATATTTATACAAATATATAAATAAGCATATCCTTTCACATTTATAACCGTGTAATGGCGTGACACGCGGAAGTTGTTAAGGGATTAAGTCATAATATGATTAAAAAATGTACGAAGCCAGCGACTGACGGTCGGGTGTCAAATTATGAAAATTCATTCATACACAATCCTAATCATGAACACAATCAACATGCGTCGTTACACTAACACTGCCAGTATGCTTTGTGTTCGGAAATTACTGCTATTCATGTAGCTGTTGTTATGGGAATTACGCATGTGGGCAAGTCTGAAGGATATTTAGTAATGTGATGCCACGCACCAGGCTGACTGACGCAGCGAACACATACATACATTTGGGCATATGAAAATGTAGATTTTGGCGTACAATATCTTCCTAATGTCGCATAATATTCGACGCGTGCGAGTATTTAACACCGAAATTTATAGGAAGATTAGACTCATATAAATACAAGGACATAAATACGATACGCAATGCATTAGTAATATGGAAATTTTGTATATGTACATACATATATACTATAATATATGAAACTCCTTCGAGGATTGTTGGAAGCAATGAACCTCAAGTCTTGGAATACTAGCAACACAGAGCTTTAGGGTAGGGTTGATAGCGAACAGACCAAAATGCTGTCACTTCGAGGCAAAATTGGACTTAATAACATAGGGCCATACACAGGACACCTACCCTTAAAATCAAGAACATACGCGGAACATTATCTTTGTGAATGCTAAGTCTTCAGCCGGATGTGATGTTATATATTGCACTCACTACAACTTAAGAGACACTGGGAACCTTAGGTGGAATAAAAATTAGGTATTTTATCCAATCCTCCAAGTTTCTGGATAAGCTTAAGTGCAGTGGTCTGCGATTTTAGCCTCCTAGGTCTCCCTTTTCACTCAACCATATATGTTTCCTTAGACAAATATTATTACTCTTCCAAAGAGATGTCATAAAAATATATGTTGGAAAAGCGAACAAAGAAATGATAATATCCAGGTCCTGATTTTTGTAAATATAAAATGCTAATTTTGAATGGAAAATAAATAATTTTATGCAAAGTATTTAACATTGCTTTTTAGACATTTGATCACCTTTCTAGCAATTTGCGGATATTATGCCGATAGAAATGTGAGTATTTTAAAGTAGACCAATCAGACACCCAATTTTCAACTTCTGCGTAGGAATAGAAGGCTGCTCAGGCAATGCGTGTTCCATTGATGAAAGAAAATGGTAATCGGAAGAGACCAAGTCTGCTGAATGCAGCGGGTGGGATAGCAGCTCCCAGCCAAGTGTGTACTTTGATTATATCCTGAATAGATTTTGCTTTATGTACAGGTGCATTGTCGTGTAATAAATTTTGTAGCCATGATCTCTTCTATGCCAAGATCCTTTTCTACTTCACCCGTCTCCAACTTATTTTTGTTGCCGTCCGCGGGATCGCGCTTCTTGAAGCAAAGGAACACGCTTCCAAAGTGTCACGTCATCTTCTCGAATTTTGCCGCCGTATTGATATGGAGTATGTAGTTTTGGCCTCCATCCTCGTTGATCGATTTCGCCACGCTTAATACCCTCCAGTGGTCAGTTGGCACGCCCGGTTTCTGCTGTTGTAGCAGCCGCAGAGCATGTTCCGAGTCCAGCTGCGGTCTATCACTTCGAGTTTCGCTCCTTTCCACAGTTTTGGAAGCGTTCTGACCGCTTCCCTTACCCTTATCAGCGTCAGGGTGGTCATTATTTTTTACAATTTTGTCTCCGCTAAGCTATCCTGCCCATAAAATGACATGGGTGTGCCCGGTTCGGCGTCTATTTTCGAGAAGAGGGCTTCCAATAGCTTCATTTGCACTATTTTCCACCGCTCCAGCGGGTTATTGCAGCATATGAGCCCAGTGGTCAAATCCCGTTTCGCAATCTCATTAGCTGCCGCCGCTGCATTGGACGTTGTGTTGTCGGTTTGTCGTCTGCGTGCTTGACGTCTAGCTTCCCGGCTACGTCTTTTCACTTCTTCTTTTCCGACCGCCGCCTTATATCTCGCTTTTGCCTTCAACATTGCCTGGCTTCTGCCGGGGCTTTCTCTTGTTGCCAGAGTTGAAACCCTCGGTCGTCTGCACAGGAAAGCGAATAAGTTCTTTCCGCATTTATACTAACAGCTTGGTCCGAGTCTTCATGGACTATAGCACACGTGCGCTGTAAAGCTGGTTTGGCAGGAGGACTACAACCACCGCAACCTGCTCCGCTTGCAGTGAAAGTGTGGCGGCTGGCGACATAGCTCATAAGATCGCTGTCCCCACTGTTGGTAACAGCCTCGTCTCCCAACGACGTTTAGACTGATATCTTAGTTCGCTTCGTTTCGTTTTTCTCCTCCATGTCGTGGGACCGTTATATCACCCATTCATTCATTCAATCCAACATAAGGGGATGTTTGGGAAATACGTCAGAATCCGCTAGGATTCGCCTGCCTGGCTCTGACAGGAGCCAGCTTGAGATCATTACACTGGAAGCAGCGACACCCATTGCCCAGTCGTCGTCCGCGGAGGATACAGCTAAGAGAGAAGATTCAGTTAATAAATCTTCTCTACTTACGCACGAGAAACGTATATTTGCGAAAAAGTCAACTCAAAAATCAACCCACCATCTCAAAAAGAACAGTATCTTTGCAAACGAAGTCTTATACCAAAGGCACATATTTTATAATCAAATAGAAATAATTCCACACAAAGCGATTGATGTGACAAGTGACATCAAAACAGATACGCCAGCATATCTATCACGTAATTTTACTTGCCGTGAGTATGGTATGAGTTTGAATAAACTCGACTTTATAGCATGACATTTGTCACAGTGCCAAACGCCGTGCCAAAGCGCCGCAAAATATGCAAAGAAAATATTTACAGTACAAAAGTAAAAGCAATCAAGTGTACAAAGTTGATGAATTCTAAAGTGAAAGTGAGAGCTGACAGTTGCGCGATGGAATACAAGAAATGTTAGAAGAAGTCAAATTTTGAATTCGAAAATTTACATGCACAAACTTACAATATGCTCATCATCATCGATCAAACGGCAGACAGTCGAAGCCGAATGAATGAATGATTGAAGAATGCTTAAAGAATGAGTGACAGCTACGCATTTTGGCAATTTCACAAATTTCGCATTACATTTGCAAAAAAAAATGGAAAGAAAAGATAAAGCATAAAATAAATTTCGCTCAAGTCGCTGGAAGTTTATCAAATATTCAAATTTTCAAAACAGGAAGTAGAAAGCGGGAAGAGAAGAAGAGCTGGTAACTGTTACTAGAATCGATGATATGTGTATGTGTGTATGATATATATTTCCGACCGTTTAATAGCGGTATTATTAAAACGTTGTCTTCCTTATGATAAACGAATACATCTAAAAGCCAGTTGGGCCTCTCCATTGCAACGCTTTCAGCAAACGAAGTTAGCGTCGCGTGATGAGCGTGAAATAACGGTACTGATGAATTGATAGCAAAGGCGGAATAAAATTGCAATGATGCTGCAGATGTGTTGAACGATAATGATGATGGAAATAATGCTGCCACACAAGCGCACATACACCAGCAGTGCGTCAGCTGACACAATAGCCACGGCAATCAGTGTCTGCTATCAACCAGTCAACGCTGACAAAAGTCTGATGATGAGCTGTATCAAAGCGAAAGTTAAATGCTTTCCACCAGAAAGCAGGCAAATATTGATACCATGGCTGTGCCGCCCTTATCCTTGCAGATATCACATCTATGTTGTTGCCTATGGTGTTGCTGCTGAAAAATAAAAACGCAAAAAAGTAAACAAAGCCATGTCATAGCCGTCATCATAATAATACAAGCGTGAAAACGCGCATACAATTACAAAAATAAAAAAAAAACACAAAAGGAGGACACACACACTCACACAAACATTTCATCCCTATGCAAGCATAATTTTTGCAGGCGCGCAATTTCACAGGGTGACAAGCTTGCTGCCCTTAGCAGCAACAGCAGCAGCAGCAGCAGCCTCACTCTGAGTGGCTAAAGTAATCGCTGGCAAATTTGCATAATGAATTACACTTATCTACACACATACAAACACACTTTTTTTGTAATATTCGCACTTGCATCAAGCGTATGGTCGCTCCTCAAGCGGCTTGTGCGCGCGCATCCTCTTGACAAGTGTTGCTCCTTGACAGCGTTGAGCCTGCTTGTTGACAGCTAACAAATATTGAACAACACAACACCTGAAATTTAAGAAAAAATATTAATTTTATATTAAGGGTGAGATTTCATGTGTTTAAGTGCTACTATTTAAGGGCTGACGGACTTTGATAAGCAATAATAATATTTGAGTAGCAAAAATGTAGCTTAAAATATAAAAATAGCGAAGACAAGAGCTGTTCGCACTGCTCGCTACCTTTGCGCGCTATTCTGTTGTCAAAAATTGCATGTAACCAGTAAGGCAGGAGTATATTGGAGTGTAACCTAAGATTTCATACTCGTCCAACTTACACGAAGCAAAACCGGGAAAGACGAAATAGAGGCGCTGTGGATTTCTTTAAGAAACCTCACAGATAGACAATTTGTATAAAGTATAAAGTCAAGCGGATGCTTGAAAATCTTCAAATTTAATGGGGAATCTTTATTATCATTCGAAATAACATTCTTTGGCATTTATCTTTTGAAGATCTTCTCTTTCATATGTTGGCCGCGTCTACGTCTCAGATGGTCTAACCGTTGAGTCCAATTTTCGATAACTCGTTCGAGCATTTCGACTAGTAACTGGTGATGTTTTGCTCCAAGGCCTGAATCGAAGCGGGATTGTCCGCATAGACCACATGTAAAAAAGTTTAACGGTCTGGTATCACACGATCTTAGTTGCCAATTGACCGGCCCAAAACGTGAAATTATCTGGTTGTCAACCGATTTTACCCATTTTCAAGTGTATATATAGATATCCACAGGTACCAAGTAGTTCCAAAGATATAGGATCGCATCCAAAGGTGGGCAGTGTCACGAGCATTGTTTAATTTTTGCATCTGCTCTTAGGCTTGTTTATTATCTGATTTCACCCGTTAGAGGAACAGCCGAGAGAAATATCCTCACTAAGTTTGGTTGCTTTGACGATTTGGCTTAAGATATATACTTTAAACCATTTAAGGAGCGGAACTATACCCAAAACAGTTCCTAAATTATTTTGAAAATATTACCTAGTTGGCAGCAATTCGATAGATAGAAATTCGGGTCTAAAACTTTAAACAGCTTCTATAAATTTAATCCACAAAAAAAAGAGTTGAAGAAGCTTGTGCATTGAACTCAACAAAAAATGGAAAAACATAGCTGTCTGACAAGGCGCCAGATCTACTGCAAAGGGCCCATTGTGAAACCATCTTGACTAAAGTCCTCTCACTCCATTGAATCACCTCATGCTGCCGATGAAGTTCATCAATTCAAAAAGTTGTATAGTTGTACATATACTCTTTACTCAGGTTCTCGCTCTTGACAGCTTTGACAATAGTTATTACATGGAGTTCTTAATCTGCCATGTTTGTCAATAAGGCCGTGACCTGATAGCACTCCTACTAAAGTTCTTGTGCCATTACTTTCAAAATTTGGTGTGCGGATACGCAAGTAAACCTATCTTATACGGAAGCTCCTTTCGAAACTAAACTAACTTATCATATGTATTGATCCTCGGCTTAGGTCTGTACCCCCAACCATAGAAAGACTTCTCTTCTGAACGCTGTGCTATTGAGGAGCAACGAACAACCAGATAAAAAGTTAGACCTTACTAGCTAGATACCACCCATCGGCAACAGAGGAAGCTTTTACCAATCCATCCCTGCTTCATGGTGCTACTGTAGTATCTAATATGAGCCGGCACCCTCGGGGAAGATTCAGCGGAGAATTTATTAAATTCTCTTAACAGCTAAATGAAGAAAAACCTATGTACTTTAGTTTCTAGAGAACGCCTACTAAGCATATCCAAAATTCTTTAGTAGATTCTATCTGTCAAACATGTAAATACCCTCTGCATCGGATGGTACGCAGTCTTCTCGATCAATAAGAGTCTATTTATATCCTGAACAGTCTATTTATACCCTATAAAACATATACATACATACACATATATGATAAGCACGACCAGCTGAGTTGATTCAGCCATCTCCGCCTGTTTGACCGGCCGTCCGTCCGTTCGTCGGTTTGTTTATACATGAACTAGCCCCTCAGTTTTTGAATTATCGATCTGAAATTTTACACACATTCTTTTTTTCTAAAGCAGCTGCTCATTTATCGGAACCGCAAAAAGAACAAGTTATTTTTTCAACTCTTTAATTCTAATCTGCTGAGAGGCAGATGATTCACAGGAGTAAAGAGAGACGATGCGCTATCGACTAATTTTTCTGTAAGTGCCTGTGAAATATCGCTTGAACCAAAAGTAGTTGGAATAAACAATATATTGTGTCCTCGGTCGAACCCGTTGTGGAGCATCAGTTGGTTCTATCGACCATGAAAACCCATAGCACGGTATTATGTGATATTATGTTCCCGATATATTTGCGATTCAGGTCTCTAAAGCAAATATATAGTGAGCATATGAGATATAAAATTCGAAGCCGCAAATAGGGTCTAGAGAAACTGAGCAATAAAATAATATGATTGTTTGCTATTTCTGATAAACCCAAATGATATGTTCCCCAATGAAATGGAGCTTCTATAAACTTCATCTCACAGGCATTGTATTAATGTCGAAAATCTAAAGCCAGCGCGATACAGAAGACAATGGTTAAATCTCCCATTCTCATTCTCATTTCAATTTGAATTTTTTTTTTTGTTTCAAAGCTAATATAACAATACCATTATTTGCATTAATACCACACCGAATGAGCTTAAAACTCAATTTAAATTTCCCAACTCACAGCAGAAGATTTTTTATTCACGCGCGACATGACTTTTAGTGGCAAGCCCAATTGGTTTTCAATTCAAAACCGTGTAATCTTATTTGCCAAAGAAACGCGCCAAAGAAACGCGTCCCCACGTGTCGCCCGGAGATTTAATGCGCCGCTGGACCGTAGAATAACACGCTGCGAGCAAAGGAAAGCGAGTTTTCTTTTATTTTAAATTTCTTGCGCCGCGGCAATTATTTCGGGAGCTTAACTTTTAATCGGGACAAGGTAATTGCAAATAATAAATCAATCAATTATGGCGCACTGAGGCGTCTAACGGCAATCGAATTTGGTGGATTTAAAAAAGAAAAGCTAATGGAAATTTATAACGCGTTGGAAAATATTAGAAAATGGTATTTAAAATCGCAGCAAATACAAATTTGTGGATTTACAGTTACTTTAGATGCACAATAAGTATATAAAGGTATGTAAATTAGTATATACTAGTAAGTAAATAAATCTCAGCGCTGGCACAGCGTGTTAGCCACATTAATTGCTTTCGGGTTTACGTGTCATTTGTAAAGCCAAAGGCAACACGAGAGCACCTTTGAACATTAGAAGGTTCGTAAGACTCTCTAGCATACTGAGGTTCAGCGCAATGTGGCATTAATATAAAAATTTGCTATTCTTGTAGGTATATGTGTATATGTATACGAGAGCAGTCCATTAAGTACTTGGGATCCTACAGAAAACAGACCAAAAACCCCGTCAGTGATTGTAATATTGTTTTTGGAAGAGAAACTGGGAAGTAAGATTAAGAAGCGATGGGATGCAGTTTATGGCGACTCAGTTCCTTCGATGGGGTATCTCAGAAATACTTATCGGAAATTATTTTTTCGAGTCTCCTCACGGCGGTTTTTGATGAGTCAAACGCCCCAAAAACGGTAACCACGAAAGATAATGTTACAAAATCCCACGATCTCATATTAACAGTCCAAACCTTCAAAATGCAAGGCACCTGAAACAAACGTCGCAAAACACCGCATATGCCATATTCTATGTCAGATATAAAACTACAGGTATTCGCAGTTCTCTTGTGATGCCTGTATTTCTTCGAACTAACATCTCTTATCGCCAAAAACATTTGCGCAGGCGTTTAATTTTTATTCCCATCAGTTCGGTAGGGCATCTCAAAGTGTGAGCTCCCAAGTGTTTAAGTCTTGATCTTGCAAAAGCAGTACAATCAAGAACTATTCAATTCTGCAACTATCGTCCGGTAATATTCTCAACCTTATAGCCTAGACGCCGATAGGGCAAGGCCTGTTAGATTCCTCTCAGCTAGAGAGACGTTACGCGTACCGAGGGCGAAGAACTCACTGGATCGCTTTCGTTAGATCTTGTGTCGAAAGAATCTTGAAACAGCGGACGAACTTATGGTAGCCCAACGCTGACCAAGTTCTTCTGCAGCACAGCTATCAAGTAGTCGAACTCACGAGGAGAAGGAAGCACTAACATATTCCCATTCTATTGATAGCGGGGCGAGAGTACACCTGCTTACCAGTTCATCAGCTTTACAGTTGCCTACTACACCACTGTGGCCTGGCATTCATACTAGTCTTGCCACAAAGAGACTCGATGCTATTAGCGAGTTTATACAGACCTTAACAGCCTTTAACTCACTGTAAGTGAGCTCGGAGCAATAAATCTTCCGCAATCTTTATGGCAGCAACTTCCATTCAAACGATATTCGAAGGAAGATTTCGTCAAGAAAACAATAGGCTTCCAAAGCAAACCTGTTCAGAAGAAGTCGAAGACTGTCTCGCATGACATGCCGAGCCCAGAAAAACAGTCTCATCTATAATTTTGCTGCCCACCACCACCGTCCCCACGCCTAAATTAGTCGATCTAGGTTAGGACCTGCTACTCGTTTCCTCCAGATTTGATCCTGTAACCAATTCTTCAAACAGTTTAGAAAAGCTAAAGCCACGATTTGCCAAATTCAGGAAACTAGACGAAGATGTTGAGAAATAAATCGTCATTTTTACAGAATTTTCTCGTTTCTTTTGTGGTCTACATACTCAACGGACCGCCTTGAAATATGCACAGATTTATTATGGGCTTAAAAAGTTATAAATAAGTTCATATATAAATTATATGTCCGCATAGCCGCACTTCATGCCTATCTGATCTGACTGTTCACCCACAAAAGGTGTGGAGTAGTCTTTAGCTGGAAGCCATAGCTCCGCTAGCTGCTGTTGCTCCTGCCACGTGCCGCTGCCGCAACGATAAGCATCTGTTTGCATTTAACAGCAGCCAACCAGCGGGCAGTAGAATATTGCGCGCCAACATTGACACTGCAGTCGGCGACATTTGCCCTTGAGCGTCGGTCGCTTAGCTTAGCTTCAAGCTAGTTTGCCTCACGCTGCCGTTACACGCTAATCGCCGGCACGCCGCTGTTGTAGCAACACATATCTTTAAGATTTACATGCTGTTGTTACACGCTTCTCATCCGGCTGTCGTTTCTCATCTCGCCCAAACAACTAAACGTTTTGCCTTTTCGGCCGCCCATTGACACCCAGCATGCGTAGTTGTTGTTGTCGCCGTAAGTTAAGTCCATGTTGTCATTTGATAATATTTTTTCTCATTTTCCATTCTTTCCTTCATACATTCACTCATAAGTACATAATATAAGCTTGTTGTTCTTAGTGTTTTTGTTGCTTTTAGCAGCGTGTTAGCGTTAGGAAAATGACAAATGTGCGGGGTGCGCGCAAATCCGCGACGTGTGTGCGCTTACCTTCGTGCATCGGTGTGGTTGTTTGTATTCAGCGTCCAATGTAAACATAACGGGGTACACGTTGTGCTTCTTTGCTCTTGTTTGTGTTGTTCTCATTGTTTTTGGTCCATATCATTTTGACAAATTTTCCGCCTTTTTGGCTTCCGTTGGTTTATCGCAGGCTTCGATTAATATTTTACGTTGCCGAAGACAATTATTTATTATTTGACGGTACACAAGAAAACCCAGCAAACAAAAGGTGTAGGTATTTTCTTCATTCTTAATGGCGTAGACACCGCTTACGCGTTCTTCGTTTCTTCTTTGCGCAATTTGGCGCCAATTCGAGATACCAACTCCAGCAAGGTTCTTTTCCAACCGATCTCTTCAACAGAGTGAAAATCTTCCTCTTCCAATGCTTCCTCCGACAAGTGCTGCGTCGAATACTCTCAGAGCTGGAGTCTCTTAGCCGCTGTCTTTTTATTCGCTGAACTATGCCATTATCGTCGTATAACTCGTACTACTCATCGTTCCATCGAATTCGATATTAGTCCGCAGAACCTTTCTGCAACGTCGACTCACCAGATGTTGTGGGATGTCTTAAAGACCTCATCTCTAGCATCGAGCTATTTTATTATGACACTGATTTGGGTACCTGACCTAAGCGGTAAATCAGTAAGACTTTCTAGAACAGATATTTCCGTCTCAATAACTGCGGAATGAGAACGAGTCGAAGCTCCTTGCCTTTTTGAAGTTTACTACTAGACGCTTGTGCCTCAGACCAGTACAACAAGCGTAGGTCAGCAATTGGCAACTGTGCAAGCGCAAGATTCTTCTGGACGCGCGTAATTTTGAAGAGGTTTAGGGAGCTATACATGAAATCCGAGTCATACTTTTAGACATCCAAGTAAAAAAGTGAAAATAGAAATAAAACATCTGCAGATTTGGAATAAGTTTAGTGCCAATTACAATAGTCTTCCGTCCGCCATACTCAGAGATTAGCCAACTAACCTATTCCAACCCGAGTTAGGTTCTGGTATAGAAAGAAGAATGACGTATGTTTTTCGTGGAAACTCATGGTGAACATTGTCCTATTTATAGGTAAACTCAAAACGGGTTGGTTGTTAAGAAGTCCGTTGTATCAATAACCAAAAGCTCCGTCCAACTTATCCACCTTTCTTACAAGCGCCTCACTTTCACTTGAAAAGAAGTTTCGTGATTTCGGAAATATATGTTTGAAAACCGTAATCAGCTGACAGTACCGTAAATCAAAAATGTCTTGCCACTAACAACATAGTTTACTGGGTATACTCGCTCTATCTTTCTACTCTAGCTCAGCTCACTCTCAACTCTCACAAAACTAAGCTGCAATCGCACGTGTGTATTGTCAATACAAAATGCCAGATCTACATCGAAAATCAGTGGAAACATCGTAAAAAGGATTAAAGTGCAAAGTGCCAGCTTTTCCAGGCGGCTGCATTTCATTTTTCATAGCTGAGCATAAAGAGACATTCATAAATAATACATACATATATATATATATATTTGTTGTTGCATTTGCCTTCAACGTGTGAACAAGCAACAACAAGAGCTTTGCTTGTAAGTTGAGATTTGATATTCTGTATTAATTTGCGATGCGCTACGTGTGGCACATGCAACGTGCGCATTAAGTCAACAAAGGCAGAGGTTAAATTTGATTAATGATATTCCTTTGCGATTGCCTTTCGTGCGCTCATTGCTGGCGGAAATGCGACATTGTGAGTTTATTTAGTGGGGAATATGAGCATATGGATAATGTTAATGTGGTGTTAATGTCCCTTTAAAGCTTTTTTGTTATTAAGTGCGTTTTTGAAATGAAGAAATTACAAAATGGTATACATTTTTTTAATGGCAAAAATGATTGCTCGCAGAAAAGTGATTCTTGTATATTTTATGTGATTATAGTTTTCAAAGACTAAGAACTTCTACAGTCACTTTTTTAAAGAAATAACACAGAAACTTCAAATTTAATGGGGAATATTTATTATCATTTCCTAGAAAATACTTTGGCATTTATTTTTTGCAGACTATCTTTTTCAATTGTTGATCGCGGCTACATATTTACGTCTCAGGTGGTCCATCCGTTGAGTCAATTTTCAATTTTGGTTGATGTTTTGCTTCATGGCCTGAATCGAAGTAGAATTGTCCGTATATACTTTAGAATTTACATATCTCCACAAAAAAAAACGGAAAAGTCTAGTCAGGAAGACTATCATGGTGTGATATCACACGATCGAGATGGCCAAACGACCGGCCTAAAACGTGAAATTATTAGCTCAACAAAGTGTTCTCTCAATAAATCCCTTGATTGATGTGATGTGTGGGAAGTGGCACCGTCTTGTTGAAACCAAATGTCACCGAGATCGCGAGCTTCAATTTCAGGCATCACATAGTCGGCTATCATAGCGCGATAACGCTCGCAATTGACGGTTATGGTCTTACCAGCATCATTTTGCAAGATATATGGACCGATGATTACACCATCCCACAAACCTTTTTTTTCTTGATGAAGTGTCAGCTCTTGAATGTCTTATGGATGCTCTTTTCCCCAAATGCGGCAATTTCGCTTATTTACCTATCCATCGGGGCAGATATGGACCTCATCGCTGAACAAAATTTGGCTCGAAAAAGTCGGACCTTCTTGGAACTTTTCAAGAGTCCATAGAGCGAGGGAATGTTGCTTGGGAACATCGAGCGGTTTCAGCTCTCACACAAGCTCGTTTTTGTGTACGTTTTCAATTTAAGATCTTCACGTAAAATGCGAGAAGTCGTTACATACATCGGTTCGCTGCTACGAACGGCACTGAATCAACTCTCCACGGTCTTCATGTACACTCTCCGCTCCTGCCATATTTTCTTCACTGCGTGCTGGATGTGGTCTATTTGATCGAATATTTTCCAATAATGAATGCTGGGTCTCAAGATGGGTGATGGTGTTGCAAATAGTGTGCTCAGTAGGCCGATTTCGTAGACCATAATTTGAGCGAAGCTCGTGAAACACATTCTTTACAGAACTTGAATTTTCGTAATAAAGTTGAGCGGTTTTTAAACGTTGTTCAGGCGTAAGTCTTACCTTGGGAACAACAGTTTATCTACCGCAAAATAACCCTATTGAAAAAAATGTCTCTATTCGGGTCACCTGTTATATGTCATCCTATATCTATCTCGATTAACTTTAGCTAATATAATCAACCGCAAACTATTGATCTTGTGAGAATTCTTGACTAGACTTGACTCTCACAATAATGTGTGTACCTCATCAGAGTAATTTATTAGTCAAAGCTATTTATCCATACAATTTACACCTGTTGTTCGTTCGATTTGCCATTTTCTAAAGCATGAGGAATCAAACAGGTACTTACATACATTACTCTAATGGTAACTTTATTTTATTGTGTAACTATTAAATAATTTTTTTCTGGAAATATAATATTTTGTGAGGAGTTGAAATCATTTCGACTCCGGACTTCAGCTCTGAAACTATCATACTATTACTAAGAAGGTCTACATATTTTATTTGTCAGTAATTGTACATACACTCCAGGGTATTACGCCAACACTTTTATAAATACTAGTTATATAAATGAATAAATAAATGTTTGAGGAATACATTTATCTTTCTTTTTTCTACTTTTTCTATAGAAATTACTGTAAAACACTTTCATTTTTTAAGCAATGCCGGGGCGTTGCCACACTCACCCTCCGCAGCTTGTGCAAAACATCCGTTAGCGTGGAAAAAAATGCCATGTAGCGCAAATAAATAGTCGTACATAAAGACTTAATTCAGCAAATCACTTCTGATAGATTTCTCTGGGGTCCTTTTGATGCGCACACGCACACGCACACCCACCTCCTCGCATACAATGCCAAAATATACGTCCGATAAGCGCTGCATTTTTTACTTTCCTTATAAAACATACGTCACTACATCCATCCACTAGCGCTTTGGTCACACCGCCAGCTAGCCAACCAACCGGTCGGCCAGTGCGCGCTAGTCAGGCAGCCAACCAAGCGACACCCCATAATTTCACACTTGTTATTCTCAAAGTGACAGCTGCCACTTGTTTCATGATTATTTATTAAAAGCGCTGCTTGTTGTTGCATTGCGCTGGTGGCAACGACTCATCGCATTGTGGTGATTTCTCGCCATTCTTGTTTCTTTTTTTTAATTTTTTTTTTTTTGGTTTTTTGTTCAATATTTTTGCTTTTCATGTATTTTCATATCCCCGTATACATAAGTACATATATATTTGCATAAGTGCAAACTGCGTTCGTCTGCTTACGAAAATTGTTTGTTATTGTCTCTCTGTCCGTGTGTCTGTCGTAAGTGTTCTGCGCTGTCGACAGTGATTGCAGTTGAATCGTTCGGTAGCTGCGACAGTTGTTTGAAAATGCCACTTCAGAAATGCGACATTCAAGTGCATCCGAGTGCAGTTTATTGGTCGCTCATTGGTCTTATTGTCCTCGGTGGAGAGATGGTGTATGTTAACTCCACTCTTCGAAGTCAATTTGATTGAACCCTGAGGGAACTTCAGACATCACTAGGTTTTGAAATACAAGAGACTTTAGTTCACCCTTCTGAAAAACTTTCGAGAACTCAAATTTTTTATTCTAGGCGGTCGAATATGTGGTTACGTCGATCTGTAATAGGATTTCATTATCTAATTTCATGAACTTTTTATACTAAACCCTATCAATATTTATTTACAGAGAACGACCTCTCCATTAAAAAATCCCTTTAGAATATCTCGGCAATATAAAAAATTTATCTTTGAACGTTTCAAACAGTGACACGTTCTTAACTTTTGACGCTCTATTCCTGGCCCCAAGGTGAAGGATATCGACTGGGTGGTGGTGGCCTAACCAAATGAGCTACTCAAGTCAAGCTTCATCATGGTGCGAACAGCGATTGGGTCTCTGTCATTGAAATCACTTCCTTAAAAAAGTTTGACTAACTCGTTTCCTAATTTCATCAAGCTACTCTTTCTAAAATAAATGCCTTCATCCTCTTAGCTCCAAATGGAATAAAGAATGTAACCTTGAAAAAAGAAGAAATTCCTTTACCTTCTTAAATATATTTAGAATTCAAGATAATCTTGTAGATGAATTGCTCCGAAGGTCAAGGCTCAAGGAGGTTGGGCATCAGATAGATGCATTTTGAAACTCTCTCCATCTTCAACTTCTTCTTTGGACGCCCGCATCACAGATTCTACCCCTCGGGGCTCTGCTCACACACTGCTCAAGGAGTATGCGTATAAGAAAGGGTCTAAACATGGACATTCTAGATTCTCTCCTTCCTCAAGTTTATTCTTGGACGACTGCGTCACAGAGCCTACCCTTGGTGGCTCTGCTCACATTCAGACAAGGGATATGGAGATGTACCAAACTCGCTGGAATAGGGCCGTTGTGAACTTTTTCACGAGTTTTTTTGCAAGGAGCTCTCCATCAAAGTTAGTTTTAGGCTACTTAATACTGCAGCGTGTTTCAGATTAAAGCTGCGGCAGTAGCTTTATTGCACCGAAGTGCAGCAGTCATCAAGGTACTTTATTATCAGACTCCGTTGAGTAACTAGCCAGAGCAGAATCGCTGGAAACTGCAAAGCTATACAGGTCATCAGAGGCGAAACAATCATCATACTTACATCGAAGTGAGAACGAGCTGAATCTCCAATAACCCAGCGTGAGCTTAGCAGGCGTTGGTCGATGACCAGCTCTTGTTTGGTCTGGCCTAGAAAAGAAGGGAATCCACTGAACTTCTTATTCTTTTTTAGGCGTAGACACCGCTTACACGCGCTTAGAGCCAAGCGAGAGAGTTTTCTCGACAACTTGTAATATCGAGTCACCAAATATTGTCATCGTCCATGCTTCTGGGCCATAAGCCACCACGAGGATAATGAGTGTATTGAACTATACTCTCTTCAAAAGGTTCATCTTTCATCTTTTTCATTTTAAATCGTTGGAACTCTTTCTAAACATTATCCAATAGCATATATGCGGCGAAGCAAAATATTTTATCGGATGCAATTTGTGGTTGTATGGAGGAAGTTGAGGTAGATACATCTAAGCCCTTTGATCACCATTGTCTAGGCAATTACACTTTCGGTAAACCAGAAGAAAAACCATAATTGTTATTAACCGTCTCAATAGACTTGTGGTAGTCTCAAAGCGCTTTGTCGAACTATGATCATTATATGGGATTTTTAGGTACCACAACCGACCTGCGTTCTAGGCTGTCCAGAAAGGTCCCTGATTGTCATCATATCATTCCATCGTATCTTTTCTATAATACATAACCTCGTCAGTAGGAAGATAGTCTCTAAAATCGGCTTATGATAAATTTCCAATGAATATTTCGCAAACTACCGAAAACATTTTATGACATTTTAAAAAATTGTAAGACTCCACGTGTTCAAAATCTTCCATAAATGCCGACAACGCGTGCCTAGCGTACAAATTTGTATGCTTTTTTATTGACTGTCCGGTATCCTGCTAGCCTTTCGTATGAATATTTTGAGGATGGGTAGCTTGTCACTTACTTATACCAAATGTCAATGGGCCATGTCAATTACAAGCGATTGACAAAGTGTCACTCTGATTTCGTTCACTCATTATTGTTATTGTTAATTTATATGATTGTTGTTATATCATCGATGTTTACATAGTTTTTAATGAAATTCGGAAATTACTTCAGCGTTGCATTTAATTAAAAATTTGAAACGGACTGCAAAAAACAAAGAAAACAAACAATGAGTAAGATAAAGTCAAAATATATTCAGAGCGGCTACTTAACGAAGAAATTGTGAAACAACTGGAAGCGTGAAAAAATTAGCAGGGAGGGTGTGAAAATGCACGAAAACGAAGTTTAAAATAAACAAACGACACTGAAATAATATGGAGGGTGGTTATAATTCTTGATAAGCTAAAGTGAAACTGTGTTAAATCTAAAAAATAACAAACACTGAAATTAAAAAATAATAAAATGCGATCGTTAATTCTCACCCTACAGACGCGTCAAATTCAAAAATTTCTCACACGGAAGAATTGTTGATCCAAAGTTATCCTATGAATAGATAAATCACACCCTCTAAAATCCAAAACTCGGAATGAAATTCTCGCCATCTAAAATATTGTCAAAAGTTACGGAGGAGTACTCTATCATCTGACATGATTTAGCCTTTCCTTTCAACAGGAGTTTAGTACCGTATCACACATTCTCGTAAATGCTCTTCAAAATTACCGAATCGAACTCTCGATTTTGTTTGGATCTTGTGTGCAAATAGGCATGCCGGCAGATGAGAAGAAATGTAGAAGAGGAAATCGGTCGGTAATGCGATTCTGGTCCTTCTGGTCTGGTCTGTTTCTGGTCCTGAATATGGGTAATCTTCTCTTCATTGGCGATCATCAAAAGTGGGTTTAACAAGTTTCAATGTTTTCGCACGTTGGTTTTAGCACATCGATCATCGATTTACTGATATCCACTGAAGACAAAGGAACCGTTAAACAGCGTACAGGGTCAACTTGCTCTGAAAGCTAAGATTGGCATATATACCACAAAGCTGATGACTCCGCACCCACAAAGTGTGATCTACATCAGCTACCTGGAGAAGGGCAAACCGGTGGCAAGGCTCTGATATATCGATTCGACGTCGGCTTGCAGAAAAATTGAAGACGAAGAAAAACTTTTCTGCCATCATGACAACGCACCAAAATATCCTAATTGGTCGAATTAGACATCATGCGATTTCTCAATTTTTCCCCTCTTGAAAAGAACGACTCACGGAACTGAAATATGAGTCGAATAAGGGCTCGCAAGACATATAACGGGGTTTTCAATAAAAACGCTAAAAAAGTTTTATTTTTTTAATAATTGTTTTTGCATGACCACCACGGGAACTGAATCCAGTTTTCGACGGGTTTCAAGCATAAATCGGCCGATGCCATTCAAGTTCCGTATTCGTACGAAGTTCATCAATCATCGTTGGCTTGTTGGCATATACCATAAACTTGACGTAGCCCCACAGGAAATAGTCTAACGTCGTTAAATCGTTCGGCCAAAACGACCATTTGACTGGGCTATTTCGTGAAATAACACGTTCACCAAATTTAGTTTTCAATAAATCGATTGCGACATTCACTAAGTGGCTTGTTTCACCGTTCTGTTGGAACCAGATAATGTCTTATATCATCCAATTCGGGTCAAAAATATTCGGTTATCATTGAGCGGTATCGATTCCCATTCACAGTAAAGTGCCGGTCTTGATCATCACGGAAGAAGTACAGCCCAATGAGCCCGCTGGCTCATAAACCGCACCAAACCGTAGTTTTTTTCGGGATCCAATGGTGACTCATAGAGTACTGTTGTTTATTGACGAAGCCATTCAGCCAGAAATGAGCTTATCGCTGAAGATGATTTTTCGTTGACAATCCGTATCACTTTCACGTTGTTGCTGAACCCAATCCACTAACATACGACGATTCTGGCGGTTAAGCGGCTTCTGATCTTGCGTCAATTCGATCTTTTAAGGAAGTAGGCCAAGATCTTTTCGCATTATTTGCCACAACGACGTCACAGAGATGCCCAATGCTTGAGAACGACGTGTGAGAGACTGATTTCGGTCTTCCTCAATTGATTCGCTAGCGGCAGCTATATTCTCGACACTAAAGGAACTTCTTTGTCTCACTAGTACGAGAAATTTTTAACTGTGCCTGTAGATTCAAATGTTTTCAGTAGACGCTCAATTATTGATCTGACAGGACGATTATGACGACCATAAATTGGACGTAGCGCTCTTAAAGTTGAGACCACTTAATCCGAATTTCGGTAGTAAATTTTAATAATTTCAACTCGTTGTTGGATCGCGTGCCTTTCCACACGAAGAAATGTCAAAAGAGCGGAAAAAATGGCGTCTTTTGCTGTCTACTTTTGTAGAATCAGATGGTTAAAGTAGTAGGACCATTGATGGGTCAAATAACAATGACATGTCCAGTGGTTAAAGGGGTCCTGGGCTCTTTCAATTTATTTTTTAAATTTCTTAATCATCCGTTGATCTTTTGACCAATAACCTCAAAATTATTGCCGGATTTTACATTTTTAACGGCAGAAAACTACATATTTATTCATGTATCTAAACACTTACACAATCAATTCCCCGCTAGGTAACAACTATTAAATCAATCTTTGACATTTAATTACGTTTACTTACTTGAAATGTCAGACAAATATTTACGATTATAATTTTACGAATATTTGAAAAGGTCACAAATGCTTCAATTTGAATTCGACATACCTCAATTGGACATGATGAGCGCTATTGCTCAACCATGACGACACACCCGGTCAGCAAAACATTGTGTGACGTCCACCCTCAAAACAGCGACACTTGATTGGTTATGGCACTTGTGTGACGACAAGTACATAATCGGAACTGAAAAGCTGCAAAAACGAAATGAAAATTGAGAAATAGAAAAATATAAAAATTGTATGAACTACAAAATTAGGAAATAAATTTGAAGATGAAGGGAGAGCCTTGTTGTGTCCAAATAGAAATATACTTGTATAAAGGTACAACGAACAACTTATGGGTCAATATTATATCCACCATAGATCAACTAGACACCGCGGGGTGCCTAGTTGAGAGCAAAAAGCACAACCATCCATTGTATATCCGTGTGTATATAAATTTATAAAGCATCTACGCATTTATGTGTTACCACCTACAAATAAATGAAATTGTAATTTTTCGTGTTTTCCATTTGATTTTGTCGAGTGTGTCGATTTTCGTTCGTAAAATTGCGTGAAAATAAATACGTTTGACCCTTGAAATTGTTGTTCCACATAATATGCGCGGTTTAGATGTACTCGTCTATATACATAAATCGAAATAGAGACTTACTTATACAATGGAAGTGTAGTTTCATATACATATACTACATTTGGGTTGTCCAAAATTCGAGAAATCTTAAAAATATAATCATAATTTGTCGACTTATTAATAATTTATTTAGGCAAACGTTTAATACTGATATCAAATTCAACAATCTAAATGAGGAAGTTGCAGTATTTGGGTCAGTACAAAATTCTTAAAAAATACACTTTTAGAAAAAAAATCATTGTCAAATCCACGGTTGTGAGGAGGTCGGTTTAGTCAGCTCTCATAATTTAAACTCATTTTTTTCGAAACAATATTTCATAAAACGCTCAATAATTGGATTCCTCCGCACGTATTCATCTGAATACGAAGTCTGCCACGAAACTGCTTACACCCAGAACGAAACGGCTACAAAACTGAGCCGATTTAGATTTTGTTGTTACAGCACAATTCTACCGAGTTAACAGTCCTTGATCGGATAAAGAATCCGGGTCGGTTGCGGTTACATAGACCCGACTGTCGTGGGAACGGGAGTCGATGTAGTCATGCCGTCTGTCTGACTATTTTATATGCGCGAATTAGTCCCTAGTGAGATATCGATCTCGAATTTTTCACTCATCCTTTTTTCCGCCAGAATATACGTCGGACAAACCGATATCAGAGGACTATAGCATATAGCTTCCATACAAACTGACTTGAAATGTCTCAAGTCTTTGTATGACAACTCTTTTATTTTTATGATATCGTCCCAAAATTTGGGGCAGTTTATTATCCTATTATATATGCCTTAGATAACAATAACATATTGCTCTTCTTTTTCTTTCGACACTACAACCGTGAGTCAGTCTGGGCAGTGAACATAAAACTTCGCCAGTTGCCTCTATCATTAGTGGGGCCACGATGGTGTACATCCCAAATACTAGTCACTATGAAATTGGTCGTTCCGTTGGATGCTTGGGCACCCTTGCATCCGTAGTCCACCATTGTTCTCAAGCATCATCTTCCATGCGAACATCATAGCCTAACCCGTGCATTCGTTGGGTTTTTATGCGCTTTAGTTCGTGGTTACATCTTCCTCGATATACACCGCTATCGCCGACGGCTCCAAAAATCTTGCGAAGTATAGTTCCTCCGAATGCTTTAAGTACTTTCTCAACTCCTGTCGCCATCATCCATGTTTCTGCGTCATATAACAGGACATGTAAAATGAGAGACTTATAAACTAATTTTTATCCAACGAGAGAAAGAGAGAGAGATCTGTTCCTCAATTGCCTGCCGATGCCAAAGAAGCACCTGTTGGCAAGAGTTTTTCTGCAATTGATCTCCAGGTTTGGGTTATTGGGTTATCTTATTCCGAGATATACAAACTCCCTAGCTTTTTCAAATGTATAGCTGCCGACAGTTATGCAGTTCCCAAGACGAAAGGAATCTTTGTATGTGTCCTTCAGGTACTTTGTCTTGCCCTCGTTCAGCACAAGGTCAACCTCTTTCTCTTATTTTTCAAGGCCTGCGATGACAATATCATCTGCGTACCTCTATAGCATAAAATACATATTTAGAATAGACAGTGCCAATGCAGTTCAGATTAGCGGTACATATCACTTTTTTAGCATTATATTGGAAAATACACAGAAAAGGGATTTACTCTATCCAAAACCTCGTTTGGTATCGAACGGCTCAGACCGGTCTTTTCCAATTTTGACGGAGCTGATGGTTGTGCTCAACGTCATTCTGTATAACCGTATGTGCTTTGCAGAGATAGCAAATTTAGTCATGGTGACGAACAGGCAGCAAGCAGTGCCATCGAATTCGGCTTTGAAATCGACAAAAAGATGATGACTGTGAATTACTTTGTCAAGAGTCTTCTCCAGAACTTGATGTATTGTGAAATACTGGTCTAAGAAAACTCGCCAGATGTAAAGCCACACTGATAAAACACATTCAGTTTATTTACAGTGAGCTTTAGTCTTTCACACAATACTGTCGTCAGAACCTTATAAGCAATGCACTTGTGAAGGGTATTTTTACTTCATTGCATTCAAAGCTAACATTTTTTTTTTTTTTTTTTTTTTTTTTCAGAACGTCCCTAACGTCGCTATATAAATAACTACTGACATATGAAACTAATATATGTTTTTGTGTATTTGTTGTAAATTTCGTGCGTGTGTTAGCATTTTGTTGTGAATTTACGCTTTTAGTTTATTACACTTGGGTAAAATATCCCATTTGGGGAGGTGTTGTAATCATTTTAGTTACAACAATCATATATGTATATAAATGCACAAGCACACACACACATATATGGCGCATAAATTCAGTTAACTTCAGCGAGGTTAAAGTTCAAGCAGCTTGGTCAGCGTTTTCCAAGATGGACTGTAATATATATTCTGTCGCTGTGTCAACCCCTCCTGTCCTCCTGCGACTTCCATGACATATGAGCACACATACTTCTGAATATAGAATATTCATGTATTTGATGAGGTCGTTGCACATTTGAAACAGTTACATACACATATATGTATACACACCTCTTCTCTTATTTATGCTTGTGTATTAATTGGTCTTACTTTCATATGTTTGTGTGTGGTGGTAAATTTATTGGTCACCGGAGACACATTTGTACACATTTCACATAAATGAAGTTTTGTATATTTATTGCAGTTTGTACTATATAAATAGTAATATAGAGAAAATTTGTTAGTGAACATAACCTCACCTTGTCAATTCACTATTTCATATTAAGTTTAATTGCATAAAAGTTGTGGATCATATAATATATACTATATTATTTTGTTACGACATATTTTGTTCAACATTGCAAGTAAGATAAAAATTATAACCAGATTAGGTTATCACACTTTGACTGTTGTGTATAGTTGTTTGTGAATCCAGACGAAATCCTATAAAAACTCGATGCTAGTGATGAGGAGTCTAGACACCCTTCATTAATTTCAGTCGCAACGTCAGCAAACTCAAGGCTGATATCGCTACTCTACTATCGGAGTGGTTAGTCAACACTCTGCAGGAAGCTGCACTGCGAAACTGTAGATCTACTGCTACCTTCATTGCAGCCTCCTCCGCTTGAAAGTCGCTGCAGTGGTCACGAAGCACGAAGCTGGAGCTGTTGGAAAATTGCCCACAGTGCACTCCTTCATAAAAAAGGGCACTCTCTCTCCTCCAGTGAGCACTTCACTCCCATGACTCGCTCATAATGTGAGCAGGAAAACGACAGCCAGAGCTAGGCTCGGCGACCTGGTAATCCAAGTATTTTGAAATAAAATGAAATTAATCCCAGGCCCTCATCTAAGTACCCAGATTCTGAGGCAGCTTTTGGAGCCATACAGTTGCTATTTCTACCGGTGTTAAATGCAAGAAGGCATTCATTACCATAGTTAGTGGGGTACCACAAATGCTGATGAGAGCACCGCACCATACAAGTCATAGAACATTATAGGCTAAGTTATGGATTTATAGAGCCAAAAAGATACTATATTTTATCAATATCAATGACTCTTCTACGCCAATGCAGAGCAATGGATGTCTTCCTTGCTCTTTCCTTGATGTTGGATTTATGCAAAAGCTTCCTGTCTAGGATAAGCCTGATGTACTGATCTCTGTCAGCAGGCCGAAGACGTATTCCTCACATTGATGGTAGATCCGCGTCCATGATTTTGCCCTCCCAGTGAATAAAATCAGTTCTGTTTTTCTATGCTTTATGAAGAGATCGTTTTCAGCAGTTGCTTACTTTACGCCGTAGTAAGCTCATACACGGAGTTCAAACATTTTTTCTCAACAACGAGAGCTAGATCGTACGCTTAGTGTAATCACAAGGCTGCCGACTTCCTTAAGCTATTCTAGCAGATCATTTGGAACCATGATTCAGAGAAATGACGAAAAATTCTAAATTGTGTGGTACCTTTGTTCATAAACCGTTATGCTCAAATACTAATATCCATTCCACCACGATCTGACATGCTTAAGGTTCGCTTCAATCCCAAACTTATTCAAAGCTCTAATACCATTTCCGGCAGAATGTTAGTTAAACGCCCCCTCGATGTCGAGGAAGTTTCCCACCGCAAACTCTTGTACAAGGCAGTGTCCACCGACTTACCTTTGCCTTAGGCATGGTATGTCCTTGAAAGTTGATTTCTTGGAATAATTCCCCTTAAGTGCAACTCAATCAGTCTTTCTAAAGTTTTCAGTCAAGAAAGAGGATTGAATGATGGGTCTAAAATGATTCGCCGACACATGGATTTTCTTATAGCTGCTTTAGAACACTACTGAGATAAATTTTATTTCCTTGAGAGTTTTTTCTTTAATGACCTTAATATTTAGGCTAAGAACCGATATTTTTATGTGATTCGTTGGAAAAAATAGTCACCGGGACCAGATCTGGAGAATACGGTGGATGCAGAAGCAATTCATAGCCCATTTCAGGGAATTTTGCCATCGTTTTCACTAACTTGTGATACGGTACATTGCCTTGGTGAAACAACATTTTCTTGTTCTTCAAATGCGGCTGTTTTCGGCAATTCCGTCCATCAAACGGTACAATTAAGTTATATAATAGTGGCCGCTGATGGTCCTTCCTATTTCAAGGTAAGTATTCCATTCGCATCCCATAATACAGACGCCATAACCTTGTCAGCGGACTGTTGCATTTTTCCACGCTTTCCAGCCGGTTCATCGTCTGCAGTCCACTCGGATGACTGTTGGTTGGACTTCGGAGTCAAATGATGGAACCACATTGCAACCACTGTCAATATCGACACAATTACTCGGACTTATTACGCTTGAATATCTCCTAACACTGTTCTGAATCATCATCTTGTCGTTGTTTTTCATCAAAAGTGAGGCACCTACTTTGCAGAGCTTTCCCGTACCTTAATATTCGTGAATGATATGAGCGTTTACCGTCTTTGGTACTCTTTTCATATTGTCTAAACTTAGCATATCAAGCCTTGATGTCTGATTCTCCTGGGGTTGAGATAGCTTCAACCGTTTTGTTTTCCTTCAAAAAGCATTATTTTATGAAAAAATTTGAAAAGTTTTAAGTTAGTCACTAACCCCTAGTAAATATTATAATAAATTTATAAATAATATAATTTCTGAGTTACACAAATATTTTTTTCATTTCATTATTTCATTTTACTTCAATAAAAAACATACATACTAAATATTCTCAACACATAACTTATCCTTAAATGCCTTTAAAAATTCACCGACTGAATTTCTCCCTGTACAAATGAAAAATCACATGGAAGCGCATACAAATGTACACACCAATACATATTCATTGTGCCTCGTTAACATTCCGTTGCAAGTATGTTTGCAGAAAAAGAAATAAAAGCAGGAAGCTCCACATTGCGTCTTTTTCTAGGATCCACTGCGCTCTGCTAGCTGGTTATTATCCTTCCTTTGTCAGCATTTTATGCCACCGATTGTTGGCATCCTTTTTCCCATTCGTTTGTTGTGCCTCGAATTTTTATGCATTTTTCTCTATGTATATATTCGCCTTTTGCATACTTTATACATATTTTGCTGCGAAATTTATGTGCGCCATTGTTTTTATGGCATGCACCCATTTGACTCCCTGCTACACTCGCCCGCTTGTGTCGGCTGGCTGACTGTCGTTTAAAGGAAAAGTCGGTAGCCAAGGAATGGGGGCTAGTTAACGAAGAGAAAGCGGCATATATGTATATGCAATGTAAATATGTATACATAAACCGTTGGCATATCTATATTTCAGAGATTTTTTATATGCGGCCATATGTTGGGGTATCGGGGGTTGCTGTTGCCATAGAAATGGCGTCGGTGGCGTGGTATTTACTGCCATCCAATCATGGTAATCCCAACCAAGTGTCATATTATTTTTATTTATGCAATAACAACTACACAAAAGACAATAAAAATTCGCAACACAGTTGAGTATTGTGCCAAATGATATGAAGGATATGCCGATGAATGTATAAAAAACTTTTTTGTATAAAAATACAAATCTATATACACTTTTTATGGGCTCTCTTATAGGCTGAAAGTGCGAGTGGATGATAGCTAGACAATAATACCATTAAAGAATATTTCGAGACGGTATCTATACAATATGTAATACAGGGCCTTCTTGATTTGTGTTCTATCTGTCTATAGAGACAAACACTCCATGGATTCTGGAATTGTGTGTGGGTCACAGGAAGATTTAAAATACTCATAAAGTCAAAATTTGTATAAATTCAAAAGATATTTTACTTAACTGCAAACCGATTGAACTTAAAACCCGAAAAAACCGATATTCCGACATTCACCAACTACTAATGGACAAATAGTGTTCGTTTTCAGCATGAACACATGTTTTCCAGTTAAAAATTAGGTTAGGTTAGGTCGGAGGGTAGATCCTAAACCGATCAATATCACTTGGTCACATATTCGTCCTTTACAATACGCATAAACTCCTAAAGCTGGAACACTAGATCCTCATAAATCGACGAAGCGAGATCTTACCAAGAATATATTAAGACCTTCAATATCAATCCCACCAACTTCGCCAGATTCGCCAAATTTGGTGTGTCTACCGAAATATTTCTATTTCAATCTGACAAAATCCGGGCAATAGAGAATGATGATTCCGATCCCACCTTGACTTCCTCCATAGAACTTAGGCAAACTACGTTCCACACAGTATTTATCCGTGCCTCGTGTGAGCATATGGGACAGTGTCCAGTCAGAACCCCTATAATTGTGGAGATATAGAATTTGCTAAGGGCCGTAGTTCGGAAGACCTCTCACGATTCACACTCAACCAGATGGATCTCGCAATCTCAGGAACTTCGTTAGGTTCAACAAAAGTTTGTCTACCAAGATATTAAGATGTCAATCTGACAAAAACTGAGCAATAAAGAGGAATTATTCTGATTCCACGTCGCCTTTTTTCATAGAACTTTAGCAAAAAACGTCCAAAAGGACATTTAGCCATACAGCGTGTAAACCTATAGGACCGTGCCCAGTCAGAACACCTATAATTGTGGTTGAATTTGCTAAGAGCCGTATTTCGGAGGATCTCTTACGGTTCATTCTCAGCCAGAAGGATCTCGCAGTCGCTCAAGTTCTAGTTGCTGAGTAGCGCTTGCTGAACTCATTGGAGGTCGATGGGTTCAAGGCCAGAACGCATGATCACATCGGAAAACCGACTCGCTTCCAATGGAATCCGCTGTGACTAAGCACCCATACAAATCTATTAGGGAAATTGTTTTTAATAAGGTCACGCACTCCTTGACTAGCTTTGAGCGCACAGTCAGCCAGCTCAAAGACAGTATACACGCTCGACTATCGGTGACTGCACACTTCTTTGAAGGAAGCTGAATACTCCGCGACCTACGTTACCTCTTAACTTCGATCCAACCGAGAAGAAACGCCCTGCACTCCTACTCCAACAGTTGCGCCCCGTCGACAAATTTCTCGTGTGAGCTAAGAAGGAACCGGCGGGAGAAAGATCTACGTTGCAGTGATCTAGATTGGAAGGAATATAATCGAAGCTATACCAGCCGATCATAGACAAACTCGAGATTTTATCATTTGAGAACATTTTTAAAGGGTTTTTCCCTTTAGTTTCGTAGTGAAAATTTATACCCTTTTAAATCCAATCTGCTGTGGTATTTCCTTGAGGTCTACAACTAAATATAGTAGAGCAAATTGTAAACGAAGCTTGTTTCCTCGAAAATTTTCGAGTTAAGCCTCTTTGTGATCTGATCTGATCTGTTCTTACCCAAGTCAAAAGTACATCATCGATGAAACTAACAGATCCAAAAGGTATTGTGATATTCCATATTCAACACTTTGGCCACAATCTAAAATGTAAATTTAACTATATATTATATACATATTCAACAATATAATAATTTATATACATATATAGTATTGATATAAGCACACATCCATATGTCTTCTGTTATCTCCACCATATTTGTTATTTTATTTTTATTTGTCTAAGCTTAATTTTTATTGTTTCTCTTCTACTTTCTTTGCTCCGCGAACAATGTTGAAAATTCCCCACACTACTTATCGGAAAGCTAAGCTTTTTGGCTGTGCCACATGTTTATCCAAAGCTTTATCTTACCCTATCAGGATGTTATAGGCTGCCATACATACTTGCCAAGCTCTAAATACATATCCACTGATAAAGCTTTTTTATAGCTTTCCATATAATTTGCCCTAAATCTACTGTATAGATTATTTTTCTTAAAATGAATCCAATTTCAGTGCACTTGTGCTTCAACGACAATAAAATAAAACAAATATAAGAAAATGTGTAGGGATTATTTTTAAGCAATCATAGTAGGTGATTGGCTGACGACGCAGCTAAGCCTTTAGGAGGCCTATTCTTAAACCATCGGCACTAAAAATCCTTTTATACTACCATGTTCTCTCTGAAACACGCTGTCGTTTTGATGAATTTCATCAATTCGAAAAGTTTTATACATACTTGTAAGTGCAACTTTGAGGCATCGCCAAGAAAGCCGCGACCGATAGTTACGTTCATTTTCCTATATAAAACAATCACATAGAAAACGTTCAACAGTCCTTCATTTCCTTTTAGCTCCTACAAAAATGTGTGTCTGATACTCTCAGTCTGCTGTAAAATTACCAATAAGACAGTCCCATGTTAGCACTCCTACTAAGGTCTTCATTTGATTCCTTTTTGATTTCATTAGTTGGCATATCCTTATTCCATTCATACCACGTTTGTCGACTTTTTAAACAAGTCGGAGATTGTTTTTCACCGACAGGCAACTAAAGGGTGATTTTTTAAGAGCTTGATAAATTTTTTTAAAAAAAAAACGCATAAAATTTGCAAAATCTCATCGGTTCTTTATTTGAAACGTTAGATTGGTTCATGACATTTACTTTTTGAAGATAATTTCATTTAAATGTTGACCGCGGCTGCGTCTTAGGTGGTCCATTCGGAAAGTCCAATTTTGGGCAACTTTTTCGAGCATTTCGGCCGGAATAGCCCGAATTTCTTCGGAAATGTTGTCTTCCAAAGCTGGAATAGTTGCTGGCTTATTTCTGTAGACTTTAGACTTGACGTAGCCCCACAAAAAATATCTAAAGGCGTTAAATCGCATGATCTTGGTGGCCAACTTACGGGTCCATTTCTTGAGATGAATTGTTGTCCGAAGTTTTCCCTCAAAATGGCAATAGAATCGCGAGCTGTGTGGCATGTAGCGCCATCTTGTTGAAACCACATGTCAACCAAGTTCAGTTCTTCCATTTTTGGCAACAAAAAGTTTGTTAGCATCGAACGATAACGATCGCCATTCACCGTAACGTTGCGTCCAACAGCATCTTTGAAAAAATACGGTCCAATGATTCCACCAGCGTACAAACCACACCAAACAGTGCATTTTTCGGGATGCATGGGCAGTTCTTGAACGGCTTCTGGTTGCTCTTCACCCCAAATGCGGCAATTTTGCTTATTTACGTAGCCATTCAACCAGAAATGAGCCTCATCGCTGAACAAAATTTTTCGATTTGTCACATTTCGAACCGAACACTGATTTTGGTAATAAAATTCAATGATTTGCAAGCGTTGCTCGTTAGTAAGTCTATTCATGATGAAATGTCAAAGCATACTGAGCATCTTTCTCTTTGACACCATGTCTGAAATCCCACGTAATCTGTCAAATACTAATGCATGAAAATCCTAACCTCAAAAAAATCACCCGTTACTATACTATATGTCGAACACATGTATGTCGATGAAATATCTGCTATATA